>CAWUFW010004151.1:600000-1200000 GCA_963921515.1 Calotriton arnoldi
TAAGTCCCCTTGAATTCTGAGGGTCCCTGGAGTCCAACTAGCCCACCAGGTATCTTCAGTAAGCGCCACAGAGCTGCGTTGCAGAGAGGTGTAAAAAGGGGCATGGCCTCGGACCACCTTTCTGCAAGGCAGGCCTGTGGCGCTTACTGGAGGTACCTGGTGGGCTAGTTGGCCCTCAGGGTCCCTCAGGATTCAAGGGGAATTAATTCCCCAACTTAAAAGGTGCCACAGGGCGTGTTTGCACACATGTCACCTGAGGCCCCGCCCCCTCCCTTCACCACTGTGCAAACGCGCCCTGTGGCGCGTTTTAAGTTGGGGGATTAGGTCACCTTGAATCCTGAGGGTCCTTGGGGCCCAACTAGCCCACCAGATACTTCCAGTAAGCGCCACCGGCCTGCGTTGCAGAGAGGTGGTCCGAGGCCACGCCCCTTTTTACACCTCTCTGCAACGCAGCTCTGTGGCGCTTACTGGAGGTACCTGGTGGGCTATTTGGACCCCAGGGACCCTCAGGATTCAAGGGGACTTAATCCCTCAACTTAAAACACGCCATAGGGCGTGTTTGCACACATGACACCTCAGGCACCGCCCCCTCCCTTCACCACTGTGCAAACACGCCCTGTGGCGAGTTTTAAGTTGGGGGATTAAGTCCCCTTGAATCCTGAGGGTCCCTGGGGTCCAACTAGCCCACCAGCTACCTCCAGTAAGCGCCACAGAGCTGCGTTGCAGAGAGGTGTAAAAGGGTGTGGCCTGGACCACCTCTCTGCAAGGCAGCCCTGTGGCGCTTACTGGAGGTACCTGGTGGGCTAGTTGGCCCCCAGGGACCCTCAAGATTAAAGAGGAATTCATTCCCCAACTTAAAACGCGCCACAGGGCGCGTTTGCAGAGTGTTGCTGGGAGGGGGCGGGGCCTCGGTGCAATGCTGGCTTTTTTAAAAAAAATTTTTTTTTTACAAGGGGGGCTGTGTGGCCCCCCTTCCTTTCCTATTTTATGGGCCCTGGGGACCCCATCCCCCAGGGCCTGACCCCTATTTTTTCTTTTTTTTTCAAAAATGGAAGGGGGCCGCGTGGCCCCCCTCCCGAGGCCATATTCGGCCCCCGGGACCCCATCCCCCGGGGCATGGTCAGTGTTTATTTTTTTTGAAAATATATTTGGAGGGGGGCTGCGTGGCCCCCCTCCTCAGGCCATTTATGGCCCTGGGGACCCCATCCCCCAGGGCCGGCCTTTGCGTGTTTTTTTTTCTTTTTCTTTATTTTATTATTATGGGGGAGGGGGGCCGCGTGGCCCCCCTCCCAGGCCACTCCTGGCCCTGGGGACCCCATCCCCCGGGGCCTGGCCTCTTCGTTGGGGACCGTGGGGGGAGCCCCAATGCCCCCACGGTCCCGCCGGCTCTCCGCGTCCTGCAGGAGCCGGCATTGCTTTTCCACATGGGGAACTGCTAACATGCAGCTCCCCGTGTGGAAAAGCAATCTGGTTTGGATTTTGGAAGAGAGAGCAGGTTTCCTGCTCTCTCTTCCAAAACCCAAACCACAGTTTGCTATGGCAGGACGGGAGCCGCGAGGCTCCCACGCGGCCATAGCAAACAGCAGTGTCCCGGGGGTGGGCACCCCGGGACACTGCAGGAGCCGGCCCTGGGGGGTGGCGGTCCCCAGGGCCATCACGGGCTCCAGGAGGGGGGCCGCGCGGCCCCCCTCCCTAGATTGCAAAGCCCTGGGGAGGTGGTGGTCCCCGGGGCTCGGGGGTCCGTAACAGACCCCCAAATTTACATAGTTAGTGCCCCGAGGAGGTGGCGTCCCCGGGGCGTGTGGGGGGCTCAAGCCCCCACACACAGGTTCTTTTTTTAAAAAAAAAACATGCCCCGGGGGGTGGCGGTCCCCGGGGCTGCGGGGAGGCCATGTGCCCCCCGCAAATATTCAACAAAAGCCCCAGGGGTGGCGGTCCCCGGGGCTTGGGGGGGCCTTGGAGGCCCCCCCACACATTTTAAAAAACAAGCCCCGGGGGGTGGCGGTCCCCGGGGCTGCGGGGCCCGTGTGCCCCCGCAAATATTTAAAGAAAGCCCCGGGGGGTGGCAGTCCCCGGGGCTGCGTGGGCCTCTCTGGGCCCCGCAATTACATTATTGCATGCCCCCGGGACTTGGCCCACCCGGGGGCTAAATAATAACAAAACGCGGGAGCCCGCGCTTCGTTTTTTTTTTTTTTTCTGGCCGAAATTCGTGCTGGGTGCGCGAATCTCGCCGTGTGTGGGACCCCTGAGCAGGCCTAGGGGTCAGGGTGTTTCTACCCTGCCCCCTTTTCTTGTTTTCTGCGTTTCTTTTTCTCTTTTCTTGTGACTCGGTTCTACGAGTCACAAGATGGCTGCCAACACTTCCTGGTTTGGAGTGTTGACAGCCAATTAAAATGAAGCTCATGGTCGGGAGGGTGCGCGGATCCACCACGCCTCTAGATATCGAAACTTTTATTTTTTGATTTTCCCAGCAACTACTGAACGGATTGACACCATTTTTAAAAAGGGCTCTTTCGGAACCAAGGGCTACCTTTTTGCCAAAGTTGGTGTAATTCCGTTCAGCAGTTCGAGCTGTAGCCGTGTCTAAAGTTTCCTATGGGAAATTCATTTTCCGACCTCTTTTTTTTTAATTTCTCAGGAACTACTGAACGGATTTAATCCATTTAACAAAAAGAGTTCTTTCTGAACAAAGGGCTACCTTTTTGCCAAATTTGGTGTAATTCCGTTCAGCAGTTCGGGCTGTAGCCGTGTCTAAAGTTTCCTATGGAAAATAACATGGAGAAAACACGTTTTGGGACCCCCCTTTTTTCTCGGCCCCCGCTTGCCGAATCACCCAGAAACTTTCAAGATAGGAGCTGACCGGAGCGCCCCACGAGTTTTGAAAATTTCGCGAAGATTCGTCAACCGGCGCCAAAGTTATTGGGATAACCAAAAACACTTTTCCTATGGAAACTAGGTCCTAACTATAACTATCTACTGGCGACCGCCAGTAGATAATATATATATATATATATATATATATATATATATATATATATCACAGAATACTCCTTCCAGTTGCGTCATTACCAAACACGCAAAGAACGAGCACGAACCACCGAATTTGTATCTCTGCAATATTTATTCTCGCTCCCAAACGAATGCAGCAGCCATGACGCGTTTCGTCCCTCCCAGGGGACTTGATCATATGTATATGTATATATATATATGAATAATGCGGACACGGCCACGCCGCAGCAGCAAAGAATGCCCGCACTCCAGGGATAGTTTCTCAACACGTTTAATGCAAGCTAACGCATTTCGACCAAAGAGGTCTCTGTCAAAGCCAATCAACATTTCCCATTGTGCACTATCCCTTAAGAAAACAATACACACACCAAGGTGTGAACATAATAGACAGACTACACCACTACATGACTGGTAGGTCGCTCCCCCACCACACAGCTCCGTCTGTGTGCCCTGCTGCTGCCCCTGATTGTGCTTGTTTTTTCCTTTCTGTGCCCCCTTGCTGCCCCTGATTGTGATCGTTTTTTCCTTTCTGTGCCCCCTTGCTGCCCCTGATTGTGATCGTTTTTCCTTTCTGTGCCCCCTTGCTGCCCCTGATTGTGATAGTTTTTCCTTTCTGTGCCCCCTTGCTGCCCCTGCTTGTGATCGTTTTTCCTTTCTGTGCCCCCTTGCTGCCCCTGATTGTGATCGTTTTTCCTTTCTGTGCCCCCTTGCTGCCCCTGATTGTGCTCGTTTTTCCTTTCTGTGCCCCCTTGCTGCCCCTGATTGTGCTCGTTTTTTCCTTTCTGTGCCCCCTTGCTGCCCCTGATTGTGATCGTTTTTCCTTTCTGTGCCCCCTTGCTGCCCCTGATTGTGATCGTTTTTCCTTTCTGTGCCCCCTTGCTGCCCCTGATTGTGATCGTTTTTCCTTTCTGTGCCCCCTTGCTGCCCCTGATTGTGATCGTTTTTTCCTTTCTGTGCCCCCTTGCTGCCCCTGATTGTGATCGTTTTTCCTTTCTGTGCCCCCTTGCTGCCCCTGATAGTGATCGTTTTTCCTTTCTGTGCCCCCTTGCTGCCCCTGATTGTGATTGTTTTTTCCTTTCTGTGCCCCTTGCTGCCCCTGATTGTGATTGTTTTTCCTTTCTGTGCCCCCTTGCTGCCCCTGATTGTGCTCGTTTTTTCCTTTCTGTGCCCCCTTGCTGCCCCTGATTGTGATCGTTTTTCCTTTCTGTGCCCCCTTGCTGCCCCTGATTGTGCTCGCTTTTTCCTTTCTGTGCCCCCTTGCTGCCCCTGATTGTGATCGTTTTTCCTTTCTGTGCCCCCTTGCTGCCCCTGATTGTGCTCGTTTTTCCTTTCTGTGCCCCCTTGCTGCCCCTGATTGTGATCGTTTTTCCTTTCTGTGCCCCCTTGCTGCCCCTGATTGTGATCGTTTTTCCTTTCTGTGCCCCTTGCTGCCCCTGATTGTGATCGTTTTTCCTTTCTGTGCCTGTTTCCCGCCGTTGCGCCCCTGCGGCCCCGCCCCCTCGCTGCCCATTCGCTGCCCCATTCCCTGCTCCTCCCTCCCACCACCCCATTTATGGCGGCCGCTGCGCGGCCGCGCCGCTGCCGCGCCGAAGGCGCGCCTAAGGCAAGCCCGTCTGCGCCCGTCCGCGCCCGTGGCTGCGCCCAGCGCCAGACCCCTGGTCCGGGCATCCCCCGCGCCCGCCACATCAACAGACGCCGATACGACGCCAGCACCCTCCACGCACTCAACCCCGGAAAAGATCACGCCTGCTACCAGGCCACCCCGAAGCGCACCCAAGGGCCCTTCACCTGCCGGAACTGCAGCTTCGCCAGCACCCGCCCCGCCAAACCACCGCCCAGGAAAGAACCCAACTACCTCAGATGCATCCTCCTCAACACCCGCTCCGCCCGCAAACACGCCATCGAACTCTGGGACCTTCTCGACTCAACCTCCCCAGACGTCGCATTCCTGACGGAGACCTGGCTGAATCCCGCTTCAGCCCCGACATCGCCATTGCCATCCCGGACGGATACAAGATCACCCGCAGGGACCGCACCAACGGAGTCGGAGGAGGCATCGCCATCGTCCACAGGAACACCCTCAGAGTCTCAACCAACACCGACGACACCCTCAGCACCGCCGAACACATGCACTTCCAGATCCACACCGATCCCAACACCACCCTCAGAGGAACCCTCATCTACAGACCCCCGGACCCCGACCACAGTTCAAGCGATTCCATCGCTGACTTCGTCAGCACACACGCCATCGCCTCCACGGACTACATCCTCCTCGGGGACCTGAACTTCCACCTCGAGAACAACAAGGACACCAACTCCACCACCCTGATCGACAACCTCGCCACCCTCGGACTCAGACAGCTCGTGACTACACCCACCCACGCCGCCGGCCACACGCTAGACTCCATCTTTTCCGCAAGCCCACACGTCTCCTTCAACCACACCTCCGAACCCCACTGGACTGACCACCACTGCATCCACTTCACCTACAGGAAGCCCACCACGCACCACCGCACCGAACAAATGCCTCGCCGCTGCTGGAGCAGAGTCACGGAAGACCAGCTAACCACAACACTCACCCTGAGCCCACCCGCCGAACCCTCCGACCCCGACACCGCCGCCCGCAACCTCAGACAGTGGATCGACGACTGCGCCAACACCCTCGCCCCGCTCAAGAATCCGCCCAACAGCCACACCAGCAAGAAAGCCACCTGGTTCACCGAAGACCTCCAGGCCTCCAAACGAACATGCCGAAAACTGGAGAAGATATGGCTCCACGAACGGACAGCGGACAGCTACGCCGCCCACAAGAGCGCCACCCGCAATCACCATCACCTCATCAGATCCGCCAAAGGGCCTCACTCAAAGACCGCCTAGACAACAACGCACACAACAGCAAAGAGCTCTTCAACATCGTGAAGGAACTCTCCAACCCCAGCTCCAACACCAACGACATCCAGCCGTCGCAAGACCTGTGCGACTCACTGGCCACCTCCTTCCACCGCAAAATCGCCGACATCCACGACAGCTTCAACACCACGACCGCCCCGGCAACCACCGAGACCACTGCCCCCACAACCACCAACCGCCTGCTCTCCTGGACCAACATCAACGACGAGGACACCAGCGAGATCATGAACACCATCCACTCCGGTTCACCGCTAGACCCGTGCCCTCACCACATCTTCAACAAAGCCAGTACAGCCATCGCGCCCCATCTCCGGAAAATAATCAACATCTCCTTCGAGACAGCAACCTTCCCGGAAAGCTGGAAGCACGCCGAGATCACCGCCTTACTCAAGAAACCCAAGGCAGACCCCAAGGACCTCAAGAACTTCCGACCCATCTCTCTGCTCCCGTTCCCCGCGAAGGTCACCGAGAAAATCGTCAACAAACAACTGACCCGCTACCTCGAGGAGAACAACATCCTGGACCCTTCCCAGTCCGGCTTCCGCAGCAACCACCGCACCGAAACCGCCCTCATCGCCGCCACCGATGACATCAGGACCCTGCTAGACAACGGAGAAACAGCAGCCCTCATCCTCCTGGACCTATCAGCCGCCTTCGACACGGTCTGCCACCACACACTACGAACACGCCTTCACGACGCCGGGATCCAAGAGAAGGCCCTGGACTGGACCACATCCTTCCTTTCCGGCAGAACACAAAGCGTCCGCCTCGCCCCCTTCCGATCCAAGGCCACCAAGATCATCTGCGGCGTACCCCAAGGCTCCTCCCTCAGCCCAACGCTGTTCAACATCTACATGGCACCCCTCGCCCACGTCGCCCGACAGCACAACCTCAACATCATCTCCTACGCCGACGACACCCAGCTGATCCTCTCCCTCACCAAAGACCCTCACACCGCCAAAGCCCACCTCCACGAAGGAATGAAGGCCGTCGCCGAATGGATGAGGACCAGCCGCCTGAAGCTGAACTCGGACAAGACGGAGGTCCTCATCCTTGGTTCCAACCCTTCAGCCTGGGACGACTCCTGGTGGCCAACATCACTGGGAACAGCCCCGCCACCCACCGACCACGTACGCAACTTAGGGGTCATCCTCGACCCCACCCTCTCCATGACTAAGCAGGTCAATGCCGTTTCCTCATCCTGCTTCAACATCCTCCGAATGCTCCGCAGGATCTTCAAGTGGATCCCCACCGAAACAAGAAAACAGTCACCCAGGCCCTCGTCACCAGCAGGCCGGACTACGGAAACGCCCTCTACGCAGGAACGACGGCTAAGCTCCTGAGACGGCTGCAACGCATCCAGAACGCCTCTGCACGTCTTATCCTCGACATCCCCCGACGCAGCCACATCACACCCCACCTGAGAGACCTGCACTGGCTCTCTGTCAACAAGAGGATAACCTTCAAGCTCCTCACCCACGCACACAAAGCACTTCACAACTCCGGACCAGCCTACCTCAACAGACGACTCAGCTTCTACACCCCCACCCGCCAGCTCCGCTCGACCAGCCTCGCCCTCGCCACAGTCCCCCGCATCCGGAAAACGACCGCTGGCGGCAGATCCTTCTCCCACCTCGCCGCCAAGACCTGGAACACCCTCCCCACCAACCTCCGACAGACCCAAGACCTACTGGCCTTCAGAAGACCTGGCTCTTCGATCAGTAGCGATACAAAAGGGGATGATGGACGGAGCAGCTTGAGCCAATCAAACACTCACCCCAGTCAACTGATCTGGGTTTAATCCATCATCATTCTTTAGCTCACTCCACCACCCCAGTTCAGACATGGCCATATGCAAATCAGTCTGACCCTGTGCCTCATGGGAACAGTCCAGCCCGAACTGCCAAGCCATGTCTTCCCTGGACCGGAAACAAGCATCCTAGGACCGGTTTCTGGCATTTCAGCCGTCATCAGCCAGGCTTGCTTGAATCCAGTGGCAAAGAGAGCAAGGGACCCACGTCTGGGCATACCCCCGCCAACTTAGGGCGACCAAGCGATACAAAAGGGGATGATGGACGGAACGCTTGAGCCAATCAAACACTCACCCCCAGTCAACTGATCTGGGTTTAATCCATCATCATTCTTTAGCTCACTCCACCACCCCAGTTCAGACATGGCCATATGCAAATCAGTCTGACCCTGTGCCTCATGGGAACAGTCCAGCCCGAACTGCCAAGCCATGTCTTCCCTGGACCGGAAACAAGCATCCTAGGACCGGTTTCTGGCATTTCAGCCGTCATCAGCCAGGCTTGCTTGAATCCAGTGGCAAAGTGAGCAAGGGACCCACGTCTGGGCATACCCCCGCCAACTTAGGGCGACCAAAGCGATACAAAAGGGGATGATGGACGGAACGCTTGAGCCAATCAAACACTCACCCCCAGTCAACTGATCTGGGTTTAATCCATCATCATTCTTTAGCTCACTCCACCACCCCAGTTCAGACATGGCCATATGCAAATCAGTCTGACCCTGTGCCTCATGGGAACAGTCCAGCCCGAACTGCCAAGCCATGTCTTCCCTGGACCGGAAACAAGCATCCTAGGCCCGGTTTCTGGCATTTCAGCCGTCATCAGCCAGGCTTGCTTGAATCCAGTGGCAAAGTGAGCAAGGGACCCACGTCTGGGCATACCCCCGCCAACTTAGGGCGACCAAAGCGATACAAAAGGGGATGATGATGGATTAAACCCAGATCAGTTGACTGGGGGTGAGTGTTTGATTGGCTCAAACGTTCCGTCCATCATCCCCTTTTGTATCTCTTCGATCAGTAGCAGCACCACCCCCCTCTTCCCCCAGCGCCTTGAGACCCTCGCGGGTATGTAGTGCGCTTTATAAGTGACATGATTGATTGATTGATTGACATTCAACATGTGTGGGCATGAGGAGACAGACTCACTGTCACTCAAATAATTCAACATCAAAAATGTACAAAAGTAGTAAAATGTCCCAAATAATAAAAATACAAGAAATAAATATAATAATAAAAAAAATATATATATATATATATAATTATAATATATATGCATATATACATTTCATCAATGCATGCATAATCAAATTCCAGGGTTGCTCAGGGTTAAAAAATATGTATGATCCAGATATCATGGGAACCAGCATGTTAACCCAAAACTGCAGAAAAATGTATGACTCAGATAATAGGCCAGTGCCTGTTGCAAAAGGCGTCCCATATCAAATCAAAGCAGCTCTATATCACAAATAGTTGAGTACAGGCCAACAACCTCCCATGTGTTGTTCAATAAAGAATCTGGTGATCTGTCATCATAGTAGGCAGTGACCACATAAAGAACCCAATTAATATTATACAAATGATCATGAACTGCTCAAAGAGAGAGACACCACACATCAAACAAGTAACCACAGGAAAATGAAGAAAGAAAAGAAAAAGGGGAAAAACAGAAACTTCTCCTGAAACAATGTGGAGAAGAAGAAGTCCAGGAGGAGAGGCCCCCCTGATAAAAGATAGAGATCACGCAAGAGGGGGAACAGCATTCAACGGGGTGTCCCGGTGAACACTGAAGGAGATGAATTGTAGCCACAAACACAGACCAAAACATACACCGCAAAATCAGTGTTGCAGGTGACAAAATGCCTGATTTTCCATTTCCTGCCATTGGGTAACGTTACCATTTTTACATTAGTACAATGTGTGCATGCTTTGCACTTACCACACTTGTAAAAACCTGAGAGTTCTCTCAACCAGGTGCTCCCAAGGGGGCGCCCTGGCTCCTCATAGGAGTGCACCAGCATGTCTCTGAGTGAGCTACATCTCCGATAAGTTATCTGTGGGCTGGGGCTAACAAGCTTCCCAATAGTAAAATCCGATTTCACTAAGTGCCAATGTTTCTTAAAATTGCCCCGCAGATTTGGAGTGGAAGGTGGTAATCAACCTCACTACTTGATTTTCCTTACTTTTAGGTTTGGGCTTGAGGAGACTGCTCCTGTCCACCCCCTTCGCTTTTTTGACTGCAGTCTCAATCGCTTTGTGTGTGTACCCTCTGCTCAAAAATCTTTCCACCATCCTCTCCTCTTCTGTATGATATATATATATATATATATATATATATATATATTCACTGAAAAAACCATAGGTTTTACAGACGTTATAGTTAGAAATTAGCATTTAAAAACCTCTGCAATTCACTTATACAATCAGTCACACACCTGTAAAATCCCCCATCCAGACACTTATACACCCACTCATTCTTCAATACACCTAAGAATATATGTAAAACATATTTAAAAATTACAGAAACACACAGTCACTGGATGATGTCAGCAGTGATGTCATTTCAGATGTCATCAGTGATGTCATCAGTGATGTCACTGACCATGCCATGAATGATGTAATATGTGACGTCATGAGCAGTGCATTGCGGGGGCGCGAGTTATACTGAACTAACTATAACAGTGGAATTTCTATGGTTTTGTACGAGTGAAATGTCCAGCTAACTATAACGCCCCTGAAACCTATGGTTTTTTCGGTGAATTGCAAAGGTTTTTTAAATGCTAATCTCTAACTATAACGTCTGTAAAACCTATGGTTTTTTCAGTGAATTTCAATGGTTTTTTAAATGCTAATTTCTAACTATAACGTCCCTGAAACCTATAGTTCTTTCAGTGAATTTCAAAGGTTTTTTAAATGCTAATTTCTAACTACAATGTCCATAAAACCTATATTGTTTTTAACTAAATTTAAAAAAGACGTGCATACTTTTTGTAGTGAAAAACTAACTGTAACAGTAGTCTGTTATAAGTTATAATTTACCAATGTTTGAAACTTAATTAGCACTAATTAACATATAAGTGTGGAAAAAGTGTGACGGAGCAGCTATGATACCTGACTTCTAACAACAGCGTTCATAGTTCGATTCCCTGCTCCAGAGGCACGTTAGCCCACCACTATGTCACTGTGGGCAACCCCTTGCCTAATCTTTCCGACGCCCCTGAGTGCCGGCAGACCTTTCCAGGGTTAGCTGTACGCTTTACAAATGCTCGCATTTTTTTAATTTAAAACCATAGTGATGAGAAATATTATCACGTTTTTTTTTTCTTCTATTGTGATAGATCTTTTTTTTATGTCTTCTATTTAGAATTACGGCAATCAATAAATGCATTTACTCATGAGAATGGAAATTACATGGTTTTCCGGGTAACAGTTTTTAAGCTCTCCAACGTATGTACATATTAAGGACCTTATACGTGTTAGGTTCGAAATCGAAACTTTTTCCGCTTCACATTTTGTAACTTTTCCCAACACGTGCACAAGTGAAACAGTTAAAACGTGAGCACGTGTCAACTGTAAACGTGACATCTAAATGGGCGGAGCCGCGTCTTCCTTCCATAGACTACTGAATAACCAAAAAGTATATAAACCACACCCGTTGATAGATTAGTTTTGTTTTTGCGAGTTATTTACGCGTCTCCATTCAGTGATGCAGGTGCTCTTTTCTACAGTCGGATTCTTCTTTTGCGGCCACAAAACATAATCCTGAGTTGTAAGTTGTTTGATTATGCAATACTAGATATTTATAATACGTAGCTATTTGTCAATCTTTAAACACTTATATTTAGAAAAAAGTGTTATTGGTTGTTTTTGCCATTTATATTTAACATCAGCAGCTTGTTTTCAGAAACAGACAGAATACAGCAAACATTGTTCCTGTTCTGGCTCCTTTGAGCTCATATAGTGTGACTTTGTATATTATAATATTGACACTGTACTTGACCTCAGAAGTGTTGGTGACCCGTCGGCGCGAAGACTAAAGATTTATATGTAACGTCAGCAGCTTCTAGTTTGTAGTCTATTTCTCCCTTGACATCATATAGTGTGAGTATGTATATTATAATAACCACACATTATGATCTCAGAGGAGTTTGTGACCCGTTGGCGCGAAGACTAAAGATTTATATGTAACGTCAGCAGCTTCTGGTTTTTAGTCTATTTCTCCCTTGAGATCATATAGTGTGAGTATGTATATTGTAATATGAACATTTATACTGACCTCAGTGGAGTTTATGACCCGTCGACGCGAAGACTAAAGATTTATATTTAACGTCAGCATCTTCTCGTTCTTACTCTGTTTCTTTCTTGGGATCATATACTGTGAATATGTATATTATAATATTAACAGTCATTGTGATCTCAGAGCACTTTATGACCCGTTGCAGCGAAGATGAAAGATTTCGAAGTCCCGGAGAAAAGAAGCTCTCAACATACTCATCGCTGGAAAGTATTTCGTTATTGATGTTGTTTTGTATTGATGACTTCATTTTCATTTTCCTTTTTGTGTGCCATCAGTGACACTGTGTATATTGTAAGAGTGTGATATTTCCACACAACAGGAATTGGAGATTTCTCGCCGCCAGGAGTAAACCATCTGAAATACAGTTTACTGACCTTTATAACTTACTTGATCAGATATTTTTACAGTGACAATATTTTTGGAAATTGCAGTTTTAAAAAAATCGTTTCCATAGATACTTTCTTAGTGAATACCTTTGATAAAACCTACATTTCTGATTTTTTTACTATTTCTATTTTTGTCTGTTGCGGTTCCTATTCACCTTCTCCCTATAGAATATATACGACCAGTAGTGTATATTATTATACTACTATCCTATATATTCTTAAAGGAGTACGTGATCTAAGCACTACGACCGAACTTTCCCGAATTCTACAATAATAGAAATTATAAAAAATGATAAAGCGTACATTTCTATGTAATATAAAGTGATTTGTGTTTAACTGTTTTTTACTTGTTATTGTTCTTGTGACCTGAGATGATGTAGTGCGGGAGTGTTTCTTGTAGCACTTCTTTTCTACTTTATCTAAAAGTAACTCATGCCCTCTTATATTATCAAGAATATGGGGCAACACTTTTACAAACTATAGCAGAAATAAAAAGGGAGGGTGTGCCCACACTTAAGAGATATTTTATGTATTGCGTTTTTATTTGTCACCCCTTTGATATAAACAGCTTCAGTTTCCGAAAAAAGTATATTTGTAATTGCTTAATAAAAACTATTTCAAACCTAGACTGAAATTTTTGCTGCGCAACCTCAGCTCCCCATTAGAAAAGTAAACACCATATTATAACTAAACAGTGCTCCTGGGAAGTATCCCACCCGCAAACTTAATAAAAAGAAGACCGCAACACACTTTGTTATTTTCCCGCCGTGATTTGTACATCCCACGCCAATTATATAAATGGCCCTTAAAATATATAAAAAACTATTTTTACCTTCACAATCCCTCTCCACCACCTTGTGACCACTGTACAGAGTTAATAGTGTTCCTACCCTCCCCGCTACTACTTTCTTTTCCCGTACTCCATTGAAGTGCGTCACAAAATGGTTGACAACAGTGAACCGTTCCCAGCCAATAATGAGCAAACTTGTACTAGGAACAGTTTAGCCAATAAAATGTCCATGGTGTTCCGCAGAGGGGGAGGGAATAGCTGCCAACACTTCTACTTTCAATGGTTTACAGCCAATGAACATTAAGCTTGGGAAGGTCCTGCTTGGAACACGTCAACCAATAACATGTGCCTGCTACTCCGCGGACGGGGAGGAAATGGCTGGCAACACTTGTACTTTCAATGGTTCGCAGCCAATGAACATTAAGCTTGGGAAGGTCCTGCTTGGAACACGTCAGCCAATCAGATGTCCCTGCTACTCTGCGGACGGGGAGGGAATGGCTGGCAACACTTCTACTTTCAATGGTTTACAGCCAATGAACATTAAGCTTGGGAACGTCCTGCTTGGAACACGTCAACCAATAACATGTGCCTGCTACTCCGCGGACGGGGAGGAAATGGCTGGCAACACTTGTACTTTCAATGGTTCACAGCCAATGAACATTAAGCTTGGGAAGGTCCTGCTTGGAACACGTCAGCCAATCTGATGTCCCTGCTACTCCGCGGACAGGGAGGAAATGGCTGGCAACACTTATACTTTCAATGGTTCGCAGCCAATGAACATTAAGCTTGGGAAGGTCCTGCTTGGAACACGTCAGCCAATCAGATGTCCCTGCTACTCCGCGGATGGGGAGGAAATGGCTGGCAACACTTCTACTTTCAATGGTTCGCAGCCAATGAACATTGAGCTCGTTGTTGGAACACCTCAGCCAATTAAACGTTAATTTTGTTCCTGACACACGAACAAAACACGCCCTCCCACACAATATTAATTTTCGTGTAAGAAAGTGACATTGTCCGTGATAAAAGTGAACACCGCATTATAAGTAAACATTACTGCGCATTATATTAAAGGAAGGCTGCAATACGGTGCATTGTTATTTTCCCGATGGGATTTCCAGAGCCTACGCAACCTTGCCGCAATACCGCGCACCGTTGTTCCGCGGACGTGATTTCCACGGCCCACGCAACATTCAAACTCCCTGCCTCTGCACCGTACAGACTGCTTAAACTAAGACCACAGTGTTCCTACTATACCCTCTTATACAATTTTTCTCTTTTGTTTCGCCCTACGCCTTTCAACTCAGTCACAAAATGGCTGCCAACACTTCCTAGTTTGAACAGTTCGCAACCAATGAGCCGCACTCTCGTGCTCGTAACGCCTCAGCCAATCAGATGTCAGAATTCTCAAATATCGATATCTGTAAATTTTGATATTTCTCTAAAACTACTGAACGGACTTACCCCATTTAAACAAAAGCGTGCTTTCTGGACCAAGACCTTTCTCCCTGCCAAATTTGGCATAATTCCGTTCAGCAGTTTGACCTGTAGCCTTGTCTAAAGTTTCCAATGGAAATTGCATGGAGAAAACATGTTTTGGGACCCCCCTTTTTTCTCAGCCCCCCCTTCACGAATCACCCCCAAACTTTCAGGATAGAAGCTCACCTGAAAAGAGGAACTTTTTGGGAAATTGCGTAAAGATTCGTCAAACGACGCCAAAGTTATAAGCACATCAAAAAATGCTTTTCCTATGGAAACGTGGTCCTAACTATAACTATCTACTGGCGACCGCCAGTAGATAATATATATATATAGGTATATATATATATAATTAAATATATACAATAGATGTATAGATATATCTGTACAACAACTATCGTGAGCATGTGTGCCCTCTGGTGCAAAAAGGAAATGTTATTTATGAGCGCATACCATGCTGAGGCAAGTGAATGTTAGTATTTGCCACTCACCTAAATAAATGCTCTTTTAGCGGTAGAGAGTGCTTGAAGTTGTGTCCACTGTCTTTCTTCTGAAAGAAGAGGGCGTGCGATGTAGTAATACGCCAGGGTTTATCAACTATGCACTTTGCTGAATGGATCGGGGCTCAGAGTTATTACAATTTACTTCACGCAGCACAGGGCAGCAAACGTGAAGTGCTGCGTCAAAGGGAGAGGGCAGGAACACAACATATTTTTATATATCAATTAATCAAGTTATGTCGCATTCCTGCTCTCGCACTACGCTGGTTTAACCAAGTACTACTTACTGTGCCAATGCAGGCACCCTTGCCCCATGGTGCAAGGGTGTCACATACATTACATGGCACCCTGGATTGTTTGTGCAGGGGGACACCTCCCTGCACAAAAACATTCCTTATAGGAAAGGTCAACACAAACATTAAACCCTTGATAAATCTCTGCCCTGGGCTGGGAGTAGTGGTGAATGGTGTCAACCTGACAGGAAGGGTGTTGCACCCTAGGAGTGGAGTGGACGTCAAATGAATGATACTGTATGGATTCTGTTCCAGTGTGAGTTACCCAGGTGCTTGGCACTCGCTTAGGTAGATTTAAAAAGTGATGCCCACTCCTGTCCTATCACTATTAAGATAGTAGTATTTCAGAGTGTTAGTGTTCTTCTCTGTGCCTTTATGTAGGTCATACAGTCCCAATCTTCCTGATGTGTAGTATGCATTGCAAAGGGAGACTGACTTGACCCCTCAAAGGGGGCGGAGAAGGCAATGTAATTCGCTGCAATGCATAAGTAGTTAAAAATGTGATTCTAGCTTTCGAAATCTAGGTCTAAGCTATCTGATTTAGAAAGTACAATGCTGTGTCTGTCAAATTTTATTTTTTTGCGAGTGCCACTAATCATTTTTTAAAATTCTTCTTTATTTCTTACATCAGCACCCAAGGGCAAGAGGCCAGCATCAGTGGAGGGGCTGCTACCACCAGTGTTGCAGTGGGTGGGACTACCACCCCCACCACCCCCACCACCCGTGCCGGTGCCACAGCAGATGGTTCTGCTGACCCCAGTAAGTCCTGTTTATTATTATCTCTCTCTTATAGTAACATATTTTGACCTTGTGTATTGTTTATACTATCTACTTTTTTTCCAACTCCCTAGCTAATGTTTTTTATCCCTGTATTATACTGTTTTTTATATTTCTTGTTTTTGCAGCTGACATTCTCCTGTCTGTAGCTTTCTTCTGCTCTATTTTTCGTAAACTTTTTCCCACTCATCTGTTATATGTCTTGTGGTACTGCAAGAGTAAGAGAACAGATTTGTGGTAACATGAAGAAGATTGCAGCCCCAAGTTAACTATTATTCACCAAATATGTTGGCTGAGAATGCTTTCTTGATCAAACAGTCAAAAAGAGATAGAGTAGCCATGGCCATGGCCCCCCAATATTGCCTTATTTATAAAGTATAAAAGCAGTTTCCATGACAGTGCAGGGTGACTGGAAAGGAACGAGAAGGCATTACCAACCAATATCATATGTCCTTCATTGACTATTCCCTTCCACCCCTTTATTGCGCTTCACTCCCACCCTTTTGTAACTTGCCCCTCCATTAGGAGTAAACGTTTTTGGTTGACTGGACTACCTGGCTTTTTTAACATGTTGTCAACCAACAAACTTCCCAAAGTGATAGTTTCTATAGAAGATACTACCAACTGAACTGTAGTGAGTTTTGCTTTTGTACTTTGTGCGCAAAATAATTACTTAGGTGGCAAATCTGGTATCTAAAATGGGTAATTTATCATTTTTCTAGCCAGTAGTCAGGCAGGTAGGTAGCAGTGGGGAGCAGTCCCAGTGGTGGCAGGGACAAGTGGTAAGTCCCCTTGCTTGCTTATTGACAATAATGTATTTGTCAAGCAAGGCAGATATCCCACCCATTTTTTCACTGCCCACGGTATTTCACCACCTAACTGCAGCATAGTTCAAATCAGCGCTGCAGTGTAGACTGTGAAATGTGCCTCTGTTTCAGTTACAGTGGAGCATTATGAAGTTTGCAATGCATTACAAACCGAAAACAAGGTGTGTTTCCTAGTGCACACTGAGTCACTTACTACTAGTATTTCACTTCATCATTCCTAGCTTCTGCCCCAGCATACCAAACAATTGTAAATGTATTCTTGGCATGTGCCAAACATTTCTGCCAAAGTGACTTATATTTCATGGCTTGTTCCATGATGGATTTACACCTGTTCCAATGTTTACTTTTCGTCAACCAAAATAACTAAGCAAAAGCGTAGCACATGGTCAGTGACACTCTACTATTCTATAGCTAAACCTCTACCTAGCTTAATCCCTCTAACTTACCTTTCAGAAGAGTAACTTTCCCTACTGCCAAGTGAAGGTATTTTTTGAAAATAATGTGTGGTGGAGGCCAGGGTGTAGTGTGAGACTAAGTGCCTGATTTAGAGTTTGGCAGATGGGATACTCTGTGACAAACATGCCAGATAAAATATGTTCCATTCCCTGTAATGCAGTGCATTGTTCATAGTCTGTGCACTGGCTACTTACTGTGGAAGGGATATCAGTTATACTTCGCATGCTTGACAGAGTGTGCTCTGCCTCTTCTAAGTTTGGAGTCAGGGTAGAATTGAAGAGGCAGTCGTAGAAGAAGAGCAGGGCCACTGGAATTCATTATAATAATTTAATAAATTATTAATTACAGCTGCCACAAAAACATGCTGCAGAGAAGTGGACCCACTAGCATGCTTCCATTAATATTGCCTTCATGCTATCAAGTATACTATTCATTGTGCAACCTATATGCCTTACTCATTAATGAGCGGTAATTACACACAAGTTGTCTGTTTAGTTTCGCTATGAAACTAAGAATAAAAATCAAAACTTGGCTGTTTGCCTCCCAGGTCTCCCGTTAGTCTCACTGTTCCTCCTGCTAATTTTCTGCTTACGGGGCCCAGCGAAAGAAAGCCCCATTGCTGGGGCAGCCATGCGCTCTACAAATCATATTAACATAACATAACATGAAATCCTTTAAATGAAAATCAGTTTTTGATTATGGTGGTATTCTGGCTTAATTCCATGCAGTCAGTGCTATTGTTTATGTGATCCATGTTTTGTGGAAAACTTGGCCCTGTGACTAATCACATAAAAAGTTCCAATGGCCCTAGAACACCAGCAATGTTCTGCTACTGTACCACTATAAACTAGTGTTTCCACTGAGCATTACAATTTGTGTTTTTTATTATTTTCCTGTCTTGATATAGCTACTCCTGTGGCAGGAGGTCACCCATATCGGCAGGAGATAGCCAACCGGCTGCGGTGCCAGAGGATGGAGGCCTTTGTGCCTGAATACCGCTAGCTAGTGGCCTTGGAGGAGGAGGAAGAGGTACGTGCTGCCAGTTCCTCTGGCCAGCCTGGCCCGCCTTTATCCTAGCCACACCAATGCCATCCCCGCCGGCAGCCGGGGTCCACTGCTGCCCAACAAAACACCACCAACCCCTCCTCAGTGTTGACATTGACAGACAACCTCCACCATCACGCCCTATGCAAGCTGGTGTTGCTTCGGCATGGCCAGCAGAACCTGGCCCAGTAAGTGGCCCACCTACACGCCCTTATGGATACCCTCTGAGCCTCTTTTTAAATGGGC
The DNA here is from genome assembly GCA_963921515.1 of Calotriton arnoldi. Lineage (NCBI taxonomy): Eukaryota > Metazoa > Chordata > Amphibia > Caudata > Salamandridae > Calotriton > Calotriton arnoldi. Next base: position 618,816 of record CAWUFW010004151.1, read on the forward strand.
TTTTTATTAGTGAGAGGGACTGTGTTGTTGTGGGTGGCGAGGGTGGGAATTGGGAAGCGAAGTTGGAGAAAGGGTCGGGTATGATGGGACATTTGAGGGTATTTGCTAGGGCTGGGGGGTAGGCCTGTTTTGGATGGAAAGGGTGATTTTTCTGTTTAAAAAAAGATTTTTTGTTTCTTTGTAATTCATATCACTTGCTATCTGTCTTTTGTCTTTGCACTGCTTTTTAGCATAGCATTGTGGTTTTTTTATTGACAAAAAGCGGTCCTTTGAAATAGTCACATACTGTACATCGACTTTTACCCCTAGACATTGAATACCTGAAGTCCCTTGCCATATATTTCTTTGCTAGGTTACTTTACTTACCTCTTCTTGCAGTCCAGTATATCCCGCTACCAGAGTGGGAACAACAAGTCTGTTTGACTTATTGCTTGTTGAGGTTTTGCCACTTTTGCAGCACCCAGACTTTTATCAAAGTGTATACTAGTTAGTTAATAATACGCTTAACCTACTACCCTCTGTACATATTGACCACTTGGAGGGTATGCCTACAAAAAAACACAAAAATCTTAATCTTACTTATCTAATCTCTGCTTGCCAAAAATAACTTCAGTAATAAGTTCCTAACTAATTCATTTCTAAGTTCTTCCCTGAATTGATCAAGCAATGGTTGCTACCTCTCTCTATCGTCCAAAACCTTTTTGCAGGGTTTTCCAAAGGTCCCTTTTAATGGTGGTGGTAGTAGTGGGCTAGCACTAACAGGGAAGACATCACAAGCGAGGACTCCCTCTCACCTATTCTGAAAGAAGAGAACTCCAACTGTAGGATTATTCAGAAGGATTATTCATCACAGGCAACAAGACTAAAAGAAAACACAGAGTTAGTGGGCTATGACAACTTATCAAAGACTGAGACCAGACCATCCCCATGACAAACAGCTCATATTAAAAAAACTAGCAGTAGTAACTTCCAAGCAATCCAGGGAGCTAGTATTTAATTTATTAAAACAATTAATACTAAACTTACGAAATCCTCATGTCAGGAGTCAAGACTCAGGAGAAGGTTAAGCATTTTAAGCAACTCAAGGCCGGATTCAGAAAGGTAAAGTATTTTACACTTTTGGTGTTAATTTACTCTTGCGATGTAAGTTTATGACTAGTAATCTTTCCATCAGTAACTTTACGAGTAGTAACTTTGAGAGTAGTAAGTGATCCCTATGACTTTAAAAGGAGTTATTATTGCTACTAGCTAATTACAACTTAGGTTACTCACTGCTCATAAAGTTGCTTGTAGTTCAGCTGAACTGCAAGAGTGAACTTACACCAAAAGTGTAACTTTGCCTTTGTGAATCAGGCCACATAGTGCACACCTGCACTACCTATCGTAGGACAGATCTTTTTCAAGTAAGATCTGCACCATGATAATGCTGTTGTCCCTTTCATTCCTGGGTGGGTAAGTGGGGCTGGAGTGGGCTATTGTTCTGGTAAGAAGATCCTGTAGTGAGTTGGTGTTGCTTTCACCATATTCGCCCCACCAAGTATGTGATCCATTTATAGTATAAATTCGTAAGTCACACCTCAATATATCACACAACCTGGGGGACGAGGGATAGGGGTTTGATGAACAGATGGGAATGGTGTGTTAGGGAAAAGTGTGACAAAGACAAACATGACAACAACATTCATCAGGTCGATGAGCAGCACGTCATTATCAAATCTGTTGTGGGAAGAAATGAAGGAATGACACAGTTGAGTTAATAAATGCCTTGCAAACAGTCCTTCAGCTCCAGAGTCCCAAGTTATTATCCTATTGTTCTGTCATTTCATTTCATCAAGCTTTATTCGATTATTTTCAGAATAATCATAAAAGCACAGATAAAACAGCGACAAATTTCATTATACAATTATTATCAATAAAATACACAGCAAAATCTACAAGTGCCTTTGTTCATAATTACATCAATATGGATTTTCTACATGATAAAACACTCTTTTTAAAAACACTAAAACTAATTCGACTATATAATTTTCTCCTAATGATTGTAAAATCAATAATGCGGGGCGACATTGTGATAATCCAGTTTTTCTTAAAAAGGGAAGGATCCACATCTTCCTTTGTAAAGAATAAAATTTACAGAAAAATAAAATATGAATGGTTGATTGGCCAGAAACATTATCACATGGACAATTGCACAACACTCTTGACCAATCATTCTGAAACGGAAAGGAAGTTAATCTATGCACAATTCCCAATCTAAAACGTGTCAAGAGAAATCTGTTGTAATCACCTATAATGAGTCCTATATAGGGTTGAATTTTGTAGGTAGTCAAGATAAGGTGGTGTGCTTGAACGGTGACTTTATTCATCTCGTTGTTCCCTCTTCTTTCGTCCAAATGATGTAAACAATTGTCTTTTAGGTCTTTCCTTTGTACTGAACATAAACTTGTGGGGTCGGAAAAATACTCAGGATGGCCTAAACTAAATATAAAGTTTCTGACATACTCGAGCCATCTAATATGCACCGCCCCATCCAACCTGCAGCTATCTTCTAAAATCTGTCTATTTAACAGGGTATAATCGAATTCCAAATCCTGTGCCACAGGAGAACTGGTTGGATTTTACAGATGTCTGTAATATAGGGCATACCTAATTCAGAATGACAAATAAAAGTAGAAGTACTCTCAGGAACCATCAATAAGAACCTAAAGAACCTATTCTCAATGATTTGCAGGGATTTCACATCCTCATATCCCCAGATGCCTGCTCCATAGGTGGCTATGGTAATACACTTTGCCTTATAAATTTGCAGGAGTTCCTCAGGTGCCCGTTTGCCTAACTTCCTGCTAAAATTAGATAAAGCAGCCACAGCTTTTAAAAACAGCAGCTTCCTTGCCCTGATCGCCTGAGTCCATGTCCCTCTTTTATCAAATAAAATCCAGAGATAGGAAAAAGTGTCAGTGCATTCAATTTGTTTAGTACCTAAAAATAAAGGTCTACACTTCCTACTGCCGTTCCCACATTTCATCATAAAAGTCTTTGATATGTTAATGTCTAAACCCAAATTTAACATAAAATTTGCAAAACTACTCACTAATTTCTGGATGCCCCTAGGAGTGCGGGCCATTAAAACCGCGTCATCGGCGTACATCAATGCTGGTATTGGGCGTTTTCCTACTAATGGGAGGTCCTGGCACTCATTCTCCAACGCTCTACCTAGATCGTTTATATATAACGTAAAGAGAAAAGGTGCCAGGACGCAGCCCTGCCTCACTCCTTTCATCACCCTAAAGTGTTTTGTACATCCCCCCCTCACCAAATCGTACCCTTGCTATTGCCCCGGCATATAACTGCCTTAAAAACAGTAATAAAGACGCATCCACCCCCATATTTTCTAAAATTCGCCATCATTTTTCGTGTATTACGCAGTCAAACGCCGCAGTTAAATCGACAAAATTTAAAAAGAGCATTGTTCTGTCACCTAGGTTTGAAAAATACAATTTAGGGAGGACCCACACAGTTCTAAAAATTGTGATTGTCAAGAAAGGAAAAATGATACTTTATACATATGCCAAAATGAACGGTGCATCTGCATTATTCTTCTCAGAATGTCCATCTTGGGTGCATGGTATGTAGGAGAGTAGGATCTGCTTCTTATAGTTACCCCCACTTTTTTGCTGATGTCTCACTGTTTTTGGCCTAGTCTGACTGGGATCCTGCTATTCAGGACCCCAGCCTATCTGCTTTCTCCTGTAAATTGATTGAATGTACTTTAGGTACACTCCAGATTGGATTCTGGGGTACCCTTATCAGTCCCTAGTATATGGTACACCATGTACCCAGGGCATAGGTACCCCAGAGGCCTCCCAGGGGCTGAAGCATGTATTGTGCCACCCCTGAGAGGCCATTCAAAATGACATTACAGGTCTGCTACTGCAACCTGTGTAAGGAGGTGCCTGCACACCTTACTTAGATATAGGTTACCTATATCTATTCTAAATCACTGCACATATAAACCTATCAGTCACCCCTATGGCAGGCCTTATCAATCCTGAAGGCAGGGTGCTGGGTTTTACGTGAGAGGGTGCCCCTACATGAGCAGAGCCCCTCTGCAGCCTTCGGAATCTATTCCCCGGGGTTGTCTGTGATGCAGCCAACCATATATACTTAAGTGCATTATAACCTTGCAGTAAATGCTAACTTTAAAACGGCTGCTTAGAAACATGTCGTGTTTAGTGTCAAACACCTTGGAATCATACCTCCACACCAGTAACTAGTGTGGGAGGTATGATTCCTCCCTTGTAGTACCACTACTATGGGGCACCGGTCTACCCGGTACCAGCTTTCTCGACCTGGGCAGCACAAAATGGATGCTGCCAGCCACAGACACGAGCCTGCCCTCCTGCTGCTGAGCCAAGCTCGAGCAGAGGAAGGCCTGACAATAGGTTTCCCGTCACAGGGAGGTGTGACCACCTCCCAGACAGGCTTTAGTGTATTGGGGCTGGGTGGGTGCACTCTTAGAGTGCCAGAAAGTCTGCACTGGGGGCACATTTGGTGTCCCCGTGCATAGTCCAGCTCAAACCGGTTGCAGGAGCCATTGGCTCCTGCTCTGGTGCGAAACTGGACAAAGGACATGGGTGTAGCCACCCCTCTGTCCTGACCCTCCTCTAGGTGGGTCGCCAGAGTTAGTCCAACCCCTTCCTTGGGTATAAAGTAGGAAACCTGACTACAGGACTTTAGATTTTACCTGGACTAAACTCTGCAAGCAGAAACCAAGTACTTCGACGGTCTACACTTCGCTGGACAACAGAAGAATCTCCCTTGGAGTAAAGGAGTTACTCCCCTGCAGCAGCAGGCACCTAAACGCATCTGACCAGTTTGCATCTCCAAATCTCCTGAGGACTCCGAAGATTTCTGCAACACAGGAGGTGAGTTCCCGAGCGTCCCTAAGGTTGATCTGCTCTCTCAGCAATCCTGAGACCAGTATCCCTCGTGGGGACCATGCAACCCGAACCCCTGTGCACCGTGTACTTTTGCAGCAGCATATGCTTTTCGGCAATCCCTGAGGCTGTGCTTTGGACTTTTTGTAGTCCCAACCCCGAGCAGCATTTCCACCAAAGATCTTTGGCCTCCACTCCACGAGTGCTCCGTGGGCTGGTACTTTGTGATTCCGCTTGAGGTCCCTTTGCGATCCCTGGTCTGTTGGCCTGTGGGTCCTACCGAGGGTCACTTTGACTTTCCTTGGGCTTCCCTGGTTGCTCCAGACGTTCCCTGACTCCCCATAGCTTGGAGAGTCTCCTGGACCATGCTGATCTATACTATCACTTGTTTCCTCTGCCCGCGTGGGTTGCCTTTGCCAAGGCTTGTTGGTGTTCCATCCGGACACTGACCCCTCAGCACTCGACATCCTTTGTGGGACAGCTCACCTCCGGACTTTGGTCATCGTCGACATCTCCTGGTCCCCGTGGCTGCAGAGTCAAGCATCTGATCTTCGCACCTGAAGCACCCGACATCGGTGGGCATTCGTCTATCGAGCCCCTGGTCACCTGAAGTGACCCAGACTGTGTCCCCTCTGCTTTCAGGTTCTTCTTACTCCGAATCCAGGCTTGGATTCCACCAAACACTTTTCATCTTCCCGGCAGCAGTACTTCTTCGCATCACGCCATTGAAAACGACGAGGGTTTCCGACACCACTTGACCCCTATGCACCCGGCTCCTCTGGGATAGGTAACACGGGTACCTTGGTACTCACAAGGGTGCTGGACTTAGAACCTTCTATGTTCCAAAGGGTTAGCTTGAAGTCCTCTCCGAAGTGTCCTTAAACTGTAATTTTCCAACCGCGACTTGCCCATAGAGTTGTACGAAGCTCGCATCTGTGTTCCCACACTGCACCCGTCCTCCGTGGGCTCCCTGTGTCACACCTGTGGGTGGTTCCTTGGGTTCCCAGCGATTCTACGTGCCTTAGGCACTGTGTCTATTGAAGTCGTGGTTGTTATACCACTTTCTTAGTATATGGTTCGGGCTGTGTATTGTGCTATTTACTGTCGTTCTATTGATTTAACATTGTGTACTGTACATTCTAATCTCGGGTAGAGATTAGTAGAGAGTGTTTTAGTAATAAATACATATTTTTATATAACACTTATGTGGTTGTCCTTTCATTTAGTCATTCAGGAGGTGATATTCTGGTTAAACAAGCTGCTTTACATTCCTTCAAGATTAAGCCTGAAGGCTGCTCTCCATAGCTACCACTAGGATAGCTTTCATAAAGGTTATCTTTGACCTAATCATCAATAAGGGTTGTTTGGACTGGTGCAAGGTGCCCACTTTAATTAGTGGACAGCATATACCAGGCCAACTTCTCACATTGGTGTGCAGCGGTTGGGATTCAAGCTTGCTATTGTTTTACCAGATAAATCTCTTTGAGTGATTAACTGAAAACCACTAAAAGTACTAGGTACATATAATCAAGATTAGAATAAGTAAGTTCTACTGAACTTGGAGTTGGGTAAGTCAAGGGTCTAGCACACCCTTTCTCCAACTCAAGAGAGTTTAGTCTCCACTAGGGTAGGTAGGTGCACACACCACACTAGTATGTCTTCTGTAGGAGAAGTCAGTGGCTCTCTGCCTACTAGATACAATGGGCTCACCTTTCAGGATCTGAAAGCCATGTGTGCCTCTAGGAAGCTGAAGACAGGAAGAAATGCAAACACCCAACGTCTTATAGAGATGTTACTCCTAGATGATCTCAGAAAGACCCCAGGGTCTGAAGAAGTAGAAAGAGTGGGTGGGACAGGAGATGAGGAAAGAGCAGGAAGTGAACACTTCTTTGATCTGGACTCACACCCTGGCCAGGAGGATCAAGATGATTCCAACCTGGAAAATCCAACTCTTCCTTCAGGTGGGGGAGAAGGCCCCAGTGGCCCCCTCTTTACTCCACCAGGAAGAGTACAGGGTCTACCTAGAAGATCCAGGACTCCCTCTGTGGAGTCTAATCATTTAGGTACTTCTGTAGGGACCTCTGTATCTCATAGGAGAGAATCCTCTTATGATAAGAAGTGCCAATTACTGGAACTTGAGAGACTCAGGATCAGGCTCAACAAAGAGCAATTGGCCATAGACAGGGAATCCCTAGAGCTCCAGAGAGCAACCAGAAGATTGGGACTAGAGTCCCAAGGTGGCAGCCACAGTGTCCCTAGAACTAGAGAGTATTCTCATGATCATAGGAACCTGAACAAGATAGACCCTCCCTATCAGAGTGGGGATGACATCCACAAATGGATAACTGCACTAGAGAGGGCCTGTAAAGTACACAGGGTCGCTCAGGAGCAGTGGGCAGCTATCTTGTGGCTCTCCTTTGCTGACAAAGGTAGAGATAAGCTCCTCACTGTTAGAGAAGAGGATGCTGACAATTACTCAGTCTAAAAGAGTGCTCTCATTGATGGGTTTGGCTTAACCACTGAACAGTACAGGATTAAGTTCAGAGACACCCAGAAAGCACAGACTCCGGACTGGGTTGACTTTGTAGATTGTGCTACTAAGGTTCTGGAAGGCTGGTTACTTGGCAGTAAAGTGTGTGATTTTAAAGGATTGTACAATTTAATTATGAGGAGCAGATCCTTAATAATTGCCAAAATCAGTTGTTGCATCAGTACCTGGTGGACTCTGATCTGACCTCTCCCCAAGAATTGGGAAAGAAGGCAGACAAATGGGTCAGAACCAGGGTGAAGCAGAAAACTCAGAACCAAGGTGGTGACTCTAAGAAGCCAGATTCTAAAACCTCAGATAAGGGTGGGGATAAGGGTAAAGACCAGAAGTCTTCACAAGGGCCCCAAAACCTGCATCTGGGGGGAGTCACAATCCAACAAGGCTAAAGGCAAAAAGAAACCTTGGTGTTATATCTGTAAAGAGAAAACCCATTGGACAAAAGATGCCAATTGTCCAAGGGCCAAGGAATCTACTCCAGCCACCACTGCCCCTAAGGCAACTGTTACCCCTAGCTCAGTTCCAAGTGGTGGTACACAGAATAAGGGTGTAGTAGGATTGACCCTGGGATCTGAGATGGATTCTGGCCTAGTCAGAATTCCAACTCAGGCTGTGTTAGTCTGTGATGGAGGCATGGATATTGCCTCCTTATTTGTCAGTCCCAGTAAACTGGGCAAATACAGACAACAGCCTCTGATCAATGGTAAGGAGGCCATGGCATATAGGGACACAGGTGCAAGTGTCACCATGGTGACAAAAGAACTTGTGGGCCCTGACCAGATCATACTTGGTGTGATGTACCAAGTGACCAATGCAAGCAATGTCAGGACAGACCATTCCTTGGCAGTTGTGAATTTCACCTGGGGAGGGGTAACTGGCCCTAAGAAGGTTGTGGTAAGTGCAGACCTCCCTGTAGAATGCTTATTGGGCAATGATTTGGAGACTTCAGCATGGGCTGAAGTGGAACTCAGGACACATGCAGAAATGCTGGGCATCCCTGCTGATGTGTTTGCCATGACTAGGTCACAGGCAAAAATGTCTTCCACTGAACAGGCCTTGGATCTTGGAATAATGGACCAGGTGCCTTCCAAGAGAAGGAGCAGTAGGGGTAAGGCAGTGTCTTCCCCCTGCCTCAGAGTGAGGATCAGTCTCTTGAGGGAGATGATCTTAGTCCTGAAGAAGGAACTGTCTCAGAGGAACTTGAACCTGATCAGGTTGAGTTCTTGGGGACAGGGGGCCCTTCCAGGGCAGACCTGAACTGCCCCTCTCTTGAACCCCTCAGACAGCAATCTGCTGCTGAGGCTGCTGGGAGTGCCAGTGGGTCCCATAAACTTTACTGGGATGATGGACTCTTATACTCAGAGGGTAGAGACCCCAAGCCTGGTGCCACCAGGAGGTTGGTTATACCTCTGAAGTTTAGGGGCTTCCTATTGACACTAGCACATGATACCCCATTAGCAGGACACTTAGGCCAAAACAAGACCTGGGACAGACTTGTTCCTCACTTTCATTGGCCTCATATGTCAGAGGACACAAAGGAGTTTTGTCGCTCCTGTATCACTTGCCAAGCCAGTGGTAAGGCAGGTGGTACTACAAAGGCCCCCCTGATACCACTCTACCTGTGGTGGGGGTTCCCTTTGAGAGGGTTGGGATTGACATATTTGGTCCCATGGATCCTCAGACTGCATCTGGGCACAGATTCATACTAGTGGTGGTGGACCATGCCACTAGGTATCCAGAAGCAATTCCATTTAGGACTACCACAGCTCCTGTTGTGGCTAGGGCCCTCCTGGGAGTCTTTTCCAGAGTGGTTTTTCCTAAGGAGGTAGTATCAGACAGAGTAGCGAACGTTATGTCTGGTTACTTGACTGCTATGTGGAAGGAGTGTGGAGTAAATTACAAATTTACCTCCCCCTATCACCCACAATGCAATGGGTTAGTTGAGAGATTCAACAAACCCTCAAGGGCATGATTAAAGGTCTCCCTGAAAAGCTCAGGCGTAGATGGGACATCCTTTTGCCCTGCCTTCTCTTTGCCTACAGAGAGGTTCCTCAGAAGGGGGTTGGTTACAGCCCTTTTGAACTTCTGTTTGGACGTCCAGTGAGGGGTCCTTTATGTCTAGTGAAGGAGGGATGGGAGTTACCTCTCAAACCCCCTAAACAGGATATTGTGGACTATGTACTTGGTCTCCGCTCCAGGATGGCTGAGTACATGAAGAAGGCATCCAAAAACCTTGAGGCTAGCCAGGAATTGCAAAAGGCCTGGCATGAACAAAAGGCTGTTGTGACTGTTTATCAGCCAGGACAGAAAGTATGGGTGTTGGAGCCTGTGGCCCCAGCAGCCCTCCAAGACAAATGGAGTGGACCTCATACTATCATTGAGCAAAAGGGAGAAGTTACCTACCTGGTGGACCCTGGAACTCCCAGGAGCCCCCATAGGGTGCTCCATGTGAACAGGCTCCAACCATATGTTGACAGGGCAGACATGGGCTTGCTCATGGCTACTGATGAGGGACAGGAGGAAGAGAGTGATCCACTCCCTGACCTGCTCTCCCAGAACCCTGATGATGGTTCAGTTGATGGTGTAGCCTTGGCAGGCAGCCTCACTGACCAGCAGCAAACTGATTGTAGGCAAGTCCTGAATCAGTTCAGACATATGTTTTCACTGACTCCAAGTCAGACTACCTGGTGCACTCATGAAGTGGACACAGGTGACAGTCTGCCTGTTAAAAATAAGATTTACAGGCAACCTGACCATGTCAGGGACTGTATCAGGACAGAAGTCCAGAAAATGTTGGAACTGGGAGTAATTGAACCCTCAGATAGCCCTTGGGCTAGTCCAGTAGGCCTTGTACCAAAACCTCACACCCAGGGTGGTAAGAGAGAGATGAGGTTCTGTGTGGACTACAGGAGTCTCAATGCAGTCACTAGGACTGATGCCCATCCAATACCCAGGGCAGATGAACTCATAGATACTTTGGCCTCTGCCAAGTTTCTGAGTACATTTGACCTGACAGCTGGTTTGAGGATGCAAAACCAAAAACAGCATTTTCAACCCCTTGTGGGCACTACCAATTTGTGGGGATGCCCTTTGGCTTGAAAAATGCACCTGCCACTTTTCAAAGGTTGGTGAACAAAGTCCTTACAGGTCTGGAAGCCTATAGTGCAGCTTATCTAGATGGTATTGCTGTCTTTAGCTCCACCTGGGAGGATCACCTGGTCCACCTGAGAAATGTTTTGGAGGCCCTGCAAAAGCAGGCCTCACTATCAAAACCACCAAGTGCCAGATAGGGCAGAGTAAGGTTGTATACCTAGGCCACCTTGTGGGTGGAGGTCAGGTTCAACCATTGGAGAGCAAAATCCAGACCATCATGGACTGGGTTGCTCCCACTACCCAGACTCAGGTCAGAGCTTTCTTGGGCCTGACTGGGTACTACAGGAGGTTTGTCAAAGGATATGGATCCATAGTGACCCCTTTGAATGACTTAACTTCCAAAAGAATGCCTAAGAAAGTTCAGTGGACAGTTAGCTGTCAAAAGGCATTTGATGACCTGAAGCAGGCCATGTGCACTGCTCCCATTCTGCAAAGTCCTGATTATTCCAAACAATTCATTGTTCAAACTGATGCATCTGAATTGGGGGTAGGGGCTGTGTTATCACAACTGAATGAAGAGGGTCAGGATCAGCCAGTAGCTTTCATAAGCAGAAGGTTGACCCCCAGAGAGAAACGTTGGTCAGCCATTGAGAGGGAAGCCTTTGCTGTGGTTTGGGTTCTGAAGAAGCTGAGGCCATACTTGTTTGGCACTCACTTCATTGTTCAGACAGACCATAAGCCCCTCTATGGCTAAAACAAATGAAGGGTGAAAACCCCAAACTTTTGAGGTGGTCCATTTCCCTACAGGGGATGGACTATACAGTGGAACATAGACCTGGGAGTAACCATGCCAATGCAGATGGACTCTCAAGATATTTCCACTTAGAACATGAAGACTCAACTGGTCAAGGTTAGTTTAATGTCCCTACGTTTGGGGGGGGGGTTGTGTAGGAGAGTAGGATCTGCTTCTTATAGTTACCCCCACTTTTTTTGCTGATGTCTCACTGTTTTTGGCCTAGTCTGACTGGGATCCTGCTATTCAGGACCCCAGCCTATCTGCTTTCTCCTGTAAATTGATTGCATGTACTTTAGGTACACTCCAGATTGGATTCTGGGGTACCCTTATCAGTCCCTAGTATATGGTACACCATGTACCCAAGGCATAGGTACCCCAGAGGCCTCCCAGGGGCTGAAGCATGTATTGTGCCACCCCTGAGAGGCCATTCAAAATGACACCACAGGTCTGCTACTGCAACCTGTGTAAGGAGGTGTCTGCACCCCTTACTTAGATATATGTTACCTATATCTATTCTAAATCACTGCACATATAAACCTATCAGTCACCCCTATGGCAGGCCTTATCAATCCTGAAGGCAGAGTGCTGGGTTTTACGTGAGAGGGTGCCCCTGCATGAGCAGAGCCCCTCTGCAGCCTTCGGAATCTATTCCCCAGGGTTGTCTGTGATGCAGCCAACCATATATACTTAAGTGCATTAAAACCTTGCGGTAAATGCTAACTTTAAAACGGCTGCTTAGAAACATGTTGTGTTTGGTGTAAAACACCTTGGAATCATACCTCCACACCAGTAACTGGTGTGGGAGGTATGATTCCTCCCTTGTAGTACCACTACTATGGGGCACCGGTCTACCCGGTACCAGCTTTCTCGACCTGGGCAGCACAAAATGGATGCTGCCAGCCACAGACACGAGTCTGCCCTCCTGCTGCTGAGCCAAGCTCGAGCAGAGGAAGGCCTGACAATAGGTTTCCTGTCACAGGGAGGTGTGACCACCTCCCAGACAGGCTTTAGTGTATTGGGGCTGGGTGGGTGCACTCTTAGAGTGCCAGAAAGTCTGAACTGGGGGCACATTTGGTGTCCCCGTGCATAGTCCAGCTCAAACCGGTTGCAGGAGCCATTGGCTTCTGCTCTAGCGTGAAACTGGACAAAGGACATGGGTGTAGCCACCCTTCTGTCCTGACCCTCCCCTAGGTGGGTCCCCAGAGTTAGTCCAACCCCTTCCTTGGGTATAAAGTAGGAAACCTGACTACAGGACTTTAGATTTTACCTGGACTAAACTCTGCAAGCAGAAACCAAGGGGCATATTTACAAGGGCTTTATCTCCGCTTTTTGGCTTAAAAGCCAAAAAGCAGAGATAAAACTATCACCCTATTTACAAGAGGGTGCTAACATGCATAATCGCATGTTAGCACCCTTTTCCCAACGCCTCCCTTTGCATCTCTAATGAGATGCAAAGTGGGCGTACTCCGGATGGCCTACCTTGCAAATATCGCTGATGTTCACATCGCGATATTTACAAAGCTGTCTAACATTTTAGCACACGTTAGTTTTTGGAGAAAACCGCTGTTTTCTCTAAAACTAACGTCTGCTAAAATGCAGACTTACCTATCCCTAACATTGGGGTGGATTATGCTGATACGACCCTGTGGGTCGTATCAGCAAGGTTATCGCCGTTTGCAGGGAACATCGCTGGAATACCAGCGATGTTCCCTGCAAAGCAGCGATCTTCGCTATCTCTGGAATTTTTATCGCCCTGGAGAAACGCATTGTTAATAACGCGCTACCAGGGCGATAAATTCCAGAGATAGCCTGCGATAACAAAATTATCGCTAAGCACGGCCAGCGATAATTATCGCTGGCCGTTTATAATATGCCCCCAAGTACTTTGACGGTCTACACTTCGCTGGACGACAGAAGAATCTCCCTTGGAGTAAAGGAGTTACTCCCCTGCAGCAGCAGGCACCTAAATGCATCTGACCAGTTTGCATCTCCCGAGCTCCTGAGGACTCCGAAGATTTCTGCAACACAGGAGGTGGGTTCCCGAACGTCCCTGAGGTCGATCTTCTCTCTCAGCAATCCTGAGACCAGTATCCCTCGTGGGGACCGTGCAACCAGAACCCCTGTGCACCGTGTACTTTTGCAGCAGCATATGCTTTTCGGCAATCCCTGAGGCTGTGCTTTGGACTTTGTGTAGTCCCGACCCCGGGCAGCATTTCCACCAAAGATCTCCGGCCTCCACTCCACGAGTGCTCCGTGGGCTGGTACTTTGTGATTCCGCTTGAGGTCCCTTCACGATCCCTGGTCAGTTGGCCTGTGGGTCCTAGCGAGGGTCACTTTGACTTTCCTTGGCCTTCACTGGTTGCTGTAGACGTGCCCTGACTCCCCATAGCTTGGAGAGTCTTCTGGACCTTGCTGGTCCATACTATCACTTGTTTCCTCTGCCCGCATGGGTTGCCTTTGCCAAGGCTTGTTGGTGTTCAATCCGGACACTGACCCCTCAGACTCGACATCCTTCATGGGACAGCTCACCTCCGGACTTTGGTCATCGTCGACATCTCCTGGTCCCCGTGGCTGCAGAGTCAAGCATCTGATCTTCGCACCTGAAGCACCTGACATCGGTGGGCATTCGTCTATCGAGCCCCTGGTCACATGAAGTGACCCAGACTCTGTCCCCTCTGCTTTCAGGTTCTTCTTACTCCGAATCCAGGATTGGATTCCACCGGACACTTTTCATCTTCCCTGCAGCAGTACTTCTTCGCATCACGCCATTGAAAACGACGAGGGTATCCGACATCACTTGACCCCTATGCACCCGGCTCCTCTGGGATAGGTAACACAGGTACCTCGGTACTCACAAGGGTGCTGGCCTTAGAACCTTCTATGTTCCAAAGGGTTAGCTTGAAGTCTTCTCCGAAGTGTCCTTAAACTGTAATTTTCAAACTGCGACTTCCCTTAGAGTTCTACGGAGCTCGCGTCTGTGTTCCCACACTGCACCCGTCCTCCGTGGGCTCCCTGTGTCACTCCTGTGGGTGGTTCCTTGGGGTCCCAGCGATTCTACATGCTCTAGGCACTGTGTCTATTGAAGTCGTGGTTGGTATACCACTTTCTTAGTATATGGTTCGGTCTCCCCCTGGAGCCCTCTGTGTATTGTGCTATTTACTGTCGTTCTATTGATTTAACATTGCGTACTGTACATTCTAATCTCGGGTAGAGATTAGTAGAGAGTGTTTTAGTAATAAATACATATTTTTATATAACACTTGTGTGGTTCTCCTTTCATTTAGTCATTCAGGAGGTGATATTCTGGTAAAACAAGTTGCTTTACATTCCTTCAAGATTAAGCCTGAAGGCTGCTCTCCATAGCTATCACTAGGATAGCTTTCATAAAGGTTATCTTTGACCTAATCATCAATAAGGGTCTTTTGGACTGGTGCAAGGTGCCCACTTTAATTAGTGGACAGCATATACCAGGCCAACTTCTCACATGGTAGAACTGGTCTGGTAAGCAGGAGTGTTATGGAGCTTTTTTGCAGAAGAAGAGAAGGCCTGTGGATTGCAAAACAGTAAATATTGCTATTGTAGACTCAAGGAGAAGGTAAGCTTCATGATGGATGAGGACCAAGAGGGCAGAGCAAGAACATAGGATTGTGCAGTCTTGTGCAATTAACTGAGAAGTTAAAACATTTTTACAAAAAAAAAAATAACACAGAAGAGAGGTAAGAGGATAAGTCCCTAGTTGCCCTCCTACAGACTATAGATCCACACAACACAGACTAGGGACTAACAGAATCAAAAATCGTGATGGGTAAAAGGTGAGGGGGTTGATCGGTATAAGGCTGGGCACAAACAGTGTGTGTAAAACTGCCCTCACACACAGCAAGCTGTGTCATGCTTCATCATAGGGCCTGCTAAACACACCCCCGCGCTAGCCAACGCTGGAGGTGGAGCAATAGGGAGGGGAAAAAAAATACACAACATAAAATAAAAAGTGAACAAATCGTGTGGGATCAGGAAGGTGAAAAAATGTGGCAGAGAATAATTTAAAAACTGGTAACAGTGTGTCCCTGCTCTGTCTTTAATAGTGGGTACACTGTCCAGACACAAATAGTGGTCCTCATCGGACCAGTGGATGGTGGTAATGCTTACAAGTTATCAGAGCCCTACCCCTCCACTCTGCTAAAATGTCGACATGTTTCAGCCGGATAAAGCTACTACCCCGGCTTTCTTCAGGACTTTCACCTGAACAATCCCAACAAGGATAAAATCCCTACCTCCTTATAATCCAGGGGTGAGGAAAAAAAAAAGGCACCTTGTTTAGTGCACACTCTGTTACAGGGAATGGAACTGGATGGATGGTGTCTCCTATCGAAGGAAATTTTTGTTTATGTTTTTAATTTTGATATAGTCATGGGGAGTATGTTGCTCTGCACATAGACGCTTGACTATATTTCACATTATGATATATCATAGTGTCATGTTTTTATGATCTACTCACCAGGGCACAACCACCGAGTACTTCATAGGGGTAGTGCAACACGTTTTTGCCATGTTGGCCAGACGCATTAAGGATCATGATATATATAGTGTTATCTTGGGTATTTTACACTATTTATTGATTTGTATGTATGTGTTTTTGGGGGGGTCACCCTTCACATCTTTTGGTTGGGCTATGAGGTAGGGCACAGTACCTTTGCACCCTGCACCTCACTTTTTTGTTGTTTTTCTTGATTTTATCCTCTACAGGTACCTCATGGAGAGCAAGGGGCTCTACCACTCCCTGTACCAGAGTGTGCACTAAACAAGGTGCCTTTTTTTTCCTCACCCCTGGATTATAAGGAGGTAGGGATTTTATCCTTGTTGGATTGTTCAGGTGAAAGTCCTGAAGAAAGCCGGGGTAGTAGCTTTATCCGGCTGAAACATGTCGACATTTTAGCAGAGTGGAGGGGTAGGGCTCTGATAACTTGTAGCCATTACCACCATCCACTGGTCCGATGAGGACCACTGTTTGTGTCTGAACAGTGTACCCACTATTAAATACAGAGCAGGGACACACTGTTACCAGTTTTTAAATTATTCTCTGCCACATTTTTTCACCTTCCTGATCCCACACGATTTGTTCACTTTTTATTTTATGTTGTGTATTTTTTTCCCCCTCCCTATTGCTCCACCTCCAGCGTTGGCTAGCGCGGGGGTGTGTTTAGCAGGCCCTATGATGAAGCATGACACAGCTTGCTGTGTGTGAGGGCAGTTTTACACACACTGTTTGTGCCCAGCCTTATACCGATCAACCCCCTCACCTTTTACCCATCACGATTTTTGATTCTGTTAGTCCCTAGTCTGTGTTGTGTGGATCAAAACATTTTTACAACCAATCCCAGACAAGTAGCTGCATGTACATGGCTGATCAATCTCACAACAGGCAAATGCCATAACATTTAGCCCAGTGCGTCCATCATGTGACGTCTCCAGTTACAGTCCCCCCCAACCACAACCACTTAATTGTAGGAGTTTGACATTTGACCCAGAAGACTCCTCGGCATTTGCCAAATCAGCGCACCTCCCTCCAGTCAACTGGGCCGAGTAGGCCTCTTTGAGTCATGTTGGTTTCTTTTTGAAGTAGGTAGGCATCGTTCATATCTTCCTCTCTCTGGCTGTTGCGGTAGTCCCCTCCTGAGTCCTGACTCCGAGTCCTGACCCTAATGAGATTGAGAGAGATAGACCTGTAGTGCTGTTGATGAACAAGAAGAGCAACAGAAGTTGAGCATTTCATTTAGTTTTGTTAAATAAACTGACTGGACTGATCTCTGAAGAAACTGAAGAAAAAAGTACAGCAGGGTGTGGACCACGTAAGTAATTCTAGCAAAGTGTAAAAGGGGCAATCACATTCAGGCAGAAACACCCACCAGGACCCAAACATTGCAAATGAAAATCAAGTTTATAAATTAGTTGAACAACACCCTCACTGTCAGCCACCACATAAATCATCATCATCACTCACACTCAATATATCATTCAGTGGTGCAATAGTTACCTGTTCCAAGCATGGTAAACATTTCTCTATTGTATCTCCTCTTTTCTCATGGAAGCAACAACCATTGGCAGTTTTGTAAATTAATGCTCTTTACTGGGGCAGCCGAGCTAGGGAGTAAAGAAAAAAGGAATAAGGATGGGGGGCATTGTCTTCATGTCCTCTAAGCGAATGGGGAGGCTTCCTCTTTGCACACTGGTCAAACTCCAATCCAGTCCATACATGTGAATAAATGGTGGGGATGTACAAGTCTGAGTGTATATATATATCTATATCTATATCTATATCTATATTATCTACTGGCGGTCGCCAGTAGATAGTTATAGTTAGGACCTATTTTCCATAGGAAATCCGCGACGTTCTATTTGAAATAACTTTGGCGCCGGTTGACGAATCTTCGCGAAATTTTCAAAACTTATGGCCAGCTCCGGTCCGCTCCTATCTTGAAAGTTTTGGGGTGATTCGTCAAGTGGGGGCCGAGAAAAAAGGGGGGTCCCAAAACGTGTTTTCCCCATGCAAATTTCCATAGGAACCTGTTGCCGCAGCTACAGCCCGAACTGCTGAACGGAATTACACCAAATTTGGCAAAAAGGTAGCCCTTGGTTCAGTGTCGTGCCTTTTGCTTAAATGGTGTAAATCCGTTCAGTAGTTCCTGAGAAAATCAAAAGTAAAATCACATATATATCTATGGCCGAGTAGGGTCCGCGTACCCTCCCGATCATGAGCTGCATGCTAATTGGCTGTCAACACTCCAAATCAGGAAGTGTTGGCAGCCATTTTGTCCCTCGGTAGAACCGAGGCAGAGAAACAAGTGCGCTAAACGCACAAAGGGGGCAGGGTAGAAACACCCTGACCCCCTAGGTCTGCTCAGGGGGTCCCACAAGGACCACCTGCGCAGAAAAAAGCATTTAAAAAAAAAAAAATCGGCAAGATGCGCTTAGGGTGCGCGGATCCCACCAATAAAAAAAAAAAAACGAAGTGCAGTCTCCCGCGCTTTGATGCTATTTTGCCCCCGGGTGGCCCAAGTCCCGGGGGCATGCGGGGTTTATTGAAATAATGCGTGGGGGCCTCTAAGGCCCCCCCAAACCCCAGGGACTGCCACCCCCGGGGCTTTTAATTAAAAATGGTGCAGGAGGGCACTCAGCCCTCCCGCAGCCCTGGGGACCGCCACCCCCCGGGGCTTCTTTTTTTTTTTTTTTTTAAATTACCTGTGTGGGGGGGCTCGAGCCTCGGGGAACACCACCTCCCCGGGGCTGTGCACAGGATGGGAGGGGGGCCGCACGTCCCCCCTCCTGGAGCCCTTGATGGCTCTGGGGACCACCACCCACCAGGGCCGGCTCCTGCAGTGTCCCGGGGTGCTCACCCCGGGACACTGTAGTTTGCTATGGCAGGGCGGGAGCCTCGCGGCTCCCGTCCTGTCATAGCAAACTGCTTGGTTTTGGAAGAGAGAGCAGGAAACCTGCTCTCTCTTCCAAAACCAAAGACCATTGCTTTTCCACACGGGAGCTGCATCTTAGCAGCTCCCCATGTGGAAAAGCAATGCCGGCTCCCGAGGGACGCGGGGAACCGGCGGGACCATGGGGGCATTGGGGACCCCCCATGGTCCCCAACGGAGAGGGCCAGCCCCAGGGGATGGGGTCCCCGGGGCTACAAGTGGCCCGGGAGGGGGGCCACGCGGCCCCCCTCCCCAAAATTCAAAGAAAAAAAAAACAGAGGCCGGCCCCGGGGGATGGGGTCCCCGGGGCCATAAGTGGCCTGAGGAGGGGGGCAACGTAGCCCCCCTCCAAAACAATTTAAAAAAAAATAAGGCCAAGCCCCGGGGGATGGGGCCGATTAAGGCCTCGGGAGGGGGGCCACGCGGCCCCCATCCAAATTCTTTTTTTTTTTATATATTAGGGGGCAGGCCCTGGGGGATGGGGTCCCCAGGGCCAATAAATTAGGAAAAGAAGGGGGGCCACACAGCCCCCCTTCTAAAAAAAAAAAAGACCGGCATCGCGCCGGAGGCCACGCCCCCTCCTTGGCAGCACTCTGCAAACGCATTTGCAGAGGGGGAACAAATTCCCCTTGAATACTGGGGGTCCCTGGGGGCCAACTAGCCCACCAGGAACCTCCACTATGCGCCAGGGGGCTGCGTTGCAGAGAGGTGTTCTGAGGCCACGCCCCTTTTTACACCTCTCTGCAAAACAGCTCTGTGGTGCTTAATGGAGGTAGTTGGTGGGCTAGTTGCACCCCAGGGACCCTCAGGATTCAAGGGGAGTTAATCCCCCAACTTAAAACGCGCAGTGAGTGGGTATGTAGTTATTGGTATTGGAGTGTGTATGGTTTTGAGAATGGCAGTCTGTAATTTAGAGTGGGTGTATCAAAAGTTATATTAGGGTGTGAGAAGATGCATGAAATTATCACATGGATGATGTCATCAGTGATGTCATCGGTGATGTCATTTGAGATGTCATCAGTGATGTCATCAGTGATGTCACTGACCATGTCATGAGTGATGTAATATGTGACGTCATCAGCAGTGCATTGCGGGGGCGCGAGTTATAGTTAGCTGAACTAACTATAACGGGTGAATTTCTATGGTTTTGTACGAGTGAAATGTCCAACTAACTATAACTGTCCCTAAAACCTATGGTTTTTTCAGTGAATATATATCTATATTCACTGAAAAAACCATAGGTTTCAGGCACGTTATAGTTAGAAATTAGCATTTAAAAACCTTAGAAATTCACTGAAAAAACCATAGGTTTCAGGGGCGTTATAGTTAGTTGGACATTTCCATCGTACAAAACCATAGAAATTCCCCCGTTATAGTTAGTTCAGCTAACTATAACTCGCGCACTCGCAATGCACTGCTGATGACGTCACATATTACATCACTCATGACATGGTCAGTGACATCACTCATGACATCACTGATGACATCTCAAATGACATCACTGATGACATCACTGATGGATGACATCATCCTTGTGATAGAGTGGCAGACCTCCTCTCACCCTAATATAACCTTTGATACACACACTCAAAAATACAAACTAACATTTTCAAAACAATGGACATACCAATACCAGTTACAACACACCTATTCAGTAATTCCAAGATCTACACACACATCCACTCATTCACCAACAGTCCCTATACAGTCACTCATACATGTACTCACTCATCATATGTACTCATACACCTATACATCCTGTTACACACCGCCACTCATCCATAGAGTTACTCACACACAGTGTCACACATGCAAACAAAGTATCAAACATCCATTTACTTGCATATACAGTTATACACACACACTACCACACTTACTTCTACAGAAACGTACACATACTTACTCTCTTAAACAATCACTTATAGAAACACCTACTTATTTGTACAGGAACTCTTCCAATCTCTCACTCTCACATATACTCACTTATATACACCAATACTCACATATACTAGTTTAAAACATATGTAGTTACTCATAAAGACACTATTGAGACAGTCATTCACTCACTAACACACCCATACACATACTCATCCACCTATACAGTCCTGCACACATGCTGTCTTCAACACATACAAACAGTGAGTCACTCATTCATGCATCTATGCACTAAGTAATACCCCCACCAAACCATACAGACACTCAGACACTCATACTGATACTCAAAAAACCAACTAATAACCCATATAGACACTCATGTAGCTACTCACCAACCCATGCAGCCACTTATACACAAAGTGAGAGACTGATACAGATATTTTCATATTTAAACATTACTCACTAACCCATGTATTCACTAAGATACGCTTAGTCAGTTATACAATCAATTTTACAAAAAAAAATCATCCATTTAGACACTTATATACCCATTTATTCTTCCATCGACCTTGAGATATACATATATAAAACATATTTAATTTTCAGAAAGACACACATTCACTGGATGATGTCATTTGAGATGTCATCAGTGATGTCATGAGTGATGTCACTGACCATGTCATGAGTGATGTAATATGTGACGTCATCAGCAGAGCATTGCGGGCGCGCGAGTTATAGTTAGCTGAACTAACTATAACGGGGGAATTTCTATGGTTTTGTACGATGGAAATGTCCAACTAACTATAACGCCCCTGAAACCTATGGTTTTTTCAGTGAATTTCTAAGGTTTTTTAAATGCTAATTTCTAACTATAACGTGCCTGAAACCTATGGTTTTTTCAGTGAATTTCTAAGGTTTTTTAAATGCTAATTTCTAACTATAACGTGCCTGAAACCTATGGTTTTTTCAGTGAATATATATATATTTATTATACTATGTATACATGTGAGAATGTCTCGGTCCCCTGTTTGCCTCGGTGGCACGGAAAAAATGGGTGGAACTGACGTCAGCACGCCGACGAGGTCCTCTTATGGCTCCGATGACGTCATACGGTGTCGCGAGCGGAGCCGTGCTCGTTGACGTGGGAGAGCTAGGAAAGAATTTCCGTGGAATGCTGGTGCAGGGGATATTCACCTAAGTGTTCAGGCTAGTCCTTTGGGAGCAACTGTTTATGTTGCCACTCCAGAAACCGAAACCAGTGATTCAAGGGCAGAGGCCCTGCAGATGGCACACGAGGTGGGGTGCCCAGCCGTGTGCACCGGCGGGGCAGCGAAGTGACAAGCACCACAACCCACAAAAAAGGCAACAAGGGCACTGAATAACACAGGATCTTCTCTTTGTATCTGGCAGGAACAACGAAGTTAAAATGCCCTAGTACAAAAATGTAGAATTAGATGCCGCTTCTGCCTCCCGTACCCTGGAGGCGGCACATGGGTCACGCGGTACGGTCATACTGCGGTGGGACGCACACTCGTTGACCTCTCATGGCACTGCTCCACACTTCAGGGAGGACGCTTTCCATTATCTATGTTTTCTGATGACATGTCGCGCTGGCCCCGTCCAACAACAGAACTCCTTTAGATCCAAACAGACTCTTCCACTCTCTCACCGGAAGTGAAACCAGGCCACGCAGACACTTTCACAATACAACAGCCGGGAATGCACTTTTCGGTAAAAAACCACATTCCTTCCTCCTAATTAATCAAATAAACGTCTCACTGAAGAACAGGGGCCAGCTTCGATCGGTAAACAGACGTTACAATGACTTTTTTACTTTGCGATACCATTACAACGCATGCATTACCACGCATGCGTTGTACATCACGAAGTCATTACAACGCATTTTTTTATAACGCATGGTCATTTACCACGCATGCCTTTACAACGAATTTTGTTGTAAAGGTATGTATGGTAAATGACCATGTGTTCCAAAAAACATGTAGACGATCCATGTCGTTGTAAGGAAACAGGCTGTTCCGTTTCCTCACAACGACGTGCACCGCCCCTCAGAGATGACGTGAAGCAGGAACCATGAGGAGAGAGGAACCATGAGGAGTGAGAGGTAAGGGGGATTGGGCATGGGGTGGGGGTTTCTTTTCTAGGGTTTAGGGTAGTGCAGTGGTGTTTGGGTGGTGTAGGGGGTCGTGCTGGGGGTAGTGTTTTAGGGTTTAGGGTAGTGCAGTGGTGTTTGGGTCGTGTAGGGGGTCATGCTGGGGGTAGTGTTTTAGGGTTTAGGGTAGTGCAGTAGGGTAGGGGGTCGTGCTGGGGGTAGTGTTTTAGGGTTTAGGGTAGTGCAGTGGTGTAAGGGTAGTGTAGGGGGTCGTGCTGGGGTAGTGTTTTAGGGTTTTGGGTAGTGCAGTGGTGTTTGAGTAGTGTAGGGGGTCATGCTGGTGGTAGTGTTAGGGTTTAGGATAGTGCAGTGGTGTTTGTGTAGTTTAGGGGGTCATGCTGGTGGTAGTGTTTTATGGTTTAGGGTAGTGCAGTGGTGTTTGGATAGTGTAGGGGTCGTGCTGGGGGTAGATTTAGAGTTTAGGGTAGTGCAGTGGTGTTTGGGTAGTGTAGGGAGTCGTGCTGGGGTAGTGTTTTAGGGTTTAGGGTAGTGCAGTGGTGTTTGTGTAGTGTAGGGGGTTGTGCTGGGGGTAGTGTTTTAGGGTTTATCTTAGTGCAGTGGTGTTTGGGTAGTGTAGGGGTCATGCTGTGGGTAGTGTTTTAGGGTTTAGGGTAGTGGAGTAGTGTTTGTGTAGTGTAGGGGTCGGTAGGTATAGGGTAGTGCAGTGGTGTTTGGGTAGTGTAGGGGTCGTGCAGGGGGTAGTGTTTTAGGGTTTAGGGTAGTGCAGTAGTGTAGGGGGTCGTGCTGGGGGTTGTGTTTTAGGGTTTAGGGTAGTGCAGTGGTGTATGGGTAGTGTAGGGGGTCGTGCTGGGGTAGTGTTTTAGGGTTTAGGGTAGTGCAGTGGTGTTTGAGTAGTATAGGGGGTCATGCTGGTGGTAGTGTTTTAGGGTTTAGGGTAGTGCAGTGGTGTTTGTGTAGTGTAGGGGGTCATGCTGGGGGTAGTGTTTTATGGTTTAGGGTAGTGCAGTGGTGTTTGGGTAGTGTAGGGGTCGTGCTGGGGGTAGATTTAGGGTTTAGGGTAGTGCAGTGGTGTTTGGGTAGTGCAGGGAGTCGTGCTGGGGGTTGTGTTTTAGGGTTTAGGGTAGTACAGTGGTGTTTGGGTAGTGTAGGGGGTCGTGCTGGGGGTAGTGTTTTAAGGTTTAGGGTAGTGCAGTAGTGTAGGGGGTCATGCTGGGGGTAGTGTTTTAGGGTTTAGGGTAGTGCAGTGGTGTTTGAGTAGTGTAGGGGGTCATGCTGGTGGTAGTGTTTTAGGGTTTAGGGTAGTGCAGTGGTGTTTGTGTAGTGTAGGGGGTCATGCTGGGGGTAGTGTTTTATGGTTTAGGGTAGTGCAGTGGTGTTTGGGTAGTGTAGGGGTCGTGCTGGGGGTAGATTTAGGGTTTAGGGTAGTGCAGTGGTGTTGGGTAGTGTAGGGAGTTGTGCTGGGGTAGTGTTTTAGGGTTTAGGGTCGTGCAGTGGTGTTTGTGTAGTATAGGGGGTCATGCTGGGAGTAGTGTTTTATGGTTTAGGGTAGTGCAGTGGTGTTTGGGTAGTGTAGGGGTCGTGCTGGGGTAGATTTAGGGTTTAGGGTAGTGCAGTGGTGTTGGGTAGTGTAGGGAGTCGTGCTGGGGGTAGTGTTTTAGGGTTTATGTTAGTGCAGTGGTGTTTATGTAGTGAAGGGGGTCATGCTGTGGGTAGTGTTTTAGGGTTTAGGGTAGTGCAGTCGTGTTTGTGTAGTGTAGGGGTCGTGTTTTAGGGTATAGGGTAGTGCAGTGGTGTTTGGGTAGTGTAGGGGGTCATGCTGGGGTTAGTGTTTTAGGGTTTAGGGTAGTGCAGTGGTGTTTGGGTAGTGTAGGGGGTCGTGCTGGGTGTAGTGTTTTAGGGTTTAGGGTAGTGCAGTGGTGTTTGTGTAGTGTGGGAGGTCATGCTGGGGGTATATTTAGGGTTTAGTGTAGTGCAGTGGTGTTTGGGTAGTGTAGGGAGTCGTGCTGGAGGTAGTGTTTTAGGGTTTAGGGTAGTGCAGTCATGTTTGGGTAGTGTAGGGTGTCGTGCTGGGGGTAGTGTTTTAGCACTAATTTTTCTTTCTACAGCACTAACCATAATTTCTATGACAAAATGAACCCCCTCATTTTTTTCCTTTTTATATTAAATGTTTTAAGAGTTACCAGTTTATTCCAATCAAGATGGCTTCAGGTGTGCCATAATTTTGTCATAAGTAAGACTGTTAGCACTCTAGTTGTTCTTTAGAACACTCTGGGAAGCTGCAGTAGAACACAAAGGCATCAACTGACAGGATGCTCCTGTTGAAATATAACAGGAAGATATTTGAGATCACACTTGAAACATGTCCTAATTTTTCTTTCTACAGCACTAACCATAATTTCTATGACAAAATGAACCCCATCATTTTGTTCCTTTTTAAATTAAATGTTTTAAGTGTTACCAGTTTATTCCAATCAAGATGGCTTCAGGTGTGCCATAATGTTGTCATAAGTAAGGCTGTTAGCACTCTAGTTGTCCTTTAGAACACTCTGGGAAGCTGCAGTAGAACACAAAGGCATCAACTGACAGGCTGCCCCTGTTGAAATATAACAGGAAGATATTTGAGATCTCACTTAAAACATGTCCTAATTTTTCTTTCTACAGCACTAACCATAATTTCTATGACAAAATGAACCCCATCATTTTGTTCCTTTTTAAATTAAATGTTTTAAGTGTTACCAGTTTATTCCAATCAAGATGGCTTCAGGTGTGCCATACTTTTGTCATAAGTAAGGCTGTTAGCACTCTAGTTGTTCTTTAGAACACTCTGGGAAGCTGCAGTAGAACACAAAGGCATCAACTGACAGGCTGCTCCTGTTGAAATATAACAGGAAGATATTTGAGATCTCACTTAAAACATGTCCTAATTTTTCTTTCTACAGCACTAACCATAATTTCTATGACAAAATGAACCCCATCATTTTGTTCCTTTTTAAATTAAATGTTTTAAGTGTTACCAGTTTATTCCAATCAAGATGGCTTCAGATGTGCCATAATTTTGTCATAAGTAAGGCTGTTAGCACTCTAGTTGTTCTTTAGAACACTCTGGGAAGCTGCAGTAGAACACAAAGGAATCAACTGACAGTCTCTGCCCTTGTTGGATGTACATGTTTTACTGCGAATGTCAGACTTCATTCTCACATGACTGAGAAAGATAATGTGAATTTACAGAAAATATGCTCTCATTTTAGCTTCTGGAGCACCTTCCAAAACTGTATGGGACAAGCATGTGAAAATAGTTTTCTCTCAAACATGATTCATGATATCCCAGCAGAAGGTTTTTCACAGGGTAAAATCACCTTAGAACACACCACAATTCCTGAAATTAGTATGGTACCATCAACAAATGAATTCTAATGTAACTAAAGTCTGTTATCACCCTTTATAGTTCTCCTTTTGGTAACCCTCAAAATATTCGATTCACTACAATGCATTTCAATGGGGTACTATCATTTATATTGGTCCCAAGATGGCTGCCAGCAATTCCAGGATGAAGTGCTGACAGCCAATCAGATCTCACGATGACATGTGTGGTTAGGCTCCGCCCAGATATATATGTGTTTTCTTTTTCAAATTTCTCAGAAACTACTGAACAGATTTACACCATTTAAGCAAAAGGCACGACACTGAACCAAGGGCTACCTCTTTGCCAAATTTGGTGTAATTCCGTTCAGCAGTTCGGGCTGTAGCTGCGATGAAAGGTCCCTATGGAAAAATGAATGGTGAAAACATGATTCATGATATCCCAGCAGAAGGTTTTTCACAGGGTAAAATCACCTTAGAACACACCACAATTCCTGAAATTAGTATGGTACCATCAACAAATGAATTCTAATGTAACTAAAGTCTGTTATCACCCTTTATAGTTCTCTTTTTGGTAACCCTCAAAATATTCGATTCACTACAATGCATTTCAATGGGGTACTATCATTTATATTGGTCCCAAGATGGCTGCCAGCAATTCCAGGATGAAGTGCTGACAGCCAATCAGATCTCACGATGACATGTGTGGTTAGGCTCCGCCCAGATATATATGCGTTTTCTTTTTCAAATTTCTCAGAAACTACTGAACAGATTTACACCATTTAAGCAAAAGGCACGACACTGAACCAAGGGCTACCTCTTTGCCAAATTTGGTGTAATTCCGTTCAGCAGTTCGGGCTGTAGCTGCGATGAAAGGTCCCTATGGAAAAATGAATGGTGAAAACACGTTTTGGGACCCCCCTTTTTTCTCGGCCCCGCTTGACGAATCACCCCGAGACTTTCAGGATAGGAGCGGACCGGAGCGCCCCAACAAGTTGGAAACGTTCACGAAGATTCGTAAACCGGCGCCAACGTTATTGCAAATAGAATGTTGCGGATTTCCTATGGAAAATAGGTCCTAACTATAACTATCTACTGGCGACCGCCAGTAGATAATATATATATATATATATATATATATATATATTCACTGAAAAAACCATAGGTTTTAGGGACAGTTATAGTTAGTTGGACATTTCACTCGTACAAAACCATAGAAATTCCCCCGTTATAGTTAGTTCAGCTAACTATAACTCGCGCCCCACAATGCACTGCTGATGACGTCACATATTACATCACTCATGACATGGTCAGTGACATCACTGATGACATCACTGATGACATCTCAAATGACATCACTGATGACATCATCCAGTGACTGTGTGTTTCTGTAAAGTTTAAATATGTTTAATATATATAGGGAAAGGCGTATTGAAGAATGAGTGGGTGTATAAGTGTCTGAAAGGATGATTTAGTAGGTGCGTGACTAACTCTATAAGTAAGTGATTAAACGTATCTTACTGAATGCATGGGTTAGTGACTAAACTGGGTGAATGTCTGTATCCGTCTGTCTGTTGCTGTGTAAGTGGCTGCATGGGTTTGTGAATAGCTACATGAGTGTCTATATGAGTTATTGATTGGTTGTCTGAGTATCTGTATGGGTGCCTGAGTGTTTGTGTGGGTGGGGTGTGTGCGACTCTGTGCATAGATGTGTGAGTGGGTGATTCACTGGGTGGATGGTTTCAAGAGTGCATCTGTGATAGACTGTATGGGTGGGTAAGTGTGTGTAAGAGTGTGTTAGTGAGTGAATGTATGTCCCAGTGGTACATGTGTGAGTAACTACATATGTGAATATGTGAAAGGCAGTATATATGTGTGTTGGAGTATATAAATAGCTATAAGCGAGAGTGTGTGATTGTGAGAGTGACTGTATGGATGAGTGTGTGCTTGTATCAGAGATTGTATAAGAGCGTAAGAATGTGCTAGTATTTGTATGAGTAAGTGAGCTGGTGTGTGTATAACTGTATAGGTGAGTAAATGGGTGTGTGCTTAATTTTTTGCATGACTGACTAGGTGTGTGAGTATCTCTATGGATGAGTGGCGGTGTGTGAGTGTTTATATAGGTGTATGAGTGCATATAATAGTCCTGTACTGAGTGACTATAAGTATGAGTGACTGTACGGGTGAGTGAGTAGATGTGTGTGTGTAGACCTAAGAATCAGTGAGTGTGTATATAGTAATTGGTGTTGGAGTGTCTATGGTTTTGACAATGGCAGTCTGTAATTTACAGTGGGTGTATCAAAAGTTATATTAGGGTGTGAGAAGATGCATCAAATTATCACATGGATGATGTCATCAGTGATGTTATCAGTGATGTCATTTGAGATGTCATCAGTGATGTCATCAGTGATGTCACTGACCATGTCATGAGTGATGTAATATGTGACGTCATCAGCAGTGCATTGCGGGCGTGAGTTATAGTTAGCTGAACTAACTATAACGGGGGAATTTCTATGGTTTTGTACGAGTGAAATGTCCAACTAACTATAACTGTCCCTAAAACCTATGGTTTTTTCAGTGAATTTCAAAGGTTTTTTAAATGCTAATTTCTAACTATAACGTGTCTGAAACCTATGGTTTTTTCAGTGAATTTCAAAGGTTTTTTAAATGCTAATTTCTAACTATAACGTGCCTGAAACCTATGGTTTTTTCAGTGAATTTCAAAGGTTTTTTAAATGCTAATTTCTAACTATAACGCCCCTAAACCTATGGTTTTTTCAGTGAATTTCAAAGGTTTTGTAAATGACAATTTTTAAATGTATTAATTGTTATATTTATTTTTTTGATACTGATTTACTACATTTTTTTAAACTATCTATTTTTACATATTTTATTTTTTAAATTACATTGTAATTACATTATACATTACATTACAAAATATACTTTCTCAGAATGAATTACTTTAGTTTAAATACTTTGCAAATAGGCAAAAGACTTTTAAGTACAGTAGTTACAGTTGTTGCAATGGGCAACACAATTTCAAACACAATGCAACATTGAGCTCAATGTGAATTTCTAGTTAAATGCAATTAGTTACTGTATGGATTACTTTTCTAACCACAGGACTGGATCCTAGATTCAGTCCTGGGACATCTCCTGTAAACAGTTGAGTAAAAGCGTTTTGGTTACAATAGTGAGTTTTTAAGGAATATTATTGTATTTTAAAAGTTGACACTTAGAAACTTTTTCACATAGAATCACCAATGTTATCCTATGGGAGGAAATTCACTTAGCAGGTAAGTAGTGTTATCGTTACTTTTTCTTACTCAGTGGTGGATCCTGTATCCAGCACTGGTGCATCTCCTGTAAACAGTTGAAAGAATGCGTTTAAGTCATACAGGCTATTTTTAAGGAATATTTGTAGTTTGTGAAAATCGACACTTTGAAACTTTTCTGCTGAAAACCAGACAATGGATTCCAAAGGAAGGAAATACAAGTTACTGGTAAGTATGGTTAGAATTACTTTTCAGGGTCAGTGCTGGGCTAAAAGATGCAGAACTGGGTTCTCTCCTGATAACAGGTGAGTAAATCGGAATTCGTAGTTCGGCTGATTTTAGAGGAATATTATAAAGTTCCAAAACTCCACACTTAGAAGAATTTCCAAGTGAAACCAGTCAATGTTAGCCTATGGAAGGAAATTCAAGTTACTGGTAAGTACGGTTAAAATTACTTTTCAGGATCAGTACTGGGCTCAAAGATGCAGCACTGAGGTCTCTCCTGATAACAGGTGAGTAAATCGGAATTCGTAGTTCGGCTGATTTTAGAGGAATATTTGCACAATCGTGAAGGAAGGGGGTGGGGCCTGAAGTGTCATGTCTGCAAACACGCCCTGTGGCGCGTTTTAAGTTGGAGAATTAATTCCTCCTCTATCCTGAGGGTCCCTAGGGGCCAACTAGCCCACCAGGAACCTCCAGTATGCGCCAGGGTGCTGCGTTGCAGAGAGGTGTACAGAGGCCACGCCTCTTTTACAACACTCTGCAACGCAGCTCCGTGGCGCCTACTAGAGGTACCTGGTGGGCTAGTTGGCCCCCAGGGACCCTCAGGATTGAAGAGGATTTAATTCCCCATCTAAAAATGCGCCACGGGGCCAGTTTGCACACATGTCACCTGAAGCTCCGCCCCCTCCCTTCACCACTGTGCAAACGCGCCCCGTGGTGCGTTTTAAGTTGGTGGATTAAGTCCCCTTGAATCCTGAGGGTCCCTGGGGTCCAACTATCCCACCAGGTACCTCCAGTAAGCCCCACAGAGCTGCGTTGCAGAGAGGTGTAAAAAGGGGTGTGGCCTCTGTACACCTCTCTGCAACGCAGCCCCCTGGCGCATACTGGAGGTTCCTGGTGGGCTAGTTGGCCCCCAGGGACCCCCAGTATTCAAGGGGAATTCGTTCCCACTCTGCAAACGCGCCAGGGGGCGCATTTGCAGACTTCTGCAGGGAGGGGGCGGGGCCTCCGGCACGATGCCGGTCTTTTTTTTTCTTCTTTTTTTTTTCTTTCTATGGGAGGGGGCCTGCGTGGCCCCCCTTCCCTAGGCCACTTTTGGCCCCGGGGACCCCATCCTCCGGGGCCTGAGGATTTACTTTAAATTTTTTTTTTTTTTTTTTTAAACCGGAAGGGGGCCGCGTGGCCCCCCTTCCCTGGGCCTCTATTGGCCCCGGGGACCCCATCCCCCGGGGCATGCCCACTGTTTTTTTAAAATAAATATTCGGAGGGGGGCTGCTTGGCCCCCCTCCTCAGGCCATTTAAGGCCCCGGGGACCCCATCCCCCGGGGCTGGCCTTTACGTTATTTATTTATTTTTTTTAAATAAAAATTCCTTTTTTGGGGAGGGGGGCTGCGTGGCCCCCCTCCCGGGCCACTAATGGCCCCGGGGACCCCATCCCCCGGGGCCTGGCCTCTCGTTGGGGACCGTGGGGGGGTCCCCAATCCCCCCACAGTCCCGCCGGCTCCCCGCGTCCTGCGGGAGCCGGCATTGCTTTTCCATAAGGGGAGCTGCTGACATGCAGTTCCCCTTATGGAAAAGCAATTCTGCTTTGCTTCATTGAAGCGAGAGCAGGTTTCCTGCTCTCGCTTCAATGAAGCAAAGCAGTTTGCAATGACAGGACGGGAGCCGGGAGGCTCCGTCCTGCCATTACAAACAGCAGTGTCCCGGGGTAGGCACCCCGGGACACTGCAGGAGCAGGCCCTGGGGGTGGCGGTCCCCAGGGCCACCACAGGCTCCAGGAGGGGGCCGCGCGGCCCCCTCCCATCTCTGTGACAAGCCCCGGGGAGGTGGTGGTCCCCGGGGCTCGGGGGTCCTAAATGGACCCCCACATTTTATTATTTAGTGCCCCAGGGAGGTGGAGGTCCCCGGGGCATGTGGGGGGGCTCGAGCCCCCCCACACAGGTAATTTAAAATTAAAAAATGACGCCCCGGGGGGTGGTGGTCCCCGGGGCTTGGGGGGCCTTAGAGGCCCCCCATATAAAACATAAACCCACCCCCGCATGCCCCCGGGACTTGGGCCACCCGGGGGCAAAATACAATTGATGCACGGGAGACTGCGCTTCGATTTTTTTTTTATCGGCGGGATCCGCGCACCCTGAGCGCATCCTGCCGATTTTTTTTAAAAAAAATGCTTTTTCTGCCCAGGGGGTCCTTGTGGGACCCCCTGAGCAGACCTAGGGGGTCAGGGTGTTTCTACCCTGCCCCCTTTGTGCGTTTGCACACTTGCGATTTTTTTTTTTTTCTCGGTGGGATTCGCGCATCCCGCCGATTTTTAAAAAAAAATAATGCTTTTTTCTGCCCAGGGGGTCCTTGTGGGACCCCCTGAGCAGACCTAGGGGGTCAGGGTGTTTCTACCCTGCCCCTTTTTTGCGCTTTGCGCACTTGTTTCTGTCCCTCGGTTCTACCGAGGGATAAAATGGCTGCCAACACTTCCTGATTTGGAGTGTTGACAGCCAATTAGCATGCAGCTCGTGATCGGGAGGGTGCGCGAATCCGACGCGGCCATAGATATATATGTGATTTTTATTTTGATTTTCACAGGAACTACTGAACGGATTTACACCATTTAACAAAAGGGTTCTTTCTGAACCAAGAACTACCTCTTTGCCAAATTTGGTGTAATTCCGTTCAGCAGTTCGGCTGTAGCCGTGGCTAAAGTTTCCTATGGGAAAATGAATGGGGAAAACACGTTTTGGCACCCCTTTTTCTCGGCCCCCGCTTGACGACTCACCCCGAAACTTTCAGGGTAGGAGCGGACCGGAGCGGGCCATAAAGTTTGAAAATTTCGCGAAGATTCGTCAACCGACGCAAGAGTTATTTCAAATAGAATGTCGCGGATTTCCTATGGAAAATAGGTCCTAACTATAACTATCCTGCCAAAAAAAAATAAAATCGAAGGGCGGTCTCCCGCGCTTCGATTGTATTTTGCCCCCGGGTGGCCCAAGTCCCGGGGGCATGGTGGGGGGTTAAATTTATGTATGGGGGCCTCAAGGGCCCCCAAGCCCCGGGGACCGCCACCCCCCGGGGCTTTCTTTTTAAAATGGTGCGGGAGGGCTCTGAGCCCTCCCGCAGCCCCGGGGACCACCACCTCCCCGGGGCTTCTTTTTTTAAAAACTTTTTCCTGTGTGGGGGGGGGGCTCGAGCCCCCCCACACGCCCCGGGGACCGCCACCTCCCCGGGGCACTAACAAATTAAAATGGGGGTCCGTTTTGGACCCCCGAAGCCCCGGGGACCACCACCTCCCCGGGGCTTTAGTGATGTGGGGAGGGGGCCGCGCGGCCCCCTCCTGGAGCCTGTGGTGGCCCTGGGGACCGCCACCCCCAGGGCCGGCTCCTGCAGTGTCCCGGGTGCCTACCCCCGGGACACTGCTGTTGCAATGACAGAACGGAGCCTCGCGGCTCCCGTCCTGTCATTGCAAACTGCTTTGGATATTGGAAGAGAGAGCAGGGAAACCTGCTCTCGCTCCAATATCCAAAGACAATTGCTTTTCCACACGGGGAGCAGCATGTTAGCTGCTCCCCATGTGTAAAGCAATGCCGGCTCCCGTAGGACACGGGGAGCCGGCGGGACTGTGGGGGTTTGGGGACCCCCACAGTCCCCAACCAGAGGCCAGGCCCCGGGGGATGGGGTCCCCGGGGCAAGTAGTGGCCCGGGAGGGGGGCCACGCGGCCCTTCTCCCCAAAAAAGAGTAAAAAAAAAAAAAAAAAAGGCCTGCCCCGGGGGATGGGGTCCCCGGGGCAAAAGGAGGCCTGAGGAGGGGGGCCACGCAGCCCCCCTCCTTAAAAATTAAAGAAAAAGTGTGGCCATGCCCCGGGGGATGGGGTCCCCGGGACAGGATTCGGCCAGGGGAGGGGGCCACACGGCCCCCTTCCCGTTTAATTGAAAAAAAAAAAAAAGGGGGTAAGGCCCTGGGGGATGGGGTCCCCAGGGCCCAAAAATAGGAAAAAGGAAGGGGGGCCACACAGCCCCCCTTCAGGAAAAAAAACAAACAAAAAAAAAAAAACAACGATCGGGCCACAGGCTCCGCCCCTTCCTTCACCACTCTGCAAACGCGCCCCTGGCGCGTTTGCAGATGGGGAAGTAATTCCACTTCAATACTGGGGGTCCCTGGGGGCCAACTAGCCCACCAGGAACCTCCAGTATGCGCCAGGGGCTGCGTTGCAGAGAGGTGTACAGAGGCCACGCCCCTTTATACACCTCTCTGCAACTCAGCTCTGTGGCGCTTTTGGATATACCTGTTGGGCTAGTTGGCCCCCAGGGACCCTCAGGATTCAAGGGGAGTTAATCCCCCGACTTAAAACGCGCCACGGGCGTGTTTGCACAGTGGTGAAGGGAGTGGGCGGGGCTTCAGGTGACATGTGTGCAAACAGGCCCCGTGGCGCGTTTAAGATGGGGAATTAAATCCCTTCATCCTGAGGGTCCCTGAGGCCAACTAGCCCAACAGGTACATCCAGAAAGCGCCACAGAGCTGCGTTGCAGAGAGGTGTAAAAAGGGGTGTGACCTCTCTACACGTCTCTGCAACGCAGCCCCCTGGCGCATACTGGAGGTTCCTGGTGGGCTAGTTGGCCCCTAGGGACCCTCATGATTCAAGGGGACTTAATCCCCCAACTTAAAACGCGCCACGGGGCGCGTTTGCACAGATGTCACCTCAGGCCCCGCCCCCTACCTTCACCATTGTGCAAATATTCCTCTAAAATCTGCCGAACTACGAATTCGGATTTACTCACCTGTTATCAGGAGAGACCTCAGTGCTGCATCTTTCAGCCCAGTACTAATCCTGAAAAGTAATTTTAACCGTACTTACCAGTAACTTGAATTTCCTTCCATAGGATATCATTGCCTGCTTTTTGCTGAAAAAGTTTCTAAGTGTTGATTTTTGAAACATACAAATATTCCTCTAAAATCAGCCGAAATACGAATTCCGATTTACTCACCTGTTATCAGGAGAGACCTCAGTGCTGTATCTTTCAGCCCAGTACTGGTCCTGAAAAGTAATTTTAACCGTACTTACCAGTAACTTGAATTTCCTTCCATAGGCTAACATTGACTGGTTTCACTTGGAAATTCTTCTGTGTGGAGTTTTGGAACTTTAAAATATTCCTCTAAAATCAGCCGAAATACGAATTCCGATTTACTCACCTGTTATCAGGAGAGACCTCAGTGCTGCATCTTTCAGCCCAGTACTGATCCTCAAAAGTAATTTTAACCGTACTTACCAGTAACTTGAATTTCCTTCCATAGGATATCATTGTCTGCTTTTTGCTGAAAAAGTTTCTAAGTGTTGATTTTTGAAACATACAAATATTCCTCTAAAATCAGCCGAAATACAAATTCCAATTTACTCACCTGTTATCAGGAGAGACCTCAGTGCTGTATCTTTCAGCCCAGTACTGGTCCTGAAAAGTAATTTTAACTGTACTTACCAGTAACTTGAATTTCCTTCCATAGGCTAACATTGACTGGTTTCACTTGGAAATTCTTCTAAGTGTGGAGTTTTGGAACTTTAAAATATTCCTCTAAAATCAGCCGAAATACGAATTCCGATTTACTCACCTGTTATCAGGAGAGACTTCAGTGCTGCATCTTTTAGCCCAGCACTGACCCTGAAAAGTAATTTTAACCGTACTTACCAGTAACTTATATTTTCTTCCATAGGAATCCATTGTCTGGTTTTCAGCTGAAAAGTTTCAAAGTGTCGATTTTCACAAACTACAAATATTCCTTAAAAATCGCCTGTATGACTTAAACGCATTCTTTCAACTGTTTACAGGAGATGCACCAGTGCTGAATCCAGGATCCAACACTGAGTAAGAAAAAGTAACGATAACAGTTTTTACCTGCTAAGTGAATTTCCTTCCATAGGATAACATTGGTGATTCTATGAGAAAAAGTTTCTAAGTGTCAACTTTTAAAATACATTAATATTCCTTAAAAATCACTACTGTAACCAAAACGCTTTTACTCAACTGTTTACAGGAGATGTCCCAGGACTGAATCTAGGATCCAGTCCTGTGGTTAGAAAAGTAATCCATAAAGTAACTAATTGCATTTAACTAGAAATTCACATTGAGCTGAATGTTGCATTGTGTTTGAAAATGTGTTGCCCATTGCAACAACTGTAACTACTGTACTTAAAAGTCTATTGCCTATGTGCAAAGTATTTAAACTAAAGTAATTCATTCTGAGAAAGTATTTTTTGTAATGTATAATGTAATTACAATGTAATTTAAAAATAAAATATGTAAAAAAAAATGTTTCTAAAAATGTAGTAAATCAGTATGAAAAAAATAAATATAACAATTAATACATTTAAAAATTGTCATTTACAAAACCTTTGAAATTCACTGAAAAAACCATAGGTTTCAGACATGTTATAGTTAGGAATTAGCATTTAAAAAACCTTTGAAATTCACTGAAAAAACCATAGGTTTCAGACACGTTATAGTTAGAAATTAGCATTTAAAAAACCTTTGAAATTCACTGAAAAAACCATAGGTTTCAGGCACGTTATAGTTAGAAATTTGCATTTAAAAAACCTTAGAAATTCACTGAAAAAACCATAAGGTTTTAGGGACAGTT
Organism: Calotriton arnoldi; assembly: GCA_963921515.1. Classification (NCBI taxonomy): domain Eukaryota; kingdom Metazoa; phylum Chordata; class Amphibia; order Caudata; family Salamandridae; genus Calotriton; species Calotriton arnoldi. The sequence continues at coordinate 655,132 of CAWUFW010004151.1, forward strand.
ATAGTTAGTTGGACATTGCACTCGTACAAAACCCGTGAAATTCCCCCGTTATAGTTAGTTCAGGTAACTATGACTCGCGCCCCCGCAATGCACTGCTGATGACGTCACATATTACATCACTCATGACATGGTCAGTGACATCACTGATGACATCACTGATGACATCTCAAATGACATCACTGATGACATCACTGATGACATCATCCATGTGAGAATTTAATGCATCTTCTCACACCCTAATATAAGTTTTGACACACCCACTCTAAATTACAGACTGCCATTCTCAAAACCATACACACTCCAATACCAATAAGTACATACCCACTCACTGATTCTTAGGTCTACACACACACATCTACTCACTCACCCGTACAGTCACTCATACTTACAGGCACTCAGTACAGGACTATCATATGCACTCATACACCTATATAAACACTCACACAACGCAACTCATCCATAGAGGTATTCACACACCTAGTCAGTCATGCAAATAATTAATCACACTCCAATTTACTCACCTATACAGTTATACACACCAGCTCACTTACTCATAAAAATACTAGCACATTCTTACGCTCCTATGCAATCACTGATGCAAGCACACACTCATCCATCTAGCCACTCTCACAATCACACACTCTCACTTATAGCCATTTATATACTCCAACACACATATATACTGCCTTTCACATATGTAGTTACTCACACATCTACCACTGAGATATACATTCAATCACTAACACACCCATACACACACTCACCCACCCATACAGTCCATCACAGACGCACTCTTGAAACCATGCACCCAGTGAATCACCCACTCACACATCTATGCACAGAGTCACACACACCCCACCCACACAAACACTGAGGCAGCCATACAGATACTCAGAGAACCAATCCATAACCCATATAGACACTCATTTAGCTAGTCAGAAACCCATGCAGTTGCTTACACAACAACAGACAGACGGATACAGACATTCACACAGTTTAGTCACTCACCCATGCATCCAGTAAGATACGTTTAATCACTCACTTATAGACTCAGTCACGCACCTACTAAATCATCCATTCAGGCGCTTCTACACCCACTCATTCTTCAATACGCCTTTCCCTAAATATATTAAACATATTTAAACTTTACAGAAACACACAGTCACTGGATGATGTCATCAGTGATGTCATCAGTGATGTCATTTGAGATGTCATCAGTGATGTCATCAGTGATGTCACTGACCATGTCATGAGTGATGTAATATGTGACGTCATCAGCAGTGCATTGCGGGGCGCGAGTTATAGTTACCTGAACTAACTATAACGGGGAATTTCACGGGTTTTGTACGAGTGCAATGTCCAACTAACTATAACTGTCCCTAAAACCTTATGGTTTTTCAGTGAATTTCTAAGGTTTTTTAAATGCAAATTTCTAACTATAACGTGCCTGAAACCTATGGTTTTTTCAGTGAATTTCAAAGGTTTTTTAAATGCTAATTTCTAACTATAACGTGTCTGAAACCTATGGTTTTTTCAGTGAATTTCAAAGGTTTTTTAAATGCTAATTCCTAATTATAACATGTCTGAAACCTACGGTTTTTTCAGTGAATATATATATATATATACATATTCTGCCGTGAAAATAAACATTTCTGCTTACCGATCAGTGGGCTCGTGGAGACTTTGCTTTTGGTTTCTCCTCGCTTGGTGATATATATATATACACATATATATACTAAATTTACTGAGTGTTTCTTGTTCTCTCCATGTATCATGATTTTACAGTAATACTACCTACAGCCAACATGTGTTTCGCGCACAATCACGCTTCTTCAGGGCTTAATGTTTCTGCTCTTTTCGTATTTCAAGTAATTAAACTTTATATATATCTTTAAAATTAAATTCTCCAATTCTGATAACACTCTTACTTTTTCTAGATGGTGGTTTATGGAAATGGAATATCCTTAAACAAATGAATGCTGGTGTGCACCTATGGCGGGTAGGGAGTGCAGAGGATAATGGAATAATCCTTACAAGAATGAATGCTGGTGTGTGCCTATGTCAGGCAGGAGGTGCGGGGAAAATGGAACAATCTTTAAAAAATGTATGCTGGTGCGCGCATATAGACCAAAAGACCTATAGCAGGCCGGGGGTGCAGGGAAAAATAAAAAAATGAAAAATAAATAATTGCTGGTGTCTCACAAGAGACTCTGAGAAATTCTTTGGAAGGCAAGGAGTCGCAGGGGAAAATGGAAAAATGCATATAATATTATATAAACACTGTACATACATACAACAATCATCCTCAAGCACATTAAACTGATATCAGGGAAAAAAGTAAAAACTAAATGAGCAACAAAAATAATGGCATTGTCATCTTCTATCAATGACTAGAAAATGACTTTGAAAACTAGAAAAAAAGCATTTAACACACTGGCTGGCTACACAAAATGGCTGACGACCACATGTTCAAACAACAAGAAGGCATGGACAAGAAAGAGCACATGCAGGCCTATGGCAAATGCACACTGGCTGGCTAAACAAAATGGCTGCCAGCAACATGTTTAAACAACAACAAGCAAGAAGGCATGGACAACAAAGAACACATGCAGGCCTAAGGCAAAAGCACACTAGCTGGCTACGCAAAATGTCCACCAACCACATGTTCAAACAACAACAAGCAAGAAGGCATGGACAACAAAGAACACATGCAGGCCTACGGCAAAAGCACACTAGCTGGGTACCCAAAATGGCCTCCAACCCCATGTTCAAACAACAACAAGCAAGAAGGCATGGACAACAAAGAACACATGCAGGCCTATGGCCAAAGCACACTAGCTGGCTACATAAAAAGGGCCGCCGGCCACATGTTTATAAAACAACAAGCAAGAAGGCATGGACAACAAATAACACATGCTAGCCTATGGACGCTGACCACATAAAAAAGGCCACTGGCCACATGGCTTGGAGATCAAAGACAAAATGGTGGCCTATGGCAAAAACACACACACACACTGACCAGACAAAAAAATGGCCCTAGGCCAGCAAATACAGGAGGCACATTAAACAAAGAAGAAAACACGTTAATTCAGCAATGCCAAAAACAAAAATTAAGTCAGTGTTAGACCTGGCATCCTTGGCGTGGTTTTCTCCTATCTTTTTGCCTCTGCCACCTGTACTTTTGCTGTGTGCTGAATTTCGTTTTTGCTGGTCTAGATGCTTTGGGCACTTTGCCACTGTTGATCAGTGCCAAAGTGCAAGTGCTCTCTCTATAAATTGTGAATATAGATTGGTGTTTCCATGATTGGCTTGTTTGACTTACTACGAAGTCCTTAGTACAGTGCACTGTGAGCGCCCAGGGCCTGTAAGCCATATGCTGCTAGTGAGCCTGCAGCACTGATTGTGCTACCCACACAAGCAGCCTTTCAAAGGGGTCTCAAACCTGCCACTGCAGTGACTGTGTGCAGTCTCTACTGCCATGTCAACCTGGTAAGTGCACCCACTTGCCAGGCCCTAACCTTCCATTTTATTACATGTGAGTCACCCCTAAGGTAGGCCCAAGGTACCCCTGTGGGCAGGGTGCAGTGTATGTGAAAGGTAGGACATGTACTGAGCTGTGTGACATGTCCTGATAGTGAACTATAGTGTATTTCGTTTTTCACTAATGAAAGGCTATCTGTCCCATAGGATAGAATGGAGTTTACTTAGAACATCTTATAAGTATAACTTCCCACTGGGACAAGATAGAAAGGTGGAGTTTAGTATGCCTGAACTCAGAATATAAAAATGCATCTTTTAGTAAAGATGATTTTTATATTGTGTGTTTGAAAAAAATCACTTTTAGAAAGTGGATATTTTCTTGCTTGGCCATCCTGAGTGCCTCTGCCGGTTTGTGGATTGACTGCCTGGCCTTGGAGTGACAGGGGCTGGGGATGTGCATTCACTATAGACATCCACTGGGGGGGGGGGTTGAGGTGTGTCCTGCCTTTCATGGATGAGTCAGGGCTGGGCTGAAATGACCTGGGCTGCATTTAGAGTAGAGGGTGGACATATCCTTACACCTGAATGGGCCAGGTCTGCCTTACACAATGTTGTCTCCACCTCCTGCCGGGAAGCTGGACCAGAGAGGAAAGAACTGGTTTTGACTGAGCAGAGAGCCTCTCTGCCACAAGAGAACAAAGAGAAATGCTGTATAAATATTGGGGCCCAGACCCCAGATCTTTAGAATACTTCTGGACTCAAGAAGAACCTCTGCCAAGGAGAAAAGCTGAGAAAGCTGAAGGAGAAGTACTGCCCCTTTGCTGTGTGCTGTCTGGGGTTGGCCTGCAGTGGCTGTTTCTGCCAAGGAGAGGACAAAGACTTTGGGCCTTATTTATGAGGCCGTGCAACAGTTTTGTGCTTCCGTTGCGCCACTTTTTGTGACGCATTGGCGGCGTAAAACATGACCCTGTTGTGACCCATTTACAAAGTGACGCATCTAAGCAGATGCTTCACTTTGTGAACCCCTGCGCTAAATTATACCTACGCAAGTAAGCCTCGTAGAAGTGACGCAGTGAAATCTATGAGATTTCACTGCGCCACTTCTAGGACGCAAATGCGTCAATATCTTACGCCTGCCTCACAGCAGGCGTAAGACTGACGCAGGCCCTTTCACATGGGGCTTGCCCCATGTGAAAGGACACATTGCTGGAGTTGCGTCACTTTTGTGACACACTCCAGCAATGCGTCACTTTTGCGCCTACAGATACGTCAGAAATACTGACGTATCTGTAACTCCTTGTGACATGATGCGTCATACAGTAAATATGACGCATCCATCATGTCGCAAGGAGGGCGCACTGAGAAGTGATGCGTCGCTGCTTTCACGCAGCGATGCGTCACTTCTCATAAATGAGGCCCTTTGCTGTGTGCTGTGTATCCTGCTTGAAGAAGATCTCCAAGGGCTTAAAGTAGAGCTTGCCTCCTGTTCTGAAGTTTCAGGGACACAAAGACTTCACCACCAGCTCCCCTGAACTTCCTTGCTGGGAGTTCTGACCTGCCAAGAGGTGCCTGTTCCTGTGTTGGGCCTCTGGAGGTTGTTCCTGCTGCTCGGAGCTGGAAAAGAGACGCAACTAAAGAAGTGCGACGCATCCGCACCCGTTTCCGACGCATCACCGCTGTGCCGCTGAAGAAACCGACGCAGCACCTGCTCACGGCTGGAGGAACCGCAGCACGCCAAATCCTGTGCACGATCTCCGAAGTCTGAGATCACCGCACCGATTCTGACGCAGGCCCTGCTGTGTGACTGCAAGAGCCGACGCATAGTGGGACCACGGCTAGAGAGATCAACGCAGCGCCGTTGCTGCCGCCGCATCGAGAACCGACGCATCCCCGAACTCCCACACATTGTACCAGGGCGCCAAGTCTACAACAATGCTGGGGCCGCAGTAAGAAACCGACGCATCACCTCCCCGCACAGTAAGAAATCAACGCATCACCTCCTCTTCAGTAAGGAACTGACGCATCACCTCCCCAGCGAGGCAGTAAGGAACCGACGCATCACCTCCCCTGGAGTAAAGAACCGACGCATCACCTGCCCTGGGCATAAGGAACCGACGCATCACCTTCCCTGAGGATGTTTTTGTTTATGATTGTGACGCATCCAAGGTACTTTCTGTTGAAAGTGTTGCATCTATAGTTTGCTATGGACAGAACTGTTTTACCTTCTAAAAGACATATTTTGAGTTTTGTATGTTGGATTTTTGCCGTTTGGGTCTTGTTTGGTTTAGATAAAGATTACTTATTTTTCTAAATTGGTGTGGTGTCCATTTGTAGTGTTTTTACTGTATTACTGTATGTGTGCACAAATGTCTTACACACTGCCTCTGAGATAAGCCTGTCTGCTCGTGCCAAGCTACCAAGGGGGTGAGGAGGAGTTATTTTAGAAGTGTATCCCCCTTACTCTGACTAGGAAGAAGGGTCCCAACAGTCAGCTATAAAAAATTTAAAACAACGCACATCCTCCCAAGGCTTCAAAATATTTCCACACCAAAATACACTATGTGCAGAAAAAAAAGTGAAATACAAAAAAAACACGTTGCATTTAATACAATACAGGAATGGCAGGCAAAGAGACTGATCATTTCACCTCGAAATCCAATTGAAAGGTGGACAGGAGATAGACAAAGCACTGGGAGGAACGTTCTGGACAGGAAGAGGATGTTGAAGTGTTTGTGGAACTTCCTTCATGCTAAAAATAAATAAATGCATTTAAAAAAGCACACTTCGCACTAAATAAACTACCTGAACTATTTGTTTGAATAGAATATTCACATGAAAAGGTATTTTCGAGTTGAAGTAGCTGCTACTCGAGTAGAAAATCTACTCGAGAAGCAGCCCCAACTGCTTGCTGGTGTCACAAAATGGCCCTGGAAGGCTCCTTTGCGACAGGAAACTGCGCCAGGGACTGGCAAATCTCGCTCGCTTTCACAAGCATGGTAGGCTGAGCCTTGCGGTGTTCCCGTAAACATTGCGCTGCTCGAACAGCAGAATAATTTTGCCACGCGCAGATTGGTGGAATTTGGCAGTAACTCTGCATTACGAGCGCAACCTGGAGTTTCCAAATTTCGCCAATGCCATGAGCAGAAGTATAATTCAGCCCGTGCCTAATCGACACACACAAGAACCCACACTATATGTACACTTTAAGACTTTATTAAAATTAACATGCTAATCTAGTGCAGACAATAAGTATAGATGTAACTATTAAAACAAACAAGATAGTGGCAATTAATGCAATCAACAAGCAAAGCATTAAGAAGAATAGCAGCGCTGTGATTGTGATTGAAATTCATTGAAATGAATGATGGAACCAGTCTTTATTAGCGAACCTCTCCATCTAGGCCTAGTTAAGCAGTCTTATCACAAGTAGTGGCAGCCTGAATTTCTTGAGGTGACCTCTATCCTGCATACATTAGATGAGCAACATGCCTGTACTTCAAGAAGGTCGGTCTCTGGCTCTCTGTATGCATTGTGGCATTCCCAAGTGAGCTGATAAGGCCAGGTTGACTCCAAGGAGCTGATGGTCTTCATGGATGATGTTTTTAGTTCATCCCACGCAAATCAAATCTCCCAATAAGTTGAAGGTTCTTCTTTGTCTGATACATTGTCTGATCATTTTGAAAACGGAACGCTTGGTGATGAATAATATAAAATGCAAGAATTAATATGTTAATCTTGCTTCTCTTTAACATAATTATATCAAACATTATGAATCATACACCTAAATATATATGGATAATTGATGCACCCTCAAACTATTATAAAGAAAATGTTATGTGTTATACAATCAATTCTATATGCAGCATACTTTTATGAATGAAAAATGTGCAATCAGATACATGATTATACGAATATATGAAATGCAGAGAAACACAAAGATAACATCAAATGTTTCCTCTATTCATTCTTTTCCACTGAAAACAGCCCAAGGCAGGTTTTTGAGATGCCTGTATGTTTTGCCAGCTCCTTTTGGTCATTGGCTATTCCCAGAGACCACTAGAACTCCACCTGATGTGTCTACAAAAATCTGAATTTGCAACAGTTTGTTTGCAGCAAACTGCAGAATCTCCTCTAGAGAAAGTTCATTAGTAGCTTTAATGTCTTGCCTTTTCAAAGTTGCAGACACAAGAACAGTGACATTGCCGTTTTAGACAGTATGTTCTGCAGACTTTAGACTCCTTAATCGTCAAATATGTAACATATTAAACTTTGAATAGGACAAAAGCAGATATATTTGTAGTGGGTGTAGGACAGACTCTATGGGCCATATGTATCAAAGGATACATTAGCGATTCTCAAATAGCGATTTTTAGAGAATCGCTATTTGAGAATCGCAAACGCTATGTATGTAGGATTTGCAATACATTTTGCGAATCCTACATATTCCTTAATTGCGATTCGCAAATTGCGATTCGCAATTAAGGAATACCTCCCCATTCATTCCTATGGGCCTAATTTTTAATATATTTCTAACATTTTATAATTTATTAAAATAATTATTTATTAATTATTATTAAGTAAATATATATATTATATTTTATATATGTATGTTTAATTTATTTTTACATTACATTTATTACTTATAATTGTTAACATTTTCTAATATTTATAAATATTTATTTTTAAGTTATATGTATTATTTAATTTATTTTACATAATTTTTTATATATAAACAAACCCGATATTTTTTACATCGATATTTTTAACAACTATATTTTTGTTTCGATATTTTTGTACTTACCATGATGTAGATAGGGTGTCGATATTTAGGTCCCGATATTTTGGGACCTCGATATTGTGGTCGTCGATATTCTGTCAGTGATTCCTACCAGAGCATTTAGTCAAGCACTGCAACCACCCTGTTTCTGTCAAGATTCAATCCAGATGGTAAACAGTTGCTCTGTCAAATATTTTCACTTGATGTAGCTGCCCAATTACAGGTTTATTTTTTGCAGGAGCCACCCACTAGAAACTGGGCAAACACATAGATCATTTTACTGACCAGTGACAGTCCTCCCAGCATCTTTGGATCCTATGTGACTCACCATGAGAACTCCTTCTGCCTTTTGAGGTTACAACTCTTGAACAGCTAGTCAAGTGGAGAACATAAGGACATACCAACACATTGCATGTTAAAATGAGCAATACTTCAAAGTAGACCTGCATTTGTGGGAGTTTAACTGTCTCAAAACACTTCCCAAATTCATAACGGATGCATACAGCACTGAGACGAGGCTGGAGTACCTGAACGGTCATGATGCAAGTAGCGCTGCATAAGGAAAAAGACATAGGTTAGTTCACAAACTAGAAAGAAGCAAGATGCAGGTCAAGTCATGCAACTGTCAATGTTCAGCAATTAAGATGGGAGGCAATGAATATTGGACTGCATGTGCCATCACTCAGGTGCTAGGGGCTTTTAGTTCCATCTGCGGTTGAGGTACTAGCCATCTCCTTAGGCTCTTTGCAACATGCTGCTTTACAAGTGTGTAGTAATTCCGGCGAACACGCTGGTAACCCTCCGCTGCCAGCACAGTGTATGCTATAGTTAACCTGTCAACACAAAAGCTTCACATTCCATGAGCACCTACATCATAGTATTCTAGCACAGAATGCACAGTTCTGAGAGTTCAGAGAGACTGAGCTCTGAAACAAACACATAAGGTATCACAAAGGTGCATGGTGCAGACTCCCATTTTGGCCACTTAGCTCACTCATTTACCTTTCTGAGGTAAAATAAATGCGACACGATTTTGCTGGAGTTGAACATTTGCTTACAAAAGGATTCTGTATATATACCTTTCGATGAAAGTGCTCTATAAACATTGCTCGCCTGACTTGATTTGATCTCTATCAAGGAATTACTGTGCTGGGATAATAAGAGCCACTTTAACAGGAACAACATAATGCTGGGAATCCCATGTTGAACGGCAACCTGGAGTGGTTACATAGGTTGATAACTTGAAATAGCTATTATTAGGTCACTAAAGATTGGATGTATGTGTATTGTGGTATTGATAGCATATATTGATACTGTAATGGACTTACCTGAGCCCAGGATGTTACTCAACTTATGTCCAAAAATAAGGAATGAAGCCACTATTCATTTGTAAAGTACATAGGGGCAGATTTACAAGCCCCTTGCATCACTTTTGCGTCACTTTTAACATGGGAAAAGTGACGCACAAGTGGTGCAAGGGGCTTGTAAATCTGCCCCATAGTTTAAATGCAGCTATTCATGACCAAAGGGTCCAGGCCACGTAAACAAACCAGAGAACTAAAGGGACTGACCCCAGCGCTATATTTTGCTTTCCCGTTCCCTCTGAGCAAATAAAAACAACCCTGTAGCGTGGGCACACAGTGGTCGTGCAGTGGACATATACTGTGAGCGCACCGCAGGCGGGATAATGGCACTCCAACGGCAAGCATCCAACTTGCAATATGTTCATTCTAGAAAGATAACATCTCTCACATCAAATATCACAGCTCCATCTAAACTCTCTTGCGTACTCCTTTCTGGCTTCTAGCAGACAAGCTGTTTCTCAGCACCAAGATACCCTTTGGTGTCCATGTGTGCCTATCCAAGGAACAATGTCTACCGGCCATATTTTGTATTTCCCCGCCCTGATGAAGGACTAAGAGAGGCAAAAGGCGAAGTTACTCCGAGATACTATTTTTCAGATGAAAGTAGACAGAGCGGAGGGATGCACAAATAAATACAAGTTATTAAGATTGCTATGAGAAAGAAAGCAGAGGGTGTTTCTCCTCCTAATCGCTGGAGGCTATTTCAGAAACAACATTCTTCATGCTGCAGCAGTTCTAGTGCCCTCATTATGAGTGGCTCAGAATAATCCCCGTTATTCGGTAACTCTGGGGCTAGGAAATAGCAAGGATTGTGGTATTTGTGGGAAAAAAAGCTGGAATCAATGGGGCTTATTTACAAGACCCTTGCGCCACTTTTGCGTCACTTTTCCCATGTTAAAAATGACGCAAAAGTGGCGCAAGGGGCTTGTAAATCTGCCCCAATGTTTCTACGATGCTTCCTGCATTTTGTACCCCATGCATTTCACACGGAGATTTTGGCTGCTTCTAGTGGCCAACAATTCCAGTGAAGCCCCACGATTCATAGCTCCCATGGACCCAGTGCCTCCATTGCCAGGCCAATCGAGTTTTTGGCTCACTGGTAATAAGGGCGCTAAGTGGTCTACAAATTTTAGTTCTGTGATTACACCTACTATTGTGATGAATCAGTCACTTCATGGCATGCAGAATATTGAAATCAATCGTGCTCCCTATAAGCAATGCGTGTGGTTTTTCAAAGGTTAAGGGAGGCAGGATCTCTTTAGGTCTAATGCTAATTATCCACCTTTTAGCTTTACCTTGAATCGATTTTTTGAATTGTATTGGTTGCACATATACAGAAAAGAATAGTTATTGTATTACAGGTATTTCCCTGTGTTTTAGAGATATCATTTTTAGTTAATTGTTAGCTATGTTTGGGTGTATTCAACTATTTAAAATTAGTTTTCTAGTTGAGTTTAAATTATGTTGCAATTGGGTACTTAATTTGTAAGTGTAAAGGCTTTATTTCTAGAGTGTGTATTTGCCTTTGAGGTTTTCAGGAAGCAGTGGTAGCTTCTTCTACAGCAGTTTGTTGCACATTTATGTTCCTTTAATACTGTTTTGTAATTGGGAAAGTGTCACTTTATGATAACCGTTTTTAAGTTTAATTTAGTTGTTTACTTTGTTAGTTATTTTTTTCTCTCTAACTTACATGGTAAAATCGAATTATTTGTTTGGGTTTTTTAATTGATACAGATATGTGTTTATCTTGTTCAAAAGTATTATACATAAATATATATATTTTTAATGATTTTTAGCAATGTTTTGCTTCATAGTAGTTTTGGCTTCTTGGTCTTGGTCATGTTTCCTATGTTTTATTGTAATGACGATAATTAGCTTCTTTTTTGTTTTTGATATTTAGGTATCATCTATTTTTACAGCTATATTTTTGTAGACAATATTTGTTTTTTTAAAGTTTTTGGGTGTGTAGGATTGCGATATTTTTTGTTCTTTTGACTTTTAATGATATTTTGGTACGCTGATGTTATGCCATTGCAGCTACAAACTCCAGCTGCTTTTCTTAAGATTTCCAAAATATGCAGTATTTTCAAAATCATCACAAAATTTCATCGGTATATTTTTGACGTGAACTGTCTGAGAGAAAGACAACAGGAAAATGTAATGCATAGCCCACAGATGATAGAAGCAGGATTTCAAATACACAATGGGGCATATTCTCAAGGGGTTATCGCCGATTTATCGGCACTTTAGCGCTGCAAAAGTGGCAATAGATTTATTGCCCCATTCACAAGCTGGTGCAAACTGCCGACATCGCCAGTTTACCTGCGATAGAAACCGCAAAAAACATCGCCACGGAGGAGTGCGACAACTAACGCTAATGATATGCAGAGTAGGCGTTCCCCTGCAAAAACAGCCGAAAACACCACTTTGCGAGATTCTCAACGACCAGTCAGATCTGCGATGCGAACCAAGAACAGGCGATAAGGCGCGTTAGCAGCAGGGATTTAACACCTGCCTTTCGCTGGTGTTAAGCAGGACGACTACCTGCAGTATGAAAGGGACCCCAGCCCAGAGCCACATCTGAAGACCAACAGATGCTATGGAGCTACTGGTCATGCAGCTCGGAGAACCAAGAGGGCCACAACACCCACCGCCACCACTCCCAGGCCCCCCCCGGACCACCCCCCCGGATTACCACCTAAGCAGTGCAGGACAGCGGACGACCCTAAAACGTACCAGCCCCAGAGACTCAACGCCAGAGGAAGCCATTGGCCAACACAGGCTCAAAAGGACAACCATCCTCCGCATCCTGACCCACATTGCCCACAGGCTGACGGTACCAACACAGTGGACAACCTACATCCCCCCGCAGACAAAGCTGCTGGCTGTGCTGCACCTGTTGGCCCCTGGTACCTTCCAACCAACAACTGCCAGAGTCGTAGGAGTCTCACAGCCAGCCCCATCAAACTCCCTTACACATGTCATGGGTGCATGTCCACAAAAGCAACGGCGGGCCCCTGTATCCGAACCACACAATAGTTCCAATTCGTAGTGTACCTGCGCAACCAACATCAACGCCAGCTGTGCTAGACGCCTTCGTGCCCCAGACCCAAGATCGCAGTAACCAAAATGTGGGTGCGCCAGGTCATGAAGTTTAGTAGTCAACAGTAGTGTAAAAACAGAACTTTATTACAAATACACAAACAAACAAAACGAAAAGCTCAGCCAACGCGTTCCATTCCCAACGGGGAACTTCAACAGGGCAACGTGTCTTCAGAAACCTGTGGGAGAAATGGTGACAATGGTCAAACTCCGGTATAGTCACATGCCTAATCTGGTACAGTGTACTGCACTTGGACAAACCGGAATGCTCATAGGCATGATAAATCATGCATGAGAAGACCGTAACAGAAGTTCGTGTGGCCGTAACCGTCGTAGGAATGAAATGGAAGGTAACGACCACACAAACTGCTGTTACGGTCACATCATGCTCATCATACCTGAAAGCATCATGGTGTGTGTCAGCTCGATACCCCTGCCCCTCACTCCCCCCACACTGCGCAGGAACATCTTGAGACCACGCAAGGGAACTACGCCATAGCTGGCATCACGCACGTGTTGGGGGCAATTCACAGCACACGTGTACAACCTGTGCCCCCTGCCGACACTGCACACAATCACCGCAACAGCAACCACACGCATGCCATCAATGTGCATACAAAAGTGGACCACCGTGGCCTGTCCACCAATGTCGTCGCAAACTCCCCAGGCAGTGTGCAGGATTCCCACATGTCCGCATGTCCGCCACCAACCAGCGCTTTGAGGATGGCCCCCATAGAAATGCACTGCCCATCGGCAAGTACCAACTGAACACACCACACACCTCAACTCCACAATCCCCCAACTCACAACTGTGGGAATGCACACGTCACAAATCCACCACCAAAGTGACTACTGCGTGTGTCTCAGTCTCCGCCACAACCTGTCCATAGGCCTACACACACGTGGCCGACCACCTTCAACGGGCACATTCACACTGGAGACGAGGTGGCTACGTCCCAAACCAACCCGTGCACATCACATCATTGCATGCAGGGTCGTGTCAGCCAGGGCAGCGCCCCCCACCCAGCCACGAGTCAGCCGCCGTGACCGGTGGTGCCTGCGCGATCCTGTGCACCTGCTGCACCCCAGCCCTGGTTCCCAGACCGGTCCTCCGCCCAGCAATGACTGGCCGCCCCTGAGCACCCAGGCCTCAATGCTCACCTGCCGCCACCGGCGTGTCTCCAAGAGGGCCCACCACGTGCCAGTGCATCCTCCTCAGCCGATCGCTGGATTCCACGCCATAGGCCCCCAGCGCACCCTGCGGCACCGCACCGCGGAGTCATGTGTGTGCTGACTGCTGCCTCCGGCGTGCACTACGATCCAGCAGTGCTCACAATTCAAATCGAACCACGATTATCAGGATGGCTCATCAAGTCCTAGGCATCATCGCAGGCTGCACACCCGCTCAGCTCTTCAGGTGCCACTAACCCTGTGCAATGCAAGTCATCGTCACGTGGTGGTAGGCCTGTGCCGGCCACAGTGCATTGGGTGCCACCAACTCTGTGCACCGCAAGTCATCGTCCCGTGGCGGTAGGCCCATGCCGGCCGCAGTGCATCGGGTGCCACCAACTCTATGCACCGCAAGTCATCGTCCCGTGGCGGTAGGCCCATGCTGGCCGCAGTGCATCGGGTGCCACTAACCCAGTGCGCCACAAGTCATGGACCCTTTATCATTGAGTCTCGTAGTGCGGACGCCATCATGTCATCTCCGGCAGTGGGGAATGTGATGTGCTAGGCCCCTTTTATTGGCAGGGTCACATGTCCTGTGACGCCTGTGCTGGATGGGTGTGGTGTGGGTGTTAACCAGCCCTCAGGGAGTGGCTGTGGCATGCTGACAACTAGACCAGTGATCAGCAGATCACTACAGGGAAGACCTGGGACATGTAGCTTTGTCGTCCCCCCCTCTGAGCGTAAGCAGAGTGGTCTGACCTGGCGTATGGCAGGCCAGCATGGGGGTGGCAACAATGACCCCGGGGCTCTGGGCGTGCTTCAGTTCTGGGCTGGACAAGGAAGTAACTGATGCTTGTGTCTCTGTTGTAGTGTCTACGCCACCCGGACCGCAATCGGCAATGTTGCACCCTGTGACTCAAGTCCCACGACATGAGCAACATGGACGTAAGGGGGAATCACTGACCCTACATTCATCCATACTTTCATACTTGAATGATCAAAGACATGAAACATCTGTGCGATTCTGAATGTTTAATTCACATCCAGTGGAGTGTTTCAGCTGGAGCAGTACAGGGCCATGCAAACCCCACTTCACATTATTGGCCCGTGGAGGGCCAGCCAGAGTCCTTCAGGGAATGACAAGTACATCGGAAGAGGAAGAGTTCAGTCCGCAGTCTGATCGCTGTGTCATTGGTAACCAAACAGAAAATGGCAGTCCATGTCGAGGTCCAAGGTGAGTGTCGTAGAGTGTATCGGGGACAGAGGAAGGTGATGATGCAAAGGGCAGAACCAAGCAGAAACAGGCCATATGGCGGAGATGAACGCTACTGCCTCCTCCTTACCAGTAAGGTTGATTCACCCGCATCTTCGTCCTCTGATGTCACATGTGTCTCACACGTGGGTGGTGGTGGAATGTCGGCCGCACTGTGTGCCACTGACACATCGGGGGCCGGAGGTGGATTGCCTGCCGCACTGTGAGGCAGTGACACATCAGGGGGCAGAGATGTGGATGTAGAAGCAGCAGCAGCATTCACCTGCGCAAGGCCTTGAGGCAGTAATGCCATGACGATGTGCTGCAGGGCATGGAAGGTCCCAGCCACATTTCGCTGGTGTGCAGCCGTGGCAGCCATTCTTTCCGCCGTCATCCGATCCATGTTCTCCATGAGCCCCCGCATCTGTCCCAACTCCCGGCTGACATCACTGGAGCCACTCTGACCGGACAGCTGTTCTTGTCTCAGTATCATGACTCCAGCGATGTCAGCCATGGATCGTTGGAGAGCATGGAGCGGACTGTGGGTGTCCGTTAGGGACTGTAAGTGGTCCCTGATGGGAATCAGACACCCATGTATGGCATCAAGTTTGGCTGCCATGAGGTCGAACCCCACCCGCACCTGTTCAGCCATCTTCTCCTGGACCTCTAACACACGGTGTTGGAAGGCCATGTGTTGTTCGTGGGGGTCCTGGGAGACAGCCGGGGTGGTAGGTGCTTCCTGATGTGTGGTCTGTGCAGGGGGTGGGGTCTCCTTGATGCAGCTGGGCTGCCCTGCTCCTGGAGGTGGGGTGCCGAAGCTGTCAATGAGGATTTGGAGGGCTTCGGTGTCGATGTTGGGGATGTCCTCATCGTCATCAGTGAAGAGTTGTTAGGGCTGCTCTGCAGGAGGTGTTGATGCTCCCTCTGCAATGTGAAGGGGAGATGCAGTATTACATTGTGTTCACATGTATGTTGACGCATTGTACAAGTTCACATACAGACTGCATGACAATGTACATTGTGACTGTTTAGGAGGAGCTGCCTATTTGATGCGGTACAGTGGACATTTCGACAACATCACGGATATGTGTTTGTACTTGTACATTGACATCTCACATTTCCCTGCTATGCCAAATGTGATTGGCCAGTTTCTACACACAAGCGGCACCTGTTGTGTAACCCTGGGCAAAGCACTACGCTACGCTCGCGTAGTTTGCGAAGTTTGCGCTACTTCGCACAACGCGAATTGCACGTAGCACAGTGCAAACACGCGTAGCGTAGCGTAGTGCAGCGGTCATTTTTTGCTTGCTCGCGGTCCTCAACGTCAAGTTGGCGACCGCGAGCAAGCAAAATGACATCCCGGCGAGACTTTTCCTCGTTCGCGATCAGCAACATCAAGTTGCCGATCGCGAGCGTGGAAAATAAACCTGCCGGCAAGATTCTTAACGCGGGGAGGTCAGGTTTCTCATTGCGAGTGGTCGCGTATGCTCGCGACCGCTCGCGATGAGAAACTACCAGTCCGCGTTGAGAAAGCTGCCGCTTGAGTAAAAATCTACTCGAGCGGCAGTAAAAGACAGATCGCACTGTGCAAGATGCCCTTTTCAATGATTGCACAGTGCGGACAAGCATCCGGCACTGTGCAATCATCGCGAACAGCGCACTACGCAGTTCGCGTAGTGCTGCGCGTAGCTCGCGTAGTGCGAACTGCACTTCACGTAGCTTCGCGTAGCGCTACTTCGCGAACTACGCCCAGGCTTACTGTTGTGTCCTCTGTCCTGTTGTAAACGTGTTGCAGTTTGTACCACATTGTTGTCAATGCTGATGTGCTCTGAATGTCATGTGTGTGTGCTGCATTTTGGGAGAGTTGCCCCTGCAACTCTGATTTTGCTGCCCCTTGTCCCTTTCAGGCGGTGTCCCTTTGACTTCTGTGCCCATACAGTGCTGAGATGTTGCAGACTTGGGTGAATTTGGGTCTTGGTGGGAGTTGGGACTCTGGGGCATGGTTTGTCCGCAGATGTGTTGTTGACGTCAGGCGTTGTTTGTGCAGGTGGATGTGTCAGAGTGTGACCTGCTCCTTTACGGATGTGGTCCACACTCAGCCACCTCAGTGTGGTGGTGTGCACCATGTCATGATGATCGGACTGCAGCCATGCTAATCGTCATGCAGTGTTACTTGCATTGTCAGTGTGGCTCACGGACCCGCAGCTTTGCTGGGTTCAGCACATGTGCATGGGTTGGTTGTGAGATAAGTGATGTGTGGGCGGCCCTCCTCTGGGCACATAGTCAACAGGGGCCTACGTGCTGTTTTTATGTGTGCTGCAGTGTGCCAAGGGGATCAGGGACATGATCCAGAGTCATTGTGGATGTGCACTGTGCTCCGCTTGATTGTGCATGTGTGCCATTGTGCCCATCTCCCCCCGTCCCCCAGTCCCTGGTCGTTACTCACCCTGTTGCTGTTGTGTCAGGTCATGTTGAGCAGTGTCCGGTCCCCCAACTCCTGCCACCGTCTCTACACTGATGACTGTGGACACCATTTCCTCCATCTCATCCAGCTCCTCCTGTGGCGCTGGACTCCCACCTCCAGTCTGCATTGCAGCCTTCTGGTTGTTGGCGAGTTTCTGCTTGATCTTGCGCTTCACATCATTCCAGCGCCTCTTGACCTTGTCCATTGTCCTCCTCAGCACTCCGACTGCATTCACCTTGTCCACGATGGACTGCCATGTTGCATTTTTTGTTGCCAATGACACAGTGGAGGTGACGAACAGTTGTTGATGCTGTTCTATCACCTCCGTGATCAGGATCCTGTTTTCCTGCGGACTGAACCGCGTCTTCCTCTTCTTCTTGTCCTTGCCCTTCCCTGTCCCCGAGGTCCCAGGCTGCTCCTCCGGGGGGCTTGTGGGGTTCTGGCCGTCCTCTGTACCTGCTCCGGCTGCCTCCATTGTGCTTCGCTGTAGTTTGTTTTTTGTTTGTGTTTTTTTTTCCTGCTTTTGTAGTGATTTTTCCCGCCTGACGTGTGTGATTTGCAGGCCTGGCGCTGCTTTTCGCTGATTGTTCTATCGCGGTTGGGCCCATCGCAACTTTTTTCGCGTTGGGGTTTGGATTTTCATCGCCGTCCCGGTAATGTTATCGCGGACATTTGACACGTTATCGGGAGACTATCGCATGTTACCGCCGTGTTGAAAATACGACGTTACCACAGAGTTATTTTCCCGCGATAGAAGGCGATATGAAAACTTGCGTTAACCTATTTTGGCAATGTTTATCGCACGTTCTTGAGAATATCCCCCAATGTTTTCAAGGTTTCTCACTACTGGCACCGTTTTTGGCATGGAACCAAAAAACTCAGGTGAAAATCTTAATTCCCCATAATGGGGAATTATGAGTTTGAAGGATTGTTCTTTGGAACGACTGAGTTTTAAACAGCTATGCACCATTCGAGATTGAATGGGTTCCACAGCCATAGGTAGGTTGGGCTAATCTTGATTAACATAATGGTGTAAACTAAGCCTAATATGTGTGCCATTTATGTACATATATATTTAGGGGCTCATTTACAAGCCCCTTGAGCCGCCAGTACATCACTTTTTGTGATGCCCCGGCGGCGCATTTTTCTGCCCCATATTTATAAGGACAGGAAAAGCCACCCTGTGGGGCTTTTCCTGTCTTTGTAAATACGGACCCTTTGCATTCAGCACTTTGCATGAAAGGGGCATTTCATGGGTGTTGCTGTGGGTGTTCCCATGCAGCACCCATGGAACCTGACACATTTCCAGATTTACAAAAAATCGTAAACCTGGAAATGCGTCTGAATGTTGAGGCGTAGGGAGGCGCAACGAGGAGAAATGTATTCATTTCTCCTTGTTTCTTTCCTCTTTCTATGCGTGCTGCGTTCTGCAGCACACATAGAATGAGGAAATCACCTCTTATGATTGTTTATGTGCAGGAAGGTGTCCCTTCCTGCACATAAACAATCATCCCCTTGACGCAGGCATCCTTGCACCATGGTGCAAGGGTGCCTGCGTCAGATCACAGCAGCGAATTGTGTGCCAGCACAGGGGAGAGCAAAGGGATCCGTCATATCCTTATAGATATGATTTACCCCTGTGCTTTGAAAGGGCTGCAGCGTGGCGCAGCCAAAGGGCTTGCGGTGCCAAGCAGCAGCACTTTCTTGTAAATGAGGCCCTTATACACTAAGATGGCAACTCAAGCACATGAGCTCACAAGTACAAGTAAAGATTGAACAAGAATGAAGAGCAGTGGCGTAGCTAGGCACTCTGCCGCCCGTGGCGGTCCCTGCCTCTTGCCGCCGAGCGCCTAAGAGCGGGGGGGGGGGGTGCTGGCGATAAATTTACCTGCCGCCCCCAAATCTCGGGCCCCCTCCGCCCCCCCCTTGCTACGCCAGTGATGAAGAGGTCCCCGAGGAATTCAGTGAGCCTACCTAAGACATAAATTAAATCAAATGGATTCTCTGAGATTTAGCACTAAGCAGGTATTTTAGCCACAGTGTTAAAAGTCATAGAGAGTTCTAAACAATTGCCACAATGACAACACCCGTAACCATGCACAGGTTACCCACTTCAGTCAAGACAAATGATTAAATGACTTTGCATGTTTTAAATCCAGCTTCTCTGTCATCTAATAAGCTGTTTGATTATTTCTCCTTCTTTTCCAGCACTTAGGCAAGGCAAGGGATAAATGAATTGGGTTCTCTTCTGTGGTTAACTGATTTAATGATTTTCCGGCTCTCCACGACAAATTAACTGAGCTCACCCACCGCATTTCTTGGTACCTACCTGAAGAGACACTGTAAGATAGCATAGCAGCCACTCTGCAGACGTAACAACAACTATTCCACATGTTCTTCAATTTTCTTTGGACCACTTCCAGTAAAGACAAACCTAAATTCAAATCCTCCACCCAACCCTGTGCACTTGGAACTCCGTGACATATACTATAACCATCCCTAAAACCCTTCCACCAATTAACCAACAACTCCAATTCTAGACTAACTAGAGTGGAAGACTTATCAATAGCACACTCCCCTCCTTGGCCTCTTCCTGTTTACAAATGCGTTTGCAAGACCACTCTTTGAGTGGTTTGGCACTGCATCCATATCTGATGCATTTTTGTTCAAATGTGAGAATGCTTGAAGCACCTTTTTTTGCATTCTTGTTTGTAGTTTTTTCTAAGAAACTACACATCAGATTTAGCGTTTGTAATCTTTTTTGCAGTGCTACTTTGTTCAATGAGGTTTGTATTGCATGATTTGTGAGGCCTTTATACTTTTGAGCATCATTATTAATGTGAAATATGTGTTTTTACACTCGATTATCCATATACACACTGATATAGTACTGTTGTTTTTGGAACAAATTCTATATGATGTGTATAAGTGCGTTTTTCTGACCATTGTTAACTAGGCTTCAATTTGGGCCAAAATGCCACCTTGTTCAAAATGGATGTCACTCTTGTCTTCCTCTTTCACATCTCTCTGCTTGTTGTTTCCGCAGCATGTATTCAAGTAAATTATTATTTGGTTTTTCCACTTTCATTTTTCCTGCTGTCTTTGAAGAACCTGCCCCAGCTCATCACAGCACTGCATCTATTTCTGCAAAGTCTTGCCGCTAGATTATTATGCTCTGTTCATTCAAATAACACACTGTTTTTATGTGTCTAGTTTGTTCTAGGATCTCTGGATGACATTAGCATAGAGGGGGCAGGATAGTTATTCATGTAGTGAGATAGTGCTTAGGTGCTAAGGCAGAACGACATTTAATGAGACTGTGTCCTGATTTGCTGATGAAATGGCACATTTGCTTATACCATAGTGATTCTGCAGTTTAGTTAATTTCATATGCAAAAATAAGGACTAAAAACTCTTGATTTTAAGGAAGAGCCATACACTTTCCTGTTCTACTAGCGATGTTGTCCAATTCTTTCTCCATGTTGCTGCCCACTTGGGGCTTGATTTAAAGTTTGACAGATGGGTGTGCAGACAGTTGAGTACTCTGTCAGGGCAATGGAGTCCCCATCTGCCAAATTCTGAGATGTCCACCAGCCCAGCAGACATCTCTAGCACTGTCAGGAACTGCTGTCACACTGGTTCCTGTCAATACATTGTAGGTTTGACTAACTTCTCCATCAACATGATGGAGCCGCATGGCAAACGTAGAATTAAAAAAAAAAAATTCCTAAACAAAAACCCAAAATAAGATTTTGTCTTGGAAAATAAAAAATCAATGCCCCCTTACTATGGGAGTTGTTTTGTAAGGTGAGGGGGGTCATTCTGCAGTTTTAATTGCCCTTCACTGACAGGTTTTACCTGGTGGTGACAGGCATTAAAAACTGGCCATTTATTCTCCAACTTTATATCGGGTGGGCGGACACATGGCCAAACCTCCCACAGCCCTTACTCCATCAGGCCATTTGATATTTATGTCAGTGGCATAGAGAGAGTAGTCTCGGTAGACGACATGTTGAAGGTCTGCCAGTCTCCAAATGAGGCAGGCGGACCTTCAGTTTGGCAAAGAAGGTACTCCATTGCCGTTACAACAGTGTATCCTCTCTGCCAAACTCTAAAATGGCCCTTAATTCTGATTTTGCATTTTTCTGCGTTAATCTAGGGCCCGATTCACAGAACTAACTTAAGACAAAATCCTAAACTTACTACCATTTTGGTATTCACAGAAGGCACTTACTCATTTTGGTATTCACAGAAGGCACTTACTTACTCATTTTGAGTAACTTACTCATTTTGGTATTCACAGAAGGCACTTACTCATTGATGAGTAAGTGCCTTCTGTGAATACCAAAACGAGTAAGTTACTCAAAATGAGTAAGTTACTCATTTTGGTATTCACAGAAAGCACTTACTCATTGATGAGTAAGTGCCTTCTGTGAATACCAAAATGAGTAAGTTACTCAAAACGAGTAAGTTACTCAAAATGAGTAAGTTACTCATTTTGGTATTCACAGAAGGCACTTACTCATCAATGAGTAAGTGCCTTCTGTGAATACCAAAATGAGTAAGTTACTCAAAATGAGTAAGTTACTCAAAATGAGTAAGTAAGTGCCTTCTGTGAATACCAAAATGAGTAAGTGCCTTCTGTGAATACCAAAATGGTAGTAAGTTTAGGATTTTGTCTTAAGTTAGTTCTGTGAATCGGGCCCTTAGTCATTAAACACCTGATCGAGAACTCAGCCAAAGAGTGGACCCATTTACTTGATTGAGTGCTTTTCTGATATTTGTTGATGCATTGGGTAGTGCCTAAATGCGGGACATATTGCCTCTTGATATTGAGGTTTAACAATGTCTCTGATTCATTGAATTGTGGGCATTCTGACTGAGGTACATTTTGGGGAATCTATAAATTGCAGGGTCCCCTCCACCCACCTACGTTACTTTTGCAGTGACAATTTTTTAGGTGCCTTTTTGTTAGGGCTGGGTGGAGCTCTTGGACTTTCACTACGTGGAATTCCGCTGAGTTATCGAAAAACTCTGTGAGATTCCGCGGAGCTCTGCAGGAGGTCGGAGTATGAGTCGCGACGTAGAGTTACTGATATCATGGCATCTGCTGCGCTGAATCTCAAAGCTGCTCAACATGGATGCCAGTGACTGCCAAACAGAGATGAAGCAGCTTATTCAGCGCGTGCCAGGCAAGCACCCTAAGGGGTTTGTACCCGTGCCGGGTTTGGGATTGATCCTGCTCCTGCTGCAGGAGGTAGCGCCTCGGGCAGCAGCCACGCCAGTCTAGTCCTATTGAGTCACTAAAATATCCCTGAAATTAGTCTAATTCTGTGATTCCATAGAAACGCAGATCACAGAAGAATTGTGGAATTACAACCTAAAGTTACAGATCTTTCAATTTAGTGAAAAGCATATATTATTTAAACACACTTTCTTTTTCAAATAAGTGCAACTTAATGAAGCCACAGGACATTGTTGCAAACTAAAGATCAGAGTTATCTTAAATCAAGGCTTTAGAACACCCAGGGGCACATAGCTATCAATAGTGCAGCAAGAGAAGGACACAACACACCAGTGGCGTAGGAAGGGGGGTGCGGTGGGTGCGGGCCGCCCCGGGTGTCATCACTGAGGGGGATGACAAAATGGCAAAAATATGTGTTTTAAACACATATTTTTGCCATTTTGTCAAGCTGAGGGGTGACAAGAAATTTTCCGCACCGTGTACCACCTGACCTTGCTACGCCACTGCAACACACTCCAATTATAGATACTTTTACATCCAATGGAGGCTATTGAGAGGGATGAGGGAGGGGGACATTTTCCATCCTTGCATTAGGGTCCATTGTACTCTTGCTACATCAACGAGATTCACACAGAACTCCTGAGCGATTTAAATGGGTTAACGTTTAATTCAGATATATCACCACATTCATTTGTCATGAATTGATGGGGTTTGGCGTGATATTTCAGTCATAAGGCATAGCTCAAATGTTTATCCAACACCTCATTCATTGTAAATGAAACCTAACCTTTCAGAGGATGTCGTATCATACAGGAACCTCTTCTGCGTTTTTTTTATATTATGCTTCTGAAATGCCAGTCACCGCAATAAGTCTGCTTAATCAAGTCCAGGGTTTCCAACCTTCCAACCTCCTGTTACAAAACCATCTGAGAGGCGGGCTATGCCAACACACTTCGTTAAAAAGGTTCTTGGAAAAAATCATAGCTTGCCACTCAGTGCGGTGTTTGCTCATCGCTGGGGGATTCTGGGCCCACATCCGAAATTGCTTGTGTCAAGTACAGGCTGACAGGTGCGGTCCTCGGCGGCCTTCCTTCCAGAAGCTTCCACAGTGGACAGATAACAGTGACTAATTGGCTGCGGCTTCCGGCAGGTTGTGATATACTGAAATGTCCAGGCCAAAAGCCGCAGTAAAATCTTAAAGCACGAAGTATTAAATACAATACTGACGAGCACTCACTTGCCTGTTGGATGAACGTCTTCAAGTACCTTGTACATGTAATTAATTTTCATTTGCAAACCAACTTCCCCCTCAAACCAAACGTATCAGCGTGCACTTTCCTTTGCATCCAGAAATCTGTACTGGGTGTGAATGTTGATTTAGTGCTTACGTTTTAAAATAAAATAAAAAACAACATAAGTAGCTTGTAATACATCAACCAAGCAAACTGGTTGTACTTCCTCTGCCTTCATCACCCTACATGTTAAATAAATCCATACTTATCAATTTAATACATAGCTATTACGCAACTAAAAAAAAAAAACATTTCTGTCTTCCTGGAATTTTTTTACCTGCGGATATCAACCTCTCCTCGGGATCTGGAGGTTTTGTTGAGTGCTATCCTGTCTAGGTTGGAAGAACTCGTGTTTTTCTTTAGCTTCTTTGACTTTCGTGTCCTTTAGAGACATGTTTGCTAAAGTTAAACCAGCCACCTCGTCTTGCTGCCCCTCAGAATAATGCACACAGTCACAAATCTCCCAGTGGCCTATATGGTGCATTCCTGTTCTTTCCTTGAGTAGGTGCACGAAGTGCTGCCTTGCGTCAATGCAGGAACCCTTGCAGACAGAATTGTTTTTGTGCAGGGAGGGACACCTTCCTGAACAAAAACAATCCTTTGAGGCTTTTTACTCAGAATGCAGCACACATAGCAAGAGGAAGAAATGGGGAGAAATAAAGATATTTCTCCTCACTACGCCTTCCCTGGGAAAGCGTAGCCTTTTGATGCATTCCCAGGTCTACCACTCGTAGTAAATCTGGGAATGCATGAAAATCCATGGTTGGATTCGGGAGAATACCCATGCTCCACACATGGAACACCTCCCTCGGGCACAGTAACTCAAGGCATCGACTTGTGCTGCTTTGCTTTACTCCAGATATACCAAGCCACGCAAGGTGGCCTTGCGTGGCTAGGTAAATCTCATTCTAGGTTTTGCGTTGCCCTGTGTCCCCTTGAGTGGCACAAGGGTGATGCTAAACTTTTGATAAATGTGGCCCTCTGTGTCAGATTTACCTTAGAAAAGTAACGCAAACCAGATGCAATGTGTTTGTAAATCTGGGCCTAACTTTCACTGCTACCTAGTGTTGACTATGCTCACTCCAAAATGTTTACTGTTTCACTGTGTTTCGTGTGAAGCACTATACTGCTCCAAGAAGAAAGAGTTGGGACTGTTTCGAGTACCCTGTCTTGCGTTTCGTTTCTCAACTCTGAGCAAAATCTCAAATGGCACACCCTGCCCCCACACTCTCGCTGCTGCCCCATGAGAGTACCTGAGCTGTCCCTGTTGCTCTTTGGCATATCTACCTTCCTTGTGCACCCAAACCTATCCATGCTGCTGCATGGCACCTTCACACCAAATCTGTCACCTGCTGACCCAAAGTGTTGTCCCGCAACCCTCCCCTTCCACACCTTATACTTTTGTGGGGATTTTTTGCTGAGGGGCGGGAAGCCCAGCCTGCAGTGAAGTTGGACATTCTTTACTGTGCCTCCAAGGTAGCTGGGAAACTGTACCCACCTTCACCAAGACAAAGTTTCTGATCAGTGATCAACTACGGGGAAGAAACTGTGCACGCCCCTAATAAAAAAAAACCATTGTAAGCAGATGGCCCTGTTGTTTACAAGTAATCCTCATTACTCTGAGTACTGGTCTTCCTCCTCACAGTATTTTCATAGTGAGAATTAGCGACTGCAAACAGAGCTTTTACCAAAGCTAATCAAACATTTCCCATCCCCAATATAGCTTCCTTTTTCTGCCACACCTCCCATCATCCTCTGAAAAAGGTAGCCAAATATCCCCAATTCCTGTTTTTTCCATGTACCCCATCTCTATTTGAAGCTGAAAAAAATCACCTTTAATGGGATGGGTAGGATAGGAAATGTGGACTGTGATGAGGAAGGCCAGGACTCAGACTAATGATGAAGATTACCAGTAGGTAACAGGGCCATTACCTCCTCATCCATCTTTCTCATCCTATTACTTACATAGTGAACTGATACTCAAGCCAACATACTCATCTTTAACTCAACAATTCATAGAAACTCCACACACAAAATATATCCCAGTTTGAAATTTATTCATGATATTTCTGTCCAAAAACTGAATCGAGAACAGAAAAACCAAAGCAGATGAGACATTTCACCCACCAAATACAGTCTGCAGTGACTCCCCTAGATTACATCCCTTGAATTTGAATTGACAATGACTACCTTTGTTTCTCAAAAGCCATCACATAGGCTTGCTTCAGCAATCTTCACAGACTCCCTTAGAAGAGTTATATACCTCGATCTGAAGCATCAAACATGATAAACAAAAAGTCAACCTTTCCAAAAGGTTCTGTCCTGGCTAGATACACTTTTAAAGCCCTCTGGGCATCAAGGGTGTACATTAATTCCTCTCCAAGAGAGGATGGTAAAGGAATAAACTGGCAAAGCTCAAATACAGGCACTTCAGGAGAACATGGCATTGTCTGCAAATTCACCGTCTCAAGTGCCATACACCCAGCGGGAGGAAACCCACCAATGCCTGTGGAATAAGAGTCCCTTTAGACCGTAAGGAAACAATGGCAAAATCCAGTGTGCCTGCACTGCCAGTTGGAGTGATCCAGCGGTATACCAACAACAGATACTCCACTACCATATACTCACCTGGGCCCATATAACACACACATTGAGTAAACCACTGGAGTGGTCAAGGTTTTATATTTATACTTCACAATGTTCAGGTTTAGTTATTTAATTTCCCTAACTAACCTTTCACTGATCAAAAAGTTCTTTCCTCTGGTTGATGGACCATTAGTTGAACTAGTTGATGGTGATAATTAACATAACCCTTAACTATTCTTTTATTTGAAAAAATAATCACAGACTCAGGAAGTTTTAAAATCTTTATCTAAATTAAGTGCATGTGAACCATTTCAAATTTACAGTGCAGTCACCATCATTCTTAGGAGAGAAATTAAGTTGATTAAACATCAAGCAAATACTTCGGACTTATACAATAATTAATGCTCAGAAAGGGAGAGGACAGAGAGAAAAGAACATTTGCAATTAATCGTGAAATTATAGCTACCAAGAATGGTGTAAAAGACCAACCCCTGGCCAAAGGGCTGGTAAGGGTCTCCCAGGATAGGTCAGGAGACAAAGACTTCAGGACAGGATTCAGGACAGGATAGTTTACCTCTCTAGAATACCGACGATTTCGCCGCAGCCCTCTCTGACACTCTCTTCCTCCTCGAGATTCTTCTGCGATCTTCTGATCTAACCCAATTAAGTTAGGATAGAAAGTTCTGCTTCAGTTCTGCATTCGATTCTTCATCAGCATCTCACAGCATCTCTCCCAGCAACAGCATCCCGACTCCCAGACAGCATCCCGAGCTCTGCTAAAATAACTAACTAAAGCTACCTTAATTATACCTTCATTTCTTCCCGTTCCACCCACTAAAGTTTCAATATCGTAAATATATATGAAATCTAATTGGTCAGGCCGGGGGGGATGATCATCACACCATGCTTACATGTCACTTTATTCTGTTAAACCATTGTTCGCAAACCCATCCCCTTAATTTTTATTCAAAACTTTATTCCCATCCACTACATGTATCTTTTTTGAAACATTAATGTCACTACAAAGAATAGAACATCTCATTGCTGAACTTTTCACCATCCATTCCCAGGGTATGGCACTCCAATTTGGCTTCCGTTCAAATGTTTTGTCATTGACCTTCATGACTTCATTCAGAGAGCATGCTCAGGCATTGCGTCATTTCATCCAGTCCGGTTATACAAGACAGGCCCAAATGCGCACTAATAATAAAGTCAAAAGACAAATATTATTTTCACAAAATAAATGGTCTCACTGTATACCTCCCACCTTTACTCTATTCCCGTTTTCTTATTAATATTTTCCCCCGCATTAGCATTAGTAAAATAGCTTGTTTTAGTTTCTGCTAAGCAGATGCCGTGCATGCGAGTCTTCAAGACTCCATTTTAGTATCTTCTGCTCATGCGCTAGAATTTCCCTCCAAGCGTTACCTCGTCATATTGCGTGGATGCAGTTGATGCATGCGCACAACAGTTTCCCCGTTTAAAGCGGTATTAGTCCGTTTTCATTGTTATACGCATTAGTACACACATAAGCAAGCTTCACTAACCCGCGTGTTCATGTGGTGCATATTAGTTATTCACAGATTACGTTTAATAACTTGTTAATGAGTTAAATGAGCGGATTGCCTCCGAGCAAGTCTCTCTCTTACGAGACCTTGCTCCATCAACCCCCTCTCTGATGGCTCTTTGAGCCATCACAAAATTACCCATCCTTTCCCAGATGCCAACTTTAGCACATCTCAGTTTTCTCCTTTTTCCCTCTTCATTTCATCAGTTACTTCTTTCCCTTCTAAGTCTTTCATCTTTTTGTATATTTTTCCTTTCATTTCCTCTAATTGAATTTCTTCATATTCCCTCTTTCGTTTCTTTCCTCTCCCTTCTCTTTCTAAATGTATTCCTTTCTTTCCCTTGCCTCTGCAACATTTACATGTGATCATTACTATCATGACTATTGTTATTATCACAATCACTGGTAAGATTATTTGACCTAGAAAACTTTTCCCAAAATTAGTAAACCAATTCCCTATTGATGTTATACTTTTTGTTAATCTTCCCCATACATTGTCAACCTCCAGTTGGGTCAAGTCATTATGCATTTTTGTAATATTTCTAATATACCCTTTAATTTCCTTACTTTTGTCCGGAATATAAGTGCAGCAATGTTGAATTTTCAACATACCACAGACTCGGCCCTCTTTTGCCAATAAAATATCAAGAGCAAGACAATTTTGTAAAACCATAGACCTTATTGCAACCATTTCTGTGTTAATCATTAAGAATCCTCCGGCAGTATCTCTAGAAAGACGATCAACTATGGTTGACAATTTGCAAATTTTACGTGAATTTAGAATTACTCCAACTGAGGGTGTAGGAGAGTAGGATCTGCTTCACATGGGTACCCCCACTTTTTGCTGATGCTTCACTGTTTTTCGACATTAGTCTGGCTGGGGCCCTGCTAATCAGAACCCCAGCCTAGCTGCTTCCTCTCTAAAATGGTTTCCATGTGCCTTAGGCACATCACTGATTGGGATCTGGAGTGCCCTTATAAGTCCCTAGTATATGGTATACTATGTACCAAGGGCATAGGTACCTCAGAGGCCTGCCAGGGGCTGCAGCATGTATTATGCCACCCCTGGAAGGCCATCCAAACTGACACCACAGGTCTGCTACTGCAGCCTGGGTAAGGTGGTGCATGCACCCCTTACTGTGATATAGGTTACCTATATCACGAAATACCTACACACATATAAACCTATAAGTCACTCCTAAGGCAGGCCTTATCAATCCTAAAGGCAGAGTGCGTGGTTCCTATGTGAGAGGGTGCCCCTGCATGAGCAGGGCCCCTCTGCAGCGTTCGGAGACCATCTCTGATGCTGTTTGTAGTGCAGCCTGACCATATACTCTTAAGCGCATTATATCCTCGCGGTAAAATGCTAACTTTGGAATGGCTGCACCTAAACATGTCGTGTTTGGTGTCAAACATCTTGGAATACTACCCCCCGCCAATCCTGGTGGCGGGGGTAGCATTCCACCCTTCTAGAGGGAAAGACATGTTAACTCTGACTAGTCCGGTAACTTCTTTCCAGAGCCCTGGCATCACAAAATGGATGCTGCTGCCACAGACACGAGTCTGGCCTCCTGCTGCTGGACGAAACTCCAGCAGGGGAGGCCTGGACAATAGGTTTCCTGTCCCAGGGAGGTGTGACCACCTCCCCAGACAGGATAATGTGTATTGGGGCTGGACGGGAGCACTTTCGGGTGCTTTGAAGTCCTGCACTGGGGGCACATTTGGTGTCCCTGTGCATACCCCAGTTCAAACCGGATCAGGGTCTTGCAGCCCCTGCTTTGGCGCGAACTGGACAAAGGGAAAGGGGTGTAGCCACCCCTCTGCCCTGACCCACCCATAGGTGGGGCCACAGAGTAGTCCAACCCCTATTTTTAGAATAAAGGTAGGAACCCAGTCCTTAGGACTTTAGATTATACCTGGACGAAACTCTGAAACGAAATCCTGGACCTTCGATGCTCTACGACAAGATTAGAGGACTGAAGAATCTCCCTTGGGGTCAAGGAGTGACTCCCCTGCTTGGCAGGCACCAAAGAAGCATCTGTCCGGTTCGCATTTCTGAAGCTCCCGTCGGACACCGAAGTCATCGCATCACCAGAGGTGGATTCTCAGAGTTCCCGGAGGCTACCCTGAGTCCCCAGCAAAGCTGAGGCCCGTGGCTATCGTGGGTGACTTGAGACCGTGACCCTTGGACACCGAGCACATTTGCAAGTGCATCCTCTTCTGGGTCTCCCAAGAAGTCGTGCTTTGGGCTCCGAGTAGCCCTAGCCTCCAGCACTACCTGCACCGAAGATCACTGGCCCCCACTCCACGAGTGTCCTGTAAGCCAGATCCACGTGCGGCGTCACGAGGCT
Source organism: Calotriton arnoldi (assembly GCA_963921515.1). NCBI lineage: Eukaryota > Metazoa > Chordata > Amphibia > Caudata > Salamandridae > Calotriton > Calotriton arnoldi. The sequence goes on from CAWUFW010004151.1 coordinate 685,782, forward strand.
CCTTTGCGGTCGCTAGCCCGTTGGCTAGTAGCCCTTAACGAAGGCCAATCCTTTTCTTACTTGGCATCCTGGTTGCTCCAGGCCTGCCCTCACTTACCCTCGCTGGGTGAGTTCCACAGACCTTGCTGGTCTGCACCATCGACGATCTACATCTTCACCGAGACTTGCCGTTGCCAAGGCTTGTCGGGTCCAATCCGGTCGCCGACGCCTCAGCACTCGACAGACATTGTGTACCAGCCCGAATCCTGCTCCTGGTTGCCGACAACGCCTCCTGGACCTCGTGGATGAAGAGTCAAGACGACCGTCAACGCACCTGAAGCACTCGACATCGGTGGGCATCTGTCCATCGCCTTCCTGGTCACTGGCTAGTGACCCAGACTCTGTCCCCTCTGCTTTCAGGTTCACCAGAACTCCGATCCACTCTTGGATCCACTCGGACACTTTTCTCTTGGCCGCCAGCAGCACTTTGCAGCAGATCGCCATTCGAATCGACGACGAAACCCGACCCCGAAAGGCACCTATGCACCCGGCTTCCCTGGGTGAGGTAACACGAGTACTCCGGTGCTCCCGTGGGTAGAGACTCTTCAAAGTCCTAGATCTCAAAGGGTTTTGTCCTAGTCCTCTTTTAAGTGTCCCTTTTCTCTATTTTCCCGATCCCGACTTTCTCCATAGAAGTTAACGGCGTATCGCGGTTGTGTATTTACACTGCACGCGTCTCCCGTGGGTCCCCTGTGTCACTACCTTGGGTGGTTCCTTGTGGTCCAAGCACTTCTAGAGGCTCTAGGCCTAGTGTCTAGTTCAGTCGTGGTTCGCATACCACTTTATTGGTATATGGTTTGGTACGCCCCTAGGGCCCAAACGTGTATTTGTGCTATTACTGTGATTTAATAACTTATAACTTATGTACTTCGAACTCTAGCCTCATAAAGAGACTAGAGGGGTGTGTTTAGCAATAAATACATATATTTTGAATATATACCTGGTGTGGTGCTCTTTCATTTGATCACTCAAGAGATTATAGACTGGTAAAACAAGCTGCTTTACATTCCTTCAAGACTTAGCCTGAAGGCTGCTCTCCATAGCTACCACTAGGATAGCTTTCAATAAAGGTTGTCTTTAACCTATCTCCAATAAGGGGTTGTTTGGACTGGTGCAAGGTGCCCACTATAATTAGTGGACAGCATATACCAGGCCAACTTCTCACATTGGTGTGCAGCGTGTGGGATTCCAGCTTGCTATTGTTTTACCAGATAATCTCAATTGAATTGATCAACTGAAAACCACTAAAGGTACCTAAGGTACATATAATTTAAGCTTAGAATAACAGTAAGTTCTACTGAACTTAGAGTTGTGTGTTAAGGGATAGCACAACCCTTTCTACAACTCAAGAGAGTTTAGTAGGCCACACTAGAGTAGGTAGTGCATACACCACACCACACTAGTAATGTCTTTAAGGGCAGGATCCAAAGAATCCTTGCAGGAAGCCATTGAGCTTCCACCCTCCAAGTATGATACACTCCCATTCTTGGAATTGAGAGCTTTATGTAACTTGAGAAAATTAAGGACAGGCCAAAGCCCCACCACCCAACACCTCAAGGAGTTGTTGGTGGCTTATGACCTTAGTAAGCCTGTAGGGACTGAAGGGGTAGGAGCTGAGGGTGGGGCAGACGAAGAGGACGAGGCCAGGGGTACCAGTACCCCCAGCCCCCCTCTGAAACTGGCCAGGAGGGTGACAATGACCCTGACCTGGAAAACCAAATCCCTCCTGTGGATGATGATGAGGATAATCAAGATGATGCCCTCTTTGTCCCCCCAGGAAGGATTAAGAGTGTGCCCAGGAAGTCTAGATCTCCTTCTCAGGAGTCTAACCACTCTGGCACCTCTATAGGGAGCTCTGTCTCATCTCACAGGAGGGAATCCTCTCATGAGAGGAGAACCAGACTGGTACAGTATGAGGAAACTCAGCTGGAGATCAGAAAAAAGCAATTGGCTTTAGATAGGGAATCCCTAGATCTCCTTAGAGAGAGAAGAAAGTTGGGACTAGAGTCCCATGGTGGCAGCCATGTCCCTAGAGACAGGGAAAGGTCCTATGACCATAGGAACCTGAGCAAGATTGTCCCTCCCTACCAGAGTGGGGATGATATCCACAAATGGATAACTGCTTTAGAGAGGGCCTGTAAAGTACAGAAGGTCCCTCAGGAGCAGTGGGCAGCAATCTTGTGGCTCTCCTTTGCTGACAAAGGTAGAGATAAGCTCCTCACTGTTAGAGAGGAGGATGCTGATAATTACAAGGTCTTGAAGAGTGCTCTTATTGATGGGTTTGGCCTAACCACTGAACAGTACAGGTTGAAGTTCAGAGACACCCAAAAAGCACAGACTCAAGACTGGGTAGACTATGTGGATTGTTCTGCCAAGGCTCTGGAAGGCTGGTTGATGGGCAGTAAGGTGTGTGACTTCTCAGGATTGTACAATCTGATAATGAGGGAGCAGATTCTTAATAACTGTCAAAATCAGCTGTTGCATCAATACCTGGTAGACTCTGATCTGACCTCTCCCCAAGAATTGGGAAAGAAGGCAGACAAATGGGTCAGAACCAGGGTGAAGCAGAAGGTACAGAACCAAGGTGGGGAAACCACGAAGCAAGATGCTAAGAACTCTGACAAGGGTGGGGAGAAGGGTAAAGATCAAAAGTCTTCATCAGGCCCCCAAAAATCTTCTTCTGGTGGGGATTCCCAGTCTACCAAAGGTAAAGGCCAAAGAAAACCATGGTGCAAGGTCTGTAAGCAAAAGACCCACTGGACCAGTGATTGCACCAAGTCCAAAGACTCCAGTCCAGCACCCACCAATGCCCCTAAGGCACCTGTTCCCCCTAGTACAGTTGGTGGAAGTGCTCCAGCAAAGGGTTTAGTAGGGTTCACCCTGGGAACTGAGTTGGGCTCTGACTTAGTCAGAGAACTGACTCAGGCTGTGTTAGTCTGTGATGGAGGCATGGATGTGACCTCCACTGTGAGTCCCAGTAATCTGGGCAAGTACAGACAACAGCCTTTAATCAATGGACGTGAGGCTTTGGCATTTAGGGACACAGGGGCAAGTGTCACAATGGTGACACAAGACCTTGTGCTACCTGGGCAAGTTATGCTTGGTGAGATGTACCAAGTGACCAATGCTAGCAATGTCAGAACAGACCATACTCTGGCAGTTGTTAACTTCTCCTGGGGAGGGGTAACTGGCCTTAAGAAGGTTGTGGTAAGTGCAAACCTACCAGTCGAATGCTTGCTTGGCAATGACTTAGAGACTTCTGCTTGGGCAGAAGTGGAGCTCAGGACCCATGCAGAAATGCTGGGGATCCCTGCAGATGTGTTTGCTGTGACCAGGTCACAAGCCAAAATGTCTAGCTCTGAACAGGCCTTGGATTCTGGAAGAATGGACCAAGTGCCTTCCAAGAGGAGGAGTAGTAGGGTTAAGGCAGTGCCTTCCCCCTTGGCTCAGGAGGAAGATCAGTCCCTTGAGGGGGATGATCTCAGCCCTGAAGAAGGAACTGTCCCAGAGGAACTTGAACCTGACCAGGTTGAGTTCTTGGGGACAGGGGGACCTTCTAGGGCAGATCTGAGCCAGGAGCAGCAGAGCTGCCCCTCCCTTGAACCCCTCAGACAGCAAGCTGCTGCTGAGGCTGCTGGGAAAGCTAGTGGTCCCCATACAGTGTATTGGGATGATGGACTCCTGTACTCAGAGAGTAGAGACCCCAAGCCTGGTGCTACCAGGAGGTTGGTAATACCTTTGAAGTTCAGGGGCTTCCTATTGACCCTAGCCCATGATATTCCCTTAGCAGGTCACCTGGGCCAGAACAAGACTTGGGCCAGAATTGTCCCTCACTTTCACTGGCCCCACATGTCTGAAGACAGTAAGGAGTTTTGTCGCTCCTGTGTAACCTGCCAAGCCAGTGGCAAAGCAGGTGGCACTACAAAGGCCCCCCTGATACCTCTACCTGTGGTGGGGGTGCCCTTTGAAAGGGTAGGGATTGACATTGTTGGTCCAATGGATCCCCAAACAGCCTCTGGGCACAGGTTTATCCTGGTGGTAGTGGATCATGCCACCAGGTACCCAGAAGCTATTCCCCTCAGGACCACTACAGCACCTGTGGTGGCAAGGGCCCTCTTGTGAATCTTCTCAAGAGTGGGTTTTCCTAAGGAGGTAGTCTCAGACAGGGGTGCTAACTTCATGTCTGGGTACTTAAAAGCAATGTGGAAGGAGTGTGGAGTGACTTATAAGTTCACCACACCCTATCACCCACAATGCAATGGTTTAGTTGAGAGATTCAACAAAACCTTGAAGGGCATGATTAAAGGGCTCCCAGAAAAGCTTAGGCGTAGATGGGACATACTCTTGCCCTGCCTTTTATTCGCATATAGGGAGGTGCCTCAGAAGGGGTTGGTTACAGCCCTTTTGAACTTCTGTTTGGCCACCCTGTGAGGGGTCCACTGTGCTTGGTGAAGGAAGGATGGGAGTTACCTCTCAAGCCCCCAAAGCAAGATATAGTGGACTATGTACTTGGTCTCCGCTCCAGGATGGCTGAGTACATGAAAAAGGCAACCAAAAACCTTGAGGCTAGCCAGGAACTTCAAAAGGCCTGGCATGACCAAAAGGCTGTTCTGACTGTTTACCAGCCAGGACAGAAGGTGTGGGTGTTGGAGCCAGTGGCCCCAGCAGCTCTCCAAGATAAATGGAGTGGACCCCACACTATTGTTGAGCAGAAGGGTGAGGTCACTTATTTAGTGGACCTAGGAACACCCAGGAGTCCCCACAGGGTTCTCCATGTCAACAGGTTAAAACCATATGTGGACAGGGCAGACATGGGCTTGCTCATGGCTACTGATGAAGGGCAGGAGGAAGAGAGTGACCCACTCCCTGACCTGCTCTCACAGAACCCTGACGATGGGTCAGTTGATGGTGTAGCCTTGGCAGGCAGCCTCACTACCCAGCAACAAACTGATTGCAGGCAAGTCCTCAATCAGTTTCGACATATGTTTTCACTGACACCCAGTCAGACCACCTGGTGCACTCATGAAGTGGACACTGGGGACAGTCTGCCTATTAAAAACAAGATTTATAGGCAACCTGACCATGTCAGGGACTGTATCAGGACTGAAGTCCAGAAAATGTTGGAATTGGGAGTAATTGAACCCTCAGATAGCCCTTGGGCTAGTCCAGTAGTCCTAGTACCGAAACCTCACACCAGTGGTGGAAAAAGAGAGATGAGGTTTTGTGTAGACTACAGGGGTCTCAATGCAGTCACTAGGACTGATGCCCATCCAATACCCAGGGCAGATGAGCTCATAGATACTTTGGCCTCTGCCAAATATCTCAGCACATTTGACCTAACAGCTGGCTACTGGCAGATCAGACTAGCTGATACTGCAAAGCCCAAGACAGCATTCTCAACCCCTAGTGGGCATTATCAATTTGTGGTAATGCCCTTTGGTCTGAAGAATGCACCTGCCACTTTCCAGAGGTTGGTGAATACAGTTCTCACAGGACTGGAGGCCTATAGTGCAGCTTATCTAGATGATATTGCTGTCTTTAGCTCCACCTGGGAGGATCACCTGGTCCACCTCAGGAATGTCTTACAGGCCCTGCAAAAGGCAGGCCTGACTATCAAGGCCACTAAGTGCCAGATAGGGCAGAGTCAGGTTGTGTACCTGGGCCACCTTGTGGGTGGAGGCCAGGTTCAACCTTTGCAGAGCAAGATCCAGACCATCATGGACTGGACTGCTCCCACTACCCAGACTCAGGTGAGAGCCTTCTTAGGCCTGACTGGGTACTATAGGAGATTTGTCAAGGGGTATGGATCAATAGTGACACCCTTGAATGACTTAACTTCTAAGAAAATGCCCAAAAAGGTTCAGTGGACAGTTAGCTGTCAAAAGGCATTTGATGACCTCAAGCAGGCCATGTGCACTGCTCCAATTCTGCAGAGTCCTGATTACTCCAAGAAGTTCATTGTTCAAACTGATGCATCTGAATTGGGGGTAGGGGCTGTACTGTCACAATTGAATGAAGAAGGTCAGGATCAGCCAGTAGCTTTTATTAGCAGAAGGCTGACCCCTAGAGAGAAACGTTGGTCAGCCATAGAGAGGGAGGCTTTTGCTGTGGTCTGGGCTCTGAAGAAGTTGAGGCCATACTTGTTTGGTACACACTTCCTGGTTCAGACAGACCATAAGCCCCTCTTATGGCTAAAACAAATGAAGGGTGAAAACCCCAAACTGCTTAGGTGGTCCATTTCCCTACAGGGGATGGACTTTACAGTGGAACATAGGACTGGGAGTAACCATGCGAATGCAGATGGACTCTCTAGGTATTTCCACTTAGAACATTAAGACTTAACTGGGCAAGGTTAGTTTAATGTCCCTACGTTTGGGGGGTTGTGTAGGAGAGTAGGATCTGCTTCACATGGGTACCCCCACTTTTTGCTGATGCTTCACTGTTTTTCGACATTAGTCTGGCTGGGGCCCTGCTAATCAGAACCCCAGCCTAGCTGCTTCCTCTCTAAAATGGTTTCCATGTGCCTTAGGCACATCACTGATTGGGATCTGGAGTGCCCTTATAAGTCCCTAGTATATGGTATACTATGTACCAAGGGCATAGGTACCTCAGAGGCCTGCCAGGGGCTGCAGCATGTATTATGCCACCCCTGGAAGGCCATCCAAACTGACACCACAGGTCTGCTACTGCAGCCTGGGTAAGGTGGTGCATGCACCCCTTACTGTGATATAGGTTACCTATATCACGAAATACCTACACACATATAAACCTATAAGTCACTCCTAAGGCAGGCCTTATCAATCCTAAAGGCAGAGTGCGTGGTTCCTATGTGAGAGGGTGCCCCTGCATGAGCAGGGCCCCTCTGCAGCGTTCGGAGACCATCTCTGATGCTGTTTGTAGTGCAGCCTGACCATATACTCTTAAGCGCATTATATCCTCGCGGTAAAATGCTAACTTTGGAATGGCTGCACCTAAACATGTCGTGTTTGGTGTCAAACATCTTGGAATACTACCCCTCGCCAATCCTGGCGGCGGGGGTAGCATTCCACCCTTCTAGAGGGAAAGACATGTTAACTCTGACTAGTCCGGTAACTTCTTTCCAGAGCCCTGGCATCACAAAATGGATGCTGCTGCCACAGACACGAGTCTGGCCTCCTGCTGCTGGACGAAACTCCTGCAGGGGAGGCCTGGACAATAGGTTTCCTGTCCCAGGGAGGTGTGACCACCTCCCCAGACAGGATAATGTGTATTGGGGCTGGGCGGGAGCACTTTCGGGTGCTTTGAAGTCCTGCACTGGGGGCACATTTGGTGTCCCTGTGCATACCCCAGTTCAAACCGGATCAGGGGCTTGCAGCCCCTGCTTTGGCACGAACTGGACAAAGGGAAAGGGGTGTAGCCACCCCTCTGCCCTGACCCACCCATAGGTTGGGCCACAGAGTAGTCCAACCCCTATTTTCAGAATAAAGGTAGGAACCCAGTCCTTAGGACTTTAGATTATACCTGGACGAAACTCTGAAATGAAATCCTGGACCTTCGATGCTCTATGACAAGATTAGAGGACTGAAGAATCTCCCTTGGGGTCAAGGAGTGACTCCCCTGCTTGGCAGGCACCAAAGAAGCATCTGTCCGGTTCGCATTTCTGAAGCTCCCGTCGGACGCCGAAGTCATCGCATCACCAGAGGTGGATTCTCAGACTTCCCCGAGGCTACCCTGAGTCTCCAGCAAAGCTGAGGCCCGTGGCTATCGTGGGTGACTTGAGACCGTGACCCCTGGACACCGAGCACATTTGCAAGTGCATCCTCTTCTGGGTCTCCCAAGAAGTCGTGCTTTGGGCTCCGAGTAGCCCTAGCCTCCAGCACCACCTGCACCGAAGATCACTGGCCCCCACTCCACGAGTGTCCTGTAAGCCAGATCCACGTGCGGTGTCACGAGGCTCCTTCGCGGTCGCTAGCCCGTTGGCTAGTAGCCCTTAACGAAGGCCAATACTTTTCTTACTTGGAATCCTGGTTGCTCCAGGCCTGCCCTCACTTACCCTCGCTGGGTGAGTTCCACAGACCTTGCTGGTCTGCACCATCGACGATCTACATCTTCACCGAGACTTGCCGTTGCCAAGGCTTGTTGGGTCCAATCCAGTCGCCGATGCCTCAGCACTCGACAGACATTGTGTACCAGCCCGAATCCTGCTCCTGGTCGCCGACAACGCCTCCTGGACCTCGTGGCTGAAGAGTCAAGATGACTGTCAACGCACCTGAAGCACTCGACATCGGTGGGCATCTGTCCATCGCCTTCCTGGTCACTGGCTAGTGACCCAGACTCTGTCCCCTCTGCTTTCAGGTTCACCAGAACTCCGATCCACTCTTGGATCCACTCGGACACTTTTCTCTTGGCCGCCAGCAGCACTTTGCAGCAGATCGCCATTCGAATCGACGACGAAACCCGACCCCGAAAGGCACCTATGCACCCGGCTTCCCTGGGTGAGGTAACACGAGTACTCCGGTGCTCCCGTGGGTAGAGACTCTTCAAAGTCCTAGATCTCAAAGGGTTTTGTCCTAGTCCTCTTTTAAGTGTCCCTTTTCTCTATTTTCCCGATCCCGACTTTCTCCATAGAAGTTAACGGCGTATCGCGGTTGTGTATTTACACTGCACGCGTCTCCCGTGGGTCCCCTGTGTCACTACCTTGGGTGGTTCCTTGTGGTCCAAGCACTTCTAGAGGCTCTAGGCCTAGTGTCTAGTTCAGTCGTGGTTCGCATACCACTTTATTGGTATATGGTTTGGTACGCCCCTAGGGCCCAAACGTGTATTTGTGCTATTACTGTGATTTAATAACTTATAACTTATGTACTTCGAACTCTAGCCTCATAAAGAGACTAGAGGGGTGTGTTTAGCAATAAATACATATATTTTGAATATATACCTGGTGTGGTGCTCTTTCATTTGATCACTCAAGAGATTATAGACTGGTAAAACAAGCTGCTTTACATTCCTTCAAGACTTAGCCTGAAGGCTGCTCTCCATAGCTACCACTAGGATAGCTTTCAATAAAGGTTGTCTTTAACCTATCTCCAATAAGGGGTTGTTTGGACTGGTGCAAGGTGCCCACTATAATTAGTGGACAGCATATACCAGGCCAACTTCTCACAGAGGGTATCAATGCACTAAATATATCACCTACTCTTTCAGAAAAACTAGCTCTTCTTCTCCGTGTTAGTCCATTAGAATTTTCATTGATTCCATTGATTCTGTCTACATGGTAGATCTTTGGAAAAACTATTCCAAAATAGCAGCTCCCATACTATCTTGCAGGTAACCTATAATAAGCATTATTCCCACATACATAATAAACTCCTGGAAACACAGGATCAGTTCCCCCTTTTAGTCCCCACCCTCCTAAAATTAGGAAGTTGTGTTCACATTCACTGGAACCAATGAATTTGTTATTATAATCTGTCTTTGACCTATGGAGGAAGAATTATCCCCTTTTCACAAAGTCTAGGGACATCGCAGCATGAGCTTCGCCTTTTGCATAAATTCCCTCTTTCTCAACCCATGGAGGTACATGGGATTTCTGCTCAGCAGCCTTCTTGGTTAAATCCTGTCTCCTTTCTTCTACTAAATTCAAAAACTCTTTTTCTTCTTCACGTAATATGCATGTTAGGTTATCCTTGTGTGCTTGTGCTATATTTATTGAACTCATTGTTAAGAAGAACTCACCCATGAACTGTGCATTTTTACTACTAACTACTGGATTCATATTCTTTCTAATAGGCAATTCTGAAAACACTACATCTAAGTTTGAATAAAAATACGGAGGTTTCCCTGTTACGTAAAATAATCTTGATAAAACACTACATGATACACCATATGTTAGAGGTATATGGTGATAAGTCACCCCTTCTTACACTGATGAGGGTAACTTCATACAAACATAACAATTACTAATTTCCATCGTATTAACATATTGAAATAACAATTTAGTAAACACATTTAAAGATGAATCATTGTCTGATTCATTATGATAGTTTATCTCATCTTCTACCCCTATTTCTATTTTAGTTCCCTTTATTCTATTTACTTTCTCATTAGTGATTGTACTATTCTTGTTACTTGTTCCCATTAACAAAGGTACTCCTACTGTTAGAAATAACCATACTAACACTACTATTAAAATACCACATAAGCAAAATCTTAAGCATTTTCTTTTTAAACTTCGTTTCGGTCTTTCAGTGTCTTCAACTTCTGCCATTTTAATCAGAGAACATTTCTTCTCTCTTTTCTTTCTTTGTCTAAATTTTCTTAAAATTCAGTCTTTTATTTTAAGGAGGTCTTAATTTGCTTTCATCAATCTGTGCAACATGAACTCTTTCTGATTCTTCACATAAATCTAAGTTTTAAAATTCTTCAAATATAACATAGGTCCACTCAGGGGCCTTGTATTTTCTGTTAAAAATTCTCAATCTTGGGCTTTTTTGTGTAAGTTTTACCAAGGTCTGTTTAGGTTGCGTCTGACTCGTAACTTCATTGACTTGCTCTGGTTTCTTTTCTGATTTTCTTAGATGATATTTTAGTCTCTTCACTCCTGCAGGCCAATTGTCTCCTTTTCTAACTCTTTTGACCTGAACTGCACTTTCACCTTCTCTGTCTCCTTCTAAAGTTCTTTTATTTTCACTTAATCTGGGCACAATCTGTTCTTGTCCTTCTTCTTTTCCTGATTGTCTTTGTTCTGTATTTCCTGTATTCGGATCTTCTTCCACCTGCACCTGCTCAGGTCTTATTATAGTTTGTTCTTCTTCAGCCTGAACTTGTTCTTCTAGATCTATCTGATCCTGTTCAGGTCTTATTTCAACTTATTCTTCTTCTGCCTGAACTTGTTCTTCTTCTTTTATCTTACCCTGCTCAGGTTTCTGAATGGCTTTGTCTATTTTTACCCGAGTGTGTTCTTCTTTCCCTGACTTTTCCTCCCTATCTTTCTGTCTCTTTAATTCAGTTGTTCTTCTTGTTTTGACAACAGCATCAGATATTTCAATCACTGGGATCCACTCTTCCTGACTTGTACTTGGCTGTTCGTGATATAGTTGTCTTTCAGAATCTATTACTCTAGATTCTTCTGCTTCACAACTTTCAACTTCTGACGTCTCAGCTTGTTCAGTCAGTGGCTGTTCTTGTTGTTCAGATGGGCTCGGAACTCTTCTGGTATGACTAGCATGAATCCAATTGGGTAAACCTGCACACTTCACTGCTGTGGTAGTGACTAGTATGACTTGACGTGGTTTATCCCACCTGGGTGCTAGACACGACTTCCTTGCGTGTTTCTTCACTAACACCTAGTCTCCAGGATTCAAATCATGCACTTGGTCTGGTTGTCTTTCAACTGCGTCTTCTCCAATCTGATGAGAGACAGAGCGCACCATTTCAGCCAATCCTTTGCAATAGTTCAATACCAGATCATTAGTTATATTCATAAATTTATTTCCAGGAATAAATGCTTGTCTCATTGCCCTTCCCATGAGTACTTCATGTGGACTCAATCCCGTTTTTCTGTCAGGAATACTTCTGAGACCCATCAGTACAAAAGGCAATGCATCTGGCCATTTCAGCATTGTGGATGCGCACACCTTCCCTAATCTTGATTTGATTGTGCCATTAAGCTGTTCCACTATTCCAAAAGCCTCTGGACGATAAGCACAGTGGAGTTTTTGTTCAATGTTAAATGCAGCACAGATTAATCGAATTATCTCATTATTAAAATGAGGTACTCTATCTGATTCCAAAGTGACTGGAAAACCGAAACGAGGTATCAACTCCCTCAATAGTAGTTTAGCAACTGTGAGACTGTCATTTCTTCTAGTGGGGTATGCCTCTACCCATCTTGAGAACAGGCACACTATGACAAGTACATATTTCAGTCCATTGCAAGGAGGCAATTCAATGAAATCTAACTGCAATCTGGTGAAGGGTCCTTCTGCCTTTCCAATCTTTTCCCAGCTAACCACTGTCTTCCTACCCGGGTTCTGCTGCTGACAGATTAAGCATCTTTGGCAAAGGCTCTCTGCGACTACCCTAAACTTCGGATTGTACCAACTTTGTCTGAATAATCTGATCATTGAATCCCTACCAATGTGTGTTGTCCCATGGTATACGCTTGCCATTTGAGAGAGCAGACAGTCTGGCATGACTGGTCTGCCATCTAAGTACACCCACACTTCATCTTCTGTCCTTTTTGTACAACTTGATTTTATCCAAATCTCCTTTTCTTTCTCCTCAACTTCTTCTTGTAACTGTCTGTTCTCATCCCATGTTTCTGGAACTGAGAAAAACAAAAGTTGGCAGCTGGTTTCACCCGTTTCAATATTTCTGTTGATTGACATTGTATTTCTTGCACAGTATCGAGCAATTTGGTCGGCATATCTATTACCGGCCGCCACATAGTCATTTCCTGACTGATGTGCAGCGCATTTGACAACTGTTACTTCTTTTGGCAATTGTAATGCTTCCAACAAATCTTTTACATTTTTACTATTTCTGATAGGAGACCCTGAAGAAGTCAGAAATCCCCTCTGCATCCAGAGTTGGCCAAAGTCATGCACAACCCCGAAACCATATTGACTGTCCGTAAATATGGTTATTCTCCAATTTTTCCCTTTTTTGTATGCCTTGGTTAAGGCTACCAATTCGGTTACTTGTGCAGACTTGACTCCCGGTAAACAGGATGCTTCAACTACTCCTGTTATTTTACATACAGCATTTGTAGCACTTAATCCTCCTTCTTCTGTTCTTAGACATGACCCATCCACGAACAATTCATGATCAGATTCCTTCAATGGTGTTTCCTTTATGTCTGGACGGGGCTTAGTACACAATTCAGTCACATCCAGACAATCATGATCAATCTCATCTTTCACTTCTTCACAACATGGGTCTGGTAGTAATGTGGCAGGATTCATCATTGTACATCTTATCACTGTCACATTTTCTGTTCCTAAAATCACTCTCTCATACTTAGTCAGCCGACTAGGAGTGAGATGTTGTGTTCGCGTTCTTGTCAAAAGAATCTCAACTGAGTGTGGAACGTATACTTTTACAGTATGTCCCATCACAATTGACTCACTTTGCTCCAGACTCATACAAGTAGCAGCTACTGCTTTTAGGCAGCCAGGTAAGGCTGAGGCCACTGGATCCAAAGTGGCAGAGAAATACGCCACTGGACGTCGGCTCAGTCCATGTCTCTGTGTTAGAACTGAAAGTGCACAATTTTCTCTCTCACAACAAAACAGCGCAAATTCTTTTGAATAATCAGGCATGCCCAAAGCAGGGGCCTCACATAAACAATTTCGTAGTTTCACAAAGGCTTCCAAACATTCATCATTCCAATCAATTGGATCTTTCGCTCCTTTCCGAGTTAATTGTATCAATGGTTTTGCTAGCATGGAGAAACTATTTAACCACTGCCTACAGTACCCAACCACTCCCAGAAACATCCTCATCTCCTTCTGTGTCTGAGGTAGCTGCATTTCTTTGATTATTTTAATCTTTCCGGTGTCACTTTTCTAACTCCTCTTTCTATTTTATGCCCTAAATATCTAACTTCTTGTTGAAAGAGCTGCAATTTTTCTGGAGGCACCTTATGTCCTCCTTCGGCCAAATGGTTCAGTAAAGCAATTGCGTCAGTGACACAATCTTCTCGTGTTTTTGATGCCACCAATAGGTCATCAATGTACTGAACCAAAACTGATTTCCCAGGCATAACTTATGACTCCAGACACTTTTTCAGTATCTGATTGAAAATTGAGGGACTCTCTGTGTACCCTTGAGGAACTCGACACCATGCCAAAATATGATCCTCAAACCGGAAGGAGAAGAGATACTGGCTGTCTGGGTGCAAAGGAATCAAAAAGAATGCTTGGCACAAATCAATTACTGTAAACCAACCTGCATTCCAGGGTATCTGATAAAGGATCACTGCTGGATTTGGCACTACTGGGCAGCAAGGCACTACAATTGTGTTTATTTTTCGCAAATCCTGCACTATCCTGTATTTACCACTAGGCTTTTTAAGTCCCATGATTTGCGAATTACAAGGACTACCCATTATTTCTTTTAAAATGTCTTGTTTAATCATTCGGTCAATTTCTGGAGCAATACCTGCTTTTACTTCTGGGCTCATTTTGTACTGTCGTGTGTTTGGATAAACTGCACCTTCTTTCACCGTCACTTTAACTGGATCTACATTTGACTAACCCTGGGCAAAGCACTACGCTACGCTCGCGTAGTTTGCGAAGTTTGCACTACTTCGCACAACGCGAATTGCACGTAGCACAGTGCAAACACGCGTAGCGTAGCGTAGCGTAGTGCAGCGGTCATTTTTTGCTTGCTCGCGGTCCTCAACGTCAAGTTGGCGACCACGAGCAAGCAAAATGACATCCCGGCGAGACTTTTTCTCGCTTCGCGATCAGCAACATCAAGTTGCCGATCGCGAGCGTGGAAAATAAACCTCCCGGCGAGATTCTCAACGCGGGGAGGTCAGGTTTCTCATTGCGAGTGGTCGCGTATGCTCGCGACCGCTCGCGATGAGAAACTACCAGTCCGCGTTAGAAAGCTGCCGCTCGAGTAAAAATCTACTCGAGCGGCAGTAAAAGACAGCTCGCACTGTGCAAAATGCCGTTTTCAATGATTGCACAGTGCGGACAAGCATCCGGCACTGTGCAATCATTGCAAACAGTGCACTACGCAGTTCGCGTAGTGCTACGCGTAGCTCGCGTAGTACGAACTGCACTTTGCGTAGCTTCGCGTAGCGCTACTTCGCGAACTACGCCCAGGCTTACATTTGACATCAACCCAATATCTTTTCCTGTAAAATCCCACACTTCTGGATTCACTGTGGTTCTCAACTCTTCCGGCAATTCACTTTCAGCTACCAATGAAAACATCTCGTCTACCTCTGTACCTGGCTTAGCTAGCATCATTTTGTATATAACATCTTCATCAGGTGTTTGGAAAGCGACACCATCAGGTGTACAATAGATTGTGTAGTTCATCTTGCACAATAGATCTCTTCCCAACAGATTTACTGGACTGGAATCGCAAACTACAAACCAATGCAAGTCTTTGAAATTTCCGATATGTACCTCCATTGATTTTGTGATTGGGGTTCTAATCTGTTGATTTGACACTCCTACGACTTGGATAGATTCTCCCGAGAGGGGTAGGTTTGGGATGTCTGCTGTTCTCACAGTAGACCGGGTAGCACCAGTATCCAATAGAAAAGTGATATCATTACCTTCCACTTTCCCATCAATAAATGGGCCTGTCTGATCTACCGGCAAGGATGCGCCAAGCACGCACTCCTCTTCCTCCCCCCTCAGGCACCGTCATTGCATATAGTCCAAATTTTCTTCATCATTCTGCAAAAAATACTGTGTAACCACTCTGTTATTCTTACCACTCTCTCCGTGAAATCTGGTGTTCGCACTGTACTTTTGAGAATTCACAAAGTTTGGCATAGGAGCTGGTGGCACCTGATACTGTGGAGTAACTACCTGCTGCGGTTGAGTCATAAGTACTTCATTCTGCATCTGTGGAATATAAATTTTGGTTTGGCCCATTATTATTCTGAATATTCTTACACTCGTTCTTCCAATGTCCAAGCTTTCCGCACGCATGACAAGGAAACCTTTTCTTCGCTTCCTCCCTATTCATTCGTCCTCTTACTTTACTACCATTCGCCACTTGATCATTCTGACTCAGCTCTTTTATCTGATTATCAGTCTGGATATTTACTTTATTCTCCTGCTGTTCTGCCAATTTTACTTGTGCCCACATCATTTTCTCTTTTAGCTTCCTACGTCTTGCCTCAATGTCATCTCCACAATACTTGGCATACTTCAAAATTTCATTGATCGTCTTACTTTGCCAGCACAACATGTGCTGCTGAATCATCTGACTAATCTCCGGTTTCAGACTATACACAAACCAATACACAAAATGTCCCATATCCTTATCACCAATGTTCTCAAAACCACTATACTGCTTAAATACTTGCAGTAACCGTTCATAATATGCATGTACGGACTCATTTGGCTCTTGAGTTGTTCTATCTATTTTTACCCAATCAGGGCCATATTATCAAGAACGGCGCAAATATTATCGCCGCTTTAGCGGCAGGAAACTTCTGGTGTCAAGGACATCAAACCTGGGCTTCTATTGGAATTCTCTAGGGCATATTATCAAGCTCCTTATCGCCGCTTTAGCGGCAGTTTCCTGCCGCTAAAGCGGCGATAATGTTTGCGCCGTTCTTGATAATATGGCCCTCTGTTTCTTTAGGAGGGATTTTCCCTTTCAGGTAAGTAATTACTTGGTGATATTTCTTCAACACCTCTTCTGAGGGTGCTCCTGTCTTCGAGTCGCTAGCATACTCCTCACTTGGCCAATGAACTGTGAGCTTACACTCTGTCCATAAATCAGCGGGTACTACAATATCAAATAACCCATCCAGATCCTTCAATAAAACCTTTGAAACCTTCACAAATCTTTCCACCTGTTTATACCATTCAACTGGCTTTTCTCTCAATTTGGAAAAATCATTCGTAAATGACAAAATATCCTGTCTACTCCAGGGGACATGAACATATCTACCACCAGGAACTTCGCTCATTGGACACAATTTCTCAACCCTATCTGATTCTCTCACTGGAAATGCAGATGATGCTTCTCTCGCTTGTACTTTTTCTTTCTTTCTTATCCACCTGATTCTCCATTTGTCAATGTCTCCCCATTTTCGTAATATATTCATCAATTCTTTTATTTGTAGTCTCTTACCAGAAGCATTTACACTTTCTAAATCTTTGTCAGTAAAATCCACTCGATATGGTTTCTGCAACAGTTTCGATTTCCCTATATCTATTCCAATCTCTGAGGCAACTTCTGTTAATTTCTCGTGAAATACCCTTGCTCTTCTAGTTATACCCTTACATAAGAATAATAACTCCTCATCATTGTAAACATTCAATCTTTCTATGCTCACATTCCCAGTTATCATTTCTTCCAACTCTACTTTCAATTTACTGATATCTAGAATTTTTGGTTGTGGGTTTCGATTGTCTATTTCCTATGCCCATCTCTCTATATCCTCAGGGGTAACTACTGTTGCACTTCCAGTTCCTACAGGAACCAAAGATCTTTTTTCTCTCAAATTTGCAGGTGTAATTCTCTTCGGGGTTTCAGTTAAAGGTTCTACATTCGGGAGATCCATTAATGAAATTACTGATTCACTTTCACTAGTCTGATCATCCGTAATTATTACTTCTCTTCTGGGACTCGTTAACGGAATTGTCACAGTTTGAGGTTTCTGGCAAGTCTTTTTATCTCCATAAATTGGGATTACAGGACCAATAGTCACTGATACTGTCAAAGCTTCAGCATTTAAATTTAATTGGCTTACTTTTTGAACTAATTCTTCTCTAGTTTTATTTAAAGCCTCTCTCTCATTATCCTGCAACACCCTATTAAGTGATACATCATGTAAGATTTGTGGGGTTAAAGGCATTCCTATCACTGGCGCACTTGGGGTAACCTTACTAGGTGCTTCTTGGTACGGTGGAGGGTTTTTAATCAAAATATCCTTTAACAGCTCATCATCTGATTCGCCATAACCTGTCGTATTCATGTGTTTCTTTTTTCCTTACACTTTTCTCCCAATTGTTCTTCAGCCATTAATACTGGATATAAACCCTCGGTCACCACAGCTCTTCTCCAACGCTTCATTTGATCACTATTTGACTCATACGGATATCTAGGTAAAAACCCTCTAAATCTCCAACCACTTCTGTATTTTTCACGATCAAATGCCTCAATTTCCCATTCTTCCAAGGCTTCATACTGTGTCATTCTAGGATTAGGTTCTAACATATTCATTCTATCTCTCAAATTCTGAAGTATTTTCAAATTAAAAGTACCATGCTCTGGAAAAGCCAAACCACCATCTCCTTTAGTATATTCCACCCAATTCTCCAACCATACACACGTGTGATATCCTTTCTCCATCATCATAAAGGAAGCAGGTGTTTTGGGTGGCGGAATAGGAATTCCCACTCTAGTCATTACAGGTTTGTCTTTTTTAAAGACATTTTTAATTTTCTTCATTAATGTCATTTTCTTTGGTCTTCCAAACATTTCAGAGGGTCGATATAGGAAAGAGTCTTCCGTATATCTTCTAGCTCTATTACCTACGTCGCGTCCTATGTCAGCACGACTCACACCCGCAGTCAAATCAGGACTCAACATACAATTCTTTTCGACCAATCCTAGCGCGGCTTTTATTTATCAACCAATTAGACTCAGACTCACGCTCGTGTTCTGACCAATGCCAGTGCGGCCTTTTGTGACGTCAGTATTACTCCTCACTACTGACCCCTCCTTTACAATCTGCTTCTGTCTCATGCCCGCTGTTTCAACCAATCCCAGCGCGGCTCTCTGTGACGTCAGTATAACTCCAGCGACTGACCCTCCCTTCACAAGGTAATACGATAACTTATTTCTTAATACTTTTCATTAACCCCTTCCGTGCGCGCGGAATTTCCGCGCTGTGCGGGCGTTTCCATTATTGGGCGGGGATTCGGACGGCCGGGGGCCGTCCTGCGCACACGCCCACCATGACGCGTGACGGCTCCCGGCCGTCACGAGCATGGAAGAGGATAAATTCTTCGTTAATAACAACATAAAAACATTCACTACTCTGTCTGTTCCACAAAACAAAGGATAGATTTTCAACTTATTCTTGAGTTTCAGAATTACTCTTCTTCTACTGCGAGTAAAACCCCTGTTTACTCTTCATTCAAGCTCCGGAGAACCTGTTACTTCTTCAGTGTCACCCGTATTGGGAAATGAGACCAAAGTTTCACCAGCGAACCCCTTTCGCTATCATTCGCACTCTACTTTTATACGAAATAGTCCCTAGTTTAATAATGCCAGCCCTACGTAGCTTCTCAGTATTATTCCAACAGACGAGTAACCTCTCTGCAGTGTGGCTTCTATCACCACTCGCTATTAATTTTGCCGGGATTCTGGACAACATAAAACAAGACGCTAACTCTTTTGTTAAACATAAATCAATAATCAATATTTATCACCAAACTAGTCAATAATAACCATAGCTCTGCTACCAGAAAACTGATCCAGCGGTATACCAACAACAGATACTCCACTACCATATACTCACCTGGGCCCATATAACACACACATTGAGTAAACCGCTGGAGTGGTCAAGGTTTTATATTTATACTTCACAATGTTCAGGTTTAGTTATTTAATTTCCCTAACTAACCTTTCACTGATCAAAAAGTTCTTTCCTCTGGTCGATGGACCATTAGTTGAACTAGTTGATGGTGATAATTAACATAACCCTTAACTATTCTTTTATTTGAAGAAAATAATCACAGACTTAGGAAGTTTTAAAATCTTTATCTAAATTAAGTCCATGTGAACCATTTCAAATTTACAGTGCAGTCACCATCATTCTTAGGAGAGAAATTAAGTTGATTAAACATCAAACATATACTTCGGACTCATACAATAATTAATGCTCAGAAAGGGAGAGGACAGAGAGAAAAGAACATTTGCAATTAACGTGAAATTATAGTTACCAAGAATGGTGTGAAAGACCAACCCCCTGGCCAAAGGGCTGGTAAGGGTCGCCCAGGATAGGTCAGGAGACAAAGACTTCAGGACAGGATTCAGGACAGGATAGTTTACCTCTCTAGAATAACGATGATTTCGCCGCAGCCCTCTCTGACACTCTCTTCCTCCTCGAGATTCTTCTGCGATCTTATGATCTAACCCAATTAAGTTAGGATAGAAAGTTCTGCTTCAGTTCTGCATTCGATTCTTCATCAGCATCTCACAGCATCTCTCCCACCTACAGCATCCCTGACTCCCAGACAGCATCCCGAGCTCTGCTAAAATGACTAACTAAAGCTACCTTAATTATACCTTCGTTTCTTCCCGTTCCACCCACTAAAGTTTCAATATCGTAAATATACAAAATCTAATTGGTCAGGCCGGGGGGGGGATGATCAACACACCATGCTTACATGTCACTTTACAAAAACAACAGTTGATGGACAGAATGCAGAACAATGTCATACATTCACCCCAGTACAGAGATCTGGGCCTAAATCCATCATTATTTTGCTCACCATGCCATTCCAGTTTGAACCCAGCCATATGCAAATCAGTCTTGACCCTGTGCCTCATGGGAACAGTCCAACCCGAACTGCCAAGCCAGGTCCTCCCTGGACTGGAAACAAGCATCCTAGGACCGGTTTCGGGGTTTCACCCCTCTTCAGCCAGGATAGCTTGATTCCAGTGGCATGGAGAGCACGGGACCCACGTCTGGGCATACCCGTCCCACTCGGGGTGACAAATGCAAAAACAACAGTTGATGGACAGAATGCAGAACAATGTCATACATTCACCCCAGTACAGAGATCTGGGCCTAAATCCATCATTTTTTTGCTCACCATGCCATTCCAGTTTGAACCCAGCCATATGCTGGACTGTTCCCATGAGGCACAGGGTCAGACTGATTTGCATATGGCCATGTCTGAACTGGGGTGGTGGAGTGAGCTAAAGAATGATGATGGATTAAACCCAGATCAGTGGACTGGGGGTGAGTGTTTGATTTGCTCTAACGCTCCGTCCATCATCCCCTTTGGTATCGCTTTGTTCGCCCTAAGTTGGCAGGGTATGCCCAGACGTGGGTCCCTTGCTCACTTTGCCACTGGATTCAAGATAGCCTGGCTGATGAGGGTTTTGAACCCGAAACCGGTCCCAGGATGCTTGTTTCCGGTCCAAGGAAGACATGGCTTGGCAGTTCGGGCTGGACTGTTCCCATGAGGCACAGGGTCAGACTGATTTGCATATGGCCATGTCTGAACTGGGGTGGTGGAGTGAGCTAAAGAATGATGATGGATTAAACCCAGATCAGTTGACTGGGGGTGAGTGTTTGATTTGCTCTAACGCTCCGTCCATCATCCCCTTTGGTATCGCTTTGTTCGCCCTAAGTTGGCAGGGTATGCCCAGACGTGGGTCCCTTGCTCACTTTGCCACTGGATTCAAGATAGCCTGGCTGATGAGGGTTTTGAACCCGAAACCGGTCCCAGGATGCTTGTTTCCGGTCCAGGGAAGACATGGCTTGGCAGTTCGGGCTGGACTGTTCCCATGAGGCACAGGGTCAGACTGATTTGCATATGGCCATGTCTGAACTGGGGTGGTGGAGTGAGCTAAAGAATGATGATGGATTAAACCCAGATCAGTTGACTGGGGGTGAGTGTTTGATTTGCTCTAACGCTCCGTCCATCATCCCCTTTGGAATCGCTACATGTCACTTTATTCTGTTAAACCATTGTTCGCAAACCCATCCCCTTAATTTTTATTCAAAACTTTATTCCCATCCACTACATGTATCTTTTTTGAAACATTAATGTCACTACGAAGAATAGAACATCTCATTGCTGGACTTTTCACATCCGTTCCCAGGGTATGGCACTCCAATTTGGCTTCCGTTCAAATGTTTTGTCATTGACCTTCATGACTTCATTCAGAGAGCATGCGCGGGCATTGCGTCATTTCATCCAGTCCGGTTATACAAGAGAGGCCCAAATGCGCACTAATAATAAAGTCAAAAGACAAATGTTATTTTCACAAAATAAATGGTCTCATTGTATACCTCCCACCTTTACTCTATTCCCGTTTTCTTATTAATATTTTTCCCCGCATTAGCATTAGTAAAATAGCTTGTTTTAGTTTCAGCTAAGCAGATGCCATGCACACGAGTCTTCAAGACTCCATTTTAGTATCTTCTGCTCATGCGCTAGAATTTCCCTCCAATCGTTACCTCGTCATATTGCGTAGATGCAGTTGACGCATGCGCACAACAGTTTCCCCGTTTAAAGCGGTATTAGTCCGTTTTCATTGTTATCCGCATTAGTACACACATAAGCAAGCTTCACTAACCCGCGTGTTCATGTGGTGCGTATTAGTTATTCACAGATTACGTTTAATAACTTGTTAATGAGTTAAATGAGCGGATTGCCTCCGAGCAAGTTTCTCTCTTACGAGACCTTGCTCCATCAGGAGGAGTGGAGTGATTCACACACAGTGGTTGTAATACAGGAATGCTAGGAGAACCTCCACCCCGTCCTCCTGAACCTTCTGCAACACCCATGGGATTAAAGGGATGGGAAGGAAGGTATAAAAACACAGTTTGGGCCTTCAACAAGACAAAGCATCTACTTTGTATGTTTGTGGACAAGGTGAAGGGTACTGTCCCTGCATTGAAGCAAATCTACTTTTGGCATCCCAATCCTGTGTTATTTGATGGAACAACAAATTGAGTCAAGGTCACAGTCAGTGAGGAGGGGAAGAACCTGCTCAAACGATCAGCAGGCCTTTACTCCCTTCCTGAAAGATGCATTGCGCACAGAGATAGGAGATTGGTTTCTGCCAATGTAAAATCCTCATGAGTTTGGGTCAAGAGAGTCTGAAATTGCGATCCCCCTGATTGCTGATGTAAGCTAGATTGTCCACCCTCACCTGTACATTTGACCACACACTAATGGAACAAAATGCAAAAGAGCCCTCTGGACTACTTTCACCTTTATCCAGTTGGAGAAAAATACCCAAGACCATTCTCCGGTGATGTCATTCCCCACCGTAGAACCTGATCTGTCATCAGAATCTAAGGTGGGAGAAACTCTAGAGCAGTGGTTCCCAAACTTTTTAGAACCATGACCCACTTTTTAGAATCACAAACTCCATGACTAAACCTACCTTTAATGGACATGCAGAGGGGCAATTTTGAATGCAACTAAAGTTATGAGTGATAGCACGCTGTCATTTTCAGACAGCACATTTTCCATTGAAATGGCCACTAACTTTGCAAAGACTTCTGGTTTTGCTGATAAAACTATATAGCACACAAATGATACTGTGTGGAAATCGAGTTCCTATCAATATTTATTATTTGCCTATCACCAAGTAAAATGTCTTGATTTGTTTTGATCCTATTCAAATTTCTGTTTCCAGCACACTTCATAATTGCAAAACAATGTGTTTAATTTTTCTTTCCTAACTGCTGAATTCATAGAGTTCCTTTACAGGTATTTACAATTTGTTGTGTGCTGCAAAAAAACATCCTACAGCCTTTTCTTTCACACTCCCTGTACTCCAGCAAGATTGCCTAATGATTCAATTAAAAAACTCTTTATGTCAGAAGATATAGCCTGACATTTATTTATTTATTTATTTATTAAGGAGTTTTATATAGCGCTGGCCAGACCCGAGGGTATCGGAGCGCTTTACAACAGTCGTAATGCGAGAATCACACAATAAAACAGTAGTATAAATATTGGTTCGGAAGTCCCAGCGCGCTGTGCAACGTTAAGGCAAGGAATTCCTGAGATAACCTAGTTGTGTGCGCGTTGTCTTGAGCTGAACATCTTTCAGGGAGGGGGAACGAGGCAAGGGTCGGGGAGGTGGAGGAGGTAGGTCTTAATGTCACAGTGTCAGTGTGCTGCAATGCGCAGGCTTATGCGCTTCGGCGGTGGCTATCGGTTCGGGAGGGAACGATTGAGGAAGAGGTCTTTGAGTTGTTTTTTGAATTTTACAAAGGAGGGGATATTCCTGATATGGGCTGGAATGGAGTTCCAGATTTTGGGCGCGTTTCCAGCGAAGGACCGTGCAGCGGTTTTTTGTTTGCGTGTTTTCAGAGGGATGAGTAGTAGAGTGTTGGAGCTCCTGAGGCTCCTTGCCTGACCGGCCTTCTTGAGTTTGGAGGCCAGGTAGTCGGGTTTCCCAGTGTGCAGGGCTTTGTGCGTGAGGCAGGCAGTTCTGAAGCTGGCACGCATTTCGACTGGGAACCATTTTAGTTCTCTGAGTGCGGGTGAGATGTGTTCATATTTCTTAACTCCGGTGACCATTCTGGCTGCTGCATTGAGAGTAGTTTTGAGGGGAGCTAGGTGGGATTTTGCTGTACCAGTGAGGACTGCATTCCCGTAGTCGAGTCTAGATAGCACCAGTGATTGAGTGGCTTGTTTGAGGTCCTTGGGCGGGATGAAGGGTTTTATTTTGTTGAGTAGCTTCAAGTTGAGGAAGGCGCTCTTTGCGGAATTCTTAATGTGTTTGGCCATGTCAAGTTTTGGGTCTAGGGTGATTCCTAACGATTTTACAGAGTCAGCAAGGGTGAGATTTCCGTTGAGAGCATCAATAGCTTTTAACCATTCTACGATTTGAGGATTCTCTTCTTTGGAAATGAGAAGGATTTCCGTTTTGTCATGGTTGAGTTTTAGGTGGTTTATTGATAGCCAGAGCTGGACTTCTCTAAGAGTGTCATTGAGTCTCTGAATGTCATCAATGGAGGAGGTTTCCAGATAGATCTGGGTGTCGTCTGCATATAGGTGGAAGGTGATGTTGGCTTTTTTGAGTATGGTGGTGAGGGGTTCCATGTAGATGTTGAAAAGTTGCGGGGAGAGCACTGAGCCTTGGGAGACACCCCTGCTGACGGGGTGAAGGTCGGATGTGAAATTTTTGATTTTTATTCTTTGGGTGTGGTTGTGTAGGAAGGATGAGAGCCATTGTAGGACCACCTCATCAACACCTACACTTTCTTGCAGAACCTTAATGAGTAGATTATGATCAACTGTGTCGAAGGCTGCCGATAGGTCCAGGAGAATGAGTAGGCAACATTGATCCATATCGAGTGACTTGTGGATATCGTCTATGACGTTAAGGATCGCGGTCTCGGTGCTGCAGCCTTTTCTGAAGCCCGATTGGTGGGGATCTAGAAGGTTGATGCTGTTCATGTGCTGGGTCAGTTGTAGGAGGACGCACCTTTCGAGGATTTTGGATAGGAGAGGGAGATTGGAGACGGGTCTGAAGTTGTTGAGCTCGTTGGTGTCCAGGCCTGGTTTTTTCAGTAATGGCGTGACTTGGACGACTTTGAGGCAGTCTGGTATGACTCCGGTTCTCAAGGAGCTGTTTATGATCTTGCACCAGAGTGGGGCTATGGAGCGTTTCAGCTTTTTGGTCAATTGGGCAGGTATAGGATCTAGAACGTGAGAAGAAGGTTTGGAGGTGGAGATCAATTTGACTATCTCCGCTTCTGGGATGGGGGTGAAGGATTTCCAAGATTTCGTGGGGTGCTTGAGTGTGATGTCTTCAGTCCCTGGTGATGGGCTTTTGCAGGGGGGACTGTGGTTGTTGTCCAGTGAGAGCTCAATCTTGGTGATTTTGTCATTGAAGAAGTTGGCGAAGTTGTCGCACAGGTCTTTGGAGGCCCGAACTGAGGATGCAGGGGGCTTGGAAGTTTGTTGCCTAATGATGTTGAAGAGTTCTTTAGGCCTGTTTTTTGCGTTGTCCAGAGCGGTGCAGAAAAAAGTAGTTTTTTCGTTCTTGATGTGTTTTTTGTATTTCCGTCGAGCTGATTTGAGTTGCTCGCGGAGGATTGTGGAAGCGTTGTTCCTCCAAAGTCTTTCTGTAGCTCTTAGTTGTCTTCTTTCGTAGTTAATATCAGTGTTGAACCAGGATCTGGATGGAATGTTCCTGGTTCTTTTTAGTTTCAAGGGGGCTAATTGGTCTAGAATGGATGTCATAGTTGAGTTGTAATGAGAGGTGAGTTCTGTTGTGGAGAGATCATCAGTGGAAATGGGAAGGAGAGAGCTTACCCTTTCCTCTAGGTCAGCCAGGGTAATCTGAGTTAGATTTCTCATCCATTTGGGGGGTCTTGCGTGGGGGGTTGGTATAGAATCAGTTGGTTGATGTGGAATAGGATTATGTGACGTGTCTTTGAAGCACCACAAATGTGACAAGATAAGCACAGAATTTAAAGGCATGCTTATGTTACCTCAGACTTTCCCTTACCCACGAAATATCGGCTTGCGACCCACCATTAAGTTGTGAACCACAGTTTGGGAAACACTGCTTTAGAGGAAAGTCTCTGGCAGGCTTTTCCTCATTCAGATGCCACTGTTGTGTCTGACACATCTCTGGTGTTACAGCAGCCTCCAGCTCATACTGCTGGGAATTGGGATCCCAAAACCTCAGCTGATGGTTTACTAGAGGGTATAGATGCAATTTGCTCCAGAAGGGATCACCATTGATGATGCCAACAACCCCTAGATCCTCAAACATTCCATCGTTGATGGGGCTTCCTTGGCAAGAACAGAGAAGAGGCAGGGTATTCGTTTTTGTTTTCTTGATGCAGGCAGAATCACCTCGCCCTGATCCATTCTGAAATGCGCCTCTATGAATTGAAGATCCTGAGTTGGTGTCAAATGCAATTTCTTGTGGAATACTTGCATCTGTGTTATTCCAGTAGACTACAAACTTCCTTTACATGCTTGCCGGCCTTAAAGGCAGAAAAAAACCACACCAAACTGTCATCCAAATATGGGAAGACTTGAATTTCTCTTGCATGAATCAACCCAATTGTGCCAGTACCTTGGTGAAGACTCTTGGAGAAGAGGTCAGCTCAAAAGGAAAAACCTGAAACTGATAATGTTCATTTTAGACACAAAACCATAGGTATTTCTGTACTGCTTGATGTATCAGCACGTGCATATATGCATCTAGGAGGTCCAAAGAGGCAAGGAAGTTCCAGTGACCTCCTTAACTCTTATAACGCTCCCCTGACAATTTCTCCCATCCTGCCTCCACAATGGAGACTATCATCTCTCCTTCTCCCTCCGCCTCCAAAATCAAGACTATTATCTCGCTGTTGGTAATCATCAAATTAATTACAACTTTAGGACTCTTCACGGTCCCGTGGTTCATTGTACTTCACTAGATGACTGACTTTTTTTGCGTTTTTAAGCATACCAGAGGCATTCACTGAATAAACAATATTTTGAGTATACCTCTAGGTATATTTTATACTTTTCTTGCCCAAAAAAACAGGACCCTAGAAAATTGTCCTGAGCATAGATTTATAGGAACCCCCAGGGATAGATTAGCTTCCCTCGGTTGAGTCCACAGGGTAGCATTGTTCCTACCCCGGTGTGAGAGGTCATCAAATGATGAAGCATGCCTCGATAAGTTAAGGGTGAGACGACCTCAAAAATCTTTTGATGACCTACAGCTTGGACAAGTCTAAAACCAAAATAGGATAATTTTGTCTTCAGCACCCTTAAGTGACTTTTTTTGTGTTTTTCAGCACCTTAAGATTGACATCTTCACCGCCAGCAGCTCCAAATGCTCCCTCCACACGGTCTATCACCCCCTGGGGGTAATCATTCTTTCTTTAAACAGATCATGGAGGTTATCGCCTCCAACATTGACAATTACACCAACCAATTCTTCCTTGGTTACTTCAACATCCATTGGAACAATATCAATGACCTGCTCGTGAATTGCTTCAAATCCTTACTCCAGGACCTCAACCTCATCCAAACCTGCAACGGTCCGACCCATGAGAAAAGAGGGACCCTTGACTAATCATAGCTAACGAGAACAACTTACTTGTTGACTCTATTCTCCCTTGTGATTGGACCAACCATCATTGCATCGCATTCTCCCTATATATAAAAACAATGACCTTCAAGGGCCAACCTAAGAAAGCCAAACATCGGACTTGTGCCACCCGTAACATTAACCCACTCTCTATGTCTACTGCAAATTGTGAAACCCTGCTTCCACCTCCTACCATGACAGAAGCCCAAGAACTCACTGATCACTACTTCAATTCTATGTCAAACATCATGGATACCATAGCCCTAAAAAACTAAAATGAATACTGTCTAAGCGATCCCACCCCTGGTTCAACAGTGATCTTAATGAAGAACGACGCCTCCTTAAGCTTGCTGAAAGAGTATAGAGAAGTACCTCCTCCTTGGCCAATCTCATACTCCTGCGTCAAAGATACCATGTCTACAATAGGCACATTAGGAGCTCTAAAGCAGTGTTCCTTCTAAATCAACTCGAGACCGCTACTAATAGACCCAAGAAACTGTTCGAAGGCATCACAAATCAATCCACCTGCAAAAGCGATCCAACTTCCTCAAATAACAAAGCACCCCCTAATTGTGAAACTTTTGCCTCTTTTTTTGCTGAGAAAACGTTGCTAATCACCAACGACATCCAGACTGCACTCAGCCTTCTACGCCCTATCCCCTCTGACTTCCCCACACAATGGACCAGGAAGCGCGCCGTATTATCACCTCTTCTCACACAAAAATTATGCCTCCAGGTCTAGCTTCATAATCCTTGATGAGATTGGCACTCTAAATCTTCTGACCTCCTTGAAATATTCTAACCACTTCATTGATCCCCTCCCCTCTAAACTCCTAAATGAGTCTATTCACTGCCTACTCCCTCTGTGGACTAAGATAATCAATGCCTCTCTCTCCCAGGGCTTCCTACCCGACTGCCTCAAAATTGATCAGGTTACCCCTGTCCTAAAAAAGCCGAACTCCGACCCGTCCAATCCCAACAACTACCGCCCCATCTCCAACATTCCTACTCTGGCCAAACTCCTAGAAAAATGTGTGCACTTACAGCTCTTCAATCAAATTGAACAATTCAAACTCCTAAATCAGTGCCAATTTTGCTTCTGATCGGGCCACAGCTCTAAATCGGCCATGGTCCATATTGTCGATGATGCCCTACGCTCACTTAACCGGAATGAATCTTGTCTCTTGATCTTTCTGGATCTGTCAGCAGCCTTTGACACGATCAACCGTGCTACTCTACTTGACATTGTAGAACAGAGGATGAGCCTATCCGTCACTGTGCTAAACTGGTTCTCCTCCTTTCTACACAACAGGTGGCAGCGCTTCCTAATTAATAACACCCGATCTGAGCGTCCCCCAGGGCTCTATCTTCTCCTGACCCTGATCAACTGCTACATGGAGCCCCTAACCGATACCCTCAAATGCTCCCACATCTCCTACCATATGTATGCCGACGACACCCAACTGTACAGGAGAATAACCTTTGTAAAGGACATCCACACCCTCAATAACACCCTAACTTTAACACAACAATGGCTTACTAAGAATCACCTCAAACTCAATGCCCTTAAAACTGAATTATTACTGATCGCCCCATCCGCCACCACCTCTTACATCAAAGATTGAATGCCCCTTCTCTCAGCCTTAAATTTCACCCCACACATCGTCGACTCTGCCAAATACCTAGGTATCGCCCTATACAAAGACCTCTCCATGCATAAACACATCAGCACCATCACCAGAGGAGCCAACCATCAGTTGCATATCCTTATAAATTAAAACCTTTCCTCCCCCCGGCTGACCTCACAACTGCGACTCAGGCACTTGTGCTTCCGAAACTGGACTATGGTAGTGCTACGCTTGTGGGCCTCCCCAAAACCTCACTTGTTCTTCTTAAGGCCACTCTTAATTCAGACGCCAGGCTCATCACGGGATGTAAAGAAAGTGAACACATCACCCCTGACTTACGTGCTCTGAATTGGCTACCACTTGAGGCCAGGATGCATCTCAAAATTGCCTGCCTGACCCATCAAGCGTTGCACCACAACACCTCTTCCTACCTGTCCCAGAAACTTACCCTTTCAGGTGGGAACAGATCCTACAGACGTACGAGCTCCTTACTGCTCAAACCACAAAAATTCAAGACGACGGAAACCTACTTCAATTCCTTTTCCAGAATGGCCCCGATTATCTGAAACTCTCTCCCCACTGTGATCAGATGTAACCCATCCTCGTCCCTCTTCAAGAAAGAAGTAAAACATTCCTATCCAACAAATTCCTCTCTCACTGAAGACTTGGCCACACCCTCGTCCTGTTTGACCCCGCTCCTCATTCAGTCCTGCCCTCCGTCACTCTGTAACTTGCCTGAGTCTTGGACGTATGTTTCACTTCACCCCCGTTATTCTATGCATTGCTACCTCAGGGATAACTGTGCCACTAGTCCCCCCCACCCAGCATTCTCCCTCTTTAACTACCTCAGTACATTTATGTACACTGGTGATCGTACTTTTCTTTGTTTACTGCCTATCTGTACGGCTGTTTACACTTTTATGTAACTTGGGTACCGCTGCTATTAAGCTTATATATCCAACTATTACTGTTGTACTATATATTTTTTTCTCTCTCTGTACCTCGTGTTGCCTTGAACATTAGTGCTAAGTTACCTTGTGCCTTCAGGCGAATCAATGCATCTACTCTCCCTTCCCTGGCTACTCCCTTTCATATCTAGCTTAGGACTTTTGGCGCTCATGTAACCTACTGTCTTTTAGACTCTTCTTTTATACGAATGTTGCTGTGTATTTTTATTGGCGCTTTATGTAACCCCGAAAGGTGCTGCTATTTTGCTCCCTATACTGTTGTATACCATTTGCATTTTTACCATTACTATATATACTTTTGTATGTACTCTTTATGTACCTCATGTTATTATTGGTGTGCTTACTCTTATTATTACAATATATATCTTTATGCACCTCTTATGTACCTCATGTTATTATTTTTTGTGATTACTCTGTAAAGCGTGCTGGTACCTTCGGGTCAAGCTAGCGCTATATATAACTCACAAATAAATACATAAATAAATAAATATACAGTAGACTTACTTGCAGTGACATCATCTTGAATATCATGTGTGGAACATAACTGCCTTTAGATCCAGAACTGGTGCGTAATATCTGGACGCTTTCTAGACCAGGAGCAAAATTGAATAGAACCCATTCCCTCTCCTCAAGGGATCATCTAGAATTGTTTTCTTTCTTGAGCAACACATTTGGGTTCCTTCCAAGGAAACTTGTTGCTTCTGCTGATCTTTGGGCAAATGAATTGGGCAAAAAACAATCTCCTGGTCTACCTTGAAAAGATATCGGATAACCATGTTATAAAATGTCCAGAACCAATTGACATGGCATTGACACCATGCATTTGTTCTAAAACATACTAGCTTGCTCTGTCTGGAAGATAATTTATCTGCATAGTCATGCCTTTGGGGAAACAAAGTATGATTAGTAACTCCTGTAGTTTGTAACTATGACTTTTCTGATGGAAGGTCTGCCTGGCCTTGTCCCTTCCCACTAAATTGCTGACTCATAGCTTCTGACGGGAAGGATAGCCCAAAAGCTCTTCATAAAACATCCAATTATCCGCTTGTAGTACGTTTCTATGCCACCATCAGTTTCCTGTCCTTGACAGACTTTTCTACTAAAGTCTTTAGCTGTGTCCCGAAAAGGCTAAATCCTGTATGTATTAGCAAATTCTTCTGAGTGGAATAGGCTTTCTGGAGCTCATTCATATCTGCCTTTTTGCAAAAATAGATGACCCTGCTGCTGCCTCTGCTACCTCCAGTGAATCAAATGATATGTCCCATAGACACCAGACATTTTCTCCATCATCAATTGGATTGCAGTATAGTCTGAACCCTAATCAATCTGCTCCTCTAACTTTTGAAAATCCTACACTAATGATTGAATTTTAGACTTTGCAAAGACAGACAGTCGAGTCGCAAAATTCGAGTTAGAGTACGACCTCTTCCCTGCCATTTCCCCTACTTATCACTGTGGTCTGCTGGTGCTGCTTCCCCAGAGATTATTGTGCCCTGGGGCGACAATCCTGCCATCAGAGAATCCACCTTAGCAACCTGTGGAAATTCTTTTATAAACCATAGAAGAGGCTATCTTCTGCTTGGGAAGTGAGGACAAGTGTGCTTATCCATTTACTTCCGCTCATTTGCCAACACCTTCCTGATGGCTCAGCGAAAAGGTAAAGATTCTGGTTCCTTCCTCTAATACTGAAGGAAAAAGTCATCCTCCTCCTCCTGGGCCAGTACATCAGGAGAGGCCATTTTCTCCCTGAGGTGCTGTAATACCTCTTTTAATTCGGAACCCTGGATAAATCTGCCCTTGGTCTCTTCGTCCTCCACCTCTTGATCAGAGACCAGAGGAGGCCGCATGGGACAGAATTCAGCCTCTCTAGCCTTAAATCCAGCAGGCACAGCCTACTCAGTCATTCTTTGTATGTCCCCAGGAATGGGGACTTGAGCAGAAGCGTGCCCACCTTTTTCAATCTCAAGCAGATCCACTTCATCTTCCAAATGGTGCTTTTAACTTCCACTCAACCTCTGCTGCTCCATACTCAGCACTAGGCAACACAGTAACCTTAATGAAGAAATAAACTGGCAAGCTGCCCAAAAAACAATATGCTCCGCTCAACAAACCAACCAGCAACAAGGTAACCACCAAAACCACCATCCTTCCAAGCAGAGGCGCAACTAGAGCCAAATTTTGGGGGGCTAAGAAAAATTTAGGGGGGCTAATTTTTCCAGCAATAGGCAGAGTGGGGATGCAGGGGCTCTAAAAGGGGTGAAAAACAACAGAGCCTCATTTACAAGCAAATGGTCTTTTAAAGACCTGTGAAGTACTCGGGTGTGGCTGTGTGTGTGCCCGGGAAGCTGTCTCAGCCCGGGCTGAGCCACACGACGGGGGGGGGGGGGGCTGAAGCCCTTTGAGCCCAATGGGCGTTGCGCGCCTGCTTCCAAGTCAGGAAGCAATTTTCCCGCCTCCCACATCAGAGCCTTTTAAAGCGTATAGCCGCGTTCCTGCAAGATTGTTGCCATCTTGAAGTCAGGTGATGGTCATAGCTTGATCACTCCGAGCTCTCGATCTGGCCCTCTCCTAGGATAATTGAGATTGGATGCTCACATTTTTAGCTACAGTAACTACAGAAACATAAAACAAATTCAATCGTGCACGTGCTCCAGCATATCTGCTGAAGCGGGACCTCATACACAGGAGATGCTGCATACACAGAAAACACAGGGAATTCGCTGTAACTGATTCCGCACCATACAAAAACTATAATAGTATCTTAAAATTCTATTCTCACCTCACAAAGCCGACTTATGTTGGTAGGAAAGTCGTGCTTGTTTTCTCAGAGTGTGATACGTTCCTCCGTTCCGTCGTATGTCCGAGTTCACTACCCCCCCACCCCACCGCCCCGCAGCACGCCCTATGCGAGCCGCCACTGGATGAGAGGTGTTTCAGGAAAAGGAAACCATCGGTGGGAAGAGATTTTTTTTTTGATTGACTTAGGTAAAACTTTAGTTAGAATAGGTGCACATATGAGGAGCCACGATGACTGTATCAAGGAATCAGGAGAAAGAAAACATGCTCACTATCTTTCACCCTGCAATTAAACTAGTCCTTGATTATCTCAATCCAACGAACTATCATGCTATATGTATGAGCAGCCAGCAAGCACTAATACTCAGCTGTTTTTTGTACGCAACTTTTTTTCAAGAAACTTCGATTGCCTTTTTTCAAATTGCCCAACACACATGATTGAAACCTTCTGCAGTACTCTTCCTTCTGTGAAAGCCTCATCATCCCAAGTCACGTGACAGGAAGTATCCCCTAGAAACCATACAAAATCCCATTTGAAAAGCTGTCTCATTATGAAACTTTTTGTTGAGAAAGTAGTTCAACCCCCTGTCTTGATTCAGGCACCCGCGTGCGTCTGCAGAAACCTTTAAAGTGAGTGAAAAGATTATGCTTGTCTGAACTCAAACCTCTTTCACCTTTTCATCTTCTCGTCTGTCGTCTCATCTCCTTTCAATCCTGTCTGTTCTTTTTTCTTTAATAGAAAAATCTGCTGCGGGCTGGGAAAGAGTGTAGATCCAGCAAGCCCTCATTTAAAGCAATGGGGCACTGATTTTTGTGCACTAAAAGACCCTTTATCTTAAACTAAAAAAAAGTTTTTCTCTCATATTATGCCTCGCACCCGTCGCCCTCTTACTACCCCTATCTTTAGCTTCACATTCTTTCGTCCTTTCTCATTACGTTACTAACATCTTTCTTTCTTTTTCTTTCTTTCTTTCTCCATTTTATTCACAAATAGTTAACAAAAATCTATCTAAAAAAATTCCAAATTATATTTCAGAAAAATTGCTGAACCAACTTAAACGTTCCTGCTCCGAGGTCATTTAATTAATTTTAATTAGCATTTTCATGCACCAGTGGTCCATGCTTGTTATGTGCGGGTGTCTTGTTAATATCGATTAGAGAGCATGTCTACTTTGTATGTCTGATTATGGGTTCCAGTAAACGAAAGCTTGAGCCAGGGTTTCGCACCAACGCTACTGGTACACATCATCAACGAGAAAACCTTTCGCGAAGAAAAAACATGCGAAATGTACTTTGGAGTCTGACACCTACTAAATAAACTATTTCTTTTGGGAAGACTAGCAAAGGACCTATTGAACCAATGTAAAGCAAGGGTTGCTAATAGTGTAAACGTCACCTGCACAAATATAAAGAAACACCTCTGTTGAACAGTATTAACGCCTCTTGTTGTCACTAGTCATACAGATAAATCTCACAAGATATCTCATTATGATTGCCCTTGAGCCCCCTTGTTTTTTTTTTTACTGCAGATGTAAGAGCCATATTATTTATAGTGTTGTGCTATGTACAACACCATTTCTAAACCCTAATCCTTCTCATAACATACATTTGTAAAGCGTACGTTCACCCCCAACGGGGCATCTTGGCGCTGAATAACAGATGTTTATTGTTACCCAACAGTACTCATTTTATTGACCTCAGAAAGGATGAGTGGACCCGACTTGATTTGAACCTGTGACCATGAGGTCAAACACAGGCCCCGGCCGTGGATGCATTAGTCCACTAAGCCACCAGACACAATCCGCATCTCTACTTTGATACTTGCTATGGGGCGAATCACGAAACTCCTTAAATCACATTGGGTCCAATACTCAAGCATTTTTGCACACCCCATTGCAGCATTACTTTGTGAATAAATGCCATTTGAGAGGTCAAAACGCCATTCCTAAGTGGCAGAATTAGGAATACTCTTAGTCCGAACATCCTCGCATCTGTCACTACTTGTGAGAAAATTACCTTAAAACTGAAAGAACAACTAGGACAATGATGAGAGCCAAATCTCCCCCTTATGTGGGTGACATAAAAGGACTGGGCATTTCCAGCATCCTCCTGTCATGTGCAAGCTTTAGGAAGACAGGGGACGGGTATATGGGTGGTAATGACAGGTAAAAGGATGATGGGAGTAAGAGTAATGAAGAATACCGGTAAGCAATCAGATGTGACCTTTACCTCCTATGTTCACGTCAGACCCCACTTGGGGGTGAGGGGGGGGGCAACAACAGGGTTGGTAAGGGCTACAGCAACAAAACTGTTGTGATTGGGTTTTACCAGCTGATGACCTAAGGCCTGTCATTCTATGACTCAGCAAACTAGGCCAAGTGCATCCATTTCTGCACTTACCTCTCATAGAATCAAGGGTGAACATACAAAGGCATGAATGAATGAATGAATGGTGAGATTTCTAGACAAACACTTCCCAGTGAGGCAGTGTGGAGAGGCAGAGACTCAAAACACAAACATATCAAACAACAGACATAATAAGTCACTGACCAGCCATGTACGCCTCTTAATATAAAGAGAAGTACTTTAACCTCACAGCACAGAAAAATGAAATACTACACACATTAATGTGGATTCAGCTAGAGGGTTCTACGATCCAATCCACGGATTTTAGCCAAAAGTAATACAACCTATTGTGATTTAATTCAGCTCCCATGATGCCCATATGTCCACAGTGTCCAGCAGAGGTATAAGGCCACAGGTTCAAGCTCACTATTGGGCTGTGCAGGAAGCTACCTTGTTGGGTAACCCATAGGCCAGTTCATTCAGATCCTGATCAAAAGCGTTCACGCTGGCAATTCTCAAGTTGAATTTTCCTTGTGAGTACAAGATACACTGTCTTTTGATCTCAGGCCTGTGTCACTTGTTGCTAAAATACGACTTGGCGCAGAGATTGGTGGTGCACTCTTCGCGGTCACAGCGACTTTGTTAGCAAATGCAAGATAGTGGGCTGCAGCATAGCGTCCCACTCTGACCGCTGGGAATGAACAGCATGCCAGGCCTGGTTAGAGCATGCTCAACTTTGACAGTTGTGGCCTCCTGGTCATGTGACATGTCCTCTGATACAGAAGCATTATGATTTTTGTTGCGCCACACATCGAGACAGCAGCACATCAAGTCCTTCAGGTCACATGTCAATGATGCCTGATGGCCTGCTGTTGCTAAAGTTTATAGATCCTTCACACAGTTTGCCACATGATCCATGAAAGGAGAGTGGGTGAACCCTTACAGTGCAGAGGTCAATACCACATATTCCCCCAGTGCAAGTTGTCTCTTCTCTGTTCTACACATACTGAGAACACATCTGGACTTCTCCTCCTGGACAATCTCTCCTACTACAGGCCCAAGCACTCTCCTTCCCTCGCCGAACAGACAGGCAGCCTTCTAAGTATCAGTCAGGCCCAGAACATGTCCTGCAAGTTACAGAGTCTTCAGGTGATGTCACCTCGCCTCTGGGAGACTGGCTATAATGCAAACACCAGCCCTTTATCACAGTAGCTCTTCAAGTATTCTGTGGAGCACTCACTTTCTTGATGAAGAAAAACTTGGAAGTGGAACAAAGTGGGATTGTTTAGATTCCGCATTTACACCCATTTTTTGAGACAGTGAATATTGATCCACTCTCTTAAGTCCTTTCCACCATTTTTGAAAGGTAACCTTTCAAATATAATATTCTGCTACAGTGCAGACACACCATTTGTGGAAGGTGATGGCTCTCACAGCAGTTAGTGATGATGCTTGCTCCAAGGAGGATTATTCCCAAAAATTGGCACAATTGAGTGTGAAGACACTGGACTTGCCTATCATCAACTGTCCTGCAGTAGCAGTTAGGGTACAAAAACAAAATATCAGGCCCTGCCTAGAAACTTCCTCATCCCTAACAAAAAAACCTGCTGCCCCACAGCCTCACCTCTCTCATCCACCATATGGCAGTGCATATGGAGAACTAATCAGCAATCCCCTGATAAAATGTCATCACAGAATTTCCAACCGTAGCCCTGTCTACATCCTCCCTCACTTCAGTGTCTGGGTTTCCTCCCTTCATCTCCAGGAATGTAGCTAATACACTTCCACTGTTTGGAGAAACTCTGTCCCATCGTCTTGTGCAATGTCAAACCAGAGGCTATCCATATTGGATCCCACTGGTCACATTAATCAGAATCTCAGCACAACATGCAGTATTGATCCATCCACACCTTACACAATCTACACACACAGGATATCAACGCAAGGGTCTGGATGTCCCTTCTAAGCAGGACGTCACACATATGGGGCCGGTAGGCAGCACTGCACCTGAAATAAAAAAAGGTCTGTTCAATATCATTAATTCACAAAGATCTGTATGCTGCCTCCACCTCTTAATGTCAACAACCAGGACATGGACAGTAGTCTCATGTCAGCCAAGAGGGGACATCTGGGGCTCCCCTCCAGGTTCTAGAACGGGTTCTGGAACTTGGAATCATGGTGGACAGGCCCAAATGCTAGATTAACATACTGGCTTCGCCAACAAAACATTAGTTTCATATGTAGTCGGATCCTTAGGGCAGGGGTGGACATCTATTTTCCACGCAGGGGACATACCTGGGTCTACCCAACCAAGATCAGGCTGTGTTATGAAATTAAGAACACAGCATACACTGTGATCCATTAAACACCCAATGATTTAATGACAAATAGTTGATTCTCATGACAAAATAAAACTTAATGCTCCCACACCAATGTTCTTTTCTCATTTCCAATGCCTTGTAGTCTGCAATGCCGAACAAAAGTAATTGGTGATGCCCTTCTTTCTGCAGGGAAAATCTCTGCCTGTCGCACCACATTAGCTTTTGCCCAAGAAACAGCCAACCGCCTGGCGTATCTTCCCTGAATCTCCTCTGGAAGGGGTAAGCCAGAAAATACCTGGCTAAGGAGATTGGGGAACTTATCCATCTACTGGTAGTCAAGGAAGTGATATATTTCCTTGCCCTGCAGAACCAAAAGTCACAAGTAAATCATCAAATTTCGTGAAGGATTGGGATCTTTGTGAATATACTTTCAGCGCTCTTCTCACACCTAAACACAACAGAAGGCTTTCTTCTGGACAAAAAGGAGAGGGGGGAAACTTGAGAATAATTACTTCCTGCGGAATATTTAGAGGGGTTTGGATCTTTGAGGAAAAGTTAGGATCTGGTCTCAGAAATAATTAATCCTCCAAAAAAAGACAAAAGGGAGCCCTAAACCATATTCCATATTCACCTATTCTCCATATTCAACTATTCTCCACATTGAGTTTCTGCAAACCAAAAAGGTAAGCTTCATTGGCAAAAATGTAACACCTACCAGTTCCAATGGTTCAAAAGAATGTTTCTGCAAAACCTGAAGAACTTGAGACAAATTCCATGATTGTGTTAAAGATCCAAATACAGGATGATTTAAAAAAAACTTTTCAAAATTCAAGAAGCATCGATTTCTTCTTCACTGAGATTCTCCCAAAGTCCCCTAAAAGTTTGAATAAATGGCTTTCAAGAACGGAGGGTAGGAATAGATATATTTCTTCAGAAACCTCCAAACAAAAATTGTAAGCAAGATGGAAACTCTCAATCAATCCTAAGGGGAAATAGAATGTGATTTACACCATTTTTGAAAATTAATTCAGTGCCCAGACTAAGATGTCAAGGTTGAGGACCTATGAGATTTCTGGATAGCCGCTGTGGATGCGGAGGCTTTCCTATTCAACCCCTCCCTTTCAACTTCCAAACCAACAGATGTAAGAGTTTCAGAAGCAGACTAAGGTTGGAGCACAAAGGGAATTGTAAGGAAAATTACAGTTTCAGGGACTTAAATAAAGGATACTAGGACCTCCATGGTCAAAATGGCACCATCTCAATCACTTCCTGAGTCCTTGTACTGATTCTTTCAAATAATCTGGACATTATGGGTAAAAGAAGGAATGCATATAGGAGCATCTTAGGCCATTCAATCAACAGGGCTTCCACCTCCATGCTCTCTTTTTCAATAGTGAGATCAAAACCTTGGAATTTGAGCATTTCTTGTGACGCAAACAGAACAAGAATTTGAATCACCAGCAAACCACCTGAAAACTCAGATGTTACAGTCATTTAGTGGGAGGGTCTTAGATGATCTGCCATAAAGTTGATTGCCCCTAATGTAATCTGCTTTCTGTGACAAGACATGTTTCGCTGCCCCATGTGCTCCGCTGCAAAGCTACCATACAAGATGATCTGGTTTTCTTTCCTCTTTTATGGTTTACAATGTAGACTATCACCATGTTGTTTGTTCTTACTAGCATGTGCTTCCTCTGAACCTGGGTACAACATCTCCTCAGGGCTCTTGCCACTGCCATTATATCCTACCAGTTAGATTAATGGTGACTCTATACCGGAGACCAGCACCTTTGTACTGACAGCTCCTTCAATGTCCGAAAAGAACATACATCTGTTGTGACCACATAAGAGTTTCCAGGTGAAAAGGGAGAACTTTCATCAGATTTTCTCAATGACACCACCATTGTAGAGTTTACTTCAACTGGGTGGACACCAGTACCAACCTCGTGATCTCCTGGAAGGTATGTGACCAATGTGAATGAAGGTGTAGTAGGAGTGGGCACAGATGAAGAGGGGCCAGGGTGCCATGAAGGTGCAAGATGATATAGAACATTATAGTTTTGGCCACATATTTGCTGGAGAATGGGACATTCTGCACAACAAACTTTAGCAAGAGATTTGATTATTTGATAGCAGATCGTATGATGGCTGGTTTTGCGACTGTTTCCTTTTTTTTTTTTTTTTTCATCGTTGCAGCTACCCCTTTCCCCAATCTAACCTTTTTACCCCAACTCTGCATTTATTGTCTGCCAATAATTATATTGGAAATGTTGAGAATATATATTTTCATTGAAAAAACGCAAAGTCCTATTTTCGGAACCTAACATACATTAGTTCACGTTTATTAGATGTTTTCTATGTGATTCTATCTTTGTGATTAATTTAGATGAAAAATATGCTCCTGGTAACTTTACTAGAAGCAGAATGTATTCTCTATCTAGAACAGTGGCATACAGTGCACATAGGAGCTCTTAAGAACTCCACTTTGCCTTAGGATGGGGGTGAGGGTATATTATTACCCTCTCGCCCAAGCAGACTGTTCAGCTCATTTTAGGGCCAATCAAAAAGCACTGTCTCACATGCAAATAATGATGTTTCCTTCTACAGCTTTGCATTCTAGCTCAAAAGTCTACTTTATGGTTCCTAAAATCCTGCATGAAAACTTTGACCTTGGCTTAAAACTTCAGATTGTCGCTGCTCCTTTTTTCTTTGAATTATCATCTCCTTACTTTCTATCCTCTGCATGCCTCTGCTCTCTGAGTACAGCATACTCGAAGTCACGTCCATGTGTGCATTCATCTCTGTTATTGCATTTCTGCAAATTGCCCACATCTCGTCTCAAAGAACACCTGTCCTACTTTGAAAATCATACCCTGCAAAATAGCAGTGCATAATCTCTATCTCATCTACTAATCCTTCTAACCATTAGCATGAATTTATGCACCCCCCACACTAACGATCACACCTAACTCCTACTAATTTAATCTACCACAAAGCCACTAAAATAAAGGCCAATAACCAACAATAACTACTAACAACTAGATTATCCACTAAACTTGACTTCCAGAGCACTATGTGGCCTGCCATAAATGCTTTAATGCCTTGTGAGGGGTAGTAAGCACTATATCAATCAATACATTTGTAAAGCGCACTACTTACCTGTGAGGGTCTCAAGGCGCTGAGGGGAGGGGGCGGGGGGGTGCTGCTACTGCTCGAACAGCCAGGTCTTGAGTAGCCTCCTGAAGGTTAGCAGGTCCTGGGTCTGTCGAAGGAGCAAGGGGAGGGTGTTCCAGGTCTTGGCGGCGAGGTGGGAAAAGGATCTGCCGCCGGTGGTCGCTCTTCGGATGCGGCTATAATGCGCTAAGACTTCTGCTGGGTTCAGCAGGCTCTGGAACCAGGGCCTGGCTACAGGTCTAACATTGCCCTCAATCTGCTCCAACATTCCCATTGAACGCTGCCTTCAGCTGCGCTCAGCGTGTCTGGTTGCAGGACATGTTCAAGCTCTCAAGCCACCTGGCTCACTGGGCATTTCATTTGGTCATGGGCGGTGGATTCTAGGCACAGGGTCTCGCCTGCAACCAGGTCCTACATCTGTACATATGCTACGATACGAGCTGTGTATGGCTTTTGTCTATGCATAGTAAACTCTGAGCACGCATACCAGGCCTTGACCCAGCCTCACGACACTGGGCCCACTGTATATAGGCGTTGGGTATGTGCAATGGAATGTGAGCTCGGTACCTGGAATACTGCCAGACCCAGGACCCAGCCCTTATCCCGCCAGACCAGCAGCGCACTGCATTCAGCTGTGCAA
Organism: Calotriton arnoldi; assembly: GCA_963921515.1. NCBI lineage: Eukaryota > Metazoa > Chordata > Amphibia > Caudata > Salamandridae > Calotriton > Calotriton arnoldi. The sequence goes on from CAWUFW010004151.1 coordinate 727,189, forward strand.
AATAAACCCAGGGCTCACACTTTGGGTTTCAAGTGCCATTTGCTGAATCTGCCTGTAATTTGGCAGCATGTCACTCCCAGTTAGGTAATGCAAAGTTTTGTGCAGATTCATCAAATGGTGTCAGAGGTATTAGAAAATGACACATTTTTTGATCTCCCTCTATAAGTTTTCTCTCCCATGGGAGATCTGAATGAAACTTGAGGTCCCAACGCTGGGACTAATGTGCAATCGGAGTGCCAACTTTCACGCAGAATTACTAAACAGCAGCAAAATTAGCCTAAGGAAACTTTAAACACCATCAGAGATCAAATCATGCTAGATGTCTGCCAAATTCTGTACAGATATGTCAAATGGTGCCAAAGGTATAGGGAAATAAAAACACATGATTTCAATAAAAACTAGGTTAAACCCATAATCTGCAGAATAAATCTAGCAAACATATCTGTGCCTACCTGATACCTTTGTGTAAAACCAGTTTCTCAAAAAGTACTGAACGTATTAACACCAACTTACAATAGCCCCATGTTAAACGTGTGTGCCATGTGTGATTCCGTACTGTGGTTTTGGTGTAGTGGAAAGAAAAAAGAGGTAAACATTTATTTTACCCCCCCTTCCCTTTAAGCTCCTCCCTTCTTTTCCCTGACAGAGCTTCACCAAGCTCAACATGGCAAAACTTAGCTGGATAAAACAAGTGAGCGCCAAATTTAGTGGACATTCGTCAAATGGTGCCAAAGTTATTAGCAAGCCAAACAAGGCCTTCAATGTAGAGGGCATCTATACCATAACTAAGAAGCCGCTGTAGCAGACGGTGTATATCTTATATGTAAGTGTAGTGCAGAACGTAAAGAAACTGTACGGCGAGTACCTGAATGCTACTGATTGTAAGATGTAAACATTATTAAGAATATCAAATCCAGGTCATAAGGACATATTGGGGAGAGGATGTAGCCTTACGGCTAGAGTGGTCGACCTCGGATCTCGGGAACTGGGTCGAGTCTCGGCAACGACGCTCAACATCCTGTGATTCTGGGCAAATCACTTAATCTCCCCGTGCCTAACAAAATGAATGTGTTCATCTGTAACGAAACTGGTGCTCATGGAAAGCGCTCTGATACCTGATGTCTCGGGTCTAGTTCGCGCTATATACAACTCTAAAATATATATATAAATATATATGGAGTTATATGGTCTTTTGAGTAACTGAATAGCCACTTCCTTGGATCCCACAGGGTCATATGGGGCAAGAAATAGATACTGGCGAATCAAATCAGCCAGCTCAAATTGGGATGGAAACTCGTTGGTCCCCTTATGTGTAGCTTGCTTTTCTTCCTTACTCATGAGAGTTAAATCGCACGTGCATTCCAATTTAGGGACAGAACCCCAGATGGGAGATTCACCAGGTCCATCATCTGTCATGACTAAAGATAATGATCGTTTTAATGTGCCTGCCATGTAGCTGACTATTCCTTTCAGAATGAACACATGACAAGTACACAACATGACAGCAGAAGGCGGTGGGGCGCCAGCTCATACATCAGACACTGCTGTGGTGCCAGCCACAGCCAGATGGATGGCACACTGTCATTGACAGAAGTGTCACAAACCGCAGACTGACTGATCGTCGGGCTGTTCATTAAGATATTTCTTTTTGGCTGCTATGTATGAGTTGTATATTTGTCTGTGCTGCCCTCTCTTTATTCTGTTTCAGTTATCAATGCTGAATATTCAGGCTTAAGGAACCTCGCTCGTATTGATTTTCGCTTCAGAACGAGACGGGCGACATTAGCACCTTGTGGGAAAAGATTCAGAAGAAAGTTCTAGGCTGCAATTAAATGTTCTGCTATGCCACTGCCAGGGCAGAATGTAATTCATAATTCCATCTCTCTGCTGAAATCTGCAGTGGTGTGCTGCTAACATTTGGCATCACGGTAGCAGTGGCGTCGCAAATGTGTCTGGGCCCCACGTGCAAGCAAAGGTAATGGGCCATTCTCATCCCTGTTTAGATATTCAAGGTTAGCCATTATTGGGGTGAAATAGGTTACTTGAGCACCTGGGTCCTAGTGCCACTGCACTTGCTGCATCGCTGATAGCTCGCGCACAGGAAAGGCTTTTCTCAGATGTGTAATTTGCTGTGCCAGTTTTCAGCCATCATATGTTTGCCCCCACAGTGTGAACAGATGAAAACTTTGTGGGAAAATCTTAACCACTGGTTGTTGGACCCCATTGTCCTGTATCCTTTGTCTTTCGGCTGCCTAATAATTTATTCGCTTTTTCAGGCTGACTTTCTGTGTCCCAACCTCCTGATCCTTCTTGTGTCCCCCTCCAGCCCAACTGGACCCCCAGTGCACACCAGCACACCATGATCAGCGGTAAGCACAGTGAAAAGGTACTGGAACTTCACTGGGTCGGGGGGAGTGATGTAGCGGCCTAAAATTTCAGGGCAGGCGATACTACAACTCCCACAATGCACTGGATCATCTGGATTTGGGCGATCCCACAGAGGGCCCAATGGCCAGCAATTCTTTGGATCCAGAGAGTGTTTTTACCTACAGTTTGCAGGCGACTAGCGCCACTAGTCCAGGGAAGTCTGAGGGTGCGTCAGGTGTCCACAGTCTCTCTTTGGGAGTGCCGGGTTTTAGCCAATGACAAGGGTCATTCACTCAGTTCCAAGTCTGTTGCCACAAGGACACAGTATCCCTCTTTTGCTTTGGTGCTGGTGAGAAAGTCCTGTTGTCGGTGACATGGGTCTCCTCTTGGTCCTTCCATGATGCAAGTTGTTCAGATGTGAGGTTCTGGTGTCAGGGGGGTCCCTTAAATCCTATATTTAGGAGAGTTAGGGCTGTGGGATCTAGTAGCCAACGGGCAACTAGTCCCTGCAGCTAGTACACCCCTGAGGTGATCACAATCAGGGTTGTAGGTCACCTTTTCTACACAGAACCCTCAATTCTGCCACTCCTAAAGATGGCAGAAATCAAATTGTGGTGTATAGACCAGGCTGCTCACCTTGAAGGTGTAGCCAGCCTTCTAGGGGTGTACACCTCCCTGCATAGCTAATTTCCTGCCTGCCCAGGTGCAATTGTGCCTGGGACAGGAGGAGGGCTGTTTCCTTCACTGGGAGTCAGCCCTGATGCATATTAGAGGCAGTGCAGCCTTTGAAGCTCACCACCTTGATGTGCCAATTCACTAGCTTGTTTGGGAGGAGGGAGGTCTTGACCTCCTTCCTGTCCATGCCTTTGTTCCTGACTCCTGGGAGCTATCACACTGCCTGGCAGGAGGTCAGAATCTTGTTTGGGAGGCAGCAGGCATAGGAAAGCACGGGTTGGAAGCCAGAACACAGTGAAGCTGGGGCAACCATGTGGGCAACCTTTAAGGTCACCACCTGGGTGCATGCCATGTCACCCAGTGCATGAGATCCATGTCAGGGGTGAGAAGGCACATTTTTTGATACATTTGGTACATATTTAGTGGTACCATAATGGAGCTGCCAATCTTGAGAGTGCCCGGTTGGCAGCCCATGTTATCTTATGGACCGCTAACACTTATAGTAGTTTCCAATATGGAACACCACTAAAGGGACATATAAGCTTGCACCTATATGTCTACACCTTTAATATAATGCACCCTGCCTCCTGGGCTGAGGAGGCCTCCCTTCGAGGTACCTGACATATATTAAAGATAGTACATTGACTGTGCCACACATAGTGAGGGCACTGTCGGGTTCGAGCAGTTAGCACTGCTCCTGCAATCTGCAATAGCAGGCCTGCTGTCAGTAGTTTGCTTGGGTCACCCATGGTGGCACGAAACAATGCTGCAGCCCTGGGGACACCTTTACAACCTATACCCTGGGTACCTCTGGTACCATATACTAGGGACTTATAAGGGAGTAAAGTCTTTGCCAATTTGGGATTACCAAGTCAAACATAACAGTTTTAGGAGAGAGCACAGGCACTGGGGTCTGGGCAGCAGTCTCCATTGCAATATCAGAGTCATAACCATCAGCATTTTGATCAAAAAGTGGGGTGTGACCATACAAAAAGGGGGACTTTCCAACATCAAGAAAGTGAAAGTGTTCAACCACACTAAACTTGAGCCCTGAGGACTGAGAATGTACTTTGGTAATCACAGTGTCCTCCCACATCTAACACTAAAATCCAGTTTTGGGCAGCCACTGTATCCACGATAAGCTCAGAGAGAGAAGTCTGGTAGAACAATAGTAGGGTTTTCCACCAACCATACAGGGGATACACAAGAAATATTTTGCCATCCTGTTAACCTTCCTTTTAAGTGTACCACCAGTTTTATATGTAAGACCCAAAGGTCTCTTGTGACAAGTGGATACACAAGAATTGTTTTGGCCTCCTCTTTCCCTTCCTTTCAAATGTATCCCAAAGTGCTATGTGTAAAACCAGCAGACCTGTCAAGCAGGCTTTGTTACTCAAGCAGGATCTGATACTGTAATGTCAAAAAGGGTGATTACAGGCCTGCACATTCGGTAATGTTCAGAGGTGTCAGTCATGCACAATTAGCTCAGGCTATTGTTTTTACTGGGAAGCATTTCACACTTTTTTTTCACACCTATTAAAATGCAAATGACGGACTGGTAGAAGTAGGAAATGAAATGCAAATTTAGCCCCCTGGAAAAATTTAGGGTTACATTTTAAATGTAACTTTTCCTTAATATTTATTAAAAATCCTACTCCATCATTGAACTGGATTTTTATTAAGTGTTAAAAACATTTGTTTAATTATTTTTCTAGCTAGTCCCATTCCTGGGACTCAGTATTAGGATTTTAATCTGTACTCTGCTTTTCAACATAGGACAGCTAGGCCTGCAACAGTGAAAAATAGCATTTCTTTAACACGATTCACCCTGCCTTGTGCACTACAAGGACTACCCTATTAATATTTACAAGATAAGTTATGATGTCTCAAAAGGGTTTATTTTTACAGGTTGAATTTCAGTTTTTACACTGCTACAGTCCGCTACATTGGGTAGCCTCGAAGCAATGTTTGCACTACCACTGTAGAGGATGGCACCATAGGTGCTGCAGTCCACTAGTAGCCTGTAAATCCTAGGCCCTGGGTACACCTTGTACCATATACTAGGGAGTTATAGGTAAGTTAAATATACCAATTAGGAGTATTCCAATTCAAGTGTTTTAAGGGGAAGCATAGGCACTTTACTACTGGTTAGCAGGGGTTAAGTGTACAGAGTTCTAACACAAGCAAAAATATAGGGTCCTTCAAAAGGCACAAACTATGGTATAACTACACAGAAAAAGCAGAAATCCTTCAATGCTCTATCCCCGCCTGTGCCGTCTGAACTGCAATCTTCTCACCGATGCTGCGGCTCCCTTGCTACACTTAATCAGCACAATACCCACAAGTTATGCACATTCTGTGCTTGCACCTGCCTATACTTTCTCACTTTGCAGCACTAAAATTGTTTTAGCACGTTCTGCTGTACCAGTTTCTTGGTCACCAGGGGTTCAGGAGGATGTGACTATCCTCAGCAAGAGGGTTTAGAGCACAGACCTGAGTCTCCCACTTCCAGAATAGCAGCTACGCAACCTCTGCAACATCTAGGTACAGGAAGATAGTGAGTATCAGGGACAGCAGTACTGGTGGTGCTGTGGGAATTCTTGTAGTATGCAAAAAAGTGATGGCTGAATGCGTAAATTAACCTCAGCCACTGGTAATTACTCAGGGCTGCATCCCAGTTCAATGTTATTTTGCATAGCATGCCATCTCAGTTTGGACTCAGCCATATGCAAATCAGTCTTGACCCTGCTCCAATTGGAACAGTATAGCCCAAACCGTCAGACCAGGTCTTCCCTGAACGGGTACACAAGCAACCCAGGACCAGTTCCGGCTTTATTAGGGCCAAGCTTGATTCCGATGGCACAGTGTGCACAGGAAACATTTCTTGGCATACCCGTCCCACTGAGGGCATCAAACGGAAGACATAGGAATTCCACTTCTCTTTGTTTGTAGCCAGGTGTGGTTCTGCTGAGCCTGACACAAGCAGGGACTAGGCCCAAGAAAATGAGGTTTCATATTTTGAATAGAGAAGGTGAATCAGTAAATATTATTCTGACACATTAAAGAAGACAGAGTTCGTAATAAATTCAAAATAGAGGCCAGCATGTTCAAAACTGTAGACCAGTGTTTCCGAAGTGTGTCACAACCCACTGGTGGGTTGCGGGATGATTTTTGATGGGTCCCGAAAGTCCAAGCAATACCTAAATGCCTTTCAATTCTGTATTTATCTTGTCACATTTGCTGCGCTTCAAGGACAGAGGCCAAATGTGAGGCCACGTGTTCTGACAAATTACAGCTTATGTTTTTTAACAGAGAGATTAGTGAGTACAAACTCCTCTCACTTTACAGTCAGAGAAAAAAAAGTAAAGTGAAATATTTGATAATCTTGCTGGGGTACAGGGATTGTGAAAGGAAAGGCTGTAGGATGTCATTTTTTGTAACACACAACAAAATGTAAATATATATAAATGGACTGTACACCTTCAACAGTTAGGAAAGCAAAATTGAAGCACATTTTTTTGTAACTCTGAAGGGTGATGCAAACAAAGATTTTAATAGGATCAAAACAAATAAAAACAAATCAAGACACTTTACTTCAGAAGTATTCACTGAAACCTGATTTCCACACATTATGATTAGTGTGCAATATAGTTTTATCAGTGAAACTGTATGTCTGTGCAAATTTAGTGTACATTTCAATGGAAAATGAGCTGTTTGTAAATAACAGTGCGCTACCGCATTAAAAATCGCCAGCCTCATGCCCATCAAAGCTAGGTGAATTGCGAAAGTTTGTTATTCTAAAAATTGGGTTGGGATTCTAAAAAGTTTGGGATGCATTGCGGTGGACAGAGCCATTTTCACTAAATCAATATAGAACATGTGTACTATATTTTTCAAATAGAAAAGTAGTCTATTACATAAAATAAAGATATGAGAGTTATAGACCAAGTATGGTTTATTCTGTTCTACACCCGTTTACAAGTCACAAATCAGGAGGAGGTTTCTTCAGAAACTATATTTCCAAAGTACCCACTGCCTATCCATAGCTCACCATTGAGTATCATTTTCAGCACCAGGATGTTCCATAGGCAGGGTATGAAGATGATGTGAGAATGTGCAATGTGTTAATCCTCCTCCTATAACATTTTAGCAAGCCTCACATCTCATCTGCCTCACCAAGTGTGAGATTTGTTGATTTTGAATACAATACAATAGATCTCACAACTAAGGAGAGAGAGAGGGTTATGGTATGCACTTTGACCACAATTATCAAATGCGTCTATCACACATAAGAGAGCACCAAGCACCTTTTGTCACCTACACCCACTGCACCAGTGTTAATGTTTTCTAAGTCTTCCTTTTGTCATAAATAGTTAAAAAGTTGGTTCATAAATTTGCTGATATTTTATTTAGGTCTGGGATACATTTTAGTTACTGTGGGGAAATTCCCATAGTTCCCAAATATCATGTTTTGCACATTTCTCAAAATTACTTGAAATTGTTATCCGAAATTCTTGAAATTACATGCAATTTTCCATACTGCAATTTCTAATCATTTGTGCATCCTGGAGGCTCGTTCACCCTAAAAATATCTTGCCAAAATTATTTTTCTGCTCAAGCCAGTCTCCTGTCGCTACTACACAAGACTTGAAGTAAACAAAAGTCACGCGACATACCAGAAAACCACATTTCACCTTAAAAGCATAATATTGTGAAACTTGTGTGGAATTTCATGAAGTTTCTCAGGGAAAAAGTATGCTGCTCCTACAGATGCAACATGCTTCTGTGCTCGGAGCTACCACCAGAGGTTGGTGAGGACAGCACTTTAGTTCTTCTTTCTCTCAAAGTTGCAATCTTTCATCTTCTAGTTCCAACACTCTAGATGACACAATTATTATTTATGGAGATATTCAATATTTAAAAAAAAATGAATGTTGATAGCCCTTGCTTGTGCAATGGATCCAGTACTTTCGCACAGATATCCTGTTTGGAAGACATGATCCCTTGCTGCAGCATAGGATTTTTATCCAGATGAAGAATTAAACTATTGATCAAACCAACTGCTTCTTCATTGCATTGATTTCTGATTTTTCCACTGACAGACTCAAGTCACCGTTAAGCTGTGGATCCGAATGGTGCTGTAGGAATGATGTGGAACCTATCAGTCTCCTTTCCTGTCGACAGTACCAAACATATCTAACACTGCACTCGGTGCGATGAGGGGAAGGCGGATAGGGATATGACAGAAGGCACACCAGAGTTGTTGTTGGTTTGTAGTCACACAGTTCGTTTCATCAGATGGAGGTTCTCTTGGGTTTTCTGGAGTCTTTCATGAATGGCTACTTTTTTTTATTCCAATAACAATACAAAAGTCTATTGTTATTACCTACTCTTACATACACTTAAAATAAAAGCAGTTATTCATTTATATGGATTTCACATGATTGGTAACATTCTACAGAAATGAGACACGCACAAGATTTATTCTAGTAACTGAGGACCTATGGTAAACATTTAACATATCAATGGCAAAGTACCTTTGTCATGCTAAAATTATCAGGAGAATGGTTTGGTTTCACTGCCCTATGGCAGTTGTTAATGGTCCACATCTTGAGGCACCAATCACAAACAGAGGTTCACACAGGATCTGCTTATTTCACTGCGGAGACCCCAAGAGACAGTTGTTACAGCACTAGTTTAACGGTGTGACAGAATCACAATAGGTAGTTGTGGGGAACAGTACAGGCACCCAACATGAGTCCCATAATCCAAACAAGTAATATCTAACTATTCTCTGAGAGCAGGGCTGGGACTAGTTGAATAGTTCCAAGGATGCAAGAAAAGTCTTTAAAGTGACACTTTAGTAAGAATTTCAAGAAATGCCACAAGCATTAAAAACTTACAGGAAGAGATTCTCAACATCTGGTTTGAAGATAACCTCCGTTGGGGGGTCAGGAATAGAGGTGAATAACAGAGACCAACCAGAGGAAGATGGGGGAGAGCTGAGCCCAAGCAGATGCTACCTCTCACCAGCAAGTACAAAAGCCAGTCACCTGTCCACGCGCTAAGTATGGCTTTTAGAGATTGTGGGGTCCTCGAATCCCACTGTAGGCTATCAGATTCCAGGATTCTCCAAGCCTGCAGTAGATCCTAAAATCACAGGATCTTTGAATCCTGTGGCAGATCTTTGAATCCCTCTGTAGCCTGGTACTCAGATGGTGCATATGGTCACTTTTTTTAAGGTGTCCCGTAGTGGCATGTTTGGCTGTGCTGTTCAGAGAAAAGGAGCAGTCACAACTGACAGCATAGATGTGGCAGCCACAATTCTGGGTGGCATGACTCCTGTCAAGCAAGCACGGGCGACATCCTAAATAGCAATGCCCCGTGCAAAGAGTGGAAGGGGGCGGCCAATAATGCTCAAGACCAGGAGAGTTTGACGATGAGGCAAGCACTGTGACAAGCCATGATATCCACCTTATAGAAATGAGCTTGCTGCAAGCTCAACAATGCAATGGCCTGTCTCTCATGGTACATTCCTCCTGTCTGACGCCCTGTGGTAAAATCTCAAAAAGCACTAGCATTTGACAGCCTTCATAGTAATGGCTTTGGCAGTTGCATCCCTTCCCCTTTGTAGCTCCTAATCATTGATAGACCTATACTACTCAAACAGGTATAAGGTGAAGTTCCATTGGGTTGGGCTACTTATATGAGGGCTTTTACGGGGACTCCATTAGCAGCTGAATGATACTCAACTCCTTCCATGTTTGAAGGAGTAGCTGAATTTTTGTGTGCAAATTAAGCAACAGGAGACTGCTATGTTGTTTTATTTAAGCAAGTCCTTTAAAAATAGTTTGATGCAATTACAACAATATCCTCCATCTTCTATGGTTTTGACAATATTACTGCCATTGTCAGTGACAACAAATCCATTGCTGAGAACTTGAGTTTGAAGCCAGCCAGTGTTAGACATGAGTATTGAATTGTTTCAGGATATTGACCACTGTGCATGCCGTCTCCAATGAGAACTCTGCAGCTCTATCATGCCAACGAATGCCTCAAAAAAACATCTGCAAAGGTGGTGCTAGTGGTTAGCATTTTCCTAACCTCTTAATGGAATCATAGTGTGTAGTGCTGTACAGGTATTCTGTAGCTTCACAACTGTCCCACTTGTCTGTAGTGAGATGAAAGGACTGTATAGTTCTCTCCTTCATTGCATCAGCAAGCAATTCCAGCACTTGATGGTGCTTCTATTTTGAATAATGGGCCTCCACAAATTCCACAAAACCCTTCTTCTTTCACCAAAGAAAAAGAGAGGTCAAGTACTGACATTTTGGCCAATTTCGCATTGGATAAATGGGCCCGATTGTTGGTTTGGTGGCATGGTGACTCCTTTCTGAACACAGCCTTGATATTTGATTGTTCTGTTTGTCTTTTTTTAGTGATAATTCCACCTCAAGTGACCTTCATGAAGTTAGACTAAATGCAGGGCCGGCTTTAGGGAAGTGCGCCCGGTGCAGCTGCACCCCGTGCTGACCTTGGGAGAGGCATTGTTTTCAGAAGTAACTTTTGGTTTTAAAGGCATCTGCTGTTTCCTTGCATCCAGCAGCTTTTAGGCAACAATCAAAATGTCAAGATAAGGCAGGCAAATAATGTTTCTGCTGGAGAGAGGGATCAAAGTTTTGTCTAGTGGCAGTTTTGACTCATCATAAAGTAGCGCTAGGGGTTAATATGCGTGCTGCAAAGAACTTGTACATGCAGAACACAGAATGGTAATCCTCGTTGTTTTGTGTCACCTTTCCTATAGACTGCTTTACAAATAAGATTCATTGCCTCTGTATAACGTGCTTGTGATGTTAAGTGCTCTGACACCATAGGGTTGGTATGAGTAGTAATATAAAACAAAAGAAATGCACATGAGAAAGGGGCTGTGGAGAGAATAGTGGTTTTGTAGGAAGGTGGTAGTGAGGAAATCTGTGGAGAAGGTCATCATGGAGGGCAAAAAAGATCATTGTCGCACCAGGCGCTTCTAACTCTAAAGCTGCCTCTGACTAGTAAATGCACCCCTAGGGGTGACCATAACATTCTCTTGTTCCTTGTGCCAGGCTGAGGTTGCAGCAGGCAATGAGTACACAGTGCAGCCTTCTTCTGACATCACCATCATCTTCCATTTTTTCAGGTTTTCCTCTCAGCAAAAGCCATCTTTTTTAGTTGCTGTCCCCAAAGGATTGCATTTTGGTGTTTCAAATGTTTTTTACAAGTAAAGAAGACCCATACTGGGGAAGAAATCTTTATAGAGCTAAAGCCAGAAATTGTGGTGGAGTTAGCGTGTGTCTGTCCTCAAGGTGGGCTGCAACTGCAGGAGGGCTTGTTGGTTCAGGTTTGGGGTTTTTAAAAAATGGAAGCAGGTGGTGGTGGTACAGGAAAATGTTGGATAGATGTGACCTCCATTTTTTGACATGAACAATAACTGGTACATCTTTGTGACTACTAACTAGAATTTTTGTAATCTTTTTTTGCACTGTCTCTCATGGCAGGACATAGGTTTAGCTCCATGTTACCTTCTTCAGAGAGCCCTGGAGAATATGGGGGATGGTCTTCAATTTTTGTCAGAGGAGGTGATAAAGATAATTTGCCAAATTCAGTAGCAGCCACAACATACTGCAGTGAAGCATGCTCAACTTCCTGCTCTGCTCTTGCACCGAAAGATCAGATGTAGCAGGCTCTTGTTCCTGTGGAGTATCCCGGGAAGATTTGTTTTTCTGGGACAGCTCATTTTCTGACTCACTGGTCTTAGTCACAACTGCAGTCACTGCAGCACTGTGACACATCTGCTTTGGTTTTGGTGGTGATGATACTGTTGTTGATCCTGGGGTAATCCTCCCTATGTCTTATTGCCTAGCAGAGGGTCCTGCATTGTGCATCTTGGCAGAAATGAATGAGGGCTTGGTGTCAGTGGTGTAACAGATTTCTTTTTCTCACTGGCATCTTTGTTATCAGCTTTCTCACTTGTTACTGGCCAGCAGCCTAAGCAGTAGCACTCAGCAGAGTGGTCTCTGGATTCCATTGTCAGCTGATTCACACACTTCTCTCCATGTTGGTCTTGTGCACCTGCAGGCAATAAGAAATAAGAAAGAAGATAATCGTACTTAGCCATTTGATTTGATTTTGATTTGATTTGTAATTTGTAAAGCGTGACATTTACCCTAGGGCATCAAGGCGCTGGAGCCCTACCATCCTACCGTCCAGAAGAGGGATGGAAAAAAAGAAAAAGAAATCCAGATAAATGCTAGGCCGAGAAAATCTAGGTCTTAAGAGCCTTTCTGAACGGAAACAGAAGAGGAATAGACCTAAGGGGAAGGGAGTTCCAATATCTACTCGTTGCCACAGAGAAAGCTCCCAATTTCTCTTTTTTGTTCTTGGTGCCACCAGTTACATTTGGAGCGAGGATCGCAGGGGTCTACGGGGGGAGTGCCATCTGAACATTGTTTTTAATCTTGACGGGTAAGGAACATGCAGTGACTTGTGTACCATACAGAGTGATTTGAAGCTAATGCTTTTTTCGATAGGGAACCAGTGCAGGGATTCTAGTCCCTTCCTGGCGGATTGTTTCCTGGGAATGTCCAGAACAAGTCTTGCCTGTACATTCTGTAGCACCTGGAGTTTATGCTGCATACTCTTGTTGGCGGCCAAGTATAGTGAGTTGCAGTTATCGAGTCTGGACATTGCCAAGGCCAGTGCTACCTGTATTCGTGCTGGTCGTTGGATAAGAGGGAAGGTTTTTTTTTAACATCCTTATGAGCCAGGAGCACGTAGAGATGGTACGGTTTATTTGGATATTAAAGTTGAGTTCCGTGTCCATCAGAACTCCAAGGTTCTTAGCCTTCTTGCTCGGGACAGGACAGCATCCTAAGGATTGAGGCCAGCACTTGCTGTTCCACTTTGATGTCCCTGAACCGAATATCATCACTTCAGTTTTCTCCCCATTGAGTTTCAGGAAGTTAGCAGACATCCATTCTGCCACTTTAGTCATGCATCCGAGAATATTTTCTGCCGTTGAGCATGGACCTTTAGGGATGTTAACCATAATCTGTGTGTCATCTGTTTATGACACTATCTCCAGTCCGAATGAGTGAATCAAGGTTGCCAGGGGTGCCACGTAAAGATTAAAAAGAGTGGGCACAGAGACGATCCCTGCGGTACTCCACAGGGTAGAATAAAGGAGTCTGTGTGAAAAGATTGTAGTTTCACCCTTTGGGATCTCCCTATTAAGAATGAGGACATGAGGGCTAGTGCTTGATGAGAAACACCAAGACTCTGGAGATGTCCTGCAGCAAAATGGGTGAGATGGTATCAAAAGCTGCTGACAGATCCAAGAGAATCAGCACTATCCCCTGTCCTTCATCCACAGTACGCCTGATGTAATCAGTGGCTGATATTAATGCCGTTTCTGTCCCGTGATGTTTCCTGAATCCAAACTGAGATTTCTTAAGCCATGATTGTTGTTCTGCCGTTTCCATTAGCTGATTATTGAGATGCAGCTCCAAGATTTTAGCTGGAACTGGAAGCAAAGATATAGGACGGTAGTTCTTGCAGTCCCCTGGATCTAGGTTAGGTTTTTTTAGGAGCGGCCTAATGATGGCTTGTTTCCAACTATGCGGATAAATTCCGGATAGAATAACATTATTCATGAGTTTGCAGAGGGGTTCTGCTATAGTGTTTGCTGCCATATGGAGAACTGCTGGAGGACAAGCCTCCATAGGTGAACCAGCGTGCGTTCTTAAAAGATATTTTGCAACCAGTAGGGGTGAGAGATCAGAGAATTTTGAGAGACCTCTGTTCTCGCTACAGGGCCCCAGAGGCACAGCCTCAGTGAGCCTGCTGGATACTGGTGTTTTAGTGGAAGATCTAAAGGATAACTCAAAACCTGTATAAATATCCATGATTTTTGATTGAAAGAAAATGGCCAATTAATCGCAGAATGCTTGCGAGATCTCTGGTTCTGCTGTGAGTTGGGAGGATGAGAGCTGTTGTACTATCTTAAATAACTCTTATGTGGACGATGAGTTTTCAATTTTGTATGTGCAGTATTTGGATCTTTCTTCCACTAGTGCACGTTTATATTCCTTAATGCTTGATTTGTATAACATTCTTTCATGTTCCTCTAGGGTTAGTCTCCAGGCTTGCTCAGAGCGACGGTAGGCTTGTTTTAATAGTCTGAGCCTGTCATTATACCAGGGGGCCGAAGGACGACATTTTTTACGGGCAAATAGCTTCAAAGGGGCCAATAAATTAGCTGCGGATTCTAGACATGTTGCAAAGGCCTCCGCCCCAAGATTAACATCCTCTTGAATTATACAAGTAATGTTATTTAGGGTGTTGGTTAAGGTCTCGGTTGAAATGCCTTTCCAGCTTCTAGTTCTATTGGGGGGGTAAGGGGTTCTATGATCAACAGCTATAGCTGGGGGCAAGAAATCAAACGACACTGCACAGTGGTCGGACCAACAGATAGGTATGGTGTTTTGGTAGGTGATTCTTGGATCATTTGAGAAGATTCCGTCCAGTGTGTGTCCTGCTTTGTGAGTTGGAGCTGTTACTAGCTGAAGTAGACCGATGCTAGAAAGCATCTCTACCAGATCACTAGAGTCTTGGATGTCCCTCTCCTCTAGATGGAAGTTAAAGTCCCCCATGATTGTCATAGCCATTCAAGTTAATGCTATGCATGCATATAAGGATGCACTGGATTCAGAAAATGGTGAATGAGCACATGTCAAGAAAAGAGGAAGCACGATGAACAATGACAAAATGGCTGCCTGTGACACACCCACTGGATTCTTAAAATAGTAGGCAAACACATATTAAAAAAGTCGAAATGGAGAACAAAGACAAAATGGCTTCGTATGAGACAGATACAGTTATCAGAAATGGTAGACAAGTACATGGCAAGAAAGAAGGAAGCACAAAGAACAAAGGCAAACTGGATGCCTACGAAACACACACTGGTTTCATAAAATGTTGGAAGTGCACATGGCAAGAAAGGAGGAGGGCTTGAGGAGAAAGACGAGAGAAAATGGCTGCCTGCCCTGGCCGCAGCCCCTTACTCCCACTCCACCAACAAACACATGCACCATTGCAGGTAAAGGATTGAACAAGTATATATCCAAAATAACAATAATGTAAAGAAATGAACAATCCAAAAACTAATAACAGGACAGCAACATCAGACACCCACACATGAGCAATCGCATAGGGAAAGAGGTGGCTAAGAGCAAAGGAAAATGTCTGACTATCTGGGCCTAGATCCCTGGAGCCAACCCAAAACCATCCACCAATAGACACATGCAGAAAAAAACTAAATTTGGCATGAATTCATGGTCTCCATTAGCCCCTAAAATAATAAAACTACCTTTAGCAAATCAGTATTGAGAATGTGAAAAATACACTCGAAAAACTTATCAGTGACTGATGGCAGACTAGGCCCCAAAAAGTAAAGTGCTGCTGTTTGATAACAAAACTGGACAGCAATCAAACAATTAAAAAAAAAAAATCCCAGTCCCTCAAAAAGTTCAATGGCAACTGCCCTTCCTCAAACATCAAGCATGTTGCAAAGTACTGCACTGAACTTACTTGAGTTTCCCCAAAAAATGAAAAACTTCCAAGGGTAGATTATGCAGCAAAGATTGCTGACAAATGATGAGTGATGTTTTCCCCCCAGAACCCAAATCCTAATTGACCAAGGGCTCAACAAAGAGCAGGGAGGACTTCAGTACAGGAATAGGAAGCAGGTATTTTATTACAGTAGCTTTACTCTCTTTGGCAAATCCCATGTAAATAAAAATAAAGAATGAGGGGGCAACCGGGCATGCAGGGCCGTTGTGGGCCTCAGCCATCGAGTCGTGCAATTTCCCTCTAATATTCCAGCGTCATTCCTACTATGGCTATGCAAAGAAAACCCCTTCAGAACTTGACTCTTAGTCACAGCAAAGGCAAGCAGACCACAGGCTTCTTACGGAGGTAATGTGGGGGTGCTGGAGTTCAGAATGCAACGATCACCCAGAAGTGTGTTACTCAACTATGGGACAGATCACAAACATTCTGGTCAGCACCATTACATATCCCTGATGGCTAAGACAGCAGTGTCTCAGACCAAGCCTTAAAATGGTGTCCCTCATCCTCACTTTAGGTCATCAGGCCACATAAACTTATGTATGGTAAGGAGTCTTTTTTCAAGCAGCACTGACAGCTAGTTAATAACTGCACCCAGTCAGATAAACAAACATTACCACCTGAAAACGCACACATGCCCCACCTTTTTTACATTTTGAGCAAGCAAGCTCTACATTACACAACCCACTATTTATAATGTTGACAACCACCACCACTAGTGCAGAATAATCAAGAATATTTAACAACGCAGCACACATGAAAACAGCAAAAACGAGGAGAAATTAAACATTTCTCCTCGTTGTGCCAGGCTAAGACCAGGTTTTCCCTGGTCTTAATTTTGGCACTGCCCCATATTTACGCCACCCTTGTAAATATGCGTCAGTGTCAAAATCAATGGGTGTTGCGCTGGAACGCCCACAGCAACGCCCATTGCCCCCCCCTTAACGCTAAGTATAGTGTGAAAGGGTGCCTTATTTACAAGGCAGCATTAAGCCACGTTAAGTGGCTTAACATTGCCTTGTAAATAAGGCGAAGCACATATCGCCACAGGAACATCACTAAAAGTGACGGTTCTGTGGTGATAGGGGCTTGTAAATATACCCCTTGGTGTGTCCCTCCAGGTCACAGGAAAAGTCCAAGACCTCACTCATGTCAAAGAACAGGGTTAGGCACCTATGCACACAATTAGATTAATGTGAGGCTAGGCCCAACAGTCAAAAACCAGGATACAAGATTCTAGCAATTGGGCACTCTGGGAAGGGGAACACAATTGTACACAATGAAGGGGCAATACTGTCAACCAGGTGCAATCAGTACTAAAAAAAAAGTTTACCTGAACTGTTCGCTCGGGTAAAACTTCAACTCACAATACATTTTTGAGTAGATTTATCAGTGTCCACTGTTAAAACAACAGCTGCTTGTATTTGGGTCCTTTGCATTGATCCTAGGTTCCCTTAATAGGACTTTTATTTCAATTAAATCTCATCTACACATCATGGCGTAATGGCATAATCTTAGGCATTAGGCATCACATACGTAAAATGAAATTCCCAAAATTAGGAGAGATTACACCAACATAAAGGAAATTTGACTTGGACTTAGTTGCATTGAAGCTGGGGTACAGAGAGGTGTTGTTATATTACCCAGGAAACCCATGTTTTGATATCCTGTCCCTCACCATTCCTGTATAAAGAGCTATCACCTTACCTGAAATAATGTCCCTGCTGTTTAAAAAACCCCACATAAATACGTTGTTAAAATGGCGAGATTGGGGCCTGTCATAGATTGGAAGCCCCAGCTCAAGCTAATGTTTGGTTGGTTTACGCTTGGACACTGGTGTTTGTCTGTGGTGCACAATTTAATTAGGAGTGCTCTCGCCTTTGAATTTGGGGGGGAAACAAGTGTCAGACAGTTCATTTATGAGATTAAGCCAGCAACATCACTTAAATCTGTCATCGTTAATGACAAAGAAAATGTAAAGGGAGAGTGAGTGAAACTGCCAGATTTTCTAGAAATGTTTAGTAATGTATGTGAACTCACAAGATATTCATGGCTAACCGACTTTTTAACAGTCGTGCAATTTGGTTTATCTTCACGAACCTCAAGGTCACACGTCCTGATCACATTGGGTGATGGGACGAGGGAACTGCGTGCAGTCAGCTTCACTGACCAAGGTATCATGACTGTACCAATGACTCACGGCTGGAAACTGACATCGAAGAACAGGCCTTTCAATTAAGTGTCTCAGGGGATACCCAAAGCTGGGGCCGCACTGCAGCTGATTCTAGAGGAGGGGTTAATGTATACATTAGATGCAACCCTTTCAGAGAAAATGGGCAGCAGCCCAGTTCAGCAATGAAGCTTCTTTTCAATCGTTTTGCAGAACGCGCCAGTCTCCCTGCTCCCCTGTAAGCCACAATATAGTACAGCAATGACAAAAGAGGCTGCCTGACTCTAAATGGGATAAAAGCAGCACGACCTGCGTTCCCTAGACGTGACTATTAGGCTTCCGTAGAGTGAGGCAGAATGAAAAGAGAGCAGCATTGCTGAGGTTGTAAACAAAGCCAAGGACAGCATGACAAACGCAAGAATTAATTCAGCATGAACAGGCTGGCGATCGCTCTGCGGAGTGTGAAACATCTCTGAGTATGCAGTCCATCTGCTTCTGGCACAGTGTGCATGAGCTGGCACCGATGCCACCTTCTGCTGTCACATTATGAATCTGCCACACGTTGATGGTACGAGATATCGTCCCCTCCATGGGCAAGATCATAAAATGCTCCATTTTTTGGTTTAGATTTCTTTTATTGAGTTTCAAGACGTGGAGTTCAACAAACAAGCCTGCATGCTCTGCGTTCATCGGAATGCAATCCGGCAATAGCGTTATTACATTTGGCAAAAAATACAATAACAACAATGAAAAAAGAAAGCCCTTCCCAACCTCCTCCCCCTCCTCCCCCCGGGCATTGAATGTGTCTCTATGAACTGGGAGTGCGAATATGGTTGAATGCGTTAAATAGCAGGAGTGTTCGAATCTGTCCATTTAGGAGGGTCCGCGAGACGCAAAAGTCCAGGTATTTGGGGCAAGTGAGTGCTGTAAACTCTGACGTCAGCAGGGCGTGAAAGGAGGCCCTGGGATGTGTCAGTGAAAGAGAAATCCTCTCCATCCCCAATATATTCCACAGTCGGTGGAGCCACCCCAGTCGGGAGGGGACCGTCTTAGTGCCCCAGTGGGAAAGGATGTTTTGAACCGCTGCCCCCAGGGCTAACCCCATCTGTTTGCCCCTCCGAGATTTAAGGGGGAACGTAATAGCGTTGGGGAGGCCCAGGAGAACATATACCGGAAAACGGGGGATCTGGGTATCGAAGTGGGAATCCACGTCATCTAAGACCTGCTGCCAATATGTCTCTAGAGAAGGGCATTCCCATAGCAAATGAGTGAGGGTGCCCAGCGAGCCGCAGGCTCGCCAACATAGTGGGCTACGGGAAGGATTGCCCCTATGGAGGCGAACGGGGGTTAGGTACTAATAAGTAGCCACCTTAGTGGCAGTCTCGGTGGAGGCCACATTGCGGGCCGTGTGTCGAGCCCTGTAGAAGATACCATGCCATTCTTTCGGCGTCATGGCCCTGCCTAGATCCCCCTCCCAGCGTAGCTGGCCCGGAGTCTTCCCAACATCCGGGGTGCGCTTAACAAACTTATATAAGTCCGAGATCAAATGGGCGTCGTTGTGGCGTGTGAGCAACCATTTCTCAAACGATGTGAGGTGTCTTGCGGCACCTCCCCGTACGTCCCCACCCAGCACCCAGTGTCGGACCTGAAGATAGTGATAACGCTCCGATTCCGGCATGCCCTGCTTTCTGCGGAGATCAGTAAAAGATCGGGGTCCCGAGAGGTCGAAAAGGTGACCGATCGAGCGGCAACCTTCCTTAGTCCAGTGAGTGAACACCATGGCATCCAGACCCGGTGTGAAGTCAGGGTTATGGGCTATTGGCGTAATCGGAGACGGGAAGGTTGTAAGTCCTCCAGAGGCAGCGACCCCATCCCAGGCCAGTAGAGTAGGGTGAATCACTTTAGAGAGATATAGATTCCGAGTCCTATTTGTGCGCGCGAGAAAGGGAAACCCCCACAAAGGCCGGCCGGCGAGAGATCTATCCATAAATAACCAAAGCTTCTCAGATTCCGGGCGGGACCACTCCACTAGCGCCCTCAGCTGGGACGCCCACCAGTAAGCTTGTAGGTCTGGGACCCCCAGGCCGCCCTCGACAGGATCTCTGTAAGTAAGCTCTCTGCGGAGCCGAGCCCGTTGATCTCGCCAGATAAAACGTTCTATGTCCCGTTGCAGAGAACTTATGATTCCCTTCGGGGGTACCAGCGGGAGTGTATGGAACAAATAGAGAATTTGGGGTAAAATTACCATCTTTACCGCTGCAATGCGGCCCAGCCAAGAGAGCGAATGTGGTCTCCATTTCCGGAGGGAGTCGCGAACCCGCTGCAGTATTGCTGCGTAGTTCAATTCGTTGGTGGCTTGTATCGTGGCTGAGACTCTCAGACCTAAATACGGAATTGAGTCATGGGCCCATTGAACTGGGTAGGATCGCTGTAGGAGCCCTAATGTCTCAGGCTCTAAGGAGAGGTCTAGGGCTTGTGACTTGTGCACATTGATTTTAAAGCCCGATGCTTGTGCAAATCTGTCTAGTTCAGCCAGAACTGCGGGCAGAGACTCCAGAGGATGTTCTAGTGTGGCCACCACATCGTCTGCATATAGGCAGAGTTTGTGCTCCGTCCCCCCGAAGTGCGACCCCCTAATACTAGGGTCGTCCCGGACTCTTTGGGCCATGGGCTCCATATACCGAGCGAAAAGAAGCGGTGACAGGGGGCAACCCTGCCTTGTCCCCCTGCATATGGGAAAGGCCGACGAGGCGATCCCGTTTACCCGTACCGTGGCAGTAGGGTTCGCATAACTACCGAAGACCCAGCTAATGAAGCGGCTAGAGAGACCAAAGTGGAGCAGAGTCGCCTTTAGGTACGGCCAGTGGACCCTGTCGAACGCCTTCTCAGCGTCGACAGAGAAGATCATCCGTTCTGCCGGGAAGCGCTCAGATCAGTCCACCAGGTGCAGGAGCCGTTTGGTGTTGTCAGAGCATTGCCGTCCGGGAATAAACCCTGATTGATCCGGGTCGATTAATCCAGGGAGGTGGCGAGAGAGTCGTCGCGCCTGGATCCCAGTAAAGATTTCGAGATCTACATTAAGAAGAGATATAGGGCGAAAAGAGCCACACAAGCGCCTGTCCTTACCCGGCTTAGGTATTACCAAAATCAGCGCCTCCAGCATAGAGGAGGGGAGGGAGGCGTCATGGGCGGCCCCAATCGAGTTATAAACCCGGACCAGTAGCGGGGCCAGGACCGCGCAGAACTTTTTATAGAAGACGGAAGAGAATCCGTCTGGGCCTGGAGATTTATGGGGTTTTAAGCGAGAGATGGCAGAAATAACCTCTTCCAGCCGGATGGGAGCTTCAAGCTCCTCCGCATGACTCGGGAGAAGTTTAGCTGTGGGGACCTCCTGCAAGTATTGGGCCGGATTATCTGCGGGAAGAGTCTGAGCCGCATACAAAGTCTCGTAATATTGCCGGAACGCATCCGCGATCTCGTGGTCACTGTCACAAGCTCGTCCCTGGTGGTCCAGGATCCCAGTGATGCGAGACGCCTGTTGCTGTGCCCGTAACCTGTTAGCAAGGAGCTTCCCGGGCCTATCCCCCCTCACATAGAATGCATGCTTAAGGCGGAGGGCAGAGTATTCAGCCCGGTCCACGTCTAGTCCCGCCAGCTGTGCCCTGGCCGCCTTAAGCTGCCTCCAGACCCTGGGTGCCCCGGTCCGTTGATGGATTCGCTCCAATTCGACAACTTCCCCAGATAGTCGTTCCCTCTTTTCCCTCCTGTCCTTATTGTCTGCCGCCGCAATGCCCAGGAATTCCCCCCTGACCACTGCTTTAAGGGCCTCCCAAAGAGTTATCATAGAGATGGTGGAGGAATCGTTAAGGTCCAGGTAGTTGGCGATACAGGTATGGATTTGCTGTACCACCGAGGGGCGTTGTAGCATCGTCTCACGCAGACGCCAAAACCTACGGGAGGGTCTGCGGTGGAGCAGGGACAGGGATATCCACACAGCCAAGTGATCAGATAAGGGGCAGGGGAGAATCTCCACCTCGCGTGTTTGCTGCTCCAGTGAGTCAGAAGTTACCATGTAGTCAATCCTGGCATATGTCTTATGGGGGTGTGAGTAAAAGGTGTATTCCCTGGACCTCGGATGACGCAGTCGCCAGATGTCTGTGAGCCCAGCCTCCACCAATAGTCGCCTCCCGTCGTCAGAAAGGGCCCCAGCCTGCCCCCACCGCTGCCCCGATCAGTCCACTGCGCCATCAAAGGCCAAGTTGAAATCTCCCCCCAGCAGTAAAGCCCTGTCTGGAAGGCCAGTCAGCTCATGCACCACATCCCGAATGAACCCCTCTTGGCGCTCATTGGGGACATATACTGTGGCTTCTGTAAAGGTATGTGTGCCCAAGGTAAAGGTGTATGCCAGGAGCCTACCTTTGATATCTGCCCGCTTGCTGCCCACCTGCCCCGGGAACTGAGCGGAAACCAGTATCGCCACCCCCGCCTTCTTGGTGGTGTGAGAAGAGAATAGTTGATGCGGGAAGGCCCTAGACCTCAATCTATGTGTGTCAATTGGCAGAAGGTGCGTTTCCTGGAGCAAGCAAATGTGAGCCCCCGAGTGTTCAAGAAAAGACAGGACAGCCCGCCTCTTGGTGGGGTTATTAAGCCCCTTAACGTTAAAGGACAAGATTTTAATGTCGGCCGTCATGGGAGGGGGTCCCAGGGTATGTTAAGAACAACAGCCCAAAGCTTGCGACGCAAATATAAGGGCACAAAATTGCAAATGCGTTCAACCCTTCATGTCTGGAGGAAGGAGGAGTGAGCCCAAGAACTCTTAACAAGAAACATACAAATGAGAACTTAAACTTACAAAGTCCGCAAAAGTCCTGGGCAGTGCGCCCCATGGAGAGTCGTGAGATGGATAGCAGGGGCACCCAATGCCCCCACCCCGCCCAGGGCCCCGCCAATTAGATCAATATGGATCCCTTAAGGAGTGCAGCTGTCGTTACCAGAGTCGATCTGCTTCAATCTGCTGCAGTTGAGTCTCTTGACAGGAAATTTAGCACTGCCGTGCGTTCTTTAGCCATTTCCTCCGGGTCTCGGCGAATACGCAGCGGAGACTTCCCGACTCGTTGCCATCTTGCGGGGCTGTCGCGGCGATCATTGGAGGCTGTCTTCTCCGGAGTGTCCTGGTCTACATCCGGCAGGCGAAGAAGCGACGAGGCCTCTCCGAGGGATCGCATTTGTCGGAGCTTGCCCTCCCATTTGAAGATGAGCCGGAACGGATGGCCCCAGGAGTAAGAGATGTCTTTAGAATGCAGGAACGCCGTGACGGGTTGTAACTCCCATCGTTTCTGCAAGGTTGAGGCTGCCAAGTCTTGGTATAGGAGAGGCCTGCAAGAGCGGAAGTCTATGGGATGTTTGGCCCGCGCCTCCCGCAAGATGCGTTCCTTGAGTTGGAAGTCATGCACGCACGTCAGTATGTCAGGAGGGGGGGCAGTCGCCAGCCTTTTGGGACCCACACGATGCGTCCGGTCCAGTTTGATCCGTTGCTCCGGGGACTCTCCCAGTATATGATGGAACAGTTCCGTGATGAAGGCCTCGATATCTTGCCCCTCCGACCCCTGAGGCACCGCCCGGATCCGGATATTGTTTCGGCGGGAACGGTTCTCTAGGTCCTCCGCGTGGGCTTGGAGATCCAAGTGCTGGTCCCGGAGTCGTAGGATTTCTTGTTGAAGCTGCGCCACCTCTTCATCTCTCGCTGCCGTTTGCGCCTCCAGGTCATCCACTCTCTCCCCCACCGAATCAATGTCCCTGCGCATCTCCCGTATCTCAGCAGTCAGGTCCTTCTTCATAGTATGAAATTCTTTCATGAGGGTGGCAAAGAGAGATTCAAGGACGCTGCGGGTGACCGGTCCATCCAGATCGTCCTGTCCATGTCCCGCCGAGGGACCCCCTGCGCCGCTGATGCTTCGGCCCCTCCAGCCCCAGGCTTAAGGAGAAGGTCTTTAACGGAGCGGTCTTTTCTGGATTTGTTGGTGGCCATCTTGAGGGGACGAGCTCCCCTCCACCGGCGACGTGAGAGCTAAGCCAAGCAGAAGAAGAGAGGGGGGGAGCACTAGGGACCAGGCAGCCTCCTTCCCAAGCTACCCAGATTATCGCCACTGCCAGTCGGGCTCCCGGTGGGCAAAAAGGAGATGGTACGCTGTGTAGGCCCCAATACGCGGTGATCGGCTCAGCCCTTCCCCCAGGCCGCCTCATGAGACCTCCGCGGCACTCCTCCTCTGTCCGCACGCAGCAGGCCACAGGACGTGCCTCTCCAGAAGCCTCCTCTGGCCTCAGGGCCGTAGCTGTGGCAGCGTCGCTGTATGGGCCGGTCACGGCCCCCCCTCAGCTAGTGTAGCTGCTCCGCTAGCTCCCGCTCTCGGGGGAGGGTCACCTGTCGTCCCCTGAGATGTTGCGCAGAAATTCTGCAGGGCAGTCAACAGGACACCCCCACCAACCGGGGGGAGGGTGTCTCCGGGGGGCCAGACGTGCGGTCAGGTCGCAGCGGCCTCCGGGCTACCGAAGTGCGTGTGTGGGCCCAAGCCCAAGTCCACCCAGCTCTCACCTCCCAAGGGTCGCAGGGGGAGGCGGGAGGCAAGGGAGCAGCAGTCCGGAGGTTCCCAGGGCCCCTCAGCCGTAAGGGCAGTCTCACCTCCTCTCTCGCTGACAACGTGGCTTCTCCCAACGGCCCAAGGCGGAGGGCCACACCGTTCCGGTCATCCGTCAGCGTAGTGCGTGCAGGGACACACCTGCACTCCCCGCAGCCAGCGGGGCTCCCGCGTCACCTCCTCGGGCAGTCAGTGCCGCCCGGATCCTTCCAGCAGGGGCGAGGATCTCCGCTAGGCCCCGTCTCTAATGTGCGGCCGTTCACGCGCTTCACCGCCGCAGCCGCCAAGTAGGCCGCAGGCCGCGCGGCTCCGAGCAGAGCGATGTCTGTCAGCGTGGAGCGCCGGAGCCGCTCCACTCCCATCGATCGGACTCTGCGAATCAGCAGCTGGCGTGAGCAGGGTCCGGAGTGCTGTTATGGGATCCGCTATGGGCAGCTATGCGGTCAGGGCCCAGGCCAGGGGTCGGAGGGATGGGTAGGCACGTCCTACACAGTCGCCATCTTGGCCACGCCCCAAATGCTCCATTTTTAGTGATAATGAGTGTTGGTAGGCAGGGCGAACCAAAAGCAGACCAGGCAAAACTTTTCAACCCAGCCCCACTTCCTTCCTCTCTTCTCATCTCGCTCAATCTCTCCTCGCTCTTATCTAATGTGTGGGTGGCTGTGCCCGGTGTAATTACCTCGGGAAGCTGGAGAAAGTAGCAGAGGCGCCAGCAGAGGTCTTGTGCCTTCAAAAGTCATTATCTCAGGCCTGAATGCCCCTTTTTTCCACCGTGCATTAGCCACTTGAGCAATAGCGGCTGCCTCTGTAACGGGGTGGTAGGGCAGCGGGAGTGATGAAAAAACTAAAAATAAACTTACCTTCTTCTTCTTCGCAGCTGCTGCACGTCTTTCCTCTGGACTCGCCTGCACCGGAAGCACCCAGGCTCCCGGACTCTCACAGCCAATCACGACGCTGCAGGAGCAGCATCGTGATTGGTCTGAGTGGCCTGTTTGGCCGCTCAGGCAGTACCTGGGAGGCTGGGCATGTTCTGTGTAATACAGCCCAGTGAGGAACATGCCAAGTGCCACATGCCAAGTGCGCCCGGAGGGCGACCAAGCTGTCATGCACACTTAGGGAGGGAGTGCAAACCACTCCTGCTCCTTCTAATAAAATGATAATAACTTCTTGTTATTATCATATTCTTTTTCTTCTCCACTGCTCAATGAGCAGTGGGACGATGCTCCTCCGCCTAAACAGAGGAGCCGCCACTGCACTTGAAGCCGTTTTTAGGTGGAAGCCTACTGGACAGTGCAGATGTCTGGTTTGCTGCTAGGTTCTTGGGGACATTCTGAAAGCTTCAATGCCACACAAAGAGCAGGGAGGACTCTTCAGTACAGGACAGTACAGGGAGGACTTCAGTACAGGAATAGGAAGCAGGTATTTTATTACAGTAGCTTTACTCTGAATGGCAAATCCCATGTAAATAAAAATAAAGAATGAGGGGGGCAACGGGGCATGCAATGCCGTTCTGGGCCTCAGCCATAGAGTCGTGCAATTTCCCTCTGATATTCCGGCGTCATTCCTACTATGGCTTTGCAAAGAAAACCCTTACAGAACTTGACTCTTAGTCACAGCAAAGGCAAGCAGACCACGGGCTCCTTATGGAGGTAATGTGGGGTGCTGGAGTTCAGAATCCAATGATCACCCAGAAGTGCACTAAGTAATTGCCCAACCCAGTACTTTGCTTTATAAAAAGAAAAATACTTTATTACACACTGAAAACTAAATACCACAATATCAAACCAGTAAAATATAGGGAACTTGCACCTCGGTATGGTACCCACTCTTCCCCTGCCTCTGGATTTCTGTCCTTCTCAGAATTAGGCAGTTCTCTTCTGGGGGTTAGAGTGTCTCAGAAGGCATGAATCAAGGCTCAGGTGCAAATTACCATTTGTAGATGTGGAAGATCTCAGTTCTCTTGGTTTGTAAAGTCTCACCATATGCAGACCTTCCTTCAGGGAGGACTGAGACCGGCAGTGGGCCGGCAATGCACACAGTCTCTCTACCACTTCTGGGGGAAGGCATCTTCTTCATGATAGCACGGCCTTCTTTGGTCCTATGGAGGTCACACCATAGAACAGCAGCTGACTCCACCATCATAGCCCTCCGACTAGAAGATCAGGTAAGTGGAAGTTGCAGTGGCCCCATGGGACCAGGCAGGTCATGGTCAACTTCTTACCCACTTCTGGGCGCTGGCACTGGTGGGTCAATGCAGACGGGCCATGCTGCCCTCCAGTTACAACAGCATAGGGAGCTGCATCAGGTGCAATTCCTTGGTCATAGAGGTGTGTATAGCATTGGGCACACATCTCTTGATCACAGTAGAGTTGACAGGCATGTCACATTTTTCTTGGTCACAGTGGCATGGACTGCTGCTGGCACACATCTCTTGGTCAGAGCAGTGTGGACAGCTATGGGTACAGGTTTTTAGTTGCAGCCGCGTAGGCAGCTGAAGACCTGTGGATCACTTCCTTTGACACCTAAGTCATGCATATCACTCTCCACCATCTTCCATCCTTTGGTAGACCACACCAGCACTAGGATCTCACTGCTTTGGGCTCTTCTTGCACAATCACACTTCGGCAGGGCTGGCAGGCTCCTTCCCTCTTTCAGCAGGCAGGTTTCGCTCTAGGCACTTCGGGTCAGGTGGACAGCATAATACAGCATGGGAAGAATTCAGGTGATGTATCACACACAAGTGGGAAGCTGGCTGTCAAGTAGACACCACCTGAAATTGCACAGAAGTTCCCTGAGTACTCTGAAAAGCACTCCCTTCCTTGATCAACGAGAACTTGGAACTGGAATAACATGTCGGTCAGTGGCTCTCACGTTTATCAAGTGAAAGCAGACACGAGATGTGGATTCACTGTCTGCCCTTTCAGAAACAGTTTAGGGTGGTTCTCCTTTCAAGTGTGTTTTCCATGCTGCTTTCAGACACAGCCTCAGTATACAGTGATGCACCTCAAAGCAGGCTAACATACTACCCTTCATCCCCACCATCTACCAAATATCAGTGGTACAGGAAGACTAATCAGCAGTTCCTCTCAGCGTAAAGCCTACTGGAATTATTAAAGGAGCCTTGTCTCCTTTCTCCCAACTCCAGCGTTTAGTTGTTCTCCCTCCAGGTTCAGGAATGTTCACTATATACTGCCATTGTCTGGGTAAAAAATCTCACCTCCATCATGTGCACAAAATGGATCCCACTGCTCTCAATTACTATGGCTCACTCTCACAGACAATGCATTTTCCATACAAACAACATAATTAGACATGTACAACATACACGTGGTATGTTAGCACCAGGATCTGGGTTAGTGGATAGAAGCGGACCTTTACATGAGTGGGCTAGTAGGCCTCAACTCCAGTCACACATATAAAAATGCCTGGTCACAACTATGGATTCACAAAACACAGTATGCCGCCACCACTGTTTCACATGCTAAACCAATAACAGGGACAGTAGTCCACAGTCAATGTAATGTAATGCGGGCACACTTGGTGTCACTCATGTCTAATAACGGGGTTAGGCACCTGCGCACACATTAGATTAATGTGAGGCTAGGGCCAACCGTCAAAGACCAGAATACAAGATTCTTGCAGTTGGGCACTCTGGGAAGGGGAACACAATTGTACACCATGAAGGGGACTATTCTGTCCCAACAGATGCAATCTGTGCTAAAAAAAAGTTACCTGAATGGTTCGCTCGGGTAAAACTTCAACCCACAATGGATTTTCCAGTAGATTTACCAGTGCCCAATGTTAAAACAACAGCTGCTTGTGTTTGGGTAGTTTGCGTTGATCCTAGGATCCCCCAAATAGGATATTTATTCGAATTAAACCTCGTTTACTCAACGAGGCGTAATGGCATAATCTCAGGCATTGGGCATCCCATACCTACTGTGAAATGCCCAAAATTAGGTGAGATTACACCAGCATAAAGGACATTTTATTTGGGCTTAGTTGCAGTGAAGCTGGGACACAGATAGGTGTCGGTATGTTACCCAGGAAACCCATGTTTTCATGTCCTGTCCCTCACCATTCCTGTTTAAAGAGCTATCACCTTACCTTATATAATGTCCCTGCTGTTTAAAAAAACACATAGATTGTTAAAATGGCGAGATTGGGGCCTGTCATAGATTGGAGGCCCCAGCTCAAGCTAATGTTGTGGTTGGTTTACGCTTGGCCACTGGTGTTTGTCTGTGGTGCACAATTTGGTGGAGTTAGGAGTGTTCTCACCTTTGAATTTGGGGGGTAAATAAGTGTCAGACAGTGCATTTATGAGATTAGGCTAGCAACATCACTTAAATCAGTCATCGTTAATGACAAAGGAAAATGTAAAGGGAGAGTGAGTGACACTGCCAGAAATTCTAGAAAAGTTTAGTAATGTACGTGCACTCACAAGATATTCATGGCTGACCGACTTTTTAACAGTAATGGAATTTGGTTTATCTTCACAAACTTCAAGGTCACACGTCCTGATCACTTTGGGTGATGGGACGAGGAAACTGGGTGCAGTCAGCTACACTGACCAAGTTATCATGACTGTACCAATGACTCACGGCTGGAAACTGACATCGAAGAACAGGCCCTTCAATGAAGTGTCTCAGGTGATACCCAAAGCTGGGGCCGCACTGCAGCTCATTCTAGAGGAGGGGTTAATGTATACATTAGATGCAACCCTTTCAGAGAAAATGGGCAGCAGCCCAGTTCAGCAACGGTCCACGGAGCTTCTTTTCAATCTTCTTGCAGAACGCGCCATTGTCTCCCTGCTCCCCGGGGAGCCACAGTATAGAACAGCAATGACAAAAGAGGCTGCCTGACTCTAAATGGGATAAAAGCAGCACGACTTGGGTTCCCTAGACGTGACTATTAGGCTTCCGTAGAGTGAAGAAGAATGAAAAGAGAGCAGCATTGCTGAGGTTGTAAACAAAGCCAAGGACAGCATGACAAACGCAAGAATTAATTCAGCATGAACAGGATGGCGATCGCTCTGCGGAGTGTGAAACATCTCTGAGTATGCAGTCCATCTGCTTCTGGCACAGTGTGCATGAGCTGGCACCGATGCCACCTTCTGCTGTCACTTTATGAATATGCCAGACGTTTATGGTACGAGATATCATCCCCTCCATGGGCAAGATCATAAAATTCTCAATTTTTAGTGATAATGAGTGCTGGTAGGCAGGGCGAACCAAAAGCAGACCAGGCAAAACTTTTCAACCCAGCCCCACTTCCTTCCTCTCTTCTCATCTCGCTCAATCTCTCCTCGTTCTTATCTAAAGTGTGGGTGGCTGTGCCCGGTGTAATTACCTCGGGAAGCTGGAGAAAGTAGCAGAGGCGCCAGCAGAGGTCTTGTGCCTTCAAAAGTCATTATCTCAGGCCCGAATGCCCCTTTTTTCCACCGGGCATTAGCCACTTGAGCAATAGCGGCTGCCTCGGTAACGGGGGCGGTGGGGCAGGGGGAGTAATGAAAAAACTAAAAATACCTTCTTCGCAGCCACTGCACGTCTTTCCTCTGGCCTCACCTGCACCGGAAGCACCCAGGCTCCCGGACTCTCCCAGCCAATCACGACGCTGCAGGAGCAGCATCGTGATTGGTCTGAGTGGCCTGTTTGTCCGCTCAGGCAGTACCTGGGAGGCCGGGCATGTTCTGTGCAATACAGCCCAATGAGGAACATGCCAAGTGCGCATGACTGTTTGGCCGGCCCAGGAGGGCGACCAAGCTGTCATGCACACTTAGGGAGGGAGTGCAAACCACTCCTGCTCCTTCTAATAAAATGATAATAACTTCTTGTTATTATCATATTCTTTTTCTTTTCCACTGCTCAATGAGCAGTGGGGCGATGCTCCTCCGCCTAAACAGAGGAGCCGCCACTGCACTTGAAGCCGTTTTTAGGTGGAAGCCTACTGGACAGTGCAGATGTCTGGTTTGCTGCCAAGTTCTTGGGGACATTCTGAAAGCTTCAATGCCACTCTACTCTACGATATGCCATTGCACTCTATGCCACTCCACTCTATGCACCTCCACTTTATGCTACTTTACTCTACGCCTCTCCATTCTACAACCTTCTATTCTACACCACTCCACTCTACTCAACTCCATTCTATGCCACAACACTCTACGACACTCTATGCCACTCCACTCTATAACACTTAACTCCACTCTATGCTACACCTCTCCACTCCACTCTACGACACTCCACTCTACGCCACTCCACTCTATATCACTACACTCTACGACACTCTCCTCCACTATACCACACTCTATTCCACTCTGTGCCACTCCACTCTATAACATTCTACTCCACGCTATGCCACTTCATGGCACTTTACGGGACACAACTGCAGTCTACTCTATTACACCACTGTACGTCACTCCATTGTACACCACTCTTTGCCACTGCACTCTACTACACTCTATGCCACTCCACTCTAAGACACTCTCCTCCACTCTACGCCACTCCACTCTACAACACTCTACTACACTCTATGTCACTCCATTCTACTCCACTCTATGACACTCCTCTTTAGGACATTCCTCTTTAGGATCCACCACACTATGACACTCTACTCCACTCAACTCTACTCCACTCAACTTTATGACACTCTGCTCTACTCTACGTCACTCCACTCCACACCACTCTCTGCCACTGCACTCTACTACACTCTATGCAACTCCACTCTAAGACACTCTACTCCACTCTACAACACTCTACTCCACTCTATATCACTCCACTCTAGGACACTCCTCTCTAGGACAGTCCTCACTAGGACACTTCACTCTACGACACTCTACTCCGCTCTACTCTATGACACTCAACTCTATGACACTCTGCTCTGCTCTATGCCACCCCACTCAACGACACTCTACTCCACTTTATGCCACTCTGCGACAGTCTACTCTGTTCTATGCCACAACACTCTACTCCAATGTACGCACCTCCCTCTATGCCACTCTGTCACTTTATTTCACTCTATGCCAAACAACACCACTTTACTCCACTCTATGCCACTCCACTCTGACACTCTACTCCACTCCACTCTATACCACTCTATGCTAATCCATGACACTCTACGCCTCTCTATGCCACTCCACTCTACTCTACACCACTCTAATCTACACCACTCCATGACATTCTACGCTACTCCATGACACTCTATGCTACTCCATTATATGACACTCTACTCCACTCTATTCCACTCCACTCTATGACAATCTACTCAACTCTATGCCACAACACTTTACTCCCATGTACACAACTCCCTTTATGCCACTCCACGCCACTTTGCTCCACTTTACACCACTCCTTGCCACTCCTCCCTACTCAACACTCTACTCCACTCTACATCACCCCATGCCACTCTATGCCACTCCACTGTCCTACACTCTACTCCAGTCTACGCCCTTCCGCTCTACTCCCCTCCACTCTACTCCCTCCATGACACTCCATGACACACCACTCCATGCCACTTCACGCCACTCTGCTCCATGCCACACCACAACACTCTACACCAGGGGCGGCTCCTCCGTTATGGCGTTATCAGCAGCAGAAGTGGTGGGCACTGGGCACTGCTGTAAGTGCGCATGTCTGTTTGGCCGGCCCTCTCAGGATGGCCAACCCGACATGCGCACTGACCTCTCTCCAACCCGAGCTGCATTGCCGGGTGGCGAGAACAGCAGGCACAGGCTTCCAGTCCCCTTTGGAGCGGAAAGCAAGCCCTCTCAGGCCAATCACAGCGCTTCTCGAGATGTGCTGGGATTGGCCGTAGAAGAGTCTGGGACACTGTGCTCATGGGCACTACAGTTTGCAGTTCCTGGACCAGAAAGAGCACCGAGGCAAGGCGCGGGAGAAGAGGATCGTAGAGGCGGCGGCCGGCAGCAGGAAGGTAGGTGTACTTTTTTCTTGTTCTCCCCCTTGCTGCCCCCCTCCTTTTCGTGTTGGCAGCAGCCACCACTGCAAGTACTCTTGCCACAGAGTGCAAGGGACAGAGCTTCCACCATTGTTATGGTGCTTGATGCATGGTTTCTCAGCATTACATGGGCACTAGGGAATGAGAACAATCAAAGTCCAAAGTATGTTCATCTCACGCAAATCCCTTGAACAGCAGCCTGGGATGTGCATACCTCGCTCTGCTATCCTGCCCTGCACAGCAAGGGAGAACCTTCCAGTTTCACTGTGTCCTATGCACTGCTGTAATGACTGATGCCGTGTAACCTCAGGCCTGATCCGCTGTCAGTCATGAAACTTACAGTAGAGTGAAAACTCACAACTGACTGCATCCATCATAGTCTGGTGTGCAACCAACAACACAGCAGCAAACACTGTACCAAGGCAGGTACTTTCCCGGGATGTTCATCACTCTGCATCCCGGGAGACACTGCGCTTTAACCCAAAGCCAGCAATATGGCTTAGTGAGCTGAACGCTCGACGCTGTCACAATGCGATTTATCTCCGGTCATGAGTTCGAACTCCGGTGATGCAGAATTAGCCCTTCATCTTTCCGTAGATCGTTACACTGAGTCACATAAATGAGGAAGCGATAACTCCTAGGTTTACAGTGCCTAAAATGGGCAGAAGTTTGGCACTCAGCACTACTTTAAAAAGAAGGTGTTATTAAAATACTTTATGGCGCATGTTATCCAATGCTCCTGTTACCATCTTGCAATTTTTCTCCTTTGTGTGCCATTGCTGGCCACACATTTCGCCCAGTGGTCTGTGAACCAGAAAGCACCCTGGTGACAGATCCTTGGCTGTACAGCACAGAGTTGGTGATGGCTACCAACTTGAATCAGTAAGTTGCTACAGTTTAAGACGATGCGTCCCTGTGAGCAGTCCCTTGGCGTTAATAACACCTGATTGCAGCTGGGATGAAAAGTGGACACACGCACATACAAACTATTGGCATTCGCATGAGAGAGCAGCGCGAAGATTAAAACTTACAATGGCCATAGATGACAAAGCAATGACCAGTTGTATGGGTATTAATAAATAGCAATTTGGTTTGCCTGGTATTTAATATGTGGCTATTCCACAAAGAGGACTGGGCATAATTATTCTACAAAGTGCTATGTCCTCGTAGCCTTCTCGACCCAGTGGCACTAATTGCTTCTTTTCTTATTTGTTTAATGTACTCAAGGGTTCATATTGATGTCTGCAAGGTAAACACAGGTGAAGTCCATGCCTGCTGCAGTGCCGGAGAATCAATAAGGACAGCACAGCCCATTCTCACAGGAGGATCCAACAGCAAATCACACGCAGCCAGCCCGGCGTCATGAGTCTGAGGCGCTGTGCGCTGAGATCGTGCACTGCATCTGACTGATGTCTAGGGACAGAGCGGAAAAGATCACGGCTATAAAAGGGAATATGCATGTGATACTTATAGCCACTTATGAACATTTAATAACACCCAGCAAATTATAGAGGCAAGTGTGCAGCTGAGGTTACTCTCGTGAACGCCAGATTACATTTAATGACTCCAGCTCTCATAAAAGATCTGGCCACCTTTGTCATTCTAAACCGAGCAACCTATAACGTTATTTTCAAATAATTTTTTTCTCTGTATGGATTTGGAATAAAAAAAGACTCAAACATTGTATATTGATGTGCATTTAGAAACCTCAGTTTTACATAATATTTGTGTCTACATCCAACAGATATATTGCTTGTTGTTGGCAGCCACCCCTCAAAGAGTGACTGAATGAGTAACAAGTGTGACTGATCAACTGTTACTCCTTAGGCGAGAGATTGACTACTTGAGTTATGAGTGAGTGAATAAGAGAGTGAACGTGCAAATTAGTCTTCAATCGAGTGAATGAGTCAGTGAATGGGTGAGTATGGTAGTAGGTGAGTGAGTTATGAGTGAGTGGCTAGGTAGATGAGTGACTGGATCAATGAGTGATTGCGTGAGCAGGCAGAAGGATGGATGGATGCCTGAGAGAGCGAGTGGCTCGGAACCTTTTATGAAAGAGAGAGAGAAAGAGAGTGAGTGTGTGGGTTATTATCATAAATCCCTCTTTGGAGACCATACAAGCAGCCGTAGGCAATCAGTGCTGATTGCTGTAGTATTGTACTTGTTAGAAACGGGGGTCTCTAGTTGGCAGAGGTAGGTACCTTTGTCCAAATAGGGACCCTTGCTTCTAGTCATGGTAAGGGGGATACACTCCTAAAATAACCCCTGCTCACCCCCTTGGCAGCTTGGCACGAGCAGACAGGCTTATCTCAGAGGCAGTGTGTAAAGCTTTTGTGAACACATACAGTAATACAGTGAAAACACTACAAATGGACACCACACCAGTTTAGAAAAATAAGCAATCTTTATCTAAACCAAGACAAGACCAAACAACAAAAATCCACAATACAGTAATAAAAATATGACTTTCAGATGGTAGAAATAGTTCAGTTCAAGCAAAATTGCAGATACAACACTTTTCTCACAAAGTACCTGGGATGCGTCACCCAAAAAAACAAAACAGGCCGCAGGGAAGGTGCGGCGTTGGTTCCTTACACTCAGGGAAGGTGATGCGTCGGTTCCTTGCTTCGGGGGGGGTGATGCGTTGGTTCCTTACTGCTATATATCTAGGAAACAGTGGTTCAGGTGTGGCCTAAATGGTCCAAAGCGAGAAAGTGACCCAGCAGGGAACACTTGGTTCTAAGATTTTGAAATTAATTCATGAGGGAGCAAAGGAAAGATCAGAGGAAGGTCATGTAGGTCAGATAAATGATAGACATTTATTTTACAATTTTTTGTATAGTATTCAGGTGCTCACATACATTTAGGTGAAAGGAAGCGTGACATGCAGGGTGATAGTGAGGTTTAAAAAGGCATCGCATTGACAACAGTATAATGAGCTCCACAGTTATTTTACAAGGAGTAATAGGAGTTCATGTTGTATGGTGGTCGACGGCGTTTCGAACCCAATAAGTGGGGTTCATCTTCAGGACAAGGGTGAGCAAGCTGAATTAGAAGAAAGGAAAATCATCCTTGGCCCATTCGTCTGTTAATGATGTGGGCAGCTGGTACTGATTTTTAAAATGGGCTGAAGGCGTGAATTAATGGCGCCAAAGAACTGAGTGGGAATGTCTGTCCAGGACTCGTGTTTGCTTATTTGGAGGGAACCCGGGATGGAAAGGCAGCTGGCCGGGATGATTGGTTTTGTATTTTTTAGAAAACGAACTGCAGGGCCTTTAAATGGGAGCCTGGAGCTGTGCAGACGGGAGCGTCCTGCTTCTGCCTTTGCTGGCATCGAATGGTTCCTTACTGCAGCGCAGGGGAGGGGATGCGTCGGTTCCTTACCGAAGAGGAGGTGATGCGTTGATTTCTTACTGCATGGGGAGGTGGTGCGTCGGTTTCGTACTGCGTCCCCCAGCGATGCGACGGATTTGGTGCCTCGATGCGATGTGACGATCCGGTGATGATGCGTGAACTCGTGCAGCTGCACAGCAGGCCTTGCGTCGGACTCGGTGCGGTGATCCCGGACTTCGGAGATCGGTGCACTCAATGCGGCGTGCGGCAATTTCTCGAGCCGCAGCAGGTGCTGCGACGGTTTCTTCGGCGTTGCATCAGAAACAGGTGCGGATGCATCTCGCTTCTTCGATCTTCCAGCTCCCAGCGGGAAACAGTTCTCTAGAGGTCCAGAACAGCAGCAGGCACCTCTCTGCAGGTTAGAATTCCCAGCAAGGAAATTCAGGGGAGCTGGTGGTGAAGTCTTTGTGTCCCTGAGACTTCAGAACAGGAGGCAAGCTCAGTTTCAAGCCCTTAGAGATCTTCTTGCAAGCAGGTGACAAATCAAACAGCAAAGTCCTTTTCTCCTTTCCTTGGCAGCAAGTAGCCACTGCAGGCCAACCCCAGACAGCAAACAGCACAGGGGAGGTATTCCTCCTCAGCTTCTCTGGCTCTTCTCCTTGGCAAAGGTTCCTATTTATTCCCAGAAGTGATCTAAAAGTCTGGGGTCTGGGCCCCTCTTTTTATACACAAAAATCCTTTGTTCTCTGACGGCAGAGAGTGTCTGTACCCACCCAAAACCAGTTCTGTCCTCACTGGTGCAGCTTCCTGGCAGGAGGTGGAGACAGCATTGTTGAAGGCAGACCAGGCCCATTCAGGTGAAAGGAAATCTTCTCCCACTACTCTAAATGCAGCCCAGGTCTATTCAGCCCAGCCCTGACTCATCAGACTTCTGGAGCCACTGCCCCTCTCCAGCCCCTGTCATCCAAAAGCCAGACATGCAATACACAAACCTAGCAGAGGCACACTAGATGGTTAGGCAAGAAAATACCTACTTTCTAAAAGTGGTATTTTCAAACACAGAATGTAAAAATCACCCTCACTAAAAGATGCATTTTAACATTCTGAGTTCAGGCATACTAAAACTTTATTTTTCTACTTTGTTCCTAGGGCCAGTTATGTTTATAAGATGTTATAAACAAACTCCCCATTCTGTCCTATGGGAACAGGTAGCCTTGCAATAGTGAAAAACAAAATTGGCAGTAATTCACTATCAGGACATACCACACACATCAGGGCATGTCCTACCTTTCACATACATTGCACCCTGCCCACAGGGGTACCTTGGGCCTACCTTAGGGGTGCCTGACATGTAAGAAAAGGGAAGGTTAGGGCCTGGCAAGTGGGTGCACTTGCCAAGTCGACATGGCAGTACCAGACTGCACACAGGCTCTGCAATGGCAGGCCAGAGTTACATTTTACAGGCTGCTTCTGTGGGTGGCACAATCAGTGCTGCAGCCCACTAGCAACATTTGATTTACAGGCCCTGGGCACCCACAGTGCACTATACTAGGGTCTGACAAGTAAATCAAATATGCCAATCATGGAATCACTCATCCATAACAACACTTTACAAAGGGAGCACACGCATTGGCGTGTTCTGTGCCAGGGCGGTGTTCCACCATAAAGTCCATCCCCTGTAGGGAAATGGACCATCTCAACAGCTTTTGATTCTCACCCCTCATCTGCATCAACCATCTGAGGGGCCTGTGGTCTGTCTGAACCCGGAAGTGAGTCCCAAACAAGTATGGCCTCAGCTTCTTCAGTGCCCAGACCACAGCAAATGCCTCACGCTCAATCGCACTCCACCTCTGATCCCGTGGAAGTAGCCTCCTACTAATGAAGGTTACAGGTTGGTCTAGGCCCTCTTCATTCAGCTGTGAGAGCACAGCCCCCACACCATGCTCTGAAGCATCTGTCTGCACAATGAACTCTTTAGAGAAGTTGGGTGCCTTAAGCACTGGCGCCGTCCACATGGCAGATTTCAGGGCATCAAAAGCTTTCTGGCAGGCGTCAGTCCAGTTCACTTTCTTGGGCTGCTTCCTGGACGTCAGCTCTGTCAAGGGGGCAACAATGGTGCCATACCCCTTGACAAACCTCCTGTAATAGCATGTGAGTCCTAAAAAGGCTCCTACCTCTGTCTGGGTCTTGGGGGGTTCCCAAGCCAGAATGGTA
The DNA here is from genome assembly GCA_963921515.1 of Calotriton arnoldi. Taxonomy (NCBI): domain Eukaryota; kingdom Metazoa; phylum Chordata; class Amphibia; order Caudata; family Salamandridae; genus Calotriton; species Calotriton arnoldi. The sequence goes on from CAWUFW010004151.1 coordinate 765,196, forward strand.
TCAATCTTGGGTTGTAGGGGCGCCACCTGGCCACTCCCTACCTGGTGTCCCAAGTACACCACAGAACCCTGCCCGATCTGGCTCTTCCTCGCCATGATCGTGAGGCCTGCCCTCTGCAGAGCCTTCAACATTTCCCAGAGGTGGTGCAGATGTTCCTTCCAAGTGGCACTGAGCACTGCAATGTCATCCAGGTAGGCAGCACTGAAATCCTCCAGTCCAGCCAACACCTGGTTGACCAACCTCTGAAAGGTGGCAGGTGCATTCTTCAACCCAAAGGGCATCACCCACAATTGGTAGTGCCCCTCTGGCGTTGAGAATGCTGACCTCTCCTTTGCCCCATCAGTTAAGGCAATCTGCCAGTACCCAGACATCAAGTCAAAGGTGCTGAGGTACCGGGCAGCTCCCAACCGATCGATGAGCTCATCAGCTCTGGGGATGGGGTGCGCATCAGTCCTGGTGACCGAATTGAGCCCTCGGTAGTCCACACAGAACCGGAGTTCTGGTGTGGCACTGGGTGCGGCAGCCTTTGGGACCAAGACCACTGGGCTGGCCCAAGGGCTGTTTGAGGGCTCAATCACCCCTAGCTCTAACATCTTGGAGACCTCCTCCTTGATGCAAGCCTTAACCCTGTCAGTCACTCTGTAAATTTTGTGCTTTACAGGAGGACTGTTCCCAGTGTCAACATCATGGACACACCACTGAGTGACACCAGGGGTCAGGGAAAACAGAGGAGCAAACTGTCACTCTGCTGTTCAGGAGTCGGGGCGGGGGAGAGTGATACACCGTCCGTTGACCCATCGTGCTCCTGTGCAGACAGGAGGTCAGTAAGAGGCTCAGTCTCCTCTTCCATTCCAGCATCTGTTGCTAGGAGCATGCCCACTTCGGACCTCTCCAAGTGGGGCTTCAGGTGATTCACATGCAGGACCCGCAAAGGGTTCCTAGGGGACTGCAAGGCCACCAAGTAGGTGACGTTACTCTTGCGCTCCACCACCTCAAATGGTCCGGTCCACTTATCCTGGAGCGCACAAGGCTCCACTGAAGCCATGACCCATACTTTTTGTCCAGGCTGAAACTCAATCAGAGTGGGATTCTGTTCATACCACCATTTCATCTCCTCCTGGCTGGCTTCCAGAATCACCTGAGCGAGTTGTCTGAAGCGCTTAGTCTGGTTTCTGAAGGCCAGCATGTAGCTATATACATCCTGGGGAGGTTTACTGGGAGCTTTCTCCCAGCCTTCTTTCACAAGACTCAGAGGTCCTCTTACAGGATGGCTGTACAGCAGTTCAAAGGGACTGTGCCCTAAGGACTTCTGTGGTACCTCCCTGTAAGCAAACAGAAGGCATGGCAAGAGGACGTCCCACTTACGCCTCATGGGTTCACCAAGACCCATAATCATGCCCTTCAGGGCCCGGTTGAATCTCTCAACCAGCCCATTACCTTGGGGGTGGTAAGGAGTGGTGAACTTGTATGTAACACCGCACTCCTGCCACAGGGACTTCATATACTTCGATATGAAGTTGGTACCACGGTCTGACACCACCTCTCTGGGGAACCCCACATGGGAGAAAATCCCCATCAACACATGACCCACCACAGGGGCCATCACAGTTCGGAGAGGGATGGCTTCCGGGTACCGGGTGGCATGGTCCACCAAGACCAGGATGAACCTGTTGCCTATGGCTGTCTTGGGATACAGAGGCCCCACAATGTCAATACCCACCCTCTCAAAGGGGGTGCTGACCACATGGAAAGGTTGGAGAGGAGCCTTACACTTCCTCCCACTCTTGCCACTTGCCTGGCAAGTCTGGCAAGACCTACAATTAGTATCAGAGTGCTTGGCATCTGGGGCCAGTAAAAGTGGGTGACAAGCCTTTCAAAGGTCTTGTCTTGCCCCAAATGTCCTGCCAAAGGTACATCATGAGCCAGACCCAGTAGGAAGGCTCAGCAACCTTAGGCTCGCTATACAGGAGACCATTCTCCCAGTATATCCAATGTTATCCAGACTGATCACCTGCTGCCTGGTTTGCAGCCTGCTGCCGCAAACCAATAAGAGAAGGGCACGTCTGCTTCTCCTGGCAGAATTCTTCCCTGGAGGGGCCTCCTTCCTGCTGCCAATGGGTCAGCTCAGGCAGGTCCCCCAGTTCAGCCACTTGTTCCCCTGTAGGCTCCAGGGCATCCTCCTCAAGGTTTTCCTCCTCCTGGACCGTGGGAACTTCAGGGGGCTGGTTTCCCGCGCCCCCTGCCTCTTCTCTTTCTGGCAGGCACCTGGGCCACTCTTTCAGGCTCCAGGTCCTCTTGAATGTCCTTACTGGCTGCCATTGACCGAGTGGTCACGCCTGCCCACTCAGGCAGACCCAACATCTCCAAATGAGACCTCCGCCCCACCTTCGCCCAAGGGGAGCTCTCCAAATCATTGCCTAGCAGACATTCAACAGGCATGGCTGGCCTCACAGCTACTTTCAAGGTACCTGAGACCCCCCACTCAAAGGGAACCTGTGCCACTTTGCAGAGGCACTCTGAATTGTCAGCGGCAACTACTGGGTAGAATGCTTATAAAGCCTCAGGGGTGTTTTTCTAAGTGAGGTATTGGCGCCTCCCTAATATGCGCTGTTTTATTATCTTGGATATTAGTGCGGTGCATAGGCAAGGGAAGCTAACACCCTAAACCCTCAGTCGGGGACCCAAGGGCGGTCCACTATAGACATAAACTCCAATCCTATGCACACGCTATTTGATTAGTAAAACATGACCATGTTCGGCCAATTTCATGTTAAATCATAATCATATATCACACATATATTCTTATTGACAGAGGTTTTTATGGAATGTTTCTTGTTTCTTTTATTCAATTCAAACGCCCAGCCAACACGTGTTTCGTCGTGGGTGATTGCCCAATCGACTTCTTCAGGGCTGTAGGAAAGGTGAAAATTAACTTTTGGTTCTCCCCACCGGTTCTACTTCCGTCCCGGCTGTGTTTAGAGTGTGTACCCTGTTTCAATATTTTTTAAGCGCGTTGATAGATGCTTCAATCCCGCATAATATGATTATCCCATAGCAAGTGCGCTACAGTTCTGGCCGTCTCCGTGCGTGCGTATTAAAAAAGTCCAATTAGTAATTCCTGCCTGTGTATGTAGGCATCTGATTATCTCATAGCGAGTACGCTAGAGTTCTGGTCGGCTCCGTGCGTGCGTGTTGATGAACCGGAAGGTTCCGGTTCATCAAATCAGATGCCTACATACACAGGCAGGAATTACTGGGATTACTGGGATGCGTCACGCAAACAAACACAACAGGCCGCAGGGAAGGTGAGGCGTCAGTTCCTTACACTCAGGGAAGGTGATGCGTCAGTTCCTTGCTTCGGGGGAGGTGATGCGTCGGTTCCTTACTGCAGCACAGGGGAGGTGATGCGTCGGTTCCTTACCGAAGAGGAGGTGATGCGTCGATTTCTTACTGTGTGGGAAGGTGATGCGTCGGTTTCGTACTGCATCCCCCAGCGATGCGACAGATTTGGTGCCTCGATGCGATGATCCGGTGACGATGCGTGAACTCGTGCAGCCGCACAGCAGGCCTTGCGTCGCACTCGGTGCGGTGATCCTGGACTTCGGAGATTGGTGCGCTCGATGCAGCGTGCGGCGATTTCTCGAGCCGCGGCAGGCGCTGCAACGGGTCCCTTGCACAAATGGAAGAATAATTTCTATATCTGAATGACAATGACTTTAATGTCAGATTTACTATGAATAATCACAAAACTAAGATAGCTTTCCTGGATGTTTTGCTCTACATCAAAGACAACAAGATCCACAGTATTCTTTTTCGTAAACCTACAGCCTGCAATAGTATTCTACAGGCAAGTATTGCACAACCAACAAGCACTATTAAATCTATCACCTTTAGAGAAATGTTACGGATTAAACGTAACTGTAGTGAAACAAGCAAATGTGAAAGGAATTTAGACTGTCTTATGAATAGGATGTCCCTCCGAGGTTATGACACGAGATTCCTTAAGAACACACAGAGAAAAGTAGTTGATATAAAAAGAAGTGAACTACTAAAAAAGAAGGGATTTGACAAAAAAAGATAGCCATTAGCCCTAATAACTACTTTTAACTCCTCAAGTCATCAGATTTGGCGTGTACTCAAAAAACATTAGAATTTATTGGAAAGTGTTCCAGGTATGGAGTCACATGTGGATAGTAATCCAAGAATAACCTATAGAAGAGGTTGTACTATTAGGGACATAGTTAGTCCAAATACAGACTAAAAGTGGAGGACAGTAAAATATTGAACTGGTTACCTCCTAAAGCCAAAGAATTTTTCACATGTAACGCATGTAGCATGTGCCATTTGGGCACTAATGAAACAACGGGGTTCGTGTTCAATACTAATTGTGAATATAGGATTAATACTTTTATCAATTGTAGTACAACATTTGTTATCTATGCCATCGTTTGTACATGTGGTAAAGTGTATGTAGGCAGTACAACGAGAGAGCTCAGATTTAGAATATCGGAACATCTCAGAGCCTTTAGGAATGGTGATTCCACTTATCCTTTGATCTATGCATGTATGCAATAGAAATAGTGAATCTCCTTTTACTTTTTAAGGTATTGATGTGGTCAAGACCACCATACGAGGTGGTGACAGGGAGCTATTGTTGAGACAATGGGAATCCAAATGGATTTCTCGTTTACGTACAGTCGAGTTTGGTCTGAATAAAGAACATGAGTTCCATCATTTTCTATAGAGTTGTGGATGCTATACCAGGATTTCTCTTCTTTACGAAGTGTGATATTCTACTTTTTAGATAACTATTGGTACAGCTAAAACCGTGCCCCTTGACAACCTTGTTATCACATTTGCTATTATACTAATTGGCGTGCATTTTCATTGACTCTGAATAGAATTAGTACGTTTTTTCGGCTTTAAGATGGTCAACATCTTTTTGGCCACCAGTGGTTCCTTTTTTTTCTCAGTCTGACGATGAGTAGTTTGCTTATATTCTTTCGAAGGGTACATTTGACTACAAACTGATCCTTTAAATTTGTATTGTGACTCTTGAAGTATACTTAATACAATCCTTTATACTCCCTGCTAAAAATTACGAAATAGAATTAGTATTTTCTTCCACTTCGAGATGGCCAACACCTCTTTGGCCACCAGTGGTCCTTTCTCTCTGTCTTACTTCAATAGGGCTTAATAGATGAGAAGCTTTGTTTACATTGTTAAAAGGTAGTAGTTTAATCTCACATGTGGCAACTAACTGAATTATTTGTATTTAGGCTTTAGAAATATGCTCAATATAATCTTTAAGACTTTCTGCTAACAATCATGAATCAAAACTAGTATTATTTGCCTGTTACAAGATGGCCAAACTCTTGATACTGGATGCCCCTTCTCGCTTATTCAAGTGAGATTCTAAGAGTAGCGAACAGCCCGGTCTTAGCGCCAGCAGCATGTTTTAAATAACAATTGCTGGATGCAGTCCAGTATCTGCAGAAAAACTTTCAAGAGGTTTAGGAATTGCATTTTACAATGACTTTACTTTTTTCTGATTTCCTTTAGATAATGCTTAACACTTAAATGGGTATCAACTCCGTTATTGTGGGCCACACAATGGGTGCACGTGAAGATTTTTAAAGACGGGTGAAACAATAACTTTCCGATAGCTCCTACGAGAAGGGTGAGTGGTTTTTACAAATGTGTTTTTAACATTGACTCTTTGTAGGCTTCTCGGGATCAAAAAAGAGGGGGCGTTAAATACTATTTGCCATTTGTTTTTGTATATACAGGTTGTAAAGCCTCTGGGATTACTCTAACCAGAGCTTAGGTTCCATTGAACATTAAAGCAGTGGACTTGATTGAAGCATTATGGATTATATAATCTCTTTAGATGCGGCTTCCAATATGAGCAAAATAATTATGGGTAAGAACTATTTAGTGGTCGAACAACATATTGAAGTTTTACAACTAAGAATATTTTGGTAATACTAAGACAATATTTCTTTTTTCTTTTTCGCCATTCATTACATAGATTTGATTGACTCCTGAGTGACTGATGTCTTTCTTTTCAAAGAATTAGAATAATCAACACTTACATTTTGATCAGTTCTCCGTTTTATACACCAAAAGGGCTATTTGAGTGGAGTACACGTATGGCAGGCAACAATACATGGTACTCAACAGTCATTTATGTTTATGAAAATACTTCTTGAGTTTTTTCTTATTAGTTATAATTTATAATTTTCATTAAATTAGAGACAACATTGCAACTTTGTGGTTACATTTTTTCAAGAAATAAGAGATAGCAGAGGTTTTTTTCGCAATTATGGAGTGAATTTTTGGCGTAAAAACTTGCTTCAAGTTAGGATGCAAGGTCTTACAAATACAGGCAATATAACTTACTCACCATAGTTCTTTTTACTCAACTCATGGTGCGGTTAGAGAAGATGCTTTGTATGTAGGGAGCAATACTATACAAAGAAATATGGGGAACTATCGATGAAAAAATCTGTGTAATTATAATTGTGATTACATTGTATGAAGTATTTAGATGTTTCAATCTGAGTTTACCATGCTTATGAGGTAATTATGTTTCAAATATATATTGTTTATTGTACTTTTTGTCTCAGGTTTTTAATGTAACGATTAGGTGTATTTTATGAATTTTCGATATATTATCTGTTGTCTTTTTAACTAAAGTCATGTTTTATGTGTATTTTCTAACAGCCCTGAAGAAGTCACTTGGCGCTGGGACGAAACGCGTAGGCTGTGCCTTGTTATACATGTGTATTGTAATGAAGATTTACGAATAAAGAAAAGAAAGAGGATACAAATTTACCATAAGAAGGAATTTGTTGTGTTGTCTTTTTCTACTCAAGAAGTGTCTGTTTACTTTTTCTCAAACGTGCTTTGTGCTTTATAAGATAATATTTTTCTATCAGATCACATTTATATATAGAAACTGTGCTCCTCTACACTTGTTTTTAGTCTTCATGCAGTATCCCTAGGAAATCAGTAGGAAAAGGACCAATACAAGATTCATCTGAACCATAAAATCAAAAGGAATTGAGAAGAGAATTCACAGATCAAAGCAGGGTGGCTAGATGAATTCTGATAGATTTAAAAAACTGCATCAAACTAACTACCGAGAACACTTTTGCCTCTAGTACGAGCCGCCCTGTGCGGTATCCGTTAGGATGGTAGAGGTGGGGCTGTATAGAGGGTTGCCCAGTGGTATAGTGTTTCAGACCCTAAACTTCCAGGTGCAGAAATACTGGAACAGTTTTACCAGATGTGGATCCACACCCAGAAACACTTTGTCTGAGAGTCACAGAGTGGCTGCAACAGGCGCACAGCCTGGACCCTCAAGTCTTGTCCTGCCATCCTCCTCCAGATCTATGGGGGAAGCAGACAAAGTTCCCACCAGAGATGGAAAAGACTGCCAACCATTTTCTGTGTCTGCAGATTCTCATCTTGGAAATGTTACAACTGTTTAAGATAATGGAACTGCTCCCACAAACACTTCAAGGTTTTCACTCACCCTAAGGGGCATATTCTCAAGGACTTATCGCCGATTTATCGGCACTTTAGCGCCGCAAAAGTGGCGATAGATTCCTCGCCCTATTCCCAAGCTGCTGCAAACTGCCGATAGCGCCAGTTTCCCAGCGATAGCTGCCGCAAAAAACATCGCCACGGATGAGAGCGACAACTAATGCTAATGATATGCAGAGTAGGCGTACCCGTGCAAAAACACACGAAAACACCACTTCGCGATATTCTCAACGACCAGCCAGATCTGCGATGCGACCCAAAAACAGGCGATAATGCGCGTTAGCAGCAGGGATTTAACACCTGCCTTGTACTGGTGTAAAGCCGGACGACAACCTGCAGCATGAAAGGGAGCCCAGCCCAGAGCCACATCTGAAGACCAACACATGTCATGGAGCTACTGACCATGTAGCTCAGAGACCCAAGAGGGCCACAACACCCACCGCCACCACCCCCAGGCCCGCCCCCCCGGACTACCACCGAGTCAGCGCAGAACAAGACAGCTGACCTTCCCAAAACGGCATGGCCCCTCAGCCACACAATTGCAGAATGTGGGGAAAGGTGGGAACCAAGTATGTGTGAAGGAGGCAAGTCACCCATGAATAAGAATGTACACAATGCCAAGTGTGGCGGTGATGTGCTGGACAGACTACAGTATGCAGAGCACAGACATGTCCATGTGGACATATACTGCTGGTGTTTGTAGTGTTGTGGAAAGTGGACGCAACCATGTTACCTCATGCAGTGAGGAAGACCCCGGTCATGTATCCGTGTCGTCCCCCCCTGTAAGCATAAGCAGAGTGGGCTGGGCCGGCGTATGCCAGGCCAGCGTAGGAGTGTGAATAAATAGGCCGGGGCTCTGGGCGTGGTTCACTTCCCGGATGGCCAACGCGTCTGCCAGGGAGGCGCCCCTCACCCTGCCACGAGTCCGCTGCCATTACCACCAGCCTCCTCAGCCGATCGCTGGCATCCGCGACACAGGCCCCTAGCGCACCCAGGGGCACAGCACCGCGGAGTTATGTGTGTGCTGACTACTGTCTGCGGCCTACACTGCGGTCAGCAGGGCCCGCAAATCAAATCCAATCCTGACCTGCGAGGACACACCATCATCTCTGGCTGCACACCCGCTGAGCGCTACAGGTGCCACCAACTCAGTGCACCACAAGTCATCATCACGTGGCTGTGGGCCCTTTCTGACCGCTGCCTCCGGCCTACACTGCGGTCAGCAGGGCTCACAAATCAAATCCAATCCTGACCTGCGAGGACACGCCATCATCTCTGGCTGCACACCCGCTGAGCGCTACAGGTGCCACCAACTCAGTGCACCACAAGTCATCATCACGTGGCTGTGGGCCCTTTCTGACCGCTGCCTCCGGCCTACACTGCGGTCAGCAGGGCTCACAATTCAAATTCAGTCTTGATTTATTTATGGCGCAGTCCAGTAGGCAACAGACATTGCTTCCAGTGCGGCCCGCCCGGACGACGCATCATCGCAGGCCGCACAACCGCCGAGCGCTCCAGGTGCCACTAACTCTGTGCAGCTCAAGTCAACGCCACGTGGCTGTGGGCCCTTTCTGACCGCTGCCTCCGGCCTACACTGCAGTCAGCAGGGCTCACAATTCGAATTGAGTCTTGGTTTATTTATGGCGCAGTCCAGTAGGCAACAGACATTGCTTCCATTGCGGCCCGCCCGGCCGACGCATCATTGCAGGCCGCGCAACCGCCGAGCGCTTCCGGTGCCATGAACTCAGTGCAGCTCAAGTCATGGACCCTTCATGATGTAATCTTTTGTGTGTGAGTCCAGTTCTGGTGCCCCTACCTCAGTGCACTGCAAGTCATGGACCCTTCATGATTGAATCTGTGTGTGTGATCCGATGATCACTGTTCTAGTTGTTGCCAGCACCAACCACTCCCTGAGGGCTGGCTTACACTCACCCCACACCCATCCAGCACAGGCATCACTGGACATGTGACCCTGGTAATAAAAAGGGGCCGGGCACACGTGCCCGTAGCCAGTTCCACCATACATCTAAGTGTGTCCGTGTGGTCATTAGGAATGCGTGACGGCCCCTGGCCCTACCACATCACATCGTGCTGTGGACAGCGGACGCAAGCATGTCAGCTCAGGCAGTGAGTAAGACCTTGGACATGTAGCTCTGTCGTCCCCCCCTGTAAGCGTAAGTGGAGTGGGCTGGGCCGGGGTACGTCAGTCCAGCGCAGGGGTGTGTAGAATTAGCCCGGGGCTCAGGGCGTGGTTCAGTACTGGCCTGGACAAGGAAGTAACCAATGCGTGTGTCTCCGTTGTAGTGTCGGCGCCAACCGGCCCGCAATTGACAATGTTGCAATGTAGCATGCACCCGGAGGGCGGGCTCGCACGAATGGTGAAATGAAGAAGCACAAGACCGCTCGGGGTCTTGGCTCATACATGCCAAGTGTTGTGTGTATCTGCATTGCCGCAGCATGAGCCAAATGCCTAGCCTTAATCGCAGCGCGAGTTCAGCCAGGCATGAACTCTACATCTGTGTCCGCCCTACCCTTCCCACAGGCCTACACTCACGTGGCCGCCCACCTTCAACGTCCAACATCACAGTGTCGTTGTCAGGCTTGTGGACATGCGCAGACAGGCATGACAATGGTGTGCCGTTGGAGTGTAAGTGATGCAACTGCGCAGGGTACACAAGTGAATAGGCCCGGGGGGAGGGAGGAGCAGCTGTGAGGCAATGTAACACACAGTGATGCCGCTCATTTGCCACATGCAAGTCATGTCAAACATGAATCCCAAAGTCGCACACATCCCACCCCACACCCAACAAGCCACATCACAATTCCTGAATGCAAGCAGATGACAAACTGACATTAGGGATGAAAGCTCCTTTGTCTGAACTATCAGGCGGAAGCACATCTGCACATCCGACCTCGGAATTGCATGTGCCCGGCACCCCCTGACAGATACGATAGCAGTTGAGGACGACTCCCACACTACGCACAGCCTGACGACAGACCAACGTATACACACCCCACACACAGAAGTCCTTGCTCGGAGTTATCTTGCATGGAATGGCCTTCACACTTACTCCCACACCATCCCAGGCGTACAACCGTTGCACACTTAAACAACTCATCGATCCGAGCTGTGGCATTTCATCCACAGAACTGGAGCAGGTCAGAACAGTGCCGCTTCAACCAGGGCCAGTGACGCAATGGCAGAACATCCCGGACACATGCACAACCCCTGTCACGTGGAACTGTACCGTGCACGTATGCTGCATTTACTGGGGGCACTGCCATTGGTAGTGCTGCGGGTCAGTTACCGGCTAAGCTTCCGCCTTGCCAACGTCACCTGCGTTCAGCCTGTGTTGCATTGTGGATCGTGCATATTCGAGTGGTCCATGGATGTCTGCCTATCCAACAGGACGGTAAGCGAACTGGATTTCGACATGTGTGTGCACCCTCTGTTGGCCCGTGACCAGGAGTGTCACCGTGATACCCGTCTATGGGATGCCTGGATACTTGGCATACATGCTGGCAGCTGGACCTGGGATATTGCAGAACTCCTTGTGTGCAGTGACCACATTGAGCCGCTCCCCTATTGGGCTGTAGTGCTAATTGGTGACAGGGGGTGGACGCAGCACATCTGTCCAGACCTGCTAATGGATAGCCTCGCCGTCCTGTTCGATGGAGTCGACAACGACCTCATGTTGGAGATGATTGCCTATGAAGCTGCAATCGCTTTCGTGGACGTGTAACTACGTACCTGCAGCCACAATAGTTTGGAATCCATTGCACATGTCCCGACACCTTATTGCATCTTGGGCTTCTGGTCACATATCCCACAACAACAGTGGACATGGCTGCATTCGCCTGGACCCCGAATACGTGGGCGGACAACCACGCGGGGTAACACACACCTGTGAAATGTGAGGCACTCCCTCGGTGTGGTTAGCGGCGCTTGGCAACGTTCCTCATTCTGACAAGCTGCTGCATTGGTCCACATGTTGTGGCACTTCTCTTGCCCGTACTGACACGCATATGCTAATAAAGTCTACGCACATTCACTTGTATTCAACTGTGATGTGAGTTGTTTTGAATGACGATGTGTGTCTCACTGCCTATCTGGGTCACGGCCATACATGCGCATTGATAGCATTACCCAGGGAGTACCATTTATGTGGAATCACTGTCCCTGCATTCATCAATACTTTCATGCATAATTGATCAGGGCCATGACACATCAGTGTGAATTTGAATGTTTTATTCGCATTCAGTGGGGTGTTTAAGCTGGACCAGTACAGGGCCATGCAAACCCCACTTTACATTGTCGCCCCGTGGAGGGCCAGCCAGAGTCCTTTAGGGATTGACAGGTTCATCGGAAGAGGAAGACTTCAGTCCACAGTGTGATTGCTGTGTCATTGGTAACCATTACAAATATGGCAGTCTATGTCATTGTCCAAGGTGAGTGTCGCTGAGTGTAACGGGGACAGTGGAAGATGTTATTCCAGGGCATGATGCAGAGGGCAGAAACAAGCTGAAACAGGCCATATGGCAGTGATGTATGCTACCACTTCAATCTTACCACCAAGCCAGATTCATCATCATCTTCGTCCTCTGATGTGTCCGGTGCCTCACATGTGGGTGGTGGTGTTTGGTCAGCCGCTCTGTGTGGCACTGACACTTCAGGGGGCGGAGATGTGGATGGAGTAGTAGCAGCAGCATTCATCCGCGCCAGGCCGTGTGGCGGCAATGCCATGATGAGGATCTGCAGGGCATGGACGATCCCAGCTACATCTCGCTGGTGTGCAGCCGTGGCAGCCAATCGTTCCGCATGCATCCGCTCCATGTTCTCCATGATCCTCCGCATGTGCCCCAACTCCCGGCTGACATCGCTGGAGCCACTCTGACTAGACAGGTGTTCTTGTCTCCGAGTCATGACTCCAGCGAAGTCAGCCATGGATTGTTGGAGAACATGGAGCGGACAGTGGGTGTCCGTTAGGGACTGTAAGTGGACCCTGATGGGACTTAGACACCCACGTATGACATCTAGTTTGGCTGCCATGAGGTCGAACCCCACCCGCAGCTGATCAGCCATCTTCTCATGGCACCCTGACACACGGTGTTGGAATGCCATGTGTTGGTCGTAGGGGTCCTGGGAGACAGCTGTGGTGGTGGGTGCTTCCTGCTGTGTGGTCTGTGCAGGGGGTGGGGTCTCCTCGATGCAGCTGGGCTGCCCTGCTCCTGGAGGTGGGGTGCCGAAGCTGTCCATGAGCTGCTGGAGGGTGTCGGTGTCAATGTTGGGGAGGTCCTCTTCGTCATCAGTGCTGAGTTGTTGTGTCTGCTCTGCAGGAGGTGTTGATTCTCCCTCTGCAATGTGAAGGGGAGATGCAGATTGACACTGTGTTCACATGTATGTTCACACATTGTACAGGTTTACTAACGGACTGCATGTCAATGTACATTGTGACTGTTTGTGAGGAGATGCCTATTTGATGCGGGACAGTTGACATTTCTACACCATCAGGGATGTGAGGTTGTACTTGTCCATTATCATCTCACAGTTTCCTGCTATGCCAAATGCGAATGGCCATTTTCTACACACAAGCGGCAGCAGTTGTGTCCTCTGTTCTGTTGTGAGAGTGTTGCAGTTTGTACCACATTGTTGTCAATGTTGAGGTGCTCTGATTCTTATGTGTGTGTGCTGCATTGTGGGTGTGTTGCCCCTTCAGCTCTGATTTGGCTGGCCCTTCTCCCTTTCAGGCGGTGTGCCTTTCACTTCTGTGCTTATACAGTGCTGAGATATTGCAGACTTGGGTAAATTGGGCTCTTGGTCGGAGTTGTAACTCTTCGGCATGGTTTGTCCGCAGATGTGCTCTACTTAATTGTGCATGTGTGCCATTGTGCCCATCTCCCCCCGTCCCCCCAGTCCCTGGTCATTACTCACCCTGTTGCTGTTGGCTCAGGTCATGTTGTGCAGTGTCCGGTCCACCAACTCCTGCCACCATCTCCCCAGTGATGACTCGGGACACCATTTCCTCCATCTCATCCAGCTCCTGGTGTGTCGCTGGGCTCCCACCTCCAGTCTGCATTGCTGCTCTCAGGTTGGCAGCGATTTTCAGCTTGGTTTTGCGCTTCACATCAGTCCAGCGCTTCTTGCAGTCGTCCACTTCACTTCTCTTCACTCCGACTGCATTCACCTTGGCCAAGAAAGACTGCCATATTGTATTTTTAGTTGCCAATGTCACAGTGGAGGTGATGGACAGTTGGTGGTGGTGTTCTGTCACCTCCGTAATGAGGATCTGGTTTTCCTGCGTACTGAAACGCGGGTTCCTCTTATTCTTCTCCTTGCCCTTCCCTGTCCCCTAGGTCCCAGGCTGGTCCTCCGTGGGGCTTGTGGGGTTCTGGTTGTCCTCTGTACTTGCTCCGGCTCCCTCCATGGTGCTTCGCAGTTGTTTGTTTTTTGTAGGTGTTTTTGTTTTGCCGCTTTTATAGTGATTGTTCCCGCCTTACTTGTGGGACTTGCAGGCCTGGCGCTTCTTTTTGCTGGATTTTTATCGCAGTTGGGCCCATCTCAAGTTTTTTCACGTTCGGGTTTCCTTTTTTTCCGCCGTCGCGGTAGTTGTATCGCGGACATTTGAGGCATTCTCGGGAAACTATTGCATGTTACCGCCGTGATGGGAATACGACGTTGACACAGAGTTATTTTCCCGCGATAGACGGCGATATGGAAAATTGCGTTAGCCTATTTTGGCAATATTTATCGCACGTTCTTGTGAATATCCCCCTTAATTTTCTGTGTAGTGTTCTACAAGACTATTTTGTTAAAAGCAATTGATTGCAAAGCAGTGGATTTAGTTCAGAGCTGCTCCTCATTCTGCATTCTTATAGTTTAGAATGCCGGACAGCAGTTTATGCTCTACAGTGTCAAACATAATTGCCAAGTATACAAGGTCCAAGACGACCCTGGCAACATAGCCCAATGAAGAAAACATTGAAAGATATGCAATAACATGGTCTACTTGATATGGGGAGGACAATAGCCAGACTGCCACATTCTAAGAAACTCATTAGCCAAAATATGTTGTAATTTCATAGAAATTATACTCTAAAAAAAATATACACAAGAATTGCATGTTGAAACGTTGTCTCGGCGTTCCTTTAAAAAATCTTCTCCTTTCCTCTTTTTCTTGATTATAACAACAATTGGAGGTTTTAATAAATATGTATATCCATTTCTATAGGGAGTGATTGATAATGGATGTTTGGGCTGGGTAAGAGGTCTAATATTTCAATAGTGAGGTTTTACTATGGAGTTGTGCCCTACTTTGCAAAATGGTTGAGTCTCTGCATCTCATTGGTGATGACCTTGAAAGGGTGTCAATTGAGACAATGTGGGAGGGGTTAAAGGTAGTATACAGACATGCGCCTGGGGAGGTCATCAAACCCACAGTTTGTGTGTCTCAGAGGAACAAAAATGGGAGAATTCAAATTATTTATAGTGAAAGGAAGATATATCGACCACTGGTTGCATAGATGTTGATATCTTGTGTAGCAAAATATGTCTCTACACGGATATGTTGACAATTGTGGGGAAATAGCTCCAATAGGGTAACATGCAGGTTTTATGGGAGACAATGAGTACAGTTACCAATTATTGTTAGACTTGAACTCCTAGACACCTCCAGAAGACATATGAGAATGTACTAGGAGGATTATGGTGGTAGGTAGTGCATGGCTAATTTTATGATTATCTTGGAGGGCAGCATACAAATAAATACTCTTCAAGTGAGGCAATGTGGATTGTTGTTTTGAGAGTGCTGGAGTACGTGTTGGCAAATTTGAGAATATCTTTAGCTTTCTCTTTCCAATATTTACCTTCAACTCAAAATAAACCTCCCTCACCTTCACTGCTGGCACGTTTTCATAACATGTAACTTGTTTTCCTTGTCATTCCTTGATTTTTTTTGTTTAAATATCTTTATTGGTGTTTTCTAATTTTATCATTTCTTATATCACATTACTGTACAGGATGTTTAAGAATAATGTACATGCATGCATGGTACAGACTAAGAATAGCATTATGTATTACAACAATGTGATACTATAGTTAGGATACTAACCACAACTACATATACATGCTTCACTGAAAAATATTTACTCTTGGATCTCTGTGTGCTATTGCTTATACGTAGTGTTACATCACGGATCTTAATCTGCATACAAGGCCTTCTGCATCTTGTTATAACACATCAGGTTGGGGCCAGACCAACGGTACCTGGCGCTCGTGATCTAAACGCATACAAGCAGTCATTGGACATAATCATTGCAACACTGCAATAAGAGAGTTGTGTGATGAGAAGAGAAAAAACACTGAAAGGTGCCAATAAGACATATTTTCTCTAACGTACAAGAAAAACTAAACAATATAATATAGAAATACTGCCATAGAAAAGATACAAATAACAGCAATATATCATAACTGGGTACGAAGATGCATTATCGGTATTTTACAACATAGTGGCTCGCCCAGTTGTGGTTCAATTCAACACTCGCAGTAAAAAGTACTACTACACCAGGGATTGGGCAGGGTCAGGGTAGTCTCCCACAGTGGACTAGGGGACACACGGGCTGTCAATGCTGCGCGCTCTGAAGTGTGACCGCCCCTTCCATCTTAGCTCAGAATCTCTAGTGTACTTACTGCAGATCAACAGACTGAGTTTCATCTCTCTCCTCTGTACCACCGTGCTGCAGGGCAGTGAGTATTGCATCCCAATATTGCGCTATAGGGTATTTGCGGAGCCCCGCTATTTCCTCTCTATGTAATGCTGTACTTTCCGCCTGCGCCCATATTATGAATGAACGTTTCCAGCTAATTACCTCTGGGGGATCTGCGTGCTTCCACCTCTTAGTAATTAAGCGTTTTGCGGTTATCAGCCCCAGATCCCGGAATCTCGATGTGACTCTGTTTTTTTTTGGATCTGGCATAAAGCCCTAGAATACAAACTTCCCATGTAAGCGGCAGGGATGAGTCTGTACATAAGGCAAGGGTCGTGACCACCTCCTGCCAATAAAGTTGAAGGGAAGCACAGGACCATAGCATGTGAAGTAGATCCGCATTGAGCTGCTGACAGCGTGGGCATGTAGAAGTGGTAATGTTAAAATACCTGTTTATCTTATCGGGTGAAAGGTACGCTCCCTGTATGATGTACGTTTGTATAAGCTTGTATTTAGAGCTCCTCGGCACACATTTAGAGCCAGCTAGGACAGCGTCCCATTCCTTATCCGTCCAAGGCTGGCCTCTGTCTCCCTCCCAACGGACCCGGAGTTGTTGCATCGGTTTCAAAGTATGTACAAGTAGTGCCTCCACTAACCAGTGTACTATGTGCGATCCTGCCCCCATTACATGTAAATATTGTAGTAGTAAATGTGTCGGTGGTTCAATCGTTAGGTCTCCCCAGACGGCTGACAGGGCTCTCAGGAGGGAGGTATGTAAGAGGAACTGGCCTGCCGGCAAGTCAGTTTCTGCAGCCAATGCCTCAAACGTCAGTAGTGTGCCATCTCTGTATAGATCGCCCAAGGTATCCAATCCCGCAGCATGCCAAGCCATTAGAGCCATGTCAGAAGTACCCAGTCTCCCCCTCGGTGTCCCTAACAGTGGTAAAATCGGAGCATATGGAAGTGTCGTGCGGGTGAGGTACAAACTCCTCCTATAACATTTATGCGCCAGTCCCAAGTGTAATTGGGGCGGTCGTGGGGGTCTGGCATCAGGATGGAATAGATGATAGATTTGGGATTGGGTCCAGGGCTGTTGTAGGGTCGCTGTGTCTTCCAGACAACTGCCATCTAGCCATTTCGTCACCCACTGAAGCTGAGCAGCTATGTAATATAGCTCCATATTAGGAACAGCCAACCCGCCCTGTCTAGTAGGAGCGTACATCTTCCACAAGGCAACCCGTGGCCTACCTTTATTCCATATTAAGTCTCGAAATAGTCGCTCCAGTTCTCGGAAGATCCTAGTTGGAACAAAGAGCGGGAGATTCGAAAAATAGTACAATAATTTGGGAAGAACAATCATTTTCAACAGGGTAATGCGACTCATGACGCTTAGTGGGAGTGACTTCCAAAATTGCATTTGGGCCCTAATAGCCGAGATTGCTCTTATCAAATTGCCCTCCAGTAGGTCGTCAGATATCCGGTATACGAAGACACCAAGATAGCGGAAGGTAGTAGGGTACCATGGGAGGAGTGAGCCATTAAGGAGTACATTCACTTCAGCCGTATCCGCACTAAACGGATAAATCCCTGATTTGGCCCAGTTAACCCGAAGGCCCGATATCTCTTCAAAGGCTTTGAGCGTGTCTGCAATGGACGTCGGGATGGCAGTGACATCCTGAAAATATAATAGCAGATCGTCTGCGTATAGGGAAATGGCGTGCAGCCCATCTCCCAGTTGTATACCCCACGTCTCGCCATCACCCCGGAGCAACATCGCTAATGGCTCCAGAGCCAGAGAAAACAACAGCGGGGACAAGGGACAGCCCTGGCGCGTTCCTCGTCGCACTCTAATGGGGTCTGAAATTAACCTACCGGTACGAACCCGAACAGTGGGTCGCTGGTATAATAGTCGAACCATGTTTAGGTAGTAATCACCCAGTTCATATTTGTTTAAGACTGCTGCCAGATAGGGCCATTCCAGAGAATTAAAGGCCTTCTCCAGATCCAGAACCAAGCAACCTGATCGGGGCCAGCTGTGTAATGCATACTTCTGCACCCGGAAGAACCTGCGGATATTAAGGGAAGTGCTCCGGGCAGGAACAAAACCGTTCTGGTCGGGATGTACCAGTGTTTTCACTAAGGGTGAAAGACGTCTAGCTAGCAGTGATGCAAAAATCTTATAATCCGTGTTAAGAAGCGCCAGCGGGCGATACGAACCCAGAGATTCAGGGTTTCCGTCAGGCTTAAGGAGGGACACCAGCAAGGCCTCGTTTTGTGTGTCGGCGAGGGTGGAGTCATCAAGTGCGGTCTCATACACTTTTAGCAGCTGCTGCACTAAAATATGTGTGTATGCCTTATAAAATTCAGTCGGCAGGCCATCTGGCCCTGGCGACTTCCCATTGGACAACGGGAATATACTGTCCCGAACTTCCCCCGTAAGAATAGGGCCATTTAGCTCCTCCCTTTGGGTGCATGTAGGCTGTGGCAAATTCAATCCCTCCAGGTAGAGCTGTAGCTCTAGGGGTGTAGCCTGTGCGCGCGATCTATACAGGTCTCGGTAGTGTGTTACAAACTCACCATGTATATCTCGTTGCGTGTATGCTATTCCCCCGTTTGCCATCCTTACTGATGTAATTGGCGCTGATGACTCATCTTGGCGGATGAGCCACCTGAGTAATTTGCATGCTTTGTCACTCATGCGGTGTGTCCGTGCCGAATGAGCAGCGTAATTAAGACACCTCAGCCGCTCCAACAACCGTGCATGCTCCTCCCTGTGGTGATCTAGCTGTCTTTGGGACCCATCAGTGGCTGCCTGTTCACTAGTCGCCAGCCTCCTTTCTAAAGTGGTGAGTTCCTTTTCCAGCTGTGCCCGCATACCCGCCTGCGCCCCCAAACAATGCCCTCTAATGACCACCTTGAGAGCGTCCCATTCCACCAACGGCAATGTGGCTGTGCCCGCATTCTCCTCAAAATATTGCGCTATAGTGGTTGCTAATAAGTCCCGGAAGGGCGCATCAAGGAGAACATCCGGCTGGAGGCGCCATACTGGGATCGGCGGTGTCTCTGCCTCCCACTGTAACTCCATCACATACGGATTATGATCCGAATGTGTTCGTCCCATATAGGAGGACCCGGGGATACATGGTAGGAGATCATTTGACACCATGAAACGGTCTAGACGTACATGGAGCCCGTGGGCTCCCGAATAATAGGGATACACTCTGTCCTGCGGGTTTCTGTGGCGCCATGCATCGGAAAAATGCCATTGCGCGGCCCAATGTGTTAATGCTTTCGCAGCAACGTGTGTAGCCGTGCCAGACAAGGGAGGAAAGGAGCGGTCCAGCGAAACATCCAGTACACAATTATAGTCGCCGCCCAAGACCATGGGTACATCATGCCACGTGGCCAGTTTTTGTGATATCCGGTCCAAAAAGGCTGCCTGTTCAGTATTGGGCGCATAAAGCGATGCTAATACTATCGGCCTACCATCCAATACGCCCCTGACCATGACGTACCTACCCTCCGTGTCCACCATGGTGTCCACCATCCGAAAGGGAGTCCCCGGCCTCACCCACACCAATACCCTGCGCGCGTACGCCGAGTAACCTGTTGCATACAATTGTCCCCTCCAGCGTCTGTGTAGACATGCAACTTCTGCCCGAGGCAAGTGTGTCTCCTGGAGGAGTGCTATTTGTATGTGATGGCATTTCAAATATGAGTATATAAGATAACGGCGTGCCGGGCTATGAATGCCTCTCACGTTCCAGGTTCCTAACTTGATAGGTTCCATGATTATTTGATGCAAGGGGTGCGGGTGGCCCTGCCTGACCAAGGGATGGGAGGGGCTGGCAGTAAGTGCGTAAGGGTCATACTGGAGTGTGCCCCCCTGCGCAAGCCAAATACACAACAGTCATACCCCTGTAAAAAAACAATGGCATAATAAACAATAAAACAATTCACAATAAAAAATACCATGAGAGCAAATATGCAACAGGCAATCGCCCAAACTTGTAAGAACAATAGCACACACCTAACGTCTGGGGGAGACTATTGTGCACAGCAATGTAGGAACTATCTGGAAAAGGGGGATCGTCTTTAGCGGCTACTTCTGTCTCCGGCTAGACGCTGGTGAATCAGGGCCGCTGCCTAATTGTTATACATAATATTCCCATTTAGGAAGGGGGCAGTAGGATAGGCTATACTTTTATATCGGGACCTGTCTTACGAGGGGGCCTCAAACTTCCACTGACTATAGTATTTCAAATACTGCTGTATTACCCTAACTACCAAGGCCAGGGATTACCACTTACAAACGTGATACAGAGTCCAGTATACTTGCGTGTCCAGGAAGACTGTTTACTGCCCGGCTGGCGGAAAACAGGGGAGGAAGGTAGGCGATACTCAGGGCCTCAAGCAATGTCATTCGAAGTCTGCGGAGTGACACGGGGTAGATCACAAGAACCTTGGGAGACAGGAAAATTGTCTGAGAGTTCATCTTCACTGGGCGGCCCTTGTCGATCAGAGTCCAAATTGGATTCTGCCTCCGGTGTCCCACTAATGTTCACCACAGCCTGTACAGCTTCAAGTTGGCCACTCAATATCAAGTCTGGTGGTGGGCCTGTAGTCTGAGAGACTAGGGATGGCGACTTTCTCCGTCCTCTTTGGTGGCGGCGGAAAGAGGCCGTCGGGATCGGTTACCTCCTCCCGGCGGTGGGGGCTACACCCCCTGCTGATTCATAAGAGTCGAGCCATTCCTCCGCACCTTCCGGAGTGGTGAAAAAATAGGTCTTACCATTTGCGATGACCCTCAATTTCGCAGGGAACAGCAGAGAGTATTTAAGATCACATTGTCGCAGGCGTCTCTTCACTGCTAGGTAGGAGTGCCGCTGTTTCTGGACCTGAAACGTATAGTCCGGAAAGAACATAACTTTGTGGTTGTCCACTTGTATTTCCTGCAGTTTCCGAGTGCCTTGAAGAATGGCATCCCTGTCCCTGTAGTTCAGTAATCGGATTAAAAGCGGTCTCGGGTTAGAGCCCGGTGGAGGGGGCTTAGCTGGGACCCTGTGTGCTCGTTCAACAACAAAATGTGGAGAGAGGGCCTCCCCTGGCAACAACGATCGGAGCCAATCTTCAGCATAGGCCACTGCGTCTCTCCCTTCCGCTTCCTCCGGCAGGCCCACTACGCGTACGTTGTTGCGTCGGGCTCTGCCTTCAGCATCCTCAGCTCTGTCCTCTAGAAACTCCACTCGGTTTAAAAGATCACGGATATTCTTCTCAACCGTGGACACTCGCGGACAGACGTCTGCGATTTCCCCTTCGGTAGCGGCGGTACGATCCGCGAGCTTCCGATGGTCCACATGAAGCAGTGTAAGGTCAAGTGCCACTTTATCAATTTTGCCTTCCAGGGAGGTGCAAACCTGATTCATCGTCTCCCCAAGTTTCTCAACCACCGCCAGTACCGCATCAAGTTTGTGCGCCATGGGGTCTGTTGCCTCCACCCCCGCCATCTTATCCAACTGCGCCCGGGTCTGCGGATGGGGGGCTGCTGCACCCCCAGTGCCAACCTTCGTTCGGCCTCCCCATGATATGGGGTAACAGGAAACGGTCACTAGGCCAGACGCGACACTTCCTCAACATCACTGAGGTGGATTTCGGGACCTGCCCCTACTATCTGCCCCAGTTGGGGCCCAAGAGGAACAAAGCAGTACAGGCGTGTCTCACGGGTGCTCCCCGTACCTCCGCCGCGGTGTCCCCAGCATGGGAGTCTCTAGATGAATCCCGCTGCCCCTCACTCCGGTGCCACAACCGCAGAAGACAGGGTGCGGCCGACGCAGATATGTAGCAGGCTGTGGACCCGCCGCGGCCTAGACAGGTAAATCCATCAATGGGAGGAGGGGGGGTTTCGATGCAACTGACTGCGCTGGGCTGGGTCATGCGGCAGTGTAACTTCGCCAGCAGTCCTCACCACAGGATATCTCGTGCAGTCTTTTATTATCACCGCTTCCCAGTGAACAATGTCTATCGTGCAGCCCCACAGGCCCAGGAAGCACGTCACTGCAAAAGCGGAGGGAGCCACTTGGCTTACGGTGCCGTGGGCCTCGGTCACGGGTTTAGAGCCGGCAGATCGGATGTGCACTCGGTCTACAGTTCCACAGGTCCGCTGGTGTGCTGTCCCGCATCCTCAGCCGGGACTGGTCACCCGTGCAGAATGGAACCTCCACACTGGTCCAGGCCTAGGGGGCGGAGTCAGCCCCCGGCTTCGCGTGGATCTCGGCGACCGGCGTCCCAGCTCTGTACCCGGCGGCCTCACAAGCAGAGAGGTCCGTCCCGGTTTTCCGCAGCTTCCACCTCCCGCCTCCTCACCAGGACATCGGGGCCGACCCCAAGACACTTGCGGCGGGTGGCGGTCCTTGCAGCAAAATGGAGCCTCCTCGACAGTCCAGGCCCAGGGGGTGGAGTCAGTCCTCAGCCTCACGTGGATCGCGGCATCCGGCTTCGTGGATCTCCGCTCGGCGGTCCCGCAGGTAGAGAGGTCCGCTTCGAATCTCCGAGGTTTCCACCTCCCGTCTCCTCACCGGGACACCGGGGCCGGTCCTGGGACACTCGCAGCGGGCAGCGGCCCTTTCAATGCAGGTCAGTGCGGATCTATGCAGCCAGATAAGGGAGCCTACGACGGAGCTCTACAGGAGCACGTCTGTCTCCATTGCCGGCTAAGCCACGCCCCAAAACTTCCTTGTCATTCCTTGATGTCTTGTTATTTTCATACTAGGTTGATCGCCTCACTCAAGGTCATTACGGACACTGTTGTAGTGTCCTGCTGGACACGTTCTAGTGTCTCAGCAGACACTGAGTTTACCAGCCACTCCCCAGAGGGCTGGACACACATGCACCCGAAACCCATCCATCACAGGCGTCACGTGTGACGTGACCCTGTTAATAAAAAGGCCCTGGTGCACGTGCTCGTGGCCAGTTACAGTACCCTACCACCCGGTGTCTGTGTCCATCATTATAGTCATGTGGGCCTAGGGCCCGACACCACATTAGCGACAAGCTATCAACTGTTTGGATGCTATATTATGGGGGAAAAGTACCCTAAATCCCAGGCATCCCCGCACCGACTGCTGGCGAAAAGGCCACACCGCGAGAGAGTGGATGCCGTCTGGCCTCTATGCCCTTAAGTCGCCTGCCTGCCGTGACACCCTATAAAGCAGCAGCGGACCACAGCAAGCGAGGTGAGCCCCGCAGGTGGCAGCGAGCAACCAGGAGTGGTGGAGAGGACCCTGCTGACCAATGGAGGAGCTCATAGCCACAGAGCAACCCCGCAGGTGAGAAATCTGCGGTTCAGCCCATGGCGGTTTCCTGCGGCGATATCACCCAAGCCGGCAAGCACGCCTCTGCCCTCGATGTCAGGAAGGCTGCCGTGGCCACCCCCGTTGAAGAGGCAGCACCCCCTTACCTGGGTAAGTCGAGTGTGCTAACCCTGACTGGGGAGGCAGCATCAGGACACCAGTAGGGCCGCACCAGCGCAGCACACAGCCCATACCAGCATCTCCCGTGACTGCACAGGCCCGCAATTGAAGGACAGTCTGCTACGGCCGGGGAGGAGAGACGCCTAGAGCGACACCTGGCGGCAGTCCAGGGAACCGCATCAACGGGGCATAGGAGCCTGAGTTTGCTCCCGCAGCACCTCAGTGAGCAACAGGCCTCTCAGCATCAGTGAAAGTTTACAAGGCACAATGAAGCAGAACTGCAGCGCCGCTGTAAATGTCTCCCCGTCCCCATCCTCACCTGCTCCTGAGGAAAGCAGTGTATCGGCACAAGAAGCACTGTGACCCGACGAGAGACGTCCAGCTGTTTGACTCGCTGCCAGCCAGTAAGCACTGTATCCCTGCAGGCAAGGTGTGCACTGCTAAGAACCCGAGGACACACCAACATTGAATGTTTTCCCGCACTGGCAGCGCCCGCGTGGGTGGGAGGACTGTGCCTGCCCACAAGCAGCCCGTGTCAAAGAGCCGCGGCCCAGCAATCCCTATCTACCCTGCGGCAAGACAGCCAAAGGGGCCCGCAGCGAGAGGAAAGCTGCTGAAGCCCGTCTGGAAGCACCCACAGTGCCACCTGGTGGCCACAGTACCACACTGCACCCTGAGCTGCCAAACAAGGGAAAAGGGCAGAAGGAGACTGAGAGACAGGCAGCCAGGACTGGTGCCGAGTGTACCACACGCCCGAGTGGCAGTAGGCCAACATTGTATACAATAGAATGCTAGCATTAGCATAGATAAAATTTGCCAAGGAGCACCACAGGCCTCATGTGGGCAGCCCTTCATTGGCTGTGGTAAAATGGGGAGAGATTGCTGAAAGTGTGCCAAGTACCCCAGCGATGCACTAGCCCAGAGAAGCCCCAAGCAGCACAGCCAACGCTGTGCGCACCCGTGTGCAAGGCCAACGCAAGAGGGGAAACTGCAACACACATCCCCGGGTGGGCTGCGCAGTGCTGTCAAGGGGAGAGACAGTGAACCCCGGCAAAGGGAGAAAACCCCAAAGCTGCCACCATCAGTGCAAGCTACCAAGAGTCCAGCTAAACCCAAGGTAGTGAAACCACAAGCAGCCAAGCTCTGCCAGCCAGCCAGCAAACCCACTAAATACATAGGAAGCACTGCATGCCGCATAGCCCCCCTAGCAGCCATCTGCTGCCACCGCAATCAAGAAGACACAGCTGCATGCCCTTAGTGGCGATCACCCATTACCGCAAGCGGAAGTACAGGAATGCAAGGCGCCAGTGAGAGGCACCAGCCTACCAAGGTGCGCCTTTACAAAGACAATGTGCAGAGACAATGCAAGAGCCCACAATAAAGCCTGAAGCTTCACCCGCCCAGACAAGCGTCAAATTGACAAGGGCAGCAAGGCAGTAAGCCCCCTAAAGGTGCAAGGAGAACGTGCGCTGCACATGCAGCCCCGGAGGCTATCTGACGCCACCTCAAGCGAAGACACTGCGACACAAACCCCTGGTGGTGAACGGCCACTACCACGAGATAAGGGATCAAGCAGGCCAAGCGCCAGAGGAGGGCACCACGAAGAAGGACCAGGACCGCAAAATCCGAGGTGCGCCAGAGCATGCACCCAAAACTTTGACCGCATGAGCAGGCGCACCGGAGGGGGAGACCGCTCCACGAAAAGGATGCAATACTGAAGGCAGCAGAGAGCCTCCACATCTCCACTGCACCAGCGAAGCCCCGCAGTGGGCAAACACAGCACAGTGTCCTCCCTCACACTGCCTCAAGACGGAGTCACCGGTGACCCAAGACAGGCAAGAGGAGAGTTGCACACTCCACGTGGCAAGCGGCCACCACACCACGTTGCTCCAAGGACACGCAACACGTGGCCGGACACCACATGCGTACTGCAAGCATGGAGCGCGTCACTCGAAGTGACCAACCCTGCTAAGTATGCCTGAACGGAGGCAGAGGCAGACGCCACCCAGCACCCAGGAAGAAGAAGAAGAGAGAAGAGCGACTGGAGGTCTCGCCCGCATGGCCCAGAGACCATTAAAGTTGGGAGGTCCCGTTGGCCTGTTTGGAAGAAGGTGCCTGCTACTGCACCAGGAGGAAAAACCGAAAAGAAGAGTGACAATCCTGCCACCATGAAGAACCGGATGAACACAGGTGAGCCGGAGAGAACAAGAGGAGAAGCACAAGGACTCGTACCACCGCAAGCCAAGAACGCACCCAGAGACACCAGACAGCCACCGAAGCGGACCGACGCCCCTGGAGACAGCCCCATGGGAGAACCAAACGTAAGCCGCAGCAAGGGCTAACTGCGTCTCTCCCCAACGCTTCCCAGTGCGACCGTCCATCCCCGAGCATCGGCAGTCTAAGTCGGACGGCATCCCTGCTTCTGACCGCAGATGCCATGGGTGAAGGAACAGCCTCAGCAAGACGAAGACACAGGGCTGCAAAGTCCATCCAGACATCCTATCTCCCAGAAAGTCATCACCACCTGTTGTTCAGGTTCAATGGCAACCACATCATCATTGCCACGTGCATGACACCGCACCCAGCAGAAGATATGGAAGTGTGACCGGATGGTCTACACTAGGAATCTGACAACCAACCAATGTCGGGAGGGGAAGTTGTGAGAGTCCGGGCCTGATGTTGGAGAAAACTCGAGCTGCTGAAGGAGCGTTTCTAGACACACCAACAGCAAGTGAAGTGGATAACAACCCGAGAATGACCTGGCGACCGCCAAGCGGGAGACCGAGAGTAAGCCGCAAGCAGGGGCGAACAGAGTCTCTGCCTCATGTTTCTCAGCGTGTCCATGACACCACTGTCACCGATGGCTCAGCAGCCCAACATCCAAGTGCATGGATGCACATGCCTCCCCAAAGAAAATGGAAGCGCCTGGCCACCCCCACTCCAGGTGATCGACTCAAGAAACGAAGGCCTATAACCACCACGGCAAGTGGTGACCAAACGTCGTCCAGATTCGCCACACAGCTGGCCATGCCAACACGCCAGTTGTTGTCATACAAAAATTGGATAATGAAATGATTATAAAGTATGTAGCCCTTTTCTTAATTTTTTTAATTAAATTTAGGAAATCTATGTGTAACTGGAACTCTGATGTATGACCATGCAGATCTGATGTATTTTTAGGCCAAGTGAATAAGACAAAAATGGTTTTAATGTAAATGTGTATTATATTTCTGTGCTTTTATGATTTTTATTTTTTAATTGAATAAAGCTACTTTTGACCTTTTGTCCTTTGACCGGTGTCAAGTGCGTCAAACACCACCATCCCTAGAGTACCGAACACGTGGACCGGAGTACCACACCATTGCCATGCCAACTGTCAAGAAGAACCAGAGACTACCCGATACCCTGACGTGCATCCGAACTACAGCAGAGATAGCATGTCTTTAACCAAGATCCATCCACCCCTGAGGTTATGCGAGCGCCTAGGCACTGGCTCCTCGGTGGTCTTGAAGCTGCCCCCACGTAGGCACACATGCAGCCCAAGCGCAGCCAGCACGCAGTCCTGTGGCAACCCAGACAAGGGGCCACCCCATGGCGGGAGAGTTGGACTTGACATTGCCCCACTGACGGACTCCAGGATGCAGCAAGGTCGTCTAACGAAGGCTTCAGTTGATCAGGCAACGCATTTGTGAACTTTTACCATGGACTCCAACCATGCTCATGATGCACCCTGTTTATGAACTGTTATGACCTACCACACATCATACTCAACTTAGGCGGCGTGGAGCGATTTCAAACCAACGGACAGGTTTCCACTGGTAGGTTCCCAGAGTGCGCTTGATGTCTCCAAGCCTGCATTCGTGTCCTGAGCCACTCGGGTTAAATTATGAGTGCAAGCAAAGATGTCCTGCTGCAGCCAGAGTCACTAGCCCCATGTCTGCAGTGTTCCCGCTGCCCGACTCGTGAGGCTGATGCACCCTGTGGTGTTAGTTGATTGTTGTTTACCCCCACAGGTTGGACTGGTGTTTGTTTTGTTCTTCAATAAAGTTTGGGAGGAATGTAGTGTCCTGCTGGCCACGTTCTAGTGTCTCAGCAGACACTGAGTTTACCAGCCACTCCCCAGCGGGCTGGACACACATGCACCCGAAACCCATCCATCACAGGCGTCACATGTGACGTGACCCTGTTAATAAAAGGGCCCGGGTGCACTTGCTCATGGCCAGTTACAGTACCCTACCACCCGGTGTCTGTGTCCGTCATTATAGTCATGTGGGCCTAGGGCCCGACACAACAACTGTCACCAGGCCTGAACTTTGCACATACACATCATTGACGTCCGATGTATTAGATTATTCAAGGGAAGCAAAACAAGACTACACCATCCAGAATGCATTTGGCTATCACACAAACAACCAGGACTGTAAACATTGTCCATAACGACAGTAGCATAGCAAGGATGCCATGGGCCCCTGTGCAAACAAGGAAAATGGAACCGTGGACTGCCGTTGTTGTTGCAAAACACACCAGTTCAATGGGCCCCTTAGAGCTGCCGCTCCCATACACCCCTGCATAATGACCTTGAGGGTGGTGGTCGTCCAATCTCGAACACAAATTGTTCTTCAAACAACACCCACCAAGCCAAAGAACGCACACAATGACTTAACTGCAAATGTACCTGAAACAACACAGGCTGTTTCTTATTTCAAGTTCAACGCTCTGAACTGGCTGTTGTACCATAAGATAGTTTGTTCCAAATATGTTCCCAGCCGAGAAGTTCTGTAGTGAGTGAAGGCTGCCAGGGAATTCAGAGGCCTCCTGAGATTTCTACTAGTATTGTCAGAAAGGAAAGAAGAAACAACGTTTACCCCATGGGAGAAAAACACTGCTCTTGCTTGTAATGAACAGAAGAAGAAGAAAGGCGCCAGCACGAGTATGCTTGAGGCTGTTACTTCTTTTTTTTAAATTATATCATGACCGTTGAAAAAGATTGAAGAGTTAAACCAGCTCTACACCTTGATGTTAGAAATAAAAGGATGCACACTATAAATTAGCAACATTTCAAAACGGATGTATGCCAGCCTCTTGTAAAAAAATTCATTGTGCTGGACGCATTGTGAATGGGTTTGAATGACATTGATTTGCACTTGTGTTTATATAGCGCTTCATAACACTGATGCTGCGTCGAAGGGCATTTGGTGTATTTTTTAAAATATAAAGCAGGAGAAGAACTGGTGGATCAGATTTTGAGATCCCATGTTAATGCCTGGTAGTACTGACCAGTCCACTACAGACCTTCACATTAAGCTCATAGTTACAGGCCTGGGGATCAGTATCCCTGGGTGGATACCACTCCACATGATCACTAGTGCCTTGGTTTTCGCACGCCCAGGATTACTAGGCACAGGAAAGTCAGGGGACATATTATAAATTGTGCTCTGAGGGCACAGCGGGCTTCTGTGCCAGCTTTGTGTGCCCTTGGGGCACAATGGTATTACAGAAGGGGCCGCAGACCCTTCTGTAATACTGATAGCGCTGAGGCACATGTAGCGCTATCATGAGAAGGCTTTCCCTCATATGCATGGGGCGTTCCCCATGCAAATGAGGAAATCAATTTGCCTTTGCACCTGCGCCATATTATGGACGCGGAGTGCAGAGCAAACATGCCCTTTCTGTGTGCCTCCTGGAGGTAGGCCTCTGGAATGTTGAAAGGAGGTCCCATGGGCCACCCAGTCATCCCACTCCAGGCAGGTGCAGTCACTCGCTGCATGCAGTGCTTAATTTGAGCTGGTGGTTTTTGGTGCTCCGCACCCGTACTTAATTGTCAGCACCGGGGCTTGTGACAGTCTGCCACAAGGCGGTGCTGTCTGGATAATATAGAGATGAGTACAACAACAGTTAATTATTAACTTAATATACATTAAAAATGACATTTACCTGCCGCCCATACAATTCTTATAGCATTGGTGGCTGGGTAGTCGATTTGACACACTTGTAGGAGTGTGATGGTCAGTAGTTGTGTTGTTACTAACATTTGAGGCATGACGGGCAATGGGTGGTGCAAGCTGCAGTGGCCCCCCGACGATAGCCCTGGCACTTATTCTTTTTACAAATTAACCACTGGCTGCATGTGGCTGCAAGGAGATCTCTCTCCCCTCTTTAAAGTGCAGATGGCATGCCACCCGCACAGTGAAAAACGGACTGGCTTTGAAGCAGCCACTCTTTACTTCACTTGACTGCACTGTCCCATGGGCAGCGCAAATTTGCAGCTGCCCTGGGGGCAGCGCATTCTTTGGAATAGGGCGCACAGTCCCTGTTTGCAACCGGTGCACCTTTTTAAAGGTGCACCAGGGCGCAAAGAGGGAAAGTGCGCCATATGCAAAATACAGCCCCAGGTCGGTTTTTACCAGATGGAAATATCGAATGATAAAATTGCACGGTGAATGGGCAGTAGCTCCTGGGATATGCAGAGCCCAGCCACCTCCTGACCCCTCCTACCACAAAGGACAGCGTGCAATGCTCTCCATGCTAGTCCACAGCCTGCCCTTAGCAGGTGGTAAATGGGATCAATATTATCCCAAGAACTGGAAATCCACATACATAAAAGGACCAAGTAATTCCTGCTTCTCACTGTTATTCCCCATTCGAGAGATAATTACTCATAATTGAATAGTGCAGGGCTTCAATTACAGTCTGGAATGGATGATTCAGGACCCAGTTATTTGGGCGCCCCTGCACTGTGCGACTCAGAACGAGGCCCTGAAAGGTTAAGTCTTAGCTTCTCTGGTCAGAGAAGCTTTCACAGATGTCCTGTGTCGTCATAATGTTATGTGCGAATCGGGTTTCTATTTCTTGTTTTCAATTCTGTCTATATCCTCAAATCAACTTTATCAAGTGGCTCAAAGCTACCTCGTAGCACAATACAATTTAATCAATCCATCATCCACTAATAAATCCCAGTCAGTGCTAACTAGTTAAGGGAGAGTCCTTGTTGCCGAATTATTTTTTATGGGAGAGATTTGCAGTCAAAGGTGAAAGAGGCTTAATTGAATGCAATATTAGCAGACTTTGCTAGCCTAAACATCTGGTGTTAGCAAGACTGTATGTAGCAGGACCTTTTCTAGAGCATATAGTAACTGAAGCTGACTTTGAGCAGAGGTTTCTTGCCTACAGTCCCAGCACAACCAGTCAGGAGCCTGACCAACCAGCAGGGCATAGAACCCAGCTCCAGAATCCATCCTAGCCCTACTCGAAAAATCCTTGGTCTCACACCCACACACATACATTCTCAACCCTGGCAAACAACCTCTCACACCATCACAGCCACGCCACTGCAAAGAGTCCTGTAGAACTTGTGATATTCCATTTGCAAATTGATCACCTATACAAATAGAGCCGTGTGCAAATCATAGTAGTTATGACCAGAGCGACTGTTAGAGAGTTTTAATCACTTCATACCTGTTGTGTTTTCTTCTCATTGCGGCTATGGATTATGCAACATCAAGTTCTACAAAACCTTGTTCAGTAGTGAGCCTCAGCGTAGAATGTTCTTGGGAACCCATTGAAAGTTATGTGTGCTTATTTCTGACTGGACATTTCAGTTTTGACATTGTTAGCACTGCACATTCCCTCAAGTTATTCTTATATCAAGAGGAAATATTATTTGTAACCATCCATTCCTTTATGGATAATTCCGGTTTCTAACACTCTCAACACGATGGTGCTAGTTTAGAACATCACCTTCCAATTTCCTGCCACCGTTTTTATTGTCATCAATTCTGGATGTTTGTCTGATTGCTAGAGATTGTGGTTAAAGAGCAAATACAAAACAGAGAGGCAAAGGGAGCACTGTTCTCTGATCTCACTGCTAGAAGTAAATACATCTGGAAAGGTTCCTTCACGTCTTACTCTGGCTGTAGGTTTAAGAGAAGTTTCCCTTCAACAATGAATTTAATCCCTTGCCCAAATTTAACAGTTTTAATTGGGTAACAATACTTAATGGATATCCATATCCTATTGCAAAAAACCTTTTTAACATCTACAGATAAAGTGATGTCAGGATGCCTTCTTCTACCATGAAGTTGTGAGGGGGACCTCATATTTTCTTTGACTGTTCACACAGTAGCTGTCTTGCTTCACCCTTAGTCAGATAACACATATACCACTCTCCCACACGATGGCTCAAACACGACGAAGCAATGAACATTACACTACACTCCCTAAAAAGGGATTTCACTTTATAAAATGGAGCACATCAAAGACTGTTTTCAGAATAAGGCTTGGGGTTTTATTTATGCAATGCT
This sequence comes from Calotriton arnoldi, assembly GCA_963921515.1. NCBI lineage: Eukaryota > Metazoa > Chordata > Amphibia > Caudata > Salamandridae > Calotriton > Calotriton arnoldi. The sequence continues at coordinate 797,219 of CAWUFW010004151.1, forward strand.
CTCTAACAGAAAGGCTTTCCCAGATGTCAAATGAATAACATTCAAATGTATATATGTATATATATATATATATATATATATATATAAATATATACATATATATATATATTCACTGAAAAAACCATAGGTTTCAGACACGTTATAGTTAGAAATTAGCATTTAAAAAGCCTTTGAAATTCACTGAAAAACCATAGGTTTTAGGACAGTTATAGTTAGTTGGACATTTCACTCGTACAAAACCATAGAAATTCCCCCGTTATAGTTAGTTCAGCTAACTATAACTCGCGCCCCGCAATGCACTGCTGATGACGTCACATATTACATCACTCATGACATGGTCAGTGACATCACTGATGACATCACTGATGACATCTCAAATGACATCACTGATGACATCACTGATGACATCATCCAGTGACTGTGTGTTTCTGTAAAGTTTAAATATGTTTAATATATATAGGGAAAGGCGTATTGAAGAATGAGTGGGTGTATAAGTGTCTGAATGCATGATTTAGTACGTGCGTGACTCTACAAGTGAGTGATTAAACGTATCTTACTGAATGCATGGGTTAGTGACTAAACTGTGTGAATGTCTGTATCCGTCTGTTTGTTGGTGTGTAAGTGGATGTATGGATTTGCGAATAGCTACATGAGTGTCTATATGGGTTATTGATTGGTTCTCTGAGTATCTGTATGGCTGCCTGAGTGTTTGTGTGGGTGGGGAGTGGGTGACTCTGTACATAGATGTGTGAGTGGGTGATTCACTGGGTGCATGATTTCAAGAGTGCATCTGTGATGGACTGCTTGGGTGGGTGAGTGTGTGTATGGGTGTGTTAGTGAGTGAATGTATATCTCAGTGGTACATGTGCGAGTAACTACATATGTAAAAGGCAGTATATATGTGTGTTAGAGTATTTAAATGGCTATAAGTGAGAGTGTGTGATTGTGAGAGTGGCTGTATGGATGCGTGTGTGCTTGTATCAGTAATGAAATGAAATGAAATGAAATGAAATTTGTACTTGTAAAGCGCACCCATACCCCCAAAGGGGTGTCCAGGCGCTGTACGCATACCGCTGTGGAACCCTTCCTGGCTTTTTCCCTGTGAAATGTCCACTCCTGGGCACCCCCAGGGTGAAGCCAGGCATCCCAGCGCTGTTGGGGCCATTGTGGAGATTAAGCAAGCTATTGCCCAGAGTTGCAGAGTGGGACCCATGATTAGAATAGGCACCGAGGCGAGAATTATCAGGTCCGAGGAAATTGAGCCCAAGACCCGCCGAGGCGGGAATTGAACCCTGGTCCCGGGCCAGATCTCTGCATCAGGGTCTGCCGCTCTAACCAGTGAGCCACACTTCTCCACTCATTAATTGTATAAGAGCGTAAGAATGTGCTAGTATTTGTATGAGTAAGTGAGCTGGTGTGTGTATAACTGTATAGGTGAGTAAATGGGTGTGTTATTAATTTTTTGCATGACTGACTAGGTGTGTGAGTACCTCTATGGATGAGTGGCGGTGTGTCAATCAATCAATCACGGCATTTATAGAGCGCGCTACTCACCCGGGAGGGTCTCAAGGCGCTGGGGGAGGGGGTAAGTTACTGCTCGAACAGCCAGGTCTTGAGCTGCTTCCTGAAGGAGAGATGGTCCTGGGTTCGCCGAAGGTGAGTGGGGAGGGAGTTCCAGGTCTTGGCTGCCAGGTAGGAGAAGGATCTTCCTCCGGCGGTGGTTCTGTTGGGTGTGTGAGTGTTTATATAGGTGTATGAGTGCATATGATAGTCCTTTACTGAGTGACTGTAAGTATGAGTGACTGTACGGGTGAGTGAGTAGATGTGTGTGTGTAGACCTAAGAATCAGTGAGTGGGTATGTAGTTATTGGTATTGGAGTGTGTATGGTTTTGAGAATGGCAGTCTGTAATTTAGAGTGGGTGTATCAAAAGTTATATTAGGGTGTGAGAAGATGCATGAAATTATCACATGGATGATGTCATCAGTGATGTCATCAGTGATGTCATTTGAGATGTCATCAGTGATGTCACTGACCATGTCATGATTGATGTAATATGTGATGTCATCAGCAGTGCATTGCGGGGGCGCGAGTTATAGTTAGCTGAACTAACTATAATGGGGGAATTTCTATGGTTTTGTACGAGTGAAATGTCCAACTAACTATAACTGTCCCTAAAACCTATGTTTTTTTCAGTGAATTTCAAAGGTTTTTTAAATGCTAATTTCTAACTATAACGTGTCTGAAACCTATGGTTTTTCAGGGAATTTCAAAGGTTTTTTAAATGCTAATTTCTAACTATAACGTGCCTGAAACCTATGATTTTTTAAGTGAATTTCAAAGGTTTTTTAAATGCTAGTTTCTAACTATGCCTACAGAGGTAGGACATGTGAAGAAAGAAGAAAAAACGAACAGAAAGAAGCAAAAGAAATGCAGAAAGAAGCAACAGAAGTCCACAAAGATGAAGAAAAGTGCAGGAAGAAGCAAAAGATGTGCAGAAAGAACCAACAGAGGAGCAGAAAGAGGCCTTGTTGCAAAATCATCCTGTGCCCACAACTTTTTCAGACGGGTACTGGTAGTAACTGACTCTGACTAACCAGAGTCAGTGCTATGCTAAAAGACGCTTAGAATACAGTGAAAACACCTACATACACTAGGGAACACTATGTGTTGGGGTACCCCTGTGATTAGCATGACCTCCTCTGTAAGTCCCTAGTACATAATAGGGCAGGGGGATTAAAACTACCTCTTAAAACGCGCTACAGGGCGCGTTTGCACAGTGGTGAAGGGAGGGGGCTGAGGTGACATGTCTGCAGAGCGCGCCCCGTGGCGCATTTTAAGTTGCGGGATTAAGTCCCCTTGAATCCTGAGGGTCCCTGGGGCCCAACTAGCCCCCAGGTACCTAGAGTTAGGACCACAGAGCTGAGTTGCAGAGAGGCGTTCCGAGGCCACGCACCTTTTTTACCTCTCTGCAACGCAACTCTGTTGTGCTTACTGAAGGTACCTGGTGGGCTAGTTGGCCCTCAGGGTCCCTCAGGATTCAAGGGGAATTAATTCTCCAACTTAAAACGCACCACAGGGCGTGTTTGCGCACATGTCACCTGAGGCCCCGCCCTCCCCTTCACCACTGTGCAAACGCGCCCCGTGGCGCGTTTTAAGTTGGGGGATTAGGTCACCTTGAATCCTGAGGGTCCCTGGGGCCCAACTAGCCCACCAGGTACTTCCAGTAAGCACCACAGGCCTGCGTTGCAACGCCTGTAACAAATTGTGCAGTTGTGTTTAGGTAGTGAAGGGGGTCGTGCTGGGGTAGTGTTTTAGGGTTTAGGGTAGTGCAGTGGTGTTTGTGTAGTGTAGGGGGTCATGCTGGGGGTAGATTTAGGGTTTAGCGTAGTGCAGTGGTGTTTGGGTAGTGTAGGGAGTTGTGCTGGGGGGAGTGTTTTAGGGTTTAGGGTAGTGCAGTGGTGTTTGGGTAGTGTAGGGGGTCGTGCTGGGGTAGTGTTTTAGGGTTTAGGGTAGTGCAGTGGTGTTTGTGTAGTGTAGGAGGTCATGTTTTAGGGTTTAGGGTAGTGCAGTGGTCTTTGGGTAGTGTAGGGAGTCGTGCGGGGGTAGTGTTTTAGGGTTTAGGGTAGTGCAGTGGTCTTTGGGTAGTGTAGGGGGTCGTGCGGGGTAGTGTTTTAGGGTTTAGGGTTTAGGGTAGTGCAGTGGTGTTTAGGTAGTGTAGGGGGTCATGCTGGGGGGAGTGTTTTAGGGTTTAGGGCAGTGCAGTGGTGTTCGGGTAGTGTAGGGGGTCGTGCTGGGGGGAGTGTTTGCGGGTTTAGGGCAGTGCAGTCGTGTTACGCTAGTGTAGGGGGTCATGCTGGGGGGAGTATTTTAGGGTTTAGGGTAGTGCAGTGGTGTTCGGGTAGTGTAGGGGGTCGTGCTGGGGGTAGTGTTTTAGGGTTTAGGGCAGTGCAGTGGTGTTCGGGCAGTGTAGGGGTGGTGCAGGGGGTGGTGTTTCAGGGTTTAGGGCAGAGCAGTGGTGTTCGGGCAGTGTAGGGGGTGGTGCAGGGGGTGGTTTTTCAGGGTTTAGGGCAGTGCAGTGGTGTTCGGGCAGTGTAGGGGGTCGTGCTGGGGCTGTTGTTTCAGGGTTTAAGGCAGTGCAGTGGTGTTCGGGCAGTGTAGGGGGTCGTGCTGGGGCTGGTGTTTCAGGGTTTAGGGCAGTGGAGTGGTGTTCGGGCAGTGTAGGGGGTCGTGCTGGGGCTGGTGTTTCAGGGTTTAGGGCAGTGCAGTGGTGTTCGGGCATTGTAGGTGGTCGTGCTGGGGCTGGTGTTTCAGGGTTTAGGGCAGTGCAGTGGTGTTCGGGCAGTGTAGGGGGTCATGCTGGGGCTGGTGTTTCAGGGTTTAGGGCAGTGCAGTGGTGTTCGGGCAGTGTAGGGGGTCTTGCTGGGGCTGGTGTTTCAGGGTTTAGGGCAGTGCAGTGGTGTTTGGGCAGTGTAGGTGGTCGTGCTGGGGCTGGTGTTTCAGGGTTTAGGGCAGTGCAGTGGTGTTCGGGCAGTGTAGGGGGTCATGCTGGAGGTGGTGTTTCAGGGTTTAGGGCAGTGCAGTGGTGTTCGGGCAGTGTAGGGGGTCTTGCTGGGGTGGTGTTTCAGGGTTTAGGGCAGTGGTGTTCAGGCAGTGTTGGGGGTCTTGCTGGGGGTGATATTTTAGGGTTTAGGGCAGTGCAGTGGTGTTCGGGCAGTGTAGGGGGTCTTGCTGGGGGTAGTGTTTCAGGGTTTAGGGCAGTGCAGTGGTGTTCGGGCAATGTAGGGGGTCGTGCTGGGGGTGGTGTTTCAGGGTTTAGGGCAGTGCAGTGGTGTTCGGGCAGTGTAGGGGGTCGTGCTGGGGGTGGTGTTTCAGGGTTTAGGGCAGTGCAGTGGTGTTCCGGCAGTGTAGGGGGTCGTGCAGGGGGTGGTGTTTCAGGGTTTAGGGCAGTGCAGTGGTGTTTGGGCAGTGTAGGGGGTCGTGCAGGGGGTGGTGTTTCAGGGTTTAGGGCAGTGCAGTGGTGTTCGGGCAGTGTAGGGGGTCGTGCAGGGGGTGGTGTTTCAGGGTTTAGTGCAGTGGTGTTCGGGCAGTGTAGGGGGTCGTGCTGGGGGTGGTGTTTCAGGGTTTAGGGCAGTGCAGTGGTGTTCGGGCAGTGTACGGGGTCATGTTTTAGGGTAGTACAGTGGTGTTTGGGTAGTGTAGGGGGTCGTGCTGGGGGTAGTGTTTTAGGATTTAGGTTAGTTCAGTGGTGTTTGGGTAGTGTAGGGGGTAGTGTTTTAGGGTTTAGGGTAGTGCAGTGGTGTTTGTGTAGTGTAGGGGGTCGTGCTGGGGGTAGTGTTTTAGGGTTTAGGGTAGTGCAGTGGTGCTTGTGTAGTGTAGGGGGTCGTGCTGGGGGTAGTGTTTTAGGGTTTAGGGTAGTGCAGTGGTGTTTGTGTAGTGTAGGGGGTCATGTTTTAGGGTAGTGCAGTGGTGTTTGGGTAGTGTAGGGGGTAGTGCTGAGGGTAGTGTTTTAGGGTTTAGGGTAGTGCAGTGGTGTTTGTGTAGTGTAGGGGGTCATGCTGGGGGTAGTGTTTTAGGGTTTAGGATAGTGCAGTGGTGCTTGTGTAGTGTAGGGGGTCATGCTGGGGGTAGTGTTTTTGGGTTTAGGGTAGTGCAGTGGTGTTTTTGTAGTGTAGGGGGTCATGTTTTAAGATGCAACGCTCCAATACCTGACCAGTCTGCACTACATAAAACTGCAAAAAAACTAAAAATAAAAAGTGTTTTGCACACTTTTGTCCTTGGGCTATATGTGGGCTACATCTGGGTAATATTTGTGCTACATTTGGGCTCTTTTTTCTCTGGTGGCCATCTTGGAAGACTTCTTCGTTATGAAGTTTCCTAATTTCCTCATTTACTGCAGTCTCCTCAGTAGGAAATGCTTTCAGTTTTTACTTTGATTCCATCAAGAAGGCATTCAGATGTGTCTCACATTTGCCATAAATTCAGAATGTTAGCACTCTAGTTGCTCATTAGATCACTGTAGTAAAGCTACTGCTCACCAGGGAGTTAACTGGAAGTCTGCTGCTGGTATTGAAAGTGATTGTTTCAGTCTGCATGTCAGAATTTTCTAATGAAATAGAAGAGGATTTGAGATCTCACTTAAAACATGCCCTAATTTTTCTTTCTGCAGCACTAACCATAATTTCTATTTCAAAAAGAACCCCTCATTTTGTTCCTTTTTAAATTAAATGTTTTAAGTGTTACCGGTTTATTCCAATCAAGATTGCTTCAGGTGTGCCATACTTTTGTCATAAGTAAGGCTGTTAGCGCTCTAGTTGTTCTTTAGAACACTCTGGGAAGCTGCAGTAGAACACAAAGGCATCAACTGGCAGGCTGCTCCTGTTGAAATATAACAGGAAGATATTTGAGATCACACTTGAAACATGTCCTAATTTTTCTTTCTACAGCACTAACCATAATTTCTATGACAAAATGAACCCCATCATTTTGTTCCTTTTTAAATTAAATGTTTTAAGTGTTACCAGTTTATTCCAATCAAGATGGCTTCAGGTGTGCCATACTTTTGTCATAAGTAAGGCTGTTAGCACTCTAGTTGTTCTTTAGAACACTCTGGGAAGCTGCAGTAGAACACAAAGGAATCAACTGACAGTCTCTGCCCTTGTTGGATGTACATGTTTTACTGAGAATGTCAGACTTCATTCTCACATGACTGAGAAAGATAATGTGAATTTACAGAAAATATGCTCTCATTTTAGCTTCTGGAGCACCTTCCAAAACTCTATGGGACAAGCATGTGAAAATAGTTTTCTCTCAAACATGATTCATGATATCCCAGCAGAAGGTTTTTCACAGGGTAAAATCAGTATGAAATTAGTATGGTACCATCAACAAATGAATTCTAATGTAACTAAAGTATGTTATCACCCTTTATAGTTCTCCTTTGGTGACCCTCAAAATCTTTGATTCACTACAATGCATTTCAATGGGGTACTATCATGTATATTGGTCCCAAGATGGCTGCACAGCAATTCCAGGATGAAGTGCTGACAGCCAATCAGATCTCACAATGACATGTGTGGTTAGGCTCGCCCAGATATATATGTGAATTTACTTTTGATTTTCTCAGGAACTACTGAACGGATTTACACCATTTAAGCAAAAGGCACGACTCTGAACCAAGGGCTACCTTTTGCCAAATTTGGTGTAATTCCGTTCAGCAGTTCGGGCTGTAGCTGCGATGAAAGGTTCCTATGGAAAATTGCATGGGGAAAACACGTTTTGGGACCCCCCTTTTTTCTCGGCCCCCGCTTGCCGAATCACCCCGAACCTTTCAAGATAGGAGCGGACCGGAGCCGGCCACAAAGTTTGAAAATTTCGCGAAGATTCGTCAACCGGCGCCAAAGTTATTTCAAATAGAATGTTGCGGATTTCTATGGAAAATAGGTCCTAACTATAACTATCTACTGGCGACCGCCAGTAGTTAATATATATATATATATATATATATATATATATATATATATATATATATATATATATATATATATATATATCAGCACCAAAGTCCCGTAGTGTCGGCACCCAACAAGGAACACACGGGCACAGACCACAGCAGCAGATGTCATCAAAAGTTTATTTCATGCCAAAGATGGTCCACATTACGCGTTTCGGCCGCCGACCTGCGGCCTTGATCACATAACGGCGCTACGTGCAAGTAGCAACTTAAATAGGCAGGTAAGTGACGTGGGTTGCAAAAGTGTAGTGAAACGTAAAGTGAGAGTGCCTTACGGTAATACATAATATACATACATAATGACAGTGCAAAAAAATGCTTTACTGCTGTTTATAAAAGCTGAGAGGCAAGTAATGGCGCGAACTGGTTTACTGTGATGCCCAATAGACATAATAAAGGTATGGCAATGAAAGGATATGGAATAAAGGGAGCACAAAAATGATACAAACAGACTGCTATGGGAAAAAAAATTGTATAGTTGTCTAACTGAAGCAGAAATGGAATCAAAGTGGGACCCGAAAATTTGCAATAAAAGGAACATTACTATAAAGGGAATTAAAATAAAAAACCGATGCTCACTGCAAAATACAGCGTATCTAAGTGTATTCCCAAAAGTAAGTGCCCAAATGACCGCATGGAGCGAAGTCATGACAAGAATATACTGGGCGGGCAAAGGGTTCTGTATACAAATCTATAATGTATAAGATCAGTGTCTACTCCTCTGACAAAAATAGTGTTGCAGGTAATCAATTCTTGATAGGGCATCAACAGTACAATTATAAAAATAAAATAAGGACTACTCTATGGCAAGAGCATAGTTACGTCACCTAGAATACACACATAGATAAACCAAAAAAATCAAGGAGTATATTGTGTGTGTAGCCAATAATGCCTCAAGAGTTACCGCAAGGAAAGTGATAAGTGCAAAGGTGGAAAATAGTGCAACACAGTAATTTGTGACAGTAGTGTAAGATGCGCAGTAAAAAATAAAGTCTTTTTTCTTATTTTCATCTATCAAAAATCAAGGTTAAAAAATAGAACTCTACTCAGAAAACCAGCAGGAATTCTAAGTCAACAATGATATGTAGGTAATGACAAGACCCCTCACTGAAAACACAATGGCCGCATAATGCGCATAACATTACATCAATAGTGGAAAGAACAGTACAGACACAGTTGCGAAATACTGCTGGAGGTGAGTCAGAGCAAGAGGGTGGCAGTCAATAGAGCTGGAACTGAAATGCAATTAGTGAAACAGAAGGTCTCGATAAAATACAGAAAAATGTGACATAGAGAGGGAAAGTGTTCAAGTGAGAACAAGAATACAGGAGAGTCGCTAGGAGCAACAGAAGGCAAAACAGAGTGAGGTGAAATGAAGAGATCTAATATTGACAGAAGGTAACCCAAACTGCAAGAGGAATCTCAGAGAAAGTTGTAAAGATCTTCACTACTATTGAGTCCATAAGGGCCTTAGTGTCCAGCTCTAGGATGTAACGGCTTTCAAGTTGTCTCAGTTTATTTTCGCGGTTGCCACCACGTCTTAATGTAGGTACACTATCGATCACAAAGTACTGAAGGTGATCAAGGTTGTTGTCATGCTGTACTTTGAAATGCCTAGCCACTGGGTAGCTGGGGTCGTTGTTGACAATTGCCCTGAGATGTTGTAAAATCCTAACATGGACTTGGAGTTTGGTGCTGCCAACATACATCAGATTGCAGCTGCATCGGAGGATGTACACTGCGAAGTCAGTTCTACAGGTGTATTTGTGTTGTAGGATGATAGGTTTATTACAAAATTTTGCAGTAACCTGAGTGATGTTGGACACCAAATCTGCAGGCTCTGCATGAGTTGCATTTATAAAACCCCTTAACATCCGAAAGCCAGTTAGATTTAATACTGACCTCAGGGCTGCTCCTGACTAGAGCATCTCTCATTGAGAAAGCTCTGCGGTAGGTGACAGTAGGTCTGTCAGCAATAATGGGGCCTAAAACTGGGTCAGTCTGAACAATGCACCAGTGACGGTTGACAATGGCCTTGATGGCTCGCTCTTCTCTGCTGTAAGTGATGATCAATCTGGTATCAGCAGTACCCGTGCCCTTTTCGGTGTTGTCACTGCAGCTAAATTCAATAGGATGCTTGGGTGCCAGAAGTGTGTTTCTAGGTAAAGAGTTGGCCCTAGATCTAGCTTTGTGGAGTGATGCTGAGCTATATCCACGGTCAAGGAAGCGCATATGTGTCTCCTCCTGACAGATGTTGAGGTCAGATTCTGAGCTACATATTCTCCTCAGTCACAGCATTTCACCATATGGTATACTGGCTATAAGATGTTTAGGGTGATAGCTGGTGGCATGCAGTGTAGAGTTGCCTGCGGTAGTTTTGCGGTGGAGTTTAGATAAAACTACACCATCCTCAATGTAAACAGTGACATCTAGGAAATCGATCTCCCTTTCATTGATGTTGGCATTGAACTCAAGGTTAGCGGTGTTACAGTTAATGGATTTAACAAATTTCTGAGCACTTTCAATCGATCCATCCCACACCACAAAAACATCGTCAATATAGCGTAACCAACTGACAATGTTAGTATCCCAGGCTTCCTTATGATCAATCATGAGTACCTGTTCCTCCCACCAGCCAACGTGCAAGCACGCATAGCTAGGAGAGAAACAGGCACCCATGGCAACTCCGCGCATTTGTTGGTACACAGTTCTGTCAAATAGAAAAAAGTTATTCATAAGACACCATTCGATCATAAACAGTAATAGGGAATTGTGGCGATAATGTGTGATTGGACGACCCTGTAAAAAATGTTCACATGCCCTTAGGCCATCACAGTGATTGATACTGGTATATAGGGACGTGATGTCCATAGATATAAGAATGTAGCTTTCTGACCATTGTATGCCCATAATTTTGTTCAAAAGTCACTGGTATCACGTAAGTATGAAGGCAGAGACACAACAAAATCCTGTAAATAAAAGTCAACATATCTCGACAAATTTTCACAGACACTGTTACAGGCAGAAATGATAGGGCGTCCTGGTATGGGTAAGGTGCCCTTGTGCACTTTAGGGAGAAAGTACAGTACAGGTATGGTTGGTGTCTCATGGTGGAGGAAATATATATATATATACAAGCAATAATAACACACTTGGCAAATGCAACAGCTAAGTGCATGGATAATAATAATAATAAACAAGCAGCGAATAGTACTGGACATCCTGCAAGAAATCAGAAAGATATATACACTAAATACATCAGATGATTACCTTGGATGTGCGCACTCAGGCTCACTCACACATCACAAAGTCAATACTCAAATAAAACACCTTAGTTGATTATAGCCATTGGAAACTGAAGGTGAGCACTGACAGTTACGCATCACAGTGACTGTTATAGCCGCTGGAAACTGAATATGCACACACAAACAGCCACGCATCACAATGGCACTAATCAAAATCAAGATACATCACCGGCTGCAAACTTCATCCTGGCCCACTCTAGACTGGGGGATTCACAGCTGGGGTCAAGAGACTCAGCAAAGCCGGGAACTGCTGCACTGAAGATGCGTCCACCGTTCAGGCTCAAACAATCCCGGTCTCTAAGTCAACAAACCCCTGCTTTATAATCTTAAAACACACTAGAAGGTTCCGAGAGACCTTCCCTCTGCGCCAAGGAAACTTACTGGAATTGGCCACATTGTATGCAAGCATTCCAAAGGCAAAAGGAGTTCCCACGTTCCCTCTGCATTCTCACATGTTCCATCCTTTATCTTAACAAAGCTTACAAAAGTCTCCATCGGTACATTCAACAATCTTCTCTCCAAAAACAAAGCAACCTTGAACGTGAATAACCCAAACAACTTGAGCACTCTGGGGTCCTGCCTGTGTGCACAAAATGCTCTAGCAAGACAGAGTCAGAATTGAGGATGACATGAGACCATATCAAAGCAATAGTATGAACTTCATAATACTTCCCAATGTACAACACAATGCACATTTGTGCACCACTGCTCATAACACTGCATTTCGGGACCAAAAGGTACATTCCACACCTCTCTCTCTCATGCTTTCAAATGCTCCTCCCACACGTTCTGTTCCTGGCAAGGCAGTTCTACTCTGTGACAGCTCCCACTTCAAGACTGCAAGATTACATCTTCAAGGGAAAAAGGCAAATGCCGGACGTACATTCAGGCTAGGGTAAAGTAAAACACCGAAAGTCAATTAAAATCATGGAAGTCAAAGGTCATCACGTGGTTTCAAACCAAACCAACAGTAGCAAATCCTACCTGTGACTCGACTCAGGTTTGGGATTGAACTTTGCACTCTTTTGGCTAATGCTTTATCTTGAGGTCATCCATACTGACAAGGTATATGAGTTTAATGTCTTTACATATGATCACTTGAAATAAAGTCTTGCTGAATTAATGAGGATACGTCTGATCCTCAACTTCTTGAAATACCACGGACAGATGTGGACCTGTTTATTCTTCTGACATGTCTATAAAATGCAATTGTAAATCCTCCAATCCTAGTGAGCATCCCAGCAACATGTCTTGATGGCGTATTTGACTTGATTCACATTGTTTGTTTATGCTAATGGCAATCTGTTTTCCTCTTTTGGTCTAGGTAGGGATATATTTTTAAAGGAGGCTCTCTTCTTAGTTACATCAGATTGATTTTGGAGGTCCTGTCCAGTTTAAACTTTATTTCGGTCATAGACCATAAAAGTCACAGATGAGAAAGAAAATTACAGCAATAAGCCCAGCTAAAAAACACAGGGGCTTATTTACAAGCCCCTTGCGCCGCCGGTGCGTCACTTTTAATGTGGGAAAAAGTGATTCACCGGCGACGCAGGGGCTTGTAAATAAGCCCCACAGTTTATAGCAAAACGCATAATTTTAAGAAAAATAATGTAGGCTGACTCAGGTGACAGCAAAACAAATACCATACATTTTAAAACCATAGTATAAAACAATAATTAAAAAGCCATAAATAGAAAGATATTCTCATTTAAAAAAACTTACAAATAAAATGTACACATATACTACAATTAAAACACTGCGTGCAAGAGGAATGATTCAATTCGGTATATTTATAAGACAAAAAATTGATCTCAGCCCTAAAGATTAGCTTGAAATGGCTTTGCACCGTATCAGCCAAACACTGTCTAAAAACTTGCCGATAGAAAACATGATAGTGGGCGAGGTGTCGACTCTGCAAATTTCCAGGGCAACCCTATACTGGCTCTCTTCTAACAAACGTAGAAGAGGGACAATCCAGCGTTTGTGCTGCTTCAAGTAAAAGAGGCAAAAAAACAGCAGATGGTTGTCAGTTTCCTCACACCCATTGACTGCAGGGCAGAGGCTACTTCCACTTGGGCCACGTTTCCATTTAGAGGTAAATGAAGCGAGGGAAAGAGGGCCCAATCTGAACCTTATATAAAGGGCGTTGGTGGAGGGAGGATCAATCTGGTCCATAGAGGCCTCAATTTGGAGGTATTTACATTTGATTTAAATGAAGCAAACTTGTTAATGATGTTGGTGGGTCAGAATTGGTGTACTTTTTGCTATTCTTAAGGAATGCTGTCCTTTTTTACCTATCTACCACTTCAGTTCTGTTGTCAATCATCTCCCTGTTTTCACCACTCTTCATAGTGTTTATGTTTGAGACGAAACAGATTAATCTGCAGTTGTAGCAAATAAAATATATACTCTGTTTGGTTTTGGTTAGTGGATTTAGGGCCAGATGCATCATGCATTTTGCTCCTCGCAAACGGGCCGATTCTCAGAATCGGAAAAAATGCATTTCTTATGCAGCAAACCCAATTTTGCGATTCGGTAACCTGTTACCGAATCGCAAAATGGTTTATGATCTCGCTATTTGGAAGGGGCGTGTTTAGGCATCCCTTCCAAATAGCGAATCCTAATCAGATGCATGAATGTTTTGTGACCGTGAATGCGGTCGCAAAACATTTGCATTTTACCACCTACTTCAAGTAGCTGGTAACCTATTAGCAAATGGGAAGGGGTCCCCAAGGGACCCTTTCCCCTTTGTGAATGTTAGTAAAATTATTCCCACAGACCACTGCCTGCTCTTAAAAAATGAAAGGAAAACTTTTTTTTTGAAACGCACCCTGTTTTCCTTTAAGGAAAAGCAATCACAGACATGGTGGTCTGCTGAGCCCAGCAGGCCACCATCCCTGTGATTTTTGCGATTCCTAGGGGGTCGCAAATTGCGACCTTCCTCATTAATATTCATGAGGTAGGTCATTTGTGATCCCCTAGGAATCGCTAAAAGTGTAAAACACACTTTCATGCATTGCGTTTTGCGATTTCCTAATTGCGAATCACAAAGATTCGCAATTAGGAAATCACAAAACAGGACCTTCATACATCTGGCCCTTAGAGTATCTGGGATGATATTTCTGCATAGTCCATTGTTAATTATTTTATACTATTTATAAAGCAGCTCCCATCTATTGTACCTTTTTTGACGTATGCCTGCAAACAGTCATCTACATTTAGTGTAGACCTTCATTGTTTCAGATAGGACACCCTGAGGTAGCACTGTGTCCACATTGATGTGAAGATATTTATTTTTATTTATTTATAGAGTTTTATTAAACGCAAACAAGACCCTTGCAAGTATCAGAGCACTTTACAATAAAATAATTATTTTTGCTTTATGTATAACCATAATAACATCGTCAGAGGTGGTAAATCCGTGAATCTCCAAAAGAGAGCACCACAGGTCCCAGGTAAACCACATCCTATAAAAATAACCACATAGTCTGACAGAAATAAGCATGCGAGCAGGCTAAGGAATAAGAGCTTGCACAGGGGAATATTTGATGAGCTCTACAGCAGAAATTTGTTCATCAGTATCCTTTTGACTTATTTCTTGAATGACACAGTAGTGGAGTTTATTCTAATTTCAGGGGGTAGAGCGTTCCAGATTCTTGGGGCGATACCTGAAAAGGCTTGGTTATAAGCTTTCTTTTTATAAAATGTTGGTGGGGTCAGCAGTAGGGAACTGGAGCTTCTGGAAACTCTAGTGCCCCAAAGCCGGATGGCTCTAGTTTTTGGGCCAGGTATGTAGAAGTGTTGAAGTGGATGGCTTTATGGGTCATGCAGGCAATTTTCAAATGAATCCTTGCCCCATATGGAAGCCAGTTTAGAGGTTTCAGATCAGGAGTGATGTGATTGTTTCTTTTCCATCCTGTGAGGAGCCTAGCAGCAAAGTGAAGTGGTGCCAGTTTAGCTCTGGGAAGGCCTCACAGGGTTGCGCTAACATAGTCCAACCTGGAAATCACCAGGGCTTGAACAGCTGACTTGAAGTCATCCGGGGGAGGCAGGGTCTTATTTTTCTTAGGATATTCATGTTGAAATTTGCTCTTTTGGTGACAAAGCTGATGTGCTCCTGCATGTTCAGGTTCTTGTCCAGCATTATTCTCAGAGATCTTGTTGACTCTTTGATGTGTGGTACGCAGTTCAGTGCCGTTAGTTGTTTCATCCAAAAAGCGCTGTCCGGTGAATGATTGGGTGGGACAATTAGGAGGAATTTGGTTTTTAGAGCATTTAGTTTGAGGGAGTTACCAATCAGCCAGTTTTTAGTTTTTTTGTAGTGTTGAGTTTAGAGACCTACAATCTTTGGGGGAAGAGATTTTTAAGTACAGTTAGGTGTCATCTGCGTGCATGTGATAGTGGATGTTAGATAAATTCAACAATTCGGTTGGAGGTTCCATAAATAAGTTAAAGGGAGTGGGTGAGAGCGAAGTCCCCTGAGAGACCCCTAAAGTGACCTGTGTGGGGTTGGAGAGGGACATATTGACCTTGATTCTTTGTTGAATTCTGTTGTGGAGAAAGGAGACAAACCAGTTAAGAATGGTCCCCGATAGACCTATCCTACTTTTGAGTAGGTCTAGGAGGCTGTCAAGTTTGACAGAATCAAAGGATGATGAGATGTCAGGGAGAATAAGAAGGCAGGATTCGTTCTGATCCAACATTCTTAATGCATTATCCACTATGGGGTCGATTCCGATCTCGGCCGGAAGCGCACCGAATACGATTCGTCTGGAAAAAATACGAGCCGAACGCGTTTTTCCCTAATGATTCGAACAGTCATCCGAGCGAGCAAGTACGATGCGCATTACAGCTAAAATTCCGAGCGAGCCGTACGTACCCATTCCAGCTCCAGTTCCCCGACCGAGCTGGATCCGGAAACGCAGATTCGAGTCGCACGGAAGTAAATACACAGCACCTTCCGGCCGGACTAGTACGATGCGCACTCCGTACGCGCCGAACTGGTCGCTACGTCCGGCACGTCAGAGCATCCGGGAGAGCTGCACATAAGCTCCGATTCGCGCCACAACGATCCACGGCTACGAGATGAACAAGCCAGCTACGAGTTCGAGTCGAAGCCACGAGAATCCCGAACGAGACGAACCAACCATGAATCCCATCGCGCAGGTCCTACCAATACTGTACATCTATTACCGGAACCGGTACGGACGCGTACGGCGCAGACGGTAAGTCAAACACCCACTACACAAACAAACGACACGTACCCGACATATGTCACACACACATAGGGATGCAGAAATGACGTACACTAGCAACAGCAGAACCATAGGGGCGGATGGCTATCACCAATGCCATACACACCCATAGGGGCCTGATGGCTACCACTACCACCACCCCTACTCATGGGGGGATGGATGCCTAGCACTACTACCATCCCCACTCATAGGGGGATGGATGCCTACCACTACCACCACCCCTACTCAGGGGGGCTGGATGCCTACCACTACCACCACCCCTACTCATGGGGGCTGGATGCCTGTCACTACCACCACCCCTACTCATGGGGGGCTGGATGCCTGTCACTACTACCACCCCTACTCATGGGGGCCTGGATGCCTACCACTACCACCACCCCTACTCATGGGGGCTGGATGCCTGTCACTACTACCATCCCCACTCATAGGGAAATTGATGCCTACCACTACCACCACCCGTACTCATGGGGGCCTGGATGCCTACCACTACCACCACCCCTACTCATGGGGGCCTGGATGCCTGTCACTACTACCATCCCCACTCATAGGGGAATTGATGCCTACCACTACCACCACCCCTACTCATGGGGGCCTGGATGCCCCTACCACCACCCCTACTCAGGGGGGCTGGATGCCTGTCACTACTACCATCCCCACTCATAGGGGGATGGATGCCTACCACTACCACCACCCCTACTCAGGGGGGCTGGATGCCTACCACTACCACCACCCCTACTCAGGGGGGCTGAATGCCTGTCACTACCACCACCCCTACTCATGGGGGCTGGATGCCTGTCACTACTACCATCCCCACTCATAGGACGGGTAATGCATGACACAACCAGCATACTCCAACATAAGGAATGTCAGCAAAAGACATCCCCCAACATCATGACAAGAGTGTGTAGTCTGTGTCAAATGCCTACAACACTGAACATGACATTGAACATACAATGTGACCCCCTATCACATGTGTCACACAAAAATGTGTGTGGCCTTCACAATGCAAGCAGACCATGACCACTGTGGGAATGGGGTCTAAACCCCCATCATCACAGTGACCAAAAGGTAAGTGTGGGGTCCATAGCTGAAGCACATTTTGAACATTGTGGCAATGGGGTCCAAACCCCCATCATCACAGTGACCAAAAGGTAAGTGTTGTCATGGAAAAAGCTGCAACTGCCAAACAGCATGGATGATTCCTGGTCACAGAACAACAAACACATCAGTGGCAAAGTAGTGGTTGTGTCCCATAGCAACATAGATTGGGTGAGGCAAACAGTGCAGTGCAAATAAAACATACCTTTGGCCATGTGCAGACAAACATCACCCATGGGGACTGACATCGTCTCCATTTATCAATTACACAATGCCAGAAGTGACCATCATAATGCAGACCCACATATCTGCACTAATGGACACACAAATGTAGATATCCTGTGGAGACTGTAGATGTGAGGTGAACAAATACCATACCATGGCAGCAATGGGACATACAAACCATGATTATTGTGCTGACTGATGACCTAGGAGTCCCAGGGACAGCATGGGAAATCCTCCAAACAACATACAGGCAATGGCACACTAAAGATATGCCAATGCAGTGGTGCAGATGCACAAACACAAACAGGCAGCCTCACACTGCATATCAAACACAACAGGTGATGGGGGTGTGCCAGTGTCCCCAGGCAACCACACAACACATGAGGAGGCCTGAATTCCAATTACACAGATGTGTATACAGTGCCATACAAAAGTAACTCATGGATCGGATTCCCCTATGTGGGCAATCAGGCATTGTTAGATGAGAGGAGCCCAAATTACACATGTCACACAAGCTTGTAGGAACAGCAACTAACACAGCAAGAGACAGACCCACCACAGCACTACCCCCAGGGACCCCACATTGTGGTGACACTAGCCTGCATGATAATCCCACTGTGATGACAAAGGTAGATGTCGTTCACACTGTGAACCACAGCCATGTGTCCTGAGCAACAAACTACCATCACACCTACACAAGCACAAATCAATCAGCACGGCCTGTCAGCCAAGGCCAATATGGAGGTAGGGGTCTAGCCGTGCAACAACTCACATTTGCACACACTCAACACCACACACCTTGATCTCCACCAATGTGCAGCAGTGAAGCTCACATGGACAGGTGACATTGCACATGCACCCATGACAATCCCAGGGGTGGTTGTGGGAACTAAGGTGCAGAAACCCATCACACCTGGCCAGTCAACAAGACTCGTGAATGTCTGACACACTGCACAGTACGCCGTACATGGGCATGACGTGAAATCCACCCCAATCAATGGGATCCCGGCCACAGTCACACACCAATGAAGAAGCCAAGGTCACCCACAAAGAACACACGTAGACAACTGCCAACATTGCAGCTCTGACCCTGAGGAGTGGCAGCAGTCACACACACAACATGTCACAATCACTGAAAGCTACCACAAACTGTAAATTACATGACTTGTGTAACCAACAAGTGCCAAGGGGAATCCTGACTGTGTCTCATCTGCGTTTGCCCACATCCCCAGCCCTGACAACAAAGACAACTAGGGATGACAACCTGATGAACATTAGTTTGCCATGCACCCACATCACGGAGAAACCAGGTACAAGATGCTGGATGAACACAGGACAACTCAGCAAGCATCACAAACAGGAACATCCGTAGGGACACAGCCGGTGTAGGAAAAGGGAAGGGAACACACCCAGACATGCTTACACAACACACAACACGGGCCCAGGCAATGTCACGGGATTACACACTGCCATGAGGGCACTCCACTCCTGTGGAAGGTCCGCTGTGCCAAACCTTGTCTGTGCACGACTCAAACATGTCAGCAGAACACTCGGTCAGTGAGTCAACAATTACAACACACTGAAGGCTCTGCTCACATCAGCCTGGGTACGGGAGTGTCACTTCAGTCATCTGCATATACCCAATACACGTGTCAAGCAAGTTGCACTGTATACACAGATGAGTCCTTCAACATTGATGTGCTAAACTGCATGTCCAGTGGAGATGGGCACACAGTCAGGGAAATAGAAACATTGAACAGTGGTAAGCACACCAGATGTGCATCAGTGTAAGCCACAGATGTTAAATTACAAATGCAAAACGTACATCCCTGTGTCAAATGCTGAACATTACACCCTCAGACTGCAGCAAAGGATGCTATGGATCCAGACTAGATTAGGACACATATCCCATGGACCACATGGAGTCCATCACAGCAACACTTCATTTTCCTGATCTGAACACTATTACAACAGCAAATGCATGATGATACTCATCTACATCATGTACAACAAAAGCAAAACCACTAGTAAACAAAAAGACGCTTTATTCAGCCAATGTAAATGAAAAATTGGAAGTCCAAAAGAAACTAAGGCCAATGGCCAGTCCACATTCACAGTCTGAACAGGGTGACATGTGACAACTTGTCACCCATTGCTTGCCTGCACTGGTACGGACAGGGGACATCCCCCTCGGAGGGGCATACAAGGGGCAGGCCAGGCACCGCAGGGACAGGATCAGGGGATGCCAGAAGGAGGCAGTGAAGGGGTGGTGGGTGCAGGAGTGTCACCGGCAACTGCAGTGGAGGTGTCTGACTCAGTGGGGGCCGGCACCACTGTAGGGCACAAGTCAGATGGTGTGGGTGCTGGCACCACTGCAGTGGGCCGGTCAGATGGAGTGGACTGGGTCCCCACTGCAGTGCCCAAGTCAGATGGGGTGGTTGTGGACTCCACTGCAGTGCATAACTCCAAGGGAGTGGAAGGGGGGCAGATGAGGTGGGCAGGACAGAGGGGGGACCCGGTCTCCACACCAGTGGCACAAACAGGCCGAGCGTCTGGGTTGGGGGTGGAAGAGCAAGTGGTAGGGGGAGGGCCTAAGCAGTTTGGGGATGCGGTATGGGTGTGTGGGGGAACCTGGGGCAGGGTGTGGCGGGGGAACCTGTGGAGTGGTGGCCTGGGGGATGGAGGAGAGAGACTGTGTGGTGGAGCTGCGTGGTGGTGGTGGTGGGGTCTTGCCCTTCCTGGTCCGGGGGGACTTCCTAATGGGGTCCTCAGTCTGCCTGTGCCTGGGGGAGGGTGTCCGGGTGTGAGGGGCACTCCCCTCTGTGTGTGGTGGTCGCCTCTTCCGCCTGTGCATTGGGTCAGATGGATCTGTGGGGAAGAGGCCAAGCTCACAGAGGAAGAGCTTCTGGGAGGGGGTTGCAGGTGAGGCAAGGGAAGGGGTTTTGGAGGGAGAGGCATCTGAGGACTGCGGAGTGCTCGTGGATGCGTGTGTGTGTGCCTGGGCCCCATCCCCTGTGAGTGAGGTATCAGTCCCCTGACTGTGCGTGCGTGTGCGTCTGGATTTTGGCGTGTGTGTCTGTGTGCTGCTTGTGTCTGTGCTGGTGGGTGCCTGTGCCGGTGTGTGTGTGCTTGGGACAGGTAGGGTGCTGGGGATTGTGGATGGGGCAGAGGTAGGAGGGGTGAGGGACTGTTGCAGGAGGGACACTGCTGCCGTCAGTGAGGAGGCCATGGACTGATTGGTCCGATGTAGGGCAGACATGCCAGATGACATGCCCTCCATGAATGACACCAGTTGTGTCAACAGACCCGTGTGTGCATGGAGGACACTCAGCACTGATGTCTGCCCTACATGGATCTGTTTCAGCAAGTCCACAGACTCCACACTCAGGGCAGCAGGGGAGACAGAGGCAGGGGGTGCGGTGCCTGGCATGAAGGAGACACGCTCCCCTACACGGGAGCCTCCACGGACATGTGGGATGGGAGCAGATGGGAGGGTGGAGATGGTGGTGGTGGCGGGGACAGACTTGCTCGATTTTGTCTGTGGTCTGCTGACACCCGCCTCCACAAGGGAGTCCTCACTGGAAGTGCTGTGTTCCCCAGCCGAGGTGGTCGTAGCTGAGGTCTCCTCAGTGTGGCTCCCCTCACCCTCCGTGCCACTGGGTCCCTCGGTCTCCCCTGCAGTGGACCCAGTCTGGCTCTGCCGCTCCTCTTGGTCCGTGGAGCTGTCTCCTCCTGTGGCCGTGGATGTATCTGCAAACAATCAGGATAAACAGAGCAACATTAGTCACCTGTACTGACCACACACACCACAGTAAGTACAGCACATCACAGAGCAAGCCCTGCCATCATTTGCTAGACATTGCAATAAGTGCTGACACTGATTTGAAGAAGCCCATTGTCTGCCTGACAGTCATTCATGCCACACATATCCTACCTGTCCATGCACCCATCTGTCTGGTGCCTGTTGTATGCGACTAATCATATGTGCACACATGCACCACATACACAGTTGTTGGACATCCAAGAGAACATATGGAAATGTGTCACTCCAAACACATGCCATCTCCTGCCACTGACTCAGTACATGTGTCAGGAAAAGTGATGGGCAGAGTCTCTGTCGATATGCGGGTTTTGGTTCCATCACCAGACACAATGATGTCCTCATGTCCTGATAGACAATGCGACAATGGTGTGCATGCAGGACATATCACACTACTGCTGGATCACCCTTTGCAAGTTGAATGTCATGGCACAGGCCTGTCTGGCAAGTCAGTCATAACTGTCTCCTGTCACAGGGGCAGTGCATACACACAACACCAGTCTACACTGTGTCACAATCATGGAAGTTTTGGGAATGCAAGCCCTGTAGCTGACAGGTGCACATGTGCACCCCTGGCCACCCACATCATGAGGACTAAGATGATCCCACGTCATTCAAATGAGACATTTGAGTGACTGCAAACACAAATCCATACACATGAGCACTTCACCGTCTGATGAGAATGAACCAAAGCTGCCTGCACCTCAATGTTTCATACACCATTGTGCACAGTCAAGGGATCAGAGACCTATGCATTAACCAATGTGCAGATCCTATAGTCACAACTCAGATGGCTGGCCACCCCAAATTGTTAAACACTCCAGGAGTCCAAAAGCAAGGCCACACCACGGTGACACAGAGGCAGACACCTGAGTGCACTCTTCACAATGCCCAATATGTATGCTGACACACGGGAGTGGGAGAACAGAGTGCCTTCGATGTCCGGAGTAGGCATTACAGTCCTGGTCCATGTGCAACATGGTATTACCCTGAACACTAGGCAGGTGGCTATGCATGTGTCACACACATGATGTACATACTTCTGAGGCTCCTACCTTGGTCTCTGCTGCAGCATGGGTGTGTGGCACATACCCCAGACATGTGGTGAGTCAGAGCAGCAATTGGAACACATATTAAAGCCATACCCAGAGTACATGTCAGATCACAGGCATTGTGTGAGCAATTGTACCACCCATGCAGCCCACAACAAAGTTCCTGTAACTGATGCTGTCCCCAACTTGAACCACAGGTAACTGCAAGTACACAGTACCCAAGTGACCTAAGTCACAGACTGTAAGGGCCACACCTGTGTATCAGATGAGGAGGGGGCATGACACAAGTGAGGGACATGAGTCCAGGACGACAAGACAGTCGTACTGTGGAAGTGGAACCAGGCTAAAGGAGTGCATAGAGCATGTTAGTCATAGTACCCAGAAAAGGCTAGCACTTACCCCCTCCTTGCTGCTGTCTGGCCTTCAGCTGCCCATCCAGGTCAGGGAAGACCACCGCCAGAATCTGGAGCATGTGGGGGGTCAGGGTCCGGTGTCCGCCCCTCCTGCGAGGAGGCGACAGCTTCAGCTGGACCCTTGCGATCCTCCGGGTCCAGCCACGAAGGTCCTGCCACCTCTTCTGGCAGTTGCGGATCCTGCGCCTGTAGACCCCCACAGATCGTACTGCCCGGGCGATGGTCAGCCAGATCTCCTGCTTCTGGTGGGCATCAACCTGTGAGGATGACAAAGTGAAAAGGCCATAACTACACATGCAACATATCCGTGCATCACACAGTTGGATATACATGTCTCAATCACAGGGGCATATGATGTACACAGGTAGTGCAACTATGGCTATGAACAGTTGTCCAGCAGTTACTAAATGGTATCATTGCCTGGGAAGTAAAACCTTGTTGGAATGCACTGTTACTGCACTATACCTGTTCAGTGCATGTAACTACACACTTTGGGGGTGACAACTACTCAGTGAGCATGCTAGCCACTGGTGTACACACTGTAAGTCTTGCTAGTCAGACAACATGCACAATTAGTAAGGCAGTGGACAGCACACTCACCTGCTCCCCTGGTTTCCCATACAGCTTGCTGTACTGTGGAAGGAGGCTGTCCAGCAGGGCCTGGTTCTCCTCAGTGCTGAAGGCTGGGGCTCTCTCCACAGTACGTGCCATTGCAGTAGCCAGAGGATGCAGAGACAGCAGCAGTGGTGGTGGCAGATGTCGTCCTGGAGCATGTAGTGCAGGCAAGTGAGCTCTCAGGGGAACAGCCAGCATTATATGTGTGCTGCAGAGGCAGATACTGTCCCATGTGTCCAAAGTGATAGGTCCAAGTCGTTTGCATCTTCTGAATCTGGCCAATCCATGGAATTTCACCACTTATACACACCCACAGCATCCTTCAGAAGTTCAACTTCATGACACCCATGAATTTGCAACATTGTTGTGGGTGGCCAACTGAATTCACTGCATCCGACTCGTAAAAGCTTCGAAAACGCGTCCGTTACCATGTCAGTCCATAGCCAATGCGTGCGCACCGATCGAACCATTGCTGTACGACGCGTATTACGTCACACAACACGCATCCGTCAACATCATATGCAATGGCCAATGCGTGCGCACCGATCGGTCCATTGCTGTACAACGCGTATTTCGAAACACAACACGCATCCGTCTACATCATATGCAATGGCCAATGCGTGCGCACCGATCGGTCCATTGCTGTACAACGCGTATTTCGAAACACAACACGCATCCGTCAACATCATATGCAATGGCCAATGCGTGCGCACCGATCGGTCCATTGCTGTACAACGCGTATTTCGAAACACAACACGCATCCGTCAACATCATATGCAATGGCCAATGCGTGCGCACCGATCGGTCCATTGCTGTACAACGCGTATTTCGAAACACAACACGCATCCGTCAACATCATATGCAATGGCCAATGCGTGCGCACCGATCGGTCCATTGCTGTACAACGCGTATTTCGAAACACAACACGCATCCGTCAACATCATATGCAATGGCCAATGCGTGCGCACCGATCAGTCCATTGCTGTACAACGCGTATTTCGAAACACAACACGCATCCGTCAACATCATATGCAATGGCCAATGCGTGCGCACCGATCGGTCCATTGCTGTACGACCCGTATTTCGAAACACAACACGCATCCGTCAACATCATATGCAATGGCCAATGCGTGCGCACGGATCGGTCCATTGCTGTACGACGCGTCCCTGTACAAGTCACTCGCATATGTCACCATGGTTGTCACAGGTGAACGTATGCCAGCCACAATTAGTTGCCAGGGACTCAGGGGCACACCTACAACACCACAGCCTGTCCACACTGTATCCTAAGGCATGTAAGGCTGCATTACCTGTGTGTGTATGGGGGTCAACATGTGGCTTGTTGGGTGGCACTTGGGGGCAGCCACTTCCAGGCTGTGCACGTGTTCATGGGGACAGAATCCTTTGTGTGTTGTGCACATGACCACTGTGATGTGCAACTGTTCAGTTCAGAGCATGTGGCATGGTCACATTTCCAGGTTGTATATGTGTATGTTATGTCACATACACCCTGAGTCCCATGTGGGATGGTATGTACGTCACAGGGTGACCCATTGCCACAATTGTGATGGCCCTCCACAGTCTGTGTGCATGTTGTGTTCCAGATGTCTCTGATTCCATGTGCACAATGGGAGACAGTCTCCACATCCACGTTGTTTGTGCATCGACTTTGATGTTGTGCGTGTGTGTGTCACAGACGTCCATGTCTGTCCTGCAGAGGCAACAGGGGCCACTACCTGTGGGAGTCATGGTTGTTTTGCTGGCGTGTACATGATACGCCATGTCATGCCAGTGTCCATGTGGCAATACAGGGTCCCTGGGAATCTACCTGTCAAAGAGCTGTGATGCCTGGGGCACATCTGTCCTCACTTGTCACTGTGGTGTGTGTTTGGAACGTGACAGCAGTACATGGGTACTGTGACACAGCCGAATGATTTCCCATAGCACAACCTGGAACTTGTTGTCAACACATGTTGAACTGAGATGTTAGATGATGGCCATGTAGGTGCCACATATGTCCATACAGAACGGCACACACATCAAGTACTTGTGTCTCGTAATGATGTATCATGTGATATTTAGTATGGTCAATGCCACATATGTGGGGTGACTGTCAATCTTTCTTTGTTCACCTATGTACTGCAGGGCACCAGCTGTCCATAGACCATTCCCTGACCTTGCAACCATGGTGGAACGTGACTGCATCCAACGGTACCGCTTCAACAGGCCGCTGATTGAGGAATTGGCGGGGCAGTTGGCCCCACATTTGCTACCTGGCCGGCCATTCCCTACAGCGCTGACCCCCAAGGTGAAGGTGATGGCAGCCCTACACTTCTTTGCCACCGGTACCTTTCAACACACTGTGGCGTCTGCTGGTGGGATGTCACAGACCATGTTCAGCCGTGTGCTACGCGATGTTTTGGAGGCAATGTTAACATACTTGAACCAGTACATCTATTTCCCTAAACGTCAACAACTCACTGACGTCAAGAGTGACTTCTATGCCCTGGGGAGGATGCCACATGTCATCGGCTCCATTGATGGGACACATGTGGCTTTGGTACCACCACAGGCACATGAGCAGGCATACAGGAACAGGAAAATTTTCCATTCTATCAATGCTCTGGTGGTATGTCTTGCAGATATGAGCATCTCACATGTGTGTGCACGTTTCCCCGGTTCTGCACACGATGCCTACGTGATGAGGAGTAGTCGCATCCCGAGGATGATGTCACAGATGCAGAACCAGCGTGCCTGGCTTGTTGGTGTGTACTGACTTTGTACCATTGTGTGTGTTCTGCAATGTTGTATTCCACCCTCTTTTCCAACTCAGCTAATGTGCAATTGTCTGTATGTAGGTGACTCCGGATACCCCAACATGCCGTGGTTGCTGACACCCCTCAGGAACCCTGTGACACCAGCCCAGATGCGCTACAATGAGGCACATGGTCGGACCAGGAGAGTGATCGAGCGGACATTTGGTCTCCTGAAGAGCCGCTTTCGCTGCCTGGACAAGACAGGAGGGGCCCTCCCATATGCCCCTGCAAAGGTGTGCAAGATTTTCATCGTCTGCTGCATGCTACACAACCTGGCAGTGCGGAAGGAGTTGCCTCTCATCCTGGATGACGATGACCAACATCCGCCACCTGTGGAGGATCCTGGCCTGGGCCACGATGCCAGTGATGATGATGATGATGAGGGTGATGTCCGCACACAGCTCATCACCAACTTCTTCAGCTGATTGTGAGTATACAGAGATGTTATGTCAATGATTTGAGTTTGCATGATATGTGTTGGTGGTGCTCTGTTGCTGTTTGAGTGTGGCCATGTGCTACTTGACTGGATGCGTGCAGCGATGTGTCCTTACAGGTAGTCTGTACTCCCCAACAGTGTTGACATGCTAACTTGGTTTTGTGTAGGTATCTTGTGACATGTATTGGGCATGAGTATTGCAGTTCTGTCCTGTTCTTCAGTGCTTTTGACTGTGTGTCATGTCTGTCCTTCACAGGGTACTTTCAGAGTTGTTTGGTCAACTGTGATCCCCCGACACCATGATTCAACTTCCAGGGTGGAAGCAGTCGTTTCCCTACAGGTGATGTGCCACACACCCCTGGACTTTATTTCTTCAACACTTGTTGACTGTGTGGCCACTGCCACGTGGGATTACCTTGCATCTGTAGTGGAAACAACATGTTGCAAATGTGTAATAAACCTGTGCTTCAGTTTGGGATGTGCGTTGTCTGTGGTCACACATCTGACTGACATTTGCTTACTGCACCTGTGGGCTAGTTAACACAGACTCTGAATAGGTGTGGTGTCTGTGCATTCCACTGTATTTCCTGGCAACATCAGTGTAGGCGATGAGTCAGATGGCCCTGGTGTGTATGTGTTGTGTTGCCCTAGTGGTGTGTCTCCCTCATATGTGTCACGTCACCATGTCTCACATGACAGTGTTGGAATTGCTGTAGCAGTTAGCATGCAATGTGTCATTTAGCTGATCATCATCTCCATGACAAAATACCACGTTGGAATCACAACAGAGGCAAGTATGGTGTATTAGTGAGTTTATTTACATACATGTGTGAGGATAGTGCACAGGATGGTGGGTGCTGTACATTGGGATTGGAATCCAAAGTTCCCAGATGAGTTGGAAGTGTTGGTAGCAGAAATGTCCTGAGTAAAGTCCACAGTCATCTGATACATTAGTCCAACTTAAACTCCCCATGTCATGTGGGAGAGTTGGGTTGCATTCGACAGGGTGAACAGTTTGCACACAAAGGAGAATTTCCAGAACAGGTGTTGGGTTCCTGGGGGATGTACATGGCCATCTGCCTCTCAGTTGTCCTTCCTCGGACGACCCCTCTTCTTTCTGGGGGGACCCTCACGTGCAGGCCGCTGCGGTGCAGAGGACTCTCCACCAGAGTCATCCTCCCTCCCTGTGGCAGTTGCAGTTGTTGCGGCACCAGATGTTGTGGGCACACAGGGAGGTGTGGACATGTTGGTGCTAATCTGGCGGAGGCATGTCAATATGTCCCTCTGCACCGCTGTCAGTTCTTCCAATGTGTCCCACTTGGACTCCATGCCAGACATGTGTGTCTCCACACGGGACATGTGGGAGTCCAAGCGGGCATGATGGGCAGCCTGCTGCTGTTGAATGTCCTTGAGGATCCCCACTACCTGGCTGACCTCTCCGGTGCTATTCTGGTACGCATCTGCAATGCGTACCAGTTGTGGGTCATCATGCAGTCCAGACCCCTCTGCAAACAGCGACCTCTGCCTACCACCCCTCCCACCACCCCTGGCCACACGTGCGGGACCTGTGGTGGCACGCACAGGTGACCCTAGGCCCCCTTGGGGGTTGGTACTGGGGTTGTTGTCCGTTGCTTCCCGGGGGCCGGGGTCCGTGTGCTGTTGTCATTCAGTGTCCTTGGTCTGTCCGTGTCGGCGGGGGTGGTCTGTGTGTTGGCAGATGTTGGAGGAGTGGGTGCAGGGGGTGCAGATGGTGGTCCTGCTGGTGCTGCATGATGACTCACACCGGAGGGGCCAGGTAGGTCTTCGCCATCCGAGGAGGGCAGAGGCTGTTCCACACCAGAGAGCTCAGGGGCCACCGGAGCCTGGGACAGGGACTCCTCATCATCTGCTGCTGTGTCCCCATCATCACCTGTGTTTGGAAGAGACACACAATGTATGTTATGTTTCTACAGGCATCAATGGTTCAAACACATGACAGTTGTGACTGTACATCTGGATGCGTGCCTGTACATTGCATTGTGCTAAGTTGTCACAGCCAGAGGTTGATATTGTTGTAGCACATTGTCCTGCCAACCTGAAGCATTTCTATGTGAATGTTGAGGTGTGTGCATGACCAGCTCATGTATAGATTGGCTGTACATGGCCATTGCTACTCAAGGGCCATCACGTGCCTGACACAGGTGTGTCATCCTTGTCCACATTTGTCCTTTAACAGGGACATACGTGCAATTCCACTTAGGATATCTTTCAAGATTGGGACATGTGTGGTGGCAGTTTTTGCCAGTCTTTGTGCGTCACATTGGTGTGTCTGGACAACATGGTCACAGTCCGGTATGCCTGGGATCTCTTGGGAGTATCTGTGTTGTTGTCTGGGTTCCTAGTTCACGTCTCATTTCATACAAGTGATGTTGTTAACGTAGCTAATGATGTTGTTGCTGAGTTTTGTACGTGCAAACGTGATTAATCTTGTCAATGTCCTCCATGGTGATAAGGATTGGGCACGGCAGCTCTCTGGCTTTTCCATTGTCATGACAGTGATGGCCAGTGGTGTGTGTTGCAGTTCTGCTGCTGTGAGTAGCATGTCTCCTCAAATGCAGTCCAGCTTGGTGCTTGTGTCTACAGTGTCTATGACAGTGAGTGGTGTGTTGTGTGAAGGATGCATATGTTGCCGAACGATGTGGGAGTGGAATGCAGCTCACAACCGCAACTTGTGTGACTGACACCATGGTACAGTGTCCGGTATATTGGTGTGTCCATTGCATTCACTGTCAGGTGTCCCCTGTCAATGATGTCTCTGTGACTTCCAGTGTGTTTTGTGCTATGTAGTTTGTCTGATTCTCCACAGTTGTCATCTGCAAGTCACACCTTCACAGCCAGGCCAGGGGGCACCCATGGACACTGCATCCCCTGACAGTGTGTGTAAACATAGAGTTGCAATGGATGTGAGTGTGTACGTGTTTGGGTCGGCCAGTGCATGGGTGTGAATTGCAGGCACATCATTTCTCATGGCCATGTGTCAGCCATCTTGCCAGGGCTTTTACTTTGGGAGTGACTGGTCCCACGTGTGCAATGTGTTTTTGCAGAGTAGGTGTGTGTATGGCCAGCATTGGTGGTATTTGGTTGACATCCGGACCTCCTTCTCCTCCCAGCCCAGTTATCCCACCATGAAGCATGCCACCCTTGCAGTGGGGACAGGTTAACTCTCAGGATGTCAGTCAGTGGTGTCCTGTTGTTGGTTGGTGCACAGTTCCCAGCAGGGCCTTGTGCTCCCCACAGCTGAGGCCAGTGTCAGACATCTTGGAAGTGGCTTTTCACTCACTCTCTTGTGGAGCACGGTCCCAGGTGTGTTGTTTGGAGTTAGTGGAAGTGGTGTGTGTGTAAGGGCCTGCTGGTAGCTGTAGTCGGAGCTGGCACTCCTCCTCCCCCAGGCCAGACATCCCACCATGAAACGTGCTTCCATTGCAGGGAGTGCAAGTTGGCTGTCAGGATGTCAGTCAGTGGTGTCCTGCTGTTGGTTGGTGCACAGTTCCCAGCAGGGCCTTGTGCTCCCCACAACAGAGCACCATTGTCAGACATCTTGGAAGTGGCTTTTCACTCCCTGTGAGGTGTGCATGCTTCAGTGTGAGCTTGCCGGGCCATGCGGGGGGATGTTGAGCTGTGACTACCACTCCCATCATGCTATTGCCTGCACCCCCCTTCCCAGCATGCCCATACTTCCTTCCTTTTGAGTGGACTTCACTGTGTGTGAGTGTGACAGCAATGGCAAAATGGCTGACAGTGTGGTCCTGTTGTTTGTTGGTGCACAGTTCACAGCAGGGCCTTGTGCTCCCCACAGCTGAGGCCAGTGTCAGACATCTTGGAAGTGGCTTTTCACTCACTCTCTTGTGGAGCACGGTCCCAGGTGTGTTGTTTGGAGTTAGTGGAAGTGGTGTGTGTGTGTAAGGGCCTGCTGGTAGCTGTAGTCGGAGCTGGCACTCCTCCTCCCCCAGGCCAGACATCCCACCATGAAACGTGCTTCCATTGCAGGGAGTGCAAGTTGGTTGTCAGGATGTCAGTCAGTGGTGTCCTGCTGTTGGTTGGTGCACAGTTCCCAGCAGGGCCTTGTGCTCCCCACAACAGAGCACCATTGTCAGACATCTTGGAAGTGGCTTTTCACTCCCTGTGAGGTGTGCATGCTTCAGTGTGAGCTTGCCGGGCCATGCGGGTGGGTGATGTTGAGCTGTGACTACCACTCCCATCATGCTATTGCCTACACCCCCTTCCCAGCATGCCCATACTTCCTTCCTTTTGAGTGGACTTCACTGTGTGTGAGTGTGACAGCAATGGCAAGATGGCTGACAGTGTGATCCTGTTGTTTGTTGGTGCACAGTTCACAGCAGGGCCTTGTGCTCCCCACAACAGAGCACCATTGTCAGACATCTTGGAAGTGGCTTTTCACTCCCTGTGAGGTGTGCATGCTTCAGTGTGAGCTTGCCGGGCCATGCGGGTGGGGGATGTTGAGCTGTGACTACCACTCCCATCATGCTATTGCCTACACCCCCCTTCCCAGCATGCCCATACTTCCTTCCTTTTGACTCTGCTTCCCTGTGGGGTAGTGTGCCTGTGCTGACAGGATGGCTGACAGTGTTGTCCTGGCGTTTGTTTGGCTACAAGTCCCAAAAGTGCCCCTGTGCTTCACACAGCATAACCCAGTGTGGTAGTTCTTTGTGGGATATTTAATTAGAGTGTGAGGCCATGCATTCTCCCCCCAGGTGAGTTGTGTGGAGTTTGTGTTAAGGGGGTGTGTGAGAAAAGCTGCTGGTAACTATGGTCAGAGCTGTCAGTCCTCCTTCCCACCCAGCCAGATATCCCACCATGGAACATGCTTCCATTGCAGGGAGTGCAAGTTGGCTTTCAGGATGTCAGGCAGTGGTGTCCTGCTGTTGTTTTGAGCACAACACCCTGCAGGGGCTTGTTCTCCCCACAGCAGTACCCAGTGTCAGCCATCTTGTCAGTTCTTTTCCACTCCCTGTGATGTGAGCATGGTTCAGAGTGGTGTTGATGGGCCAATTGTGAGGGTGACCAATATCTGTGACTACAACTCACATCATGCTATTGGCTACACTCACTTCACCAGCATACACAGAATTCCTTCCTTTCAGTCAGCTTCCCTGTGAGGTGGTGTTCTAGTGGTGGCAAAATGTCTGACAGTGTTTGTTGGTTAGATTTGTGCCACTGCCTTGCTCTATTTGTTGTTAGGTTTGTACATGTCATGACACAGTTACATATCACTATGAGATGGCAGGTATTGTGTTTGTCTGACTAGCATACACATCTTGGGATGATTATGTTTTGGTTACTGTGGCTTTGCTAACGGTGCATGGTTTCACTATCCCCTTGACAGTGATGTGTGTGTATTGTCACACAATATTGGGTATATTGGTTGTGTACTCACCAGGCTCTGGAATGTCTGATAGTCCATGTACGCTCTCTGGTGGTAGGAGGGCCCGCACCTTCTCCTCCCAGGACCTGAGGTATACTGGTTTGGCAGGAGGGCCACTGCCGGTGCGATGACTCAAGGCGTATTCCTTCTTGAGTAGGTCTTTGACCCTCCGGCGCACGTCATACCACCTGTTCTGGATGTCTTCCTTTGTGCGCAAACATGGTGATTGTGCATTCACCCTGTCGACGATCCTCTCCCACATCTTGGTTTTCTGCGACATGGGGGTCTGTTGGACCAATGTACCAAACAACTGTGGCTCTACTCTTAGGATTTCATCTACCAGGACTTCCAATTCACTGTCTAGGAACTTTGGATTCTTTTTTATTATTTTTATTAATCCACAGTATCAGCATATTACATCATACTTCAAACATTCATATGGTCATAAAAAGCCCCCAAATATAAATACCAATCTTTCGTTTCCTTAAACCTTTTGCGGAATACAAACTAAATTCTAAATTAAATACATTATACATTCTGGCTCGCCAACTTTCAAAAGAGGGGGCCTCAGGCTGAAGCCAAGAGGCAGCAACACAAAGACGAGCAACTGCCATAGCCATAAACAATAAATAACGAAATTTATACATGGGTTTCCCAAACTCTAAATCCTGCCCAATTCCTAATAACATCATAGCAGCAGTAATTTTTATTGACATCCCAGTAATCTCTGACAAAAACTTTTCAATACCCATGATATAACAAAATAATTTGTCACAAGCATAAAAAACATGTAAGCTATCAGCTTTATCACTCCCACAGCGAAAACATTTACCATCCTGTCTCCCCCCCCATTTCATCATCTTTGCGGGAGTATAATATAAATTGAAAGCAGTTTTAAAAAATTGAGTCTTCAAATTTGCAGATAGAAGGGCTTCCCCAGACATTGTAATAGCTTTCTCTAAAGATAGTTCATGATCTCCCAAAATATTACTCCATTTAGCGTTATGTTTCTCCAAATCGTCTGCCCTCGAAGATAAAAGAGTTTTATAAAGAGCCCCTATTTTCTCCTGTCGCCTAATGGCTTCAATAAGTGCGTGCGATGCAGGCACTAAGTTTTTCCTACCCAAAAAATCCCGAATTTGAAGAAACTTAAAAATTGCGTCCTAGGTAAATTATATTGTCTTGCAAAATCTAAAAACGTGGGGAAGAGCCCCCGGCCTCATAAAAATTGCCAATTTGTAGAATACCCTTACTTCTCCAACTACTAGCTACATAATCCCAAAAAATAGGTGGAAGAATCTTTGAGGCATTTGTTGGTGTATAATATGTAATCCCCTCTAGAGAAAGTTTTGTCCGAATAGCTTTCCACACTTTAAAAACAGCATCAATAACTTTGAAACGTGTCCTCTTGTAATAGCTGCCGTCAATTTCTTTAAACAAACAATTATTCACCTCTGCCCCAAGCAACATTTGAAAAATTGAAGGAGTTTCTGCTATATTACTAGCCTCTTCTCCAGTCAGTAATATCCGCATTTTAGACAAAAAACAAGTATAATAATAAAATGTAAAGTCAGGTATCGACCAACCACCCCTTTCTCTAGGAAGAGTCATGAACCGTGTGGCACGTCTAGGTTTACCCGGAGCCCAAAGAAATTTAGCACAAAGAGATTGTAGTTGTTGAAGTTGAACCCGGGTGACCTCTAATGGAATAGATCTAAACAAATATAAAACCCTAGGGAGTATGTTCATTTTTAAAATGTTACCCCTACCCACCAACGTAAGATGAAGACGCCCCCATCTTCCCAAGGATTCCTTAACCCGAGTCATTATATCCGCCCAGTTAGCTCCAACTAGCTCTTTCATGGATACCCGAATTTTAATCCCTAAGTACGTCACTTCATTGACAACTCTTAAATCATCGGGCATAATGTTGTTAGTACATAATATTTGCATTTTAGGTATATTAAGCTTATAACCTGATATCTGGCCAAATTCTTGCGCTAAACATTCCACCTCTCCAATAGCAGCAGCGGGGTCTGACGTAATAATCGCAATATCATCCGCATAAGCAAAAACAGAATACGGAATCTCCCGGACAATAAACGGTTTAATTAAAGGACTTTTCCCCAACATCTCAACAAAAGGATTGATATAAAGAGCAAATAATAGGGGGAACAGGGGCACCCTTGCCGGGTTCCTCTAGTTATTTTAACCGGTTCCGACACTATACCCATTGCATATATCCTAGCAACCGGTGCCTTATATAAAACTTGTAAGGCCTGAGTAAACCCATGTCCAAATCCCGCCCGATCCATGATGTTCCACAAATAATCCCAAGCAACACGATCGAACGCTTTCTCAGCGTCTAACAATATTAACCCCAAATCTCTCCCTCCGGCCTGGGCAATATCGAATAGTGTCACGACTTTATTAACATGGGCCACCGTCCCTCGGCCAGGAATGAAGCCATGCTGGTGCAGGGAAACTAACGGAACAATAACCTTAGCCAATCGATTTGCCAATATTTTAGCATAAATTTTTCCATCACAATTGACCAATGAAATCGGTCGATAAGATACCGGCATTTCTGGTGGTTTCCCCTTTTTCTTAAAAACCACAATAGTGGCCTCATCCCACGACTTAGGTGCACAGCCATTTTGTGCAGCTCGAATAGTAGCCAACATCTCCATCTTAATATCATGAAAAAAACCCTATAAACCTCCCTGGAAGTTTATCCGGGCCAGCAGCTTTTCCAGTCGGCAAATTATTAATAACCATCTCTAACTCCTCCATTGTAATTAAGCTATGTAATACCTCTGCCTCCTCCCGATCTACCTGCGTTAAGTCCCCAAAGACAGAAATCTTGTTTAATGCATCATATGATTTCTGCTGGGTGTATAGATCTGTATAAAACTGATGCAAAATTGCAAGTATGCCTCGAGGGTCATGAGTCATTACTCCTGCATTATCTCTGAGACCAGCAATTCTCTGGGAAGCTTCCTTCATCCTTAACCTTAGCGCTAAGCAGCGACTCACCGCTTCACCATATTCATGGCACTCCCTTTTATATATCAAATACCTCCTAGCATTTTCCTTATTCCAAAGAATATTAATATTTGCCCGACATCTTGCTGCAATAATTTCGAGATCTGCAATATCTTTACTTTGTGAAATTGCCTGTGTCAATTTTTCCTCAGCCAATCTTAATTTAGAATATAGTTCCTGTAATTCTATTTTAGCTATCTTTTGATAATGTAAACCTAAACTCAACACTTCCCCTCTAAAACAGGCTTTAAAAGTATCCCAAAGAACTGCTACATGAACTGATTGTCTGTTGTGATCAAAAAAATCCTTAATCCATCTCCGCATATGCTCTTTAAAGTTGTTATCAAAAAGTAATTTCCTTTCAAATGTAAAAGTTCTAGGGGAATACCCTACAGAAAATGCGGGAATTTCTACAGCTAGAAAAAGGAACTTTGGATTCTTCTTTGGGGGCATGGTGATGGGTGGTGGTGGGGATCGATGTGTGTGTGAGTGTGCAAGTGTGGGTGGGTGAGTGTCAGTTTTGCTGGGTGTAAGTGAGGGTGCTATTAGGGAAGTGCTAATGGTGTGTGGCTTGTGTGATGGATGAGTTGTGAGTGTGTCTGTGGTTGCTGTCTGATGGTGTTCTGTGCTGGCAGGTCAGTTGAATTTGCAAAGGATCATGGTAGGGATTTGTGGCCTTTATATGGGTGGAGTTGTGGGTGTGTCTTTGTTCCATGTTTTTTCCCCCCACTATTTATTGACTTTGTCATTGCTTGTTTGGCCCTTTTTTGTGTGTTTTTTCCTTTGAATTTTTTGGCATGTAGGAGACGTTCTTCTGACCGAGTCGGACGCTGCAGTTGTCTCGTGCGAGCTTCTCCGAGTCTTTCACGTTGTCTTTCTGCTGGGTTTCATGTGCGGCATACACGTCGGTCGCGGAGTGTTGTGTTGCTTCGGCTCCCTGTTTTCTATGTGTGTCGGTCGTACGGCTTGAGCTCCATGCGACTCGGTCTGGTTTTACACGCATTGCATCGTACTGCGCGGGTCGGAGTTCGCGGGTACGTATCTGTCGGGTTCATTCCTGGTGCGTGTCGGTCGGTTCGATTCGCGTAGCTTTTCCGGCCGGATGGCTGCTTTCCGTGCGGTTCGGTCATTCGGCTTGTGTTCCGTACGAGTCGGTCGTAATTCACATGCATAGCATCGTACTACGCGGATTGGACAGCGCCGGTACGTGTCGGTCGGACTACATTCCCGTACCGAGTCGGTCGGTACGTTTTCCGGCCTGAATCGGAATTGGCCCCTATGTGTGTGAGCGCCGATTCGGTGCTGTGGCCTTGACGGACGCAGGATTGGAACTGATCTAAGAGATTGAATTGCTCAATGTGGTTGCACAGGTGTGTATGTACACATTTTTCAAGGAGCTTAGCTAGTGTTGGTATCGTAGAGATAGGGCAGAAGTTGTTTAGGTCTGATAGTCCCACCGTTGTTTTTTTTTAAATGGGGGATCGATCCTTGGAGTAGTGAGGAGTTGACTATTCAGTCTAGCAAGTGAGTAAGGACAAGTTGATTTCACTAAAGGCCATTGTTGGTTGTGGCGCTTACTGGAGGTACCTGGTGGGCTAGTTGGACCCCAGGGACCCTCAGGATTCAAGGGGACTTAATCCCCCAACTTAAAACGCGCCACGGGCGCGTTTGCACAGTGGTGAAGGGAGGGGGCGGGGCCTGAGGTGACATGTGTGCAAACATGCCCTGGGGCGCGTTTTAAGTTGGGGAATTAATTCCTCTTCAAACCTGAGGGTCCCTGGGGGCCAACTAGCCCACCAGGTACCTTCAGTAAGCGCCACAGAGCTGCGTTGCAGAGAGGTGTAAAAAGGGGCGTGGCCTCTGAACACCTCTCTGCAACGCAGCTCCCTGGCGCATACTGGAGGTACCTGGTGGGCTAGTTGGCCCCCAGGGACCTTCAGGATTGAAGAGGAATTAATTCCCTGAATTAAAACGTGCAACAGGGCGTGTTTGCACACATGTCACCTCAGGCCCCGCCCCATTCCTTCACTACTGTGCAAACACGCCTCCTGGCGAGTTGTAAGTTGGGGAATTAATTCCTCTTCAATCCTGAGGGTCCCTGGGGGCCAACTAGCCCACCACTTACCTCCAGTAAGCGCCACTGCGCTGCGTTGCAGAGAGGTGGCCCAGGCCATGCCCCTTTTACACCACTCTGCAACGCAGATCTGTGGCGCTTACTGGAGGTAAGTGGTGGGCTAGTTGGCCCCCAGGGACCCTCAGGACTCAAGGGGACTTAATCCCCCAATTTACAATGCACCAGGGGTGCGTTTGCGCAGTGGTGCAGGGAGGGGGCGTGGCCTGATGTCACAAGTGTGCAAACGCGCTCTGTGGCGCGTTTTAAGTTGGGGAATTAAGTCCCCTTGAATCCTGAGGGTCCTTGGGTGCAACTAACCCACCAGGTACGTCCAGTAAGTGCCACAGAGTTGCATTGCAGAGAGGTGTAAAATGGGGCATGGCCTTGGACCACCTCTCTGCAACGCAGCTCTGTGGTGCTTACTGGAGGTACATGGTGGGCTAGTTGGAGCCAGGGACTCTCAGGATTTAAGGGGACTTAATCCCCCAACTTAAAATGTGCCACAGGGCGCCTTTGCACAGTGGTAAAGGGAGGGGGCGGGGCCTGAGGTGACATGTGTGCAAACACGCCCTGTGGCGCGTTTAAAGTTGGGGAATTAAGTCCCCTTTAATCCTGAGGGCCCCTGGGGGCCAACTAGGCCACCAGGTACCTCCAGTAAGCGCCAGAGGCCTGCGTTGCAGAGAGGTGGTCCAGGCCATGCCCCTTTTTACACCTCTCTGCAACGCAGCTCTGTGGCGCTTACTGGAGATACCTGGTGGGCTAGTTGGACCCCAGGGACCCTCAGGATTCAAGGGGACTTAATCCCCCAACTTAAAACGTTCCATGGGCGTGTTTGCACAGTGTTGAAGGGAGGGGGCGGGGCCTGAGGTGATGTTACCATTTTAATCAAAGCATATGGAGACACCTCCAACAATTTGCACTCAAGGCCTCATTATGATGCCGGTTGGACCTGCCTCCGTGATCATTGTCGGAGGCAGTCAGACCGCTGACTCTCTTGTCAGAAGCTGTCGCACTGAATGCCGTATTAAAATGCGTGCGAATAGACTGAAATCCGACTACAGCGGTCCTTCTGACTTCGACAGCAAATCATGACAATGGGGGCATCGGAAAGGCCCATTGGAGCCAATCTGAGAGAGGAACCGCGGTCGATACAGCCGCCCAATTATGATGCGCGTTTCCGACAAAGTGGCTGTGGGGGTCCAACCACCTCATCAGAGCTTGCTGAAAGGGAGGTAGAAAAGGCCGAAAAGCACCGCCACACAGCTACACACGTCCTATTATGACATGGATCCTGCATTACACATCTTGCCACTGCTGTACCTGCTTGATGACGAGGAAAACAGACAACATCGTGGACACAACCACCGGTAAGTGACACACCAATCCCTCCACTGAGATCCCATAGGAAATCTATGGGCCACAATTAGACAGCAGGGACTTATCCTTGTCTGCATGTTTCTGGGTGTGTGAGCAATATGTGTCCCAGTCCTCATGCTGGGACAACTTGCCAATACACATGTGTAGTGAAGATGGACATGAGGAGGCCGCAGGCCTATCAGTGGGACGGGTCCTGCCAGTGCCCAGCACTGCCCGTACAAAAAGGTATGTGATGAGACAAGTACCCATCAAGCCCTCTATTGTAGCCGTCACCCTTAGGATCCACAAATGCACAACTGACGTCAGCAGCAACACCATTCTTCATTCCCTCTGATGTCATTTCAAAGAGACTCGTCATAGTTCACTGACAGCCTTATCATGTCAGAGCCTAAGCCTTACCAAAATACATAACAAAGACATAGTTGTTGCCTACTGATCCTAAGCAACTCACAACCTCTC
Source organism: Calotriton arnoldi (assembly GCA_963921515.1). NCBI lineage: Eukaryota > Metazoa > Chordata > Amphibia > Caudata > Salamandridae > Calotriton > Calotriton arnoldi. The sequence continues at coordinate 836,182 of CAWUFW010004151.1, forward strand.
ACAAAGCTAATAGTCCTGGAATGGCCTAGGTGTGAGGTCACTTCTATCAGATATCTGGTAGCAATGGCAGAAGCAGCAAAATACTTGTCAGGTGGCACACTAGGATAAGCACCAATGCACATTTAACGTGTCATAAGACACAGCCTCAATTACCTGAGGCATGCCTCTCTTAGTGACCCCCCCAGTTAGTATGAACCCACTGAAAGTCCTGGGTGGGCTGAAGTGACCTTCAAAAGAGTGAGTAGTGTGAGTTGTGTAGCAGGCTTTGAAGTGTTCTGGGGTATGTCTGTTGCCAGTCTCGGCAGGTCGCCAGGCTGAAACTCATAAGGTACCCAACGCACAATCCATATTTGCACACACCCTCAGGTTGCAAAACATTTCATAATCAGCAGCAGTAACACCTTCCACTGCCCGTAGAAGGAACAGCAAATGCACTTATAACAGTACATACCCACTGTTGCCAGATCAGACAGAAGCATCATCATAATTTCACAGAATTAAATCAGAGTCAGCTCTCCACTTACTAATGCTACTAGCAACCATTGGCAAAAGCAACTGTCCTTGTCACCTGTAAATGCAAACTAAGTTATAGTATCAGATCCCAAGATGTAGTATTATGTTACAAGGAGGAAGATATGTCATTGTGTGGGACAATATGTCAATCACAGATGTACAGGTGACATGTATGGAAGTCAGGCCCTCAAGTACATCAGCCACGTTCCTGTGAGAGGCCATCACCCACTACATGAAGTCCAATCAAAGTCCTCTTGTGGAGAACAAGAAGAAGAGATTGAAGCAAAGAACTTCACAACACTGTACACGTCCGCCACAACATAGAAGACAAACAGTGTGTGTATGTGTTAGTGTGGGTAGCTCAAACATCCTTGCTGAACATCTACAGACACTGTGTATCACCTGACCTCAAACACTCATTACCAGCTCTGGCACAGTAAACATCAATAAAGGTGGGGAGATACTACGTACCTCCCCCCCCGACCCACAACACAGTGGACAAGGTTAGGCCTGTTGTATCCCTGGTCTGAACATATCTTGTGTGTCCCTGTACGCAACATCACATAATGTTTGTTCCCATCACATCTGATTGGTTCCTCCTATGTCCAGATCAGTGACAATGTACAGGCACACACTTCCAACTCCTACACGTGTGAGCATCTACGAAGCTGGTGTAATGCTGTGTGCAATAACAGTTCCAAAATACTCAACATCCTCATGAATACCATAGAAACCAACTCCTGTGACAGCCTCAAATACTTCATGAGCTACATCATGGTGTAACCTTGAATAAACATCAGCATGGATGACTATGGGTAAATGAAATTCTTCCACTGCTGATGTACTGTACTGGGCTTACACACAGCACCCACATAAAAAAGGAAAGGCAGCTAAATGGGTTACCCTCACACCACAGTCTTAGACATTTGACGGCCGCATTGTCACTACTCCCAGCTGCTTTGGGTCAGCCTAAGCTGGTGGACACCTGGAAAGCAAGTGGCCAAGTCTACACTGCACATAGCGCCTGCATCAATGTCTACATGTGCATAGGGTCTGTGGCATGGTGTATAATAGGGACAACCTATGTTCTCACCAAGTGACATGCACATGTGTCTAATGTGTAACTTCAAGTCCCTAACAAACATCACAACAGCAGTTGTTCTGATATCCATGAAATTTTTGTTGATAGAACACACATGGATATGCTCACATGTGCCTCCAAAGTAACACATTGCTATGACAATACCACAATTCCCATGTGGGCTGTAATAAAATCATATTGTGCACACATCAAACACCCTTCCACCCTACATCTTGGGTACTACTGCAAGCTAGCAAGTGAAGGCAAGATGCCATACTTACCATAACAGACACCATCCAAAGCAATGTTAGCCCCAATAGTAACTGATCCCAGTTATGCATTCATTTAGCATTGATCCACGGACTCTGTAACTCCATCACCTGTCCAAAGGGCTGAGCATACTAACCACTGAAAAAGGATCATCTACCCTGCTGAAACTAACACAACTAAACTTTTACAGGCCTACATATCCACTACCAACAGTTAGCATCATTAGCAAGGGCAGGACAAAGGTCTAAACAAAGAATATTTTTTTATTTATTTGGCACAACACATGAGTATTCAAACACAAAGGCCAATGGCCAGTCCAAAATGTGATATTTGGTCCAGCACACTGCTGTGCCACATAACTTGCCAATCAGATCACTGCCAGGGAAGCCTCCCGAAGATAGGTGCACCTAGTCCAGGCACCTCTGAGGAGTGAAATGGGTGGGCTGGGGTTTGTGTTGGTGGGTGTGGATTATTTTTTGGGAGGACTGGGCTCAGGATTGGGAGGGTTGGGTTGGTCTGTGGGTCGGCTGGACTCGGGATTGGGAGGGTTGGTTTGGGCTGTGCGTGGGCTGGCCTCTGGATTGGGAGGGTTGGTTTGGGCTATGAGAGGGCTGGCCTTGGGATTGGGAGTTTTGAGTTGATCTGTGGGTGGACTGGGTTCGGTTTTGGGAGGGCTGGGGTGGAGCATACAGGGAATTTTGTACCCTTTGAGGGTAGTGAAGAGTATAGTGAGGGGGGAAAAGTCTTAGACCGTTTGGTCTTCTGTCTCGAAGACTTGGGCTGAGGGGGGTAGTGGACCTTTGGGTTTTGGGAGGGGGTGGTTTGGTATCAGAGCAGGTGGCTCTCCTCCTCTTACTCCCTTGCAGGGAAGAGACTTGTGTAGTAGGGGGTGCATTAGGGTGGACATGGGAGTGGAAGAGTCGGGTAGCGGTGTGAACCAAGCCCTTTTGCATTTGGGAAAGGGGGGCAGCTCTGTCAGGGAAGAGGTCACGGGCAAACATTGTAAGGGATTTGGGAGATTTGGGAGGAGGTGAGGCAAAGGGTTAGGTGTTGGAGGTAGAAGAATGTGAGGTCTGAGTCATGGATGTGTGTACTCTGCATCCATGTCTTTGTATGTTTGATGTCTGTTTGGGTGTAGAATGTTTCATGTGCTTAGTCTTGTGTGATGTGTCTGTGGCTGGTGTTGTGTCTCGGTGTGTGATGTCAGTTGTGGCAGAGGATGGTGATGTGCATGTTGTGTCTAGCTGTGTGATGTCACTAGTCTGTGTCTGTGGTGTTGTGGCTGTAGTGTTTTGGTGTGTGACCTTGTAAGTGGATGTGGCAGGGTCTAGGGGTGTGGTATCTGTCTGTCTGTCTGTATGTCAGTGGATGTTGTGGTGAGTGTGGTGATTGGCTGTTCTGTGCATGTACTGTGATTTTGTGACTTATCTTTGTTCTTGGAGTGTGCTGTGTGTGGAAGTTGAGGTGGATGCGTGCTGAGGTGTGCGTGTGTGTTCGGTCAGTTTGGGTAGAGGGATGGTGGATGGAGAAATTGTAGGAGGGGTGGTGAACTGTTGGAACATTTGGAAGGCTGCCGTGAGTGTGGAAGCCATAGCTTGAATAGATCTCTGTAGGCCTGCCATGTCAGAGGGAATACCCTCCAGGTAGGCAACGGCCTGGGTCAGCTTGTTCCAATGCTTCTGGAGGGCATTCAGCACTGCAGTTTGCCCCACAGAGATCTGCCTGAGGATATATATGTCTTCACACTCAGGGCAGCAGGGGAGACAGGGGCAGGGGCCGAGGTGCCTGAAGGGAAGGAGACTCTCTTCTACTTGGGGGGAGGGGGCGGATAGCAGTTTGGGGAGCAACAGGGAGGATGGAGATGGAAGGGGTGGTGGCAGATATGGATGTAGCAGATGGTGTTCCAGGTTGCTCCACCACCACCAGGGAGTGGCCACCAGAGCATGACGATGAAGAAGATGTTGAGGTGTTGTCTTCTTGCTCCTCCCGGGCACTCCCCTCAACCTTGGGGCCACTGGTAACCTCTGTGTCACTTTGGTGTAGGGAACCACTGGAATCAGCTGTTACCCCAATGATCTCGGGCCTGTCTCCTTTGCTGCCCTCAGTTGATGCTGTAATAGGAGTCTAAATAGGTTCAATACAATTGCCTAAAAGCATCATGCAAGCATATTGTGACATTACACATTGCACAAAAGCATTGATAACTACTTGTACAAGGATTAGTACATCAGCCCAACCATTGGCATGAGTACATGTATTAATGCCACATGACCTGAGCACAGTCAATCATCAGGGTGTCAGAACCACTGCCAGCTTCAATTACATGAGTGAGCATGTCCATATTTCACCCTTAAGTGTGCAGCAAGAGATATCATCACCCTCACAGCCTAGGCCCTTGTACCACAACATTGTTCCCTTAAGTTATCTAATGGAATGTACACATGAATACATCACTACCTATCTACACAGGGCCCTGCAACAAGCAAAAGGTCAGGTGTCCCAAACCACGTACATGTAGTACTGCAGGGCAATTACTAGGGATAAGTATCATCAAATTCAGAAGTCACAAGTGACACGGAAGTGGGCATTCCGCGCTGCTAACATTACCAAGTTACATTTACAATTCTGTCCACTGCCAGATGATGCTGTTAACAGATGCTCATGAAAATCCTAGCTATGTGTCACATGTAGTACAGAAGAGTAGTATGGCAACAAATAGGCACCAAGTGGTGTGAGATAGCACCACAAATAAAAAATGTGCATGAGTCTGGCTAGGTACATCCCCAGTCAAGATTATTTCATGTGAGCAGACCTTTTCCACATTCCAATTGTCAATACCATGAAGACACTGAAAGTACCTGAGGCATTGTAATTGTAATGTTTATGAAGATGTCAGGTTGGCCTCCACAAGGGCAGGTTACTCACAGTGCATTCCATGTATCTGTGACACATTTACCTATGTAGTACTGACTGCTGCCACACATATGTCACACCAACATGTCAACATATCACTCCCTGATGCATGCCACCATCCACAGACTGTCAGTTCACTGATGCACACGTCCATTCCAATACACTGCATACATCCTTCTCATTGGCATGCTAATAAGCATTGGCTGAAACAACTGGAACACCACAAACATGTGTGTCATTGCATGAACATTTTAACCTCTCAGATGTCATCTATGGATGTCATTGGGTATCTGTGACTCATCCACCCAATCCTAATATAGCACAATTTTGGCTTACTCCAGATCTGAATGGCCATCAGTCATTCATATAGTCCTGTACACATTTGCCAACATACATATCTGATGCATACAGATGGTAAACTGTCTATAGTGTAGGTCATATATGCTACAGGGGTTCTTGTGACACTACAACACGTAAAGGTCTGCATGGCTGCATGTACGCATCCAAAAAGATGGCACCAGTGGTGTTAGCCGACTCACACTACTGTACACTCCCAAAATACCAAAGGGATGTTGTGCACAGTCACTGCACACAGAGTGCATTGTATGCCATTCCACAAGTATGTGGTACACCATCCCATGAGACACAGTAGTGAGGCAGCAATATTGAATACACAAGGATGGCAAGTGACCTGTGTAGGACAACTTACACACATGACATAATGGGACAATGTAGGTAAGCAGAGACACAATGCTGCCATGTGGCTCTGCAATGTTTTAGTGGACCCTGCTCAGTTCCTGGCAACATGACTTATAATCAGTGGTTAACACCATGTCCCTATTACCATACCTACACATGCAACAATGGTCCTATTGTGTGGGACATGATTCAGCTCCAAGCTTGTGAGGAAAATGCAGCCTGTAACAAAAGTTAGTTGTTCATGCAAAATATTACACTCAGGCCATCACTCACCCCCACGTTTCTGCTATTGGGCTCTCAACTGCCCATGGTGGTTTGGGTGGGCCACCGCCAGTATGCGGGCCATCAGTTGGTTTAAAGTCTGTCGCGCGCCCCTTCCGCTCTTGGGTGCCAGGCCCAGCTGGATCTCTGTGATCTTGCAAGCCCAGCACTGGAGGTCATTCAACCTCTTACGGCGTTGGGCACTATGCCAGTTTGAGACCCCCAGGGTCCGCACCTTTTGGGCAATGGCTTTCCAAATGACTTTCTTTTGATGGGTGTTGATCTGTATGGATGCAAGAGATGTAGAGACAGTTTTTAGAAGGAAACTTGAGTACCTCTGTATGGTAGCTACAAGATATATTGCCATCTAGCACACACATACATTTATCTGCAACACTGTACATGTACCCTATCACATGCTAAGCACAACTAATCCATGGAAAGGGCCTCTTTTGCTCATTTGATGATTAACCTCAAACCTGGTTAAGACATACAAAGACCGAGGCAGTCTACCAACTTCATGTTGACCTAGGCAATCCTAGATGGAATGTGATGTGAGGGACCATGACACACAGTACACCGTTTGGAAATGCTGAAGAGTAAGCTCCCTGTGCATGACTACCCAGACACCATAACTGGCAGGCCCAGTGCATTGATGCACATGGTACATAGTGGAGAGTAACATAGTTTACACAACATACAAAGACTAAGGTCAAAAGGTAAGGACTAGTATGTGTGACAGTCAGAGCTACATCTCTTTAGGGGAGGTGGAAATGAGGACAACTCAAAGGAAATACCCTGTTAGTATGAAAAAGTCTGTTAAGTTAAAACTTCCGTCACAGGACACCCCTTTAGCCACATGTGCCACTGGAACAGGGATGACACTAACTTTACATGTGTATGTGGTTTGTGAGTTGAAATATTCTAGCCAAACAAGTAATCCACACCTCGATCTCTCACCAATAGTGACCCTTAATCTTCACTGTACATGTCTCAGATGTGTAATCGGGAAGTATACTGGAAGCTATTCAATGAATAAACTGTCAACAGACCTCTGTGATTTGGGGACACTCATTAGTGACAGACACACATTGATACTGTGGGTCAATGTAAAGAACTATCAGGCGAGGGCATTCAACTCAGTCACCATCCCTCATATTAGCCAAATAACAGCTATGAATGCAGTTATGGTTATCGAATACTGTGTCTGGGAACATCAAAGGAGCAGCTGGGCTACAGGAACATCACCATTTGCATCACTTCTCCTCCCGCAGTCAGGCCTTGTTCCCTGTAGGCTGAGGCTAATTACCCAAAATGTACCTGCCAAATCCACCACCGATTAGTCATCCTTACCCATTCCATATGTGAACATACGGATGTGTGGTGCTCAGAAAGTGTGTGTGAGTTGTATCAATCTCACAGTCAACTGTTGTGCAAAGTCTGATGTGGGCTGATAGGACAGTGGAACAGTACAATTGGATAACATCATCCTCTATTGCTTATTACAGTATGCAGACATGACTCATGGTGAGTCATGTCAGACCAATGCATGTATACCATAATGTATCTATCCAAGTCAATGTAGCTACCATGAACTAGAGTGATGCATAGAGATATGCATGTAACACAAGTGGAAATCACCCGCTTCACTCATTCGAAAGTTTGCCTCCTCTCCACAAACTCCTGGGGCCCATAGGCCTTTATATGCGTGCCCTGTGTAAGGGTCAAGCAATGTGTGCATTTAACATAATGCTCACACTCTGAGGCACATTGTAGGCAATCGGATCAGAAGGTAAGCAGTCAATTAGGGTGCAATGAGTACTTTAGAAACTCACTGGTACCTCTGGTGAGCCATAGAGCCTGCCATAGAGGGGAAGAACCTCATCAACAAGGACTTTCAGCTCCTCTGGAGTGAAGGGATGGGTCCTCTCCCCTTTAGTGTGCGACATGAGTGCTCCCAGAGGTGGCAAACAGCAGCAGGTGATGGGGAGGTGTGGTTATCAGCAGTGTCTGGAGGCAAGTGATATGTTGTCAAAAACGCAAGGTATAAGTAGACCACACAGGCAGCCTTTGGTGTAGGCGGAACCCAGACACTGGACAGCGGCGGCTGCATTTTTCAACGTCAGGCTATGGCTGTGACTGATGTGGCTGTCGCAGAATAAGCCAGTCCCTTTGGTTATGTCTGGCATCCGCATAGGCGGTCTCCACTGTCATCGGACACATCCTTAGAACCTCACTGGTCACAATAACATTCTTAACCTATGGCTGTGACCAACGTGGCTGCACACGCCTACCACGCGGTTCAAATCAGCCAGCGTTCGCAGAATAACCAGGTCCCATTGGTGATATCTGGCATCCACATAGTCAGTCCCCACTGTCATTGGAAACATCCTTAGAACTACACAGGTCACAATTACATTCTTCAGCCAATGGCTGTGACCGACATGGCTGCACACACCTTCCGCGTGGTTTGAAAGCACTGTCGCTCGGGGATCTTGAAAGACACAATGCGGGGGTGAGGCCTCCTCCATGTCAGTCCTCATTACCACACTGTATGGTGATTCAAAAGTATGTCTCCCAACAACATTTAAATATGTACATGGCACCTGATGTATGACACATTTCCTCTGCCCATACCATTGATCACAAGTCAGTGTTGTACATGAGTGTGCATGAACACACAATTACTGCAGTGCTGGGTACCCCAATGGTGACGGTGGTGATGTTTGCATTGCAGACTCCACAATATGACGGTGCCTTCCAACTTAGATGATTATGTATGATGTTCACAGTGCTGTTACAGACTCATATGTAGTCAAGATTGGGGCAGATAGGTGGATTTTGTGATGATGGTACTGCATCCTATCCATCAGGATGACTCCCGTATATATCTGGTATGTGTATTTAATGCCTTCTGCTGTGTGCTAACTGTGCTGGGCTCTCACACAACAATTTGCCATCCGCTCATTTGTCAAGCATCTCTTCCACTTTCCTCATACTAAAACTTGGTATGTATGTATGTATACTATCATCCATACATGATGTGTAATGCTGTACACTGCTCACAAATTCACTACTGTTAAATCACATGACTGTTGGCTGTATCCTGGTATGAGTTAGTGTGGATTGTGTGACCACCATCAATACATGTTTCTATTCCACACATAAGAACCCTGGCAGAGGGAGAAGACAGATGCCTCCAGTATTCTTGCCTTTTCCAGACCTAATGACTATGAAAGGAAGAGACATTATCAGGAAGTTTTGTCTCAATAGGCAGACAATACAGGATCTATGTGCCCAGTTGGATCCTCACTTATGTCCTCGTCGGACCTACCCCACCGCTCTGACACCAACAGTGAAAGTGATGGCCGCACAACACTTTCTGGCCACTGGTTAATTTCAGTACGCGGTGGCCACATCAGGAGGAATGTCCCAACCGATGTTCAGTAAGGTGCTATGTGATGTGCTGTCAGCACTAATGAGACACATGGATAGCTATACTCAGTTCCCCAAATGTCAAGATTTGGCCACTGTGAAGGAAGACTTTTATGGTTTAGGTCGCATCCCACATGTAGTTGGAGCTATTCAGGGTGCACATATTGGCTAGTACCTTTCAAGCCCATGAACAGGTGTATAGGAACAGGAAGAACTTCCATTCCATCACTGTGCAAGTAGCATGTCTAGCGGATTTATACATCTCACGTCTGTGCAAAATTTCCAGGATCTGCCCATGACTCCTATGTAATGCGGAACAGCACTATACCCCAGTTGATGTCACAACTACAACCAGAGAGGGTCTGGCTTGTTGGTGAGTGAGATGTGTCAAACCTTTGTGTATGTGATGTCTGGTGGCATCTTCTGCAGATGTCTGAATCATAAATGCACATCTGTGGGGCATATTCTCAAGGACCTATCGCCGAGTTAGCAGCACTTTATCGCAGCCAAAGTGGCGATAGATTTATCGCACCATTCACAAGCTGGTGCTAACAGCCGATATCGCCAGATTTCCTGTGATAGCAGCCGCAAAAAACATCGCCACGGATGACACCGGCAACTAACGCTAATGAGATGCAGAATAGGCGTTCCTGTGCAAAAAGCTGCGAAAACACCACTTCGCAATATTCTCTACGACCAGCCAGATCGGCGATAAGATCACAAAACAGGTGATAAGGCGCATTAGCAGCAGGGATTTAACACCTGCTCCTACCTGGTGTTAAGACGGACGACAACCTGCACCACAAAAGGGAACCCAGACCAGAGCCACACCTGAAGAACAACAGATGCCATGGAGCTACTGATCATGCAGCTTGGAGCCCAAAGAGGGCCACAACACCCACCACCACCACACCCAGGCCCGCCACCCCCCCCAGACCACCCCCACCCCTCCCCCCGGACTACCACAGAGGCAGCGCAGACAAAGAGAGCGGACCTTCAGAAAACGCACCAGCCTTACAGACTCAACACCAGAGGATGTCATTGCCCACTACAGGCACAAAAGGACAAACAACATCCGCATCCTGACCATCATTGCCCACAGGCTGACGGTACCAACACAGCGGACAAACAACATCCCTCCGCAGACAAAGCTGCTGGCTGTGCTGCACCTGTTGGCATCTGGTACCTTCCAACCAACAACTGCCAGAGTCAGAGGAGTCTCACAGCCAGCCCTATCCAAGAACCTCACACCTGTCTTGGGTGCCATCATCAGCTTGGTACCCCAGCACCTTCACTTCCCACACACTGCGCAGGAGCAGCTGGAGACCAAGCCATAGCTGGCTACCCACACGTGTTGGGGGCAATCGACTACACACATGTACTCCTCGTGCCCCCTGCCGCCACTGCACACAATTACCGCAACAGGAAGCACACGCATTCCATCAATGTGCAGGCAATAGTGGACCACCTGGGACTCCTCACCAATGTCGTCGTCAACTACCCAGGCAGTGTGCATGATTCCTTCATCTTCCAACAGTCCATCATCAACCAGCGCTTTCAGGATGGCACCCATGGGAATGCATTGCTCGTTGGTAAGTACCAAATGAACACACCACACACCTCAACTCCACAGTCATGCAACTCACAACTCTGGGAATGCACACGTTACAAACCCACATACAACATGCCAAACAACATGGCCACGTACCAGACATGACAGCACAACTTACTGTGGTAACCTGGGCCAGCCATGTACACAAGCCATGAACGGCATGGCACCTCAGCCACACAATACCAGAATGTGGGGAGAGGTGGGAACCAGGCATGTGTGAAGGAGGCAAGTGACCCATGAATGAGAATGTACACAATGCCAAGTGTGGCGTGGATGTGCTGGACAGACTGCAGTATGCAGACCACAGACATGTCCATGTCGACATATACTGCTGGTGTCTGGAGTGTAGTGGACAGTGGACGCAACCATGTCACCCCAGGCAGTGGGGAAGATCGCGGAAATGTAGCTTGTTACGTCCCCCCCTGTAAGCGTGAGCGGAGTGGGCTGGCCCGGCGTACGCCAGGCCAGCGTAGGGGTGTGAAGAAAAAGCACGTAGCGCCGGGCGTGGTTCTCTTCTGGAATGGCCAACGTGTCTGCCAGGGCGGCGCCTCTCAGCCCGCCACGAGGCCGACGCCGTGAGCGGCGGTGCCTGCGATCCCGTGCGCCTGCTGCACCCCAGGCCGCTGGTCCCCAGACCCGTCTTGGCCGCCCCTGCGCAACCAGGCCTCACTGCTCACCTGCCGACACCGGCGTGTGTCAAAGAGGGCCTACCACGTGCCGGTGCAAGCTCCAAGCCCGAGGCCCGCGACCTTGGCAGCCTCCTCAGACCATCACGGCCTCCACGACACAGGGCCCCAGCACTCCTTTCTCATTGACGTACTCCACCGCTGCCTCTGGCCTACACTGCGGGCCAGTAGGTCACACATTTGGAACTGAGTCTTGATTTATTTATGGCAGAGTTTATACCATTGTACAGGCCTCATCACAGACTTCATCCCTTTTCAGCTCTGGTGCCATTAACTCTGTGCCACGAAATTCATGGACACTCTCTGGTTGAACTTTGGTGGCGTCTCAGTCAATGGCCTGGGGGTTGTCTTCATCATCATGTGGCTGGTACTGACTTGGTGTTAAACATGAGTCTGTAGCATTCATCTCCTCCATATTGCCTGTTTCTGCTTGGTTCTGCCCTCTGCATCATGCCCTGGAAGAACACCTTCCACTGTCCCCCGGAACACTCCGCGACATTCACCTTCGACATCGACGAGGACCCGCTCAGCTCTCGTGGCCCTACCTCAGTGCACCGCAAGTCACCGTCCCGTGGCGGTGTGCCTGTGCCGGCCGCAATGCATCCGGGGCCACTAACTCTGTGCAGCTCAAGTCATGGACCCTGTCTGATTGAATATTGGATGGCCTCTGAGTCGATGGCCTGGGGGTCATCAACGCCATGTGTCTGTGGCCCTGCGCTGACCGCTGCCTCCGGCCTCAACTGCGGTCCACCAGGGCTCACACATCAAATCGGGTCCTGACCTGCCCGGACGACGCATCACCGCTGGCTGCACACGCCACCACCGCCAGGACCACCTCCAACCAACAACTGCCAGAGTCGGAAGAGTCTTACAGCCAGACTACCAGAGTTGCTCACACCTGTCTTGGATGCCATCATCAGCTTGATACCCTGCTCAGCTCTTCAGGTGCCACTAACTCAGTGCACCACAACTCATGGACCCTGTCTGATTGAGTCTTGTGCTGTGTACAGCGGACGCAACCATGTCACCACAGGCAGTGGGTAAGACCTTGGACATGTAGCTTTGTTGTCCCCCCCTTAATACGTAAGAGGGGTGGACTGGGCCGGCGTACGCAAGTACAGCGTAGGGGTGTGAATTATTATCCCTGGGCTCTGGGCGTGGTTCATTTCTGGGCTGGACAGGAAACCAACTGATGCGTGTGTCTCTGTTGCAGTGTCTGCGCCACACGGCCCGCAATCGACAATGTTGCATGCACCCGGAGGGCGGCCGCGCACGAAGGGATTGTACAAGGAGCACAAGGCCGCTCTGGCTCTTGGCTCATGCATGCCAACTGTTGTGTGTGTATCACCATTGGTGCACCATAAGCCTAAGGCCTAGCCTCAATTGCAGCGCGAAAGCCACATCACATTTCCAGAATGCAAGCAGTAGTCAGACTAACATTAGGGATGAAAGCTCCTTTGTCTCAATACAGAAGGCGGAAGGACATCTGCACCTCCGACCTTGGTCTTGCATGCGGCAGGCACCCCCTGAGAGAGATACCATATCAGATGATGACGACTCCCACACTCCGCACAGCGCAAATGAAAGACCAACGTATCCACACCCCACACACAGAAGTCCTTGCTCGAGGTACTCTTGCATGGAATGCCCTTGACACTTACGTACACAACAACCCATACGTCCAAACGTTGCACACACATACGACTCATTGCTCCGAGCTGTGGCATATCATCCACATAAGTGCCGCAGGTAAGAAGAGTGCCGGTTCTACGAGAGCCACCAACGCAATGGCAGAACATCCCGGGCGCATGCACAATGCCTGTCACGTGGAACTGTACCGTGTCCGAATGCTGCCTGTTAGTGTCTGATGCATTGTTCTGCATGTTGTGGCCCTTGTCTTGCCCGTACTGACACGCACATGCTAATAAAGTCTACGCAACTTCACTAGTGTTCAACTGTGATGAGTGTTGATTAGAATGACAAATCGTGTGCCTCAATGAGCATTGTCCGTACACAGGGAGGGACTGACTGACGCATTTCACTTAGGGGTGAGTCCCTATTGCCAGCTCCACCTCTGTGAGCCAGACATAGTGGTTGGGATAGTTGCTGATAGACCTGTGCTCTTACGTGTCTTCAGCAATGTGAGTATGGTGTCCATATTCCTGCCATGTGGATCAATGTGATCCATCACTACAGGCTGTGTCCACCCAGTTGAGTGTGAGTAGGTATGCGAAGAGATGTTCTGTTGTCAAATGTGATGGGGGACACTACTTTAGGCCTGCCAACGACTTTGACATTTCATACCCAGCCCTATTTCTAACATTGCGTGGGGCAAAGTTGAGGAATTGCGCGATTGTTGTTTCAGAGCAATGAGGCCACAGCTAGTGCACACATTCCCAGTCATCTCACTTCCTATGTGTGTCACGGTCAAACATGCGCATTGCTTTCATTTCCCAGGGTGTACCTTTTTGGGCAATCAATGTCCTTACATTCATCCATACTTTCATACTTGATCGATTATGGACATGACACATCTGTGTGAATTTGAATGATTTATTCACATTCGGTGGAGTGTCGGAGCTGGAGCAGTACATGGCCATGCAAACCCCACATTACATTGTAGCCCAGTGGAGGGCCAGCCAGAGTCATTTAGGGATTGACAAGTACATCGGAAGAGGAAGAGTACAGTCCGCAGTCTGATTGCTGTGTCATTGGTAAGCAAACAAAATATGGCAGTCCATGTCGAGGTCCAAGGTGAGTGTCGCAGAGTGTTTCGGGGGACAGTGGGAGGTGTTGTTACAGGGCATGATGCAGAGGGCAGAACCAAGCTGAAACAGGGCATATGGCGGAGAAGAATGCTACTGGCTCCTTCTTACTACAAAGGTGGAATCACCCGCATCTTCGTCCTCTATGTCATCTGTCTGACATGTGGGTGCTGATGTTTGGTCTGCAGCACTGTGTGCCACTGACACATCAGGGGCCGGAGATGTGTGTGTAGAAGTACCAGCAGCATTCATCAGCAACTGCCTTAGTGGCAGCAATGCGATGATGAGGATCTGCAGGGCATGGAAGATCCCAACAACTTTTCGCTGGTGTGCATCCGTGGCAGCCATTCTTTCCGCATGCATCCGCTCCATGTTCTCCATTATCCTCAGCATCTGTGCCAACTCTCGGCTGACATCGCTGAGGCCACTCTGACTAGACAGTTGTTCTCCTCTCAGAGTCATGACTCCAGCGATGTCGGGCATGGATTGTTGGACATCATGGAGCGAACTGTGGGTGTCCGTTAGGGAGTGTAAGTGGTCCCTGATGGGACTTAGACACCCACGTATGTCATCTAGTTTGGCTGCCATGAGGTCGAACCCCACCCGCACCTGTTCAGCCACCTCCTTCTGGCAGTCTAACACCTGGCCTTGGAATGCGATGTGTTCTTCGGTGAGGTGCTGGGAGCCAGCCGTGGTGGTGGGTGCTTCCTGCTGTGTGGTCTGTGCAGGGGGTGGGGTCTCCTCGATGCAGCTGGGCTGCCCTGCTCCTGGAGGTGGGTTGCCGTAGCTGTCCATGAGCTGTTGTAGGGCGTCGGTGTCGAAGGTGTGGAGGTCCTCTCCATCATCACTGATGAGTTGTCTGGTCTGCTCTGCAGGAGGTGTTGATTGTCCCTCTGCAATGTGAAGGGGAGATGCATTTTAACATTGTGTTGACATGTATGTTGACGCATTGTTCAAGTTTACATACAGACTGCATGACAATGTACATTGTGACTGTTTGGGAGGAGCTGACTATTTGATGCGGGACAGTGGACATTTGAACTACATCACGGATGTGAGGTTGTACACGTACATTATCATCTCACAGTCTCCTGCTATGCCAGATGTGATTGGCCAGTTTCTACGCACAAGCGGAACCAGTTGTGTCCTCTGTTCTGTAGTGAGAGTGTTGCACTTTGTACCACATTGTCGTCAATGATGTTGTGCTGTTATTGCTATGTGTGTGTGCTGCATTGTGGGAGAGTCGGGCAGCTGTGATTTTGCTGCCCCGTATCCCTTTGAGGCGGTGTGCCTTTGACTTCTGTGCTTCTACAGTGCTGAGATGTTGCAGACTTGGCTAATTTTGGCTCTAGTTCGGATTTTGGACTCTTGGGCATGGTTTATCCGCAGATGTGTTGTTGACGTCAGGGGTTGTTTGTGCACGTGGATGTGTCAGAGTGTGACCTGCTCCTTTCCGGATGTGTTCCACACTCAGCCACCTCAGTGTCGTGGCGTGCACCATGTCATGATGATTGGACTGCAGCCATGCTGTTCGTCATGCAGTGTCACTTGCATTGTCAGTGTGGCTCACAGACACGCAGCTTTGCTGGTTTTAACACGTGTGCATGGGTTGGTTGTGAGATTGGTGCTGTGTGGGGAGGGACCCCTTAGTGCCCATAGTGGACGGGGGCCTACTTGCTGTTTGTATGTGTGCTGCAGTGTGCCAAGAGGATCAGGGACATGATCCAGAGTCATTGTGGGTGTGCAGTGTGCTGTACTTAATTGTGCATGTGTGCCATTGTGCCCATCTCCCCCGTCCCTCCAGTCCCTGTTCGGTACTCACCCTGGTGCTGTTGTGTCAGGTCATGTCGAGCAGTGTCCGGACCCCCAACTCCTGCCATCGTCTCCCCACTGATGACTGTGGCCACCATTTCCTCCACCTCATCCAGCTCCTGGTGTTCCGCTGGACTGCCACCTCCAGTCTGCATTGCTGCCTGATGGTTGTCAGCGAGTTTCTTCTTGGTTTTGCGCTTCGCATCATTCCAGCGCCTCTTGACCTCTCCAATTGTCCTCCTCCTCACTCCGACTGCATTCACCTTGTCCAGGATGGACTGCCATGTTGCATTTTTATTTGCCAATGATACGTTGGAGGTGACGAACAGTTGTTGGTGGTGTTCTATCACCTCCGTGATGATGATCCTGTTTTCCTGCAGACTGAACCTCGTCTTCCTCGTCTTCTTCTCCTTGCCCTTCCGTGACCCCGAGGTCCCAGGCTGTTCCTCCTGGGGGCTTGTGGGGGTTCTGGTCGTCCTCTGTACTTGCGCCGGTTCCTCCATGGTGCTACGCAGTTTTAATTATTTTGTTTGTGTTTTTCGGTGCTTTTATAGTGCATTTTCCCACATGACGCGTGGGAATTGCAGGCCTGTCGCTGGTTATCGCAGATTTTCTTTATCGCCGTTGGCCACATCGCAACTTTTTTCGCGTTCGTGTTTCGCGTTTTTTGGCCGTCACGGTAATTTTATTGCGGTCATTTGACGTGTTGGCGTGAGACTATTGCATGGTACCACCGTGTTGAGAATACAACGTTAACACAGCATTATTTTACCGCGATGGACTGCGATGTGCAAAGTTGCGTTAAGCTAATTTTGCGATAATTATCACACGTTCTTGAGAATATCCCCCTGTGTGTCTTCCATCTAGGTGACTCAGCGTATCCCATATGGCTATGGTTGTTGGCCTCGCTGAGAAATCCAACAATCTGAGAGGAAGCCCACATCAATGAGGCCCATAGTAGAACACGGTGGCCAGTGGAGTGGGCTTTTGGGCACCTGAAGGCCAGATTTCGATGTGTGGACAAGTCTGAAGGAGCCCTCCTCTACTCACCCAGGAAGGTGTGTCAGATCACCGTTGCCTGCTGCTTGCTCCACAACGTCACATTGCGCAGGAACATCCTCTGATCATAGAGTATGGAAACCAGCAGGACCCCTGTGGGAGAGGAACCTGAAATGAGCAGGGATGATGATAGTGGCGAAGGGGAAGGAGTTGACATGCATTATCAGCTCATCAACAACTTCTTCCCTTGAGTGGAAGTATGCTGAGAGATGTCATGACTGTGACTGTTACAGTTACTGTAGTTGTGCAGCTGTGAGGAGGTCGTTGATTGTTGACAGTTTGGTGTGTACAGATGTGGGTGACTGTGCAGGTCTGTTAGTGGGAGAGCTCTTGACACATGCACACGTTGTTCATGTTGCTTTGTGTATTGGCCTGTTGTAGGTACCTTCGCCCTGCCCTGTCATTAATGTGTGAAGAGACACCTTCCTGCACATAAACAATCATTCCCTCAAAGCAGGCTGCCTTGCACTATGGTGCAAGGGTGCCTGCGTTGGCACTAGGCAACTGAATTTAGTGCCAGCGCATGGAGAAAAGCAGAGGTGCACCATATTGTAGTAAATACGGCACATCCCTGCGTTTCTAAAGTGAAGGAGTATGGCTTTAGCAATTTTTGAGCTAACCCGCGCTCCCCCATTTTCTTATATATATGCCCCAGTGTGTGAAGAAATGTGAGGGTGTGTGTGATGGCTTTGTGTAGTGATGGCTGCTTTCTCTCTCTCTGCAACGAAGTGGTGTGTGGGGCTGCACTACAGTGTAGTGGCAAAAGATCATGGTTTGGGATGGGGTGTGCTTTATACTTTGCAATGTAGGTGTGTCCACCTGGACAATGACCATCAGCTGTGTCCTTTTTTTCTACTGCCAATGGACACAGTTGTGTTGTTTTGCGGTATCAGTAGTGTGTCGGATGATCGCCGTGGTATTACCGCAGATTTCAGAATGCAAGTACAGCGGTTTCATTGTAATCAGCTCAGGTGTTGTACCGCAGTGCTGCAAGCGTCGGAATCCCTATCGGCAAGTTTTCTGACTACCGCGGCCCATGCGGTGAGCTTTCCAACCGCAGCGGTCTGAGGTTTGCACTGATAATAGGACAGAGATTAATTCGTGGTCTTGGCGGTTGGAATTGGACCTCGGACACGGTGGTCAGACAGCCGGTCCAACTGGCATTGTAATCAGCCCCAAAGGGTTTAACACTAGTTTATTGTGATCCCAGACAATCTGGGGCCATGGCAGGGAGGCAGGAAATTCCAAGCACCTCTGGGGGGGGGGGGGGAACCTCTGGGAGCTTCTGCTACTTCAAAGTTGGTACCAGGTATAAATATCGGACCTTAGACCGCAACCCCTGGACCTGTGGATGCTGCAGAAGGAATGCTGTGCTGCCACGCTACTAGAGGGTTCAGCAAAGGTTAATTTGGGGTTTACTGGTGACTTTACCCTGTCAAGGATTGTGGTTGCTGTTTGAGTAGGGTTCCCTCTCCCCTCAACTAGTAACCCAATGTCTTACAGGTGTATAATCTGAGATAGACATAGATTTCTCACTTAAATCCTTTGCTTAAATTGCTACTGAATGCATCATTCCAGCTTCACAATTTCTTTCTCCTCAAATACACTGTGAAAAAGCACTGACGCAAACCTATTGTACCCCATCCCACATCTCTTCTACTACAAATAATACCTCCCCTGATATATGGCCAGAAGAAAATCAGTACTCTCCACCAGATAATTTTCCTGTTAAAGCCTGGTTACATACCATGGGCCTTATTTACAATGAGGCTGTGCCACCGGAGCATCACTTTTTGTGACACTCTGGTGCCGCAAGGGTCTACTCCATATTTACCAGGCAACACTAAGCCACTTTGCGTGGATTAATGCAGCATTGTACATATCATTACCTTTAATATTGTTTTCTGCGTGGCATGCAATGGGTGTTGCTGTGGGCGTTCCCTGCAACACCTGTGGCTTTTTGACACTGCCCAAGGGAGACTTAAGGGAGGCGCAGTGAGGAGAAATACCTTTATTTCTCCTAGGTTTTCCTTTTTCTATGTGTGCTGCATGGCACAAAGGTGTCTGCATTGGTGCATGGCAGTCGATTGTGCGCCAGTAAAGGGGAAAAGGACAGGAATGCACCATATCTGATAGATACTGCACATTCCTGCCCTTTTCTTTTGCCGTAGGGTCACGCAGCAGGAAGGACTGCAGTGCTGCCCTACGGAAAGATCTTGCAAATAGGCCCCATATGTTCAAGGCCAGTTGGAGACAGAGATTGGAAGCCAATTGAACCTGGATGAGTGGACGGACAGCTGGGATATGATCAGTCAAGCCTCTATATACGCCTGCCACTAGCAGAATCTAAATAAATCCATTTTTATAGCATAATATGCCCCTATCACACATCGTAGGATTGACACCACTGATCAAGTGTACAGCTGTACTACTCAAACTAGTCCATCCATGATCATGGTGTGATAATGTCCTGATGCAAATTGCTTGTTGTCTGAGGTGCTTGACGCAGAAATGCTTTGTGACCCCTCTACCTTTACCAATGCCATTCTATATGCTGTGGCTCCTTTGTCCAGTGGTAAAAAGTCCAGACTCATACTATTTTCATTACTCATGGTGAATACTGCTGGGCAGCTCTAGAGGGCTGCTCCTCACCTACTGATCATAAGGTACGTACATATGTTATTGTCCTATGCCCAAAGACTACTTTTCTCCATTATTGAATTTTGATTTGGTGCACCTTTGTTTTAGAGTATGTGTCAAAGTGTAACCAGAAGTTGAAAACACAATCTGTATTTCATAATGAAATTATCCTTTATTAGAAATCTTGTCTACAACTTACAATCTTTGTAAAAAAAGATTGCCAATCTTTGTTTCAGAAAAGCTCGTCATCAAGGCAGTTCAATTGAATCAGAAACAGGTACTATGGGGGTCATTATGATGGCGGAAGGACCGCCACCGCCAGCCGTGCAGTTGCGATCCCTCCGCCATCGAACGACGATTCACCGCCCGCCAGATTAGGATGGTGGGCGGATCCAGACTGCGACCGTGGCGAACGCAAAGACCGTCCACTACGGAACCGCCACAGGCAATCGTACCGATTGCCTGGCGGAGCGGTCTGCATCCCTAAAATGGTGGCGGTGCCTAGCAGGCACCATCCGCCAAATTAGGATGCTGGCTTCAGTCAGCCTTTCCATGGCGGCAAAACCGCAATGGAAAAGCTGGCGGGGATTGGCTTCGGGGGCCCGTTGCGGGCACCCCTTGTGTTGGTGGGAGGTGTTTTTGCACTGGGGGGTACCCATGGTACCCCCCTACATTTCACTGCACTAAGTGGCAGGCACCTTGTGGTGCCTGCCACGTAGTGCAGTGAAATGCACAACATGCATTTTTAACATCGTGGCGGGTGCTGCAGTCAGAAGCCCCCGCCGCAATGTTAAATTGCAAAATGCGACCGCCATGGTGGCGGTCGCATCCTAATTCGGAGTGTGGGACTGCCGCATGAATGGCAGGCGGTCCCGATCCCCGCAACGATGGTGGTCGGACGAAAGTCCGACCGCCATCATAATGACCCCCTATGTTCATTATGAAGAACCACCAGTTAGTCTCAAGGTATCATCGCCTTTCGACCTGTGATTGAGGTAATCAGCATCTCCATTCTAGTATCCAGCCAGATACTGTGCCTACTGCTGAGTAGATTGCTGGCTGTGCCAGTCAATGTCAAGACCCCCAAACTGACTAGATATGTTGTTTGCCAATATTCAAGTCCTGAGTTGTGAGTTGTGTGTCTGTCCTCCCACCTCCAGCATATATGTTCAGCTTGGCTTCCTGAGATTTGATCAGAATTTTAATGTGTAGCTGTAGGGAAATACCCCTTTTTGCTTGGTCACCCTCACTTTTTGCAACATTTGCTTGTCTGAATTGAAATGGTCTCTTTATCTAAGGTTTAGACTGGGGGCCTTTCCAACTAAAGACTATTAATTCTGGTTCAAAGGGAAATCCAAGAGGAATATTATCTAAGATTGCGGTATGAGGGGAATAGATAATATTATGCACTTTATGGTATTTGTACTAAGTATTCCCAAGCATGGAGGTGCTGGCTAAACTTTTATATTTGGTAAAAAGGTGCACATTCAAAGGATGAAGCTGTGACCCTCTGCTTAAGCACTGAGGAGGAATTAGTGGCACTTTCGGTTTCTTCCTTCTTATGGGTAGTTTGGCCAAAATTTAAATATAAGATCGTGCCTTTACCACCTGTTAATATTTAAAAGGGATAATATGGATACAGAGTAGTGTTGCTGATTTTCAGTGTTTTAGAACTATTATATTATTATCTGACTGGAGGTGTATAGTTTAGTCTAATTGATCATTGCTCAGTGTAAATGGTAAGATTTGTTGTGTTTGTTTTACTGTGCTATGTTATGTCTGTGGGGTTGTTGTTGTATGTCGTTTTTAATGGCTATTTCATTGTTTTTATGAATTTGTATTTGTTTGTATTGTAAGGCTTTTATACTGACAACAATAAAGTTCTTTACTTTACAATAACATTTCATCACTGGTTTTTGGGCTCTGCACACTGGGACACTGCTGTCCGGTGCCCTGTGTATGTGCTTTGACCCCTAAAAACATGATGAATTGACTATATGCTTAATTGGTATAAGTAACTTACGCATAATTCCCTAGTATATGGTACAAAGTGTATCCAGGTCCAGCAAGATATATATTACTAGTGGATTGCACCACCTATTGTGCCACCCACTACAGTGACAGTGCAAGCACAGCAATAGACCTTCAATTTTAGACTTACTGTGACAATTTTAAAACTGCTATTCCCCCTGTCAAAATAAACCCTTTTGAAAACTTTCTTTAAATATTAAAAAGTCACTCATATATAGGCCTTCTAAGGCCTAAGGCATGGTGCGTAGTATTAAAAAGTAGAGCATTTAGAAATGTAATGTCACACATGTTCTTTCAGTGAAAAGACCACAAAAGCTATTATCACTGTAGCAAGACTGGCTGTTCCATAGGAAAGTACTCAATTATATTATTATATTTAATAAAGCTAATTTTGGTGAGGAAACAGCTAGAAATACATTAAAATAATTATTTGTAATAGTTATTTCAAATACAATTTAATGTTAAAATCAAATTTGTAATAACTATTAAGGAAAAAGTGCTTTCGGAATGCTACCTTTTTCTTGGCAGCTGAATAGCCCGAATGCTGAGGGGTAACCCTCTCAGCCATGTCCAGAAGCTTGAGTAAATTCAAAGAGATCTACTCTGTTATAGGCAAATGTTGGCTGACACCTGGGCATGGCAGTCTGGCAGGCAGCAATCCCCCATGAAGTGACCACAGAGGAGGATTGCTAATTTCCATGGCTACACGTCTGGGGTGGACACACAGGCTCTGCACAAGGTGAGAAGGGTTTCGCCATATTGGATTTGGGCAGAGAGGGACACTGTGTGATTGTCTGCAGTAGGGCACACCAGAACTGCTGCAAATGTGGGTAGGTTTAAGACTGGGAAAATATTCCCTATTTGTTAAGGAGGAGACAGGAGTCACCCCCACCCAAAGGCTAGTGCCATGCTTAAATGTGCCCCCCCCCGGGCACTCTCTTCAGAATGTTACTAATCTTGTGGAAGACAGAGAAAAGGACTGCACCTGCTGTTGAGACCTATGAGGAGACCTGAAGGGCAGGACCTGCTCCCATCTGTACCCAGGACAAAGAATTGGAATCCAGGGGTCTTACCTCCTGTAAACTACAGGGACACAACAAGCTGCAAAAGCCCCATTTCCTAATAAGCCCCTCTGCACCCTTCCAATTGTCTTGAACCTTACTGGTGGGTTCTGCAGGCGTGAGTCTTGACCCCCAAGTGCTGTACCTGAGGTCCTGGGACCCTGGGCTGTATCAAAGTTTACTTCCCCTAACCTCCTGAAAAAATTGGGGCTTAGTAACTTTTTGGCTCAAACGATCTCCAGGGGACTGGGACAAATCTGCCATGCCAATCTGATGATAGTACATCGCTGCTGGGACAAAGATTCAGGGTGCTACTGCACAGAAGTTTTCCAGAGCAGCAAATCCATATCAGGGGGACATCGCAGCAAAAGTATCCAGCCTCATGGAGCCCTGTTTGGCTACATCTTGCAGCCTTGCCCTGCTGGAAGAATCTGAGCTCTAAAAAGTGACTATGTCCAAACGTAGAAGACTACACTAAGCGGAAGCGCCAAAAGCACTTGGCCGGCGATTGCTAGTTTAGAATTTTTCCCAGTCTGCCTTTTGTGCCAAAAGTTAATGGCTTCCCCAGGATCTCATCGGACATCTATCAGGACAAGTGGAACTTTTCTCAGCCACAGCCTGCTGCCTTGTCCCACTGAGGATTTCCGACTTCCATTTCAGAGACTAATTTTGAAGATAAAACTTTTGACCGGGTTGAACCTGGTTTGTTTAGCCGAAATTCCCAGTCAAGTGCAACTAGATGATCGCAGTTGGAGGTTAATGCTTTTTGGAGCTATTTTTATTTCAAAGTTTAAATATTTCTTATGTCCTGTTCCCTTTACTGGATTCTTGTCATTTTGTTCATTAAATTATTCTCTATTTTATAAACTGGAGTGAGATTGTGTTTTCATCTTTTTAAATGTTTAGTTACTTCTAAATGCTTTAAGCATTTTCTTAAGCTAAGCCTGTCTGCTTAAATTACTGAAACCTTTACTGGACCTAACAAGAATAGTGACAATATTACTTGTTGTAGACTATCACCCACCCCCAACTAATAATCCAATTTCTCACAGTAGCTTTACAATCCTCCTGTTGCTCTATTGCAGAAGTTGTATGCCATTATCTTGTATTAATGCACTGACAAAAACATTCACCTGACCATTCTCCCTGTCTTACTTTTATCCATTCACTCACATCCATCCATCCACAATCCATATGCATGCATTTATCTATCCACATCTGAACTTTGATCAATCCAGACACCCAAAATCAAATCATATATTACTCCATCAATCAATGTATTAATATATCCATCCACCCACAACCAATAAAATAATGTATTTACCCAAAAACATGTGTCTGTTTTCACCTACACCATTTATGCATACTCTTATCCCTCCACCCACATACCTGCTGACATACATTATCACCATCATCTGGTCATCCACTCACCCCTATCCAAGCCTGCAATCAGATTTTACCCCATACCCATGCATGAATCCATATTTTCATCAACCTCAATTCATCTATTTATGCAACCACGTCCAACAATTTATACAACTGTCCATATCACAATCCATCCACCCTCATCATAACCCCATCCACTCATCCGCTTTACTGAACATCCATCCATCCATCCATCCATCCATCCATACATACATTCATACATACATACATACATACATACATACATACAAACCTACATACATTGTAGTCTGTGCATCCATCAAATTCTCATAAAATACATTAATTTATCCATCAATTCACACCAAGGATTCATGGATACATTCACCCATACCCCTGTGTTAATACATTTATCTACACCTAGGTGATTATCCACAAGCAACTCACAACTGCACAATCATTCATCCAAACACAGCAATCCAACCATTCATGCGTCTTTCCTGCCCACCTGCATGCCTTCCACCCCATCTATCTATCCATTTGATCATCAGTTCAGTCATGCATTATGTTTTGATCCCAACCCTTCAATCCATCAGCTCATCAATTTATCCAGCCAAACTCAAGGAGCTGTTAGTCAATCCACCTATTCATTCATGCAACCACCCATCCCCTTGCATTTGTGCCTGATTCTCTGTTGCCTCGCTGCATGTTTGTCTGTTTGTACACGTGCTCCTGTGCCTGTCTGTGTTTAAATTGGGTTCACATAACTGCGTTGTCATTGTATGCATGGGCTCATTTCTGTGCTTATCCGCCTAATTGTCTATTAGTTTTTATACATAGATTCCCTCCTTTATGTGTGGTAATCTGCATATGCATGGGTATCAATAGATGTGTTGCTCTGGGTGAGTGTGCCTCTAAGTTGTGCATCTCTCTGTGTATATACCATACAAAAGCTAGATCTGTTGAATTGTCTACTGACTTTATCAATGCTTTTTGTGTCAATCCTTTTGCACTCTTGACTGCGGTTTGTAAAGATGGGATGGTGGATGTAGTGAGACACGTTTAAAAGGTAAAGCATGTGGGGCCAAATGCACTATTTACTGGACATAATCTGTGACCAGTATTTTTGCAACCAATAAAGAACTTTACAAACGCACCAATATAATAATAGACCGGTTTGCAAAATTCCAAATCGCAGTGGGTCGTAATCCAACCTACTTCATGAATATTAATGAGGTACATTGCAAATTGAGACTCTGGACGGAGGCTATCACTGTGATGGTGGCCTACTGGAGTCAGCAGCAGGAGCGGGTAGTGTTGTGGGCGCAGAGGCTGCTACTCTACCATCCTGGAGAATGAGTAAGAGGAGGAGAAGGAACACAAAGCAGCTTCAAACAATGGCTGTCTGCTGCTCATTGATGAAGTTGGGTCAATCTGTGTTTTTTTCTAGAAGGGAGGGAGTGTAGCTGACTCACTTGTTCATTCCACCAGGATCAGCAAAGCCTGGTTCCAGAAGCTTTGCAGCAGACTGCTGCTGCTGCCCAGTGCAATATTGCCATTGCTCGGCAAGGCCAATGACTACCTCCAATCCCTTGCTGTCACTGGCCCTCCAAGAACCGCTGCCGACTGAGGTGCTGGTAGCCTTCCCGCTGCCACATGTGGCCTGCAGATAAGAAAGCATAAGGCTCCCTGGCTGGCAGATGCGTTGAGCCTTGAACAGCAAGGCTTGCAACACTTGTTTTTAGTTGGGCCCCTTTGGTGATAGATGCTCTGCCTGGCATTCATGTACCCTACTGTGCGCTACCAATAACGTAATTAAAGGGAGCCAGGTAGCCTACTTTCTGCTCCCGTATGAACAACATACTTAAACCTTTGCTATGTTATACCCACACATCCCCTCTCTCATTCTTTATCTTTGAACTCTGCGCCTCATTACGCCGGCACGTTTCCTCCCTCTTTCTGTCTCTCGGCTCACCACCTCATCCATATAATATCACCGTCTATTTCCATTCTCTGCTTTGCCTTTTTTCTCTCATATTCTCCTTATTTTCAGGACTCCCTTTCCTCCTCTGTTATTACACAAACCACAGCAATAACTTATCAGAGGCAAAGTAAATTGGCATCTGCCATGTTCGGCCATGCTATTTGTAGTGTCTCACGCCAGGTATGCAGTCGCAGCTGGTGTTGGGGCAAAGTGGCGGGGGAGAGGGAGCAGGGGGACCAAACATAAAACAAATAACCAAACAAAACCTTACCTGAATCCCACCACATTGCCACTCTTCTGGCTCTACTGCAAGCACAAGCTCCCAGACTGTCCTGCGGCCAATCCTGACGCTGCTCTCACAGCATGAGAGCAGCATCAGGATTGGCCTGAGCACCCTCAATTTTCACTCCCAGGTAGACTGGGAGCCTGTGCCTGCTGTCTCTAACCCGACAACGCAGCTGGGTTGAAGACAGCTTCAGTGCGCATGACGGTTTGGCCACCTGAGACGGCTGGCCAAAATGTCAATCGCACTAATAACAGTGCCCACCACTCTCCCTCAGTGCCCATCATCCCTTGGCCCCGCCCCCAAGACTCCACGGTAAGAAAAAACAAGCATTGGAAATGCAATCGGTCTCGCATTTGTTTGAGTTGGATCTATTGGCATTGTAAATGGCAATGTATTTTACTTATGTGTTATGGAGTGTATGTATGTGGTGTGCAGTGGAACTATATGGGTTGGGTTAGTTAGTTGTGTAATTGTGTGGTGTGTAATTGTGTGGAGTGGATATGTGTAGTGGCATTATATGGCATGGTGTGCTGTGGAAATATATGGTTAGCAATTATGTGGCATTCAGTGTAGTGGCAATATGTGGAGTGGGATTGTGTGTTGTGGAGTGGTAAGTAGTTCAGTTTAATTATGTGTTGTGCTGCTGAATTTTGGGGCACGATGTGGAATTGTGTGTTGTGGATTGGATGTATGTGGTATGTTGTGTAATTGTGTTGTTGAGTTGTATTATGTGATTTGGTGTTAAATTATGTGGTGTGGATTGGAACTGTGTGGAGCTGAGTTGTGTGGCATGGAACTGTGTGTATAGCTTTGCGTTTTTGGTGACGAAAAAGAACAAATAGGTACGAGCTAAGCATCAGATCTGTGTGTTTAAAAAAAGAAAAGACTTGGAGCTATTGGCATTGTAAATGTAAATGTCTCTTACCTATGTGTTATGGATTGATGTGGATGTATGTGGTGTGTACCAATTATGTGGTTTGGATTGGACTTGTTAGTCGTGAAACTGTGTGGTGTGGATTTGTCTAGTGGAATTAACTGGTATGATGAGCAGTTGTATTATGTGGATAGTAATTATGTTTTTGGAGTGTGTGGAATGGTATTTTGTGTTGTGGGGTGTTATGTAGTGGAGTTTAAAGAAGACATTATGTACAATTGAATGACTCTATTAAAAAAAGAATTAACAAAAAATGTCTTCTAGTTTTTTAGGTCTCGCTGAGCCAGCGCATGCGCTGTTCTGCGAGACATTTAGTAAGGGGCTTTTCAAAGTGCTACCAAAGGCTTTTTCCGGCCACCAGCGTGCGGTTACGCGCGCGTGCACGCGCACAGCCGCCATCTGCCTCCCTTCCAGCACGATCACTGCTGCGCGCGCACCACTCGCGATCACTGCTGCGCGCGCACCACTCGCGTGCTTACCACAGAGTGCGTCATCGCGATCACTTTCGCTTTCACCGCGATCACTTTCGCTTTCACGGCCGTGCGGCCGTTACTTTTACGGCCGCGCGGCCAATGCTTGTTTCTGTCGTTCTTTCCCCTCCAGCATCAGATTTCCTTGAGCTCCTTTTTTTCCCACCTGTTCTCCTTTTCGCCGCTTCCCCTTCCACCTTCTCACCATTTCACCCACTCACTTAGCCCCCTCTCTTTCGCCTCCTCGCCCCTCTGATCTCCCCTTCTCTCATGCTCGTCGGCCTCCCCTTGTCCGCCTCTATATATTCCTGTTCCCCTTCGCCCCCACCTGTTTCCCCGCTGCTGACCCGCTCTCATCTCGCCCTGCACCCCCTTCTCGCGGCCTCTCTGCACACCCGGCCTCTTCCTTCCAGTCACATAGGCTCCCTCTGGCCTCTCTTTTTCCTCGTTCCTTGATATCTCTCCAAGGCCTTTCGCTCACCCACTTCCTTCTTCCCCCATACCTCATTTACCCACCTGCTCACTGTCTCACTCCCTGTCTGCATCGGTTTCATCCTCAGTCACTTTCTCTCGCGTCTCCCCTTTTCACAAGCCCCATCCCTGTCTCTCTCTCTCTCTCGCTCCCTAATGCCTTCTTTTTCTAATATATTTACATCTCTCTTACTCACCTGGCTCCTCTCTTTACTTCGTTTTGCTACCTCCCCTCCCCACTCCTTTACACCCTTCTCACCTGTATCCCTCCCTGTGCCGCATTCCCCCTGTCACACCTGTCTCCTCTTTCTCTTCCTCTCTCTGCTACATTCACCCCTCCCCACCTTGAAACCCTCCTGCTTGCCCCTTTTCACCAGAGCCCCCTTTTGAATCTCTCTGCGCCCTCCCTCCTTTCGCGCCCACTCTCACCCCCTTCTCACCTTCTGTCCCTTCTATCCCTCCACACTCTCCCCCTCTCACCTGTATCCCTCGCTGTGCACCCCCCGCCCCTCCTCTCGCTACCAGCAGAAGTTGCTGCCCTCAAAAGGGCCCCTCTGACTTTAGCCCTGTGCGGCCGCCCCTCGGGCCCCCGCCACCTCGGGATCGGCTACTTCCCTAGTGAGACCTGCATTTGGAATCATTAGTTGGTGGCGGAGACTGGAGCTACTGTGTTTTCTCTTTCCGAAAATAACACTTTATTTTTAAACTTCGAAACAGGCGCTTGTGACTTGGGGCCCTGCATAGTTGTTTGTATAGGGGTCCGTAAAAACTGCTGACAGGCCTGGTGCTGCTAGACGCTCCTCATGCTCTGCCTTGCACCCTTCTACCCCTCTGCCTTGCACCCTTCTACCCCTCTGCCTTGCACCCTTCTCCACGTCTGCCTTGCACCCTTCTCCCCCTCCGCCTGGCACCCTTCTCCCCCTCTGCCTTGCACCCTTCTCCCCTTCCAACTTGCACCCTTCTCCACCTTGCACCCTTCTCCCCCTCCACTTTGCACCCTTCTCCCCTCCGCCATGCACCCTTCTCCACATCTGCCTTGCACCCTTCTCCACATCTGCCTTGCACCCTTCTCCCCTTCCGCCTTGTACCCTTCTCCACCTCCGCCTTGCACCCTTCTCTGCCTTGCACCCTTCTCCCCTCTGCCTTGCACCCTTCTCCCCTCTGCCTTGCACCCTTCTCCCCTCCGCCATGCACCCTTCTCCCCTCCGCCTTGCATCCAAGCATTGGCATAGCCAAAAGGTCTCGCTTTTGGGACCTTATAAGTATTTAGTTAAGCAGCACAATATCCTTGGTGCAACAACACCAACTGTTGCATGGCTAAACACTTAGAAGGTCCCAAAAGCGAGACCTATTGGCTATGCCAATGCTTGTTTGTCCTTGCAATGATGGCAACCTCTTCCTGCCTGTTGTAATGCTTGTTTATTATATCTTTTTTTTTGTTATGAATGGAGGGACATAAACAATAGCAGGGTGGAGATTGAGAAATAGTACCTGAATTACAACACTAGCAGTGGACGGGCACTAGGGGGAATCAACAGATACCAGATTTCAATGGCACACTGAGGTGGTGCTAAGTAATGCTGAAGTTGGGCTGAGGTGGTGGTGTGCAGGTGCGATGCTGAATGATACTCAGGTGGTGCTGAGTGATGCTGAGGTAGTGTTGAGTGATGCAGAGGTGGTGCTGAGTTACGCTGTGGTGCTGAGCTATGCTGAGGTGGTGGTGCTGCGCTGGTGCTGAGGTGGTGCTGAGTGATGCTGAGTTGGTGCTGTGTTGAGGTGATGCTCTGCTGAGGTGGTGCTGCTTTGGTGGTGGTGCACTGATGCAGAACTGGAGCTGTGCAGATGTTTATGTTGTGATGCGTTGGTGCTGAGATGGTGCTGCGCTGATACTGAGTTGGTGGTGAACTGACGAGGAGTTGATGGTGAGGTGATGATGAGGTGGTGCCG
Organism: Calotriton arnoldi; assembly: GCA_963921515.1. Classification (NCBI taxonomy): domain Eukaryota; kingdom Metazoa; phylum Chordata; class Amphibia; order Caudata; family Salamandridae; genus Calotriton; species Calotriton arnoldi. Next base: position 866,495 of record CAWUFW010004151.1, read on the forward strand.
AGTGATGCTGAGGTGCTGGTTCATGCTAAGGTGGTGGTGCTGCACTTGTGCTCAGGTGGTGCTGAGTGATGTTGAGTTGGTGATGTGCTGAGGTGATGCTGCGCTGATCTTGAAGTGGTGCAGTATTGGTGCTGAGTGGCTTCTGAGTTGAGGCTGCTTTGGTGGTGAGGTGGTGATGTGCTGGTGCACTGATGCAGAGATGGTGCTGTGCTAATGCTGAGGTGGTGCTGCTCTGGTACTGAGGTGGTGCTGAGTCATGCTAAGGTGGACCTGAGTCATGCTGAGGTGGTGCTGCTGCACTGGTGCTCAGGTGGTGCCCAGCTAGTGCTCAGTTGGTGCTAAGTGATGCTGATGTGGTGTTGTGCTGAGGTGGTGGTGCACTGGTGTGGCTATGGTGCTGTGGTGCTGCACTGGTGCTGAGGTGGTGGTGTGCTAATGCTGAGTTGGTGGTGCACTGATGAGGAGGTGGTGCTGTGTTGATGCTGAGGTGGTGCTGCGTGATACTGATGTGGTGCTGAGTGATGCTGAGGTGGTGCTGAGTGGTGCTGTGGTGCTGCTGAGTGATGTTGAGTGGTGTTGAGTTGGTGCTGTGTTGAGGTGATGCTGTGTTGATGCAGAGGTGGTGCTGTGCTAATGCTAAAGTGACACTGCATGGGTCTTGAGTTGCTGCTGAGGTGGGGCTGCGCTGGTGGTGGTGCACTGATGCAGAGATTGTGCTGTGCTAATGCTGACATGATGCTGTGCTGATGTTGATGTGGTGCTGTGCTGGTGCTGAGTTTGGAGTGTGGAGGTAGTGCTGTGCACTGAAGAGGTAGTGCTGTGCTGATGCAGAGGTGGTTCAGCACTGGTGCTGAGGTGGTGCTGCACTGATGAGGAGGCAGTGCTGTGCTGATGCTGAAATGGGGCTGTGCTGAGGCTGAGGTGGTAGTGTTTAGGTGGTGCTGTGCTAATGCGAAGATGGTGCTGCGTTGGTGCTGCATGCTGAGGTAGTGCTGCACTGATGCTGAGTTGGTGCTGTTTGGTGCTGCACTGGTGGTGGCTCACTGATGAGGAGGTGGTGCTGTGCTGATGCTGAGGTGGTGGTGGTGCACTGGTTCTGAGGTGGTACTGAGGTGGTGCTGAGGTGGTGCTGAGTGATGTTGAGTTGGGGCTGTGCTGAGGTGGTGGTGTGCTGGTGCTGAGGTGGTGCTGCACTGATGATGAGGCAGTGCTGTGCTGATGCTGAAATGGGGCTGTGCTGATGCTGAGGTGGTGATATTCAGGTGGTGCTGTGCTAATGCAAAGATGGTGCTGCGTTGGTGCTGCACTGATGCTGAGGTGGTGCTGCACTGATGCTGAGTTGGTGCTGCTTGGTGCTGCACTGGTGGTGGCTCACTGATGAGGAGGTGGTGCTGTGCTGATGCTGAGGTGGTGGTTGTGAACTGGTTCTGAGGTGGTACTGAGGTGGTGCTGAGGTGGTGCTGAGTGATGTTGAGTTGGGGCTGTGCTGAGGTGGTGGTGCGCTGATGCGGAAGTGGTGCTGCATTGGTGCTGAGTTGCTGCTAAGGTGGGGCTGTATTGGTGGAGGTGCACTGATGCTGAGATAGTGCTGTGCTAAAGCTAAGATGGTGCTGAACTGGTGCTGAGCTGGTGCTGCGCTGATGCTGAGGTGGTGCTGGGGTGATGTTGAGGTAAGGCTGAGTGGTGCGGATTCCTTCATCACCACTACCCTTTAACAGTGACCCTTAAGGCTCCATCACCACTAACCTAACGTTCAGATGCAATTAATTAGTTATAAAGTGCCACTCATACCAGTGTAGGGTGTCAAAGCACTTTGCATCACACACAAATTACACAGAGACAATCAATCATACGTGTATAAATTAGGGTAAAGGAAATGTTACATAAGACAGAGGACTACAGGGTGCAGGAGTCACAATTCATGCATATTGGTAGGCAGCATTGCTAAAGAGTGCTTGGGCCCCAGAATCACAAACTCAGAATTGAAAACGGAACACCATAGTTGAGGGTGCTCTTAAATAAAAACAATCGATTTCTACCTAGATGAACCCTTTTTGCAACATTAATATCTGCTCTAATCTATACTTTGCAGTGCATGCAGTTCTTTGATGACAGTTCTAAATTCACTATTCTATGTTTGGATTTTAACTTATAAGCTGCAAGTAACAGAAAAGCAGTAACCCACTGACCTATTTACATTTTATACACTTTGTGTTCTGCATGGTACACTTTCTTTGCAGTTGGCATATTAATCCTCTGCTACCTTGCAATGAGTCAAAACGTCTTCCACTAGACAACTCCATCTCTCCAGCAAGAACATTAATCACTGGAGTTATCTTGACATTTTTATTGTCTGGAATGGCGTGAGGCCAGGAATGTGTCAGGGAGTGCTTTTAAAAGCAAAATAAACTCGGAAACACGGCCCCTCTGCTCTGAAGTCAGTATCCAGTGCGATCGATCGCACTGCCCTTGTGCCAGCCCTGCGTTCTTGTTCTGCATTTATTTAATGTACTACATTCAAATGCACATTTACAGGGGACATTCTTCCAGAAAGAACCATTTTGGCCTCAGCGCTAAACCGAGAGGGGAGACTACCAACCCCTCAGCTTGCAGCCAAGCACAGGTCCTGGAGGGGAGGAAAGAACACAAGCAGCATGCATATTAAAGTATAATTTGAAGCATTGATTTAATGGAACTGGAACAATGGCTGTTTTTAAGTGGTGGTTTAAATTTTTTGTACATGGTTTAGATCTGCAGTAGCTAGATGGCATGCTGTTGCAGGGTTTTTGTGCATGTTTCTGGAGGAAATTAAAGGTGGCAGACTTAAGACTTAAAACCACAATAATGAATTGCTTGCATTCCAAGCCAGCCAGCGAGCTGTCTTCAGGAATAATACAAAAGAATGCCAGCCACATGGAAGGAACTGGGAGGGTTAATGCTGCAATAAGATGTAAGCAGCTACAGGTCTGAGCAGCCACAGTGTAACACAAGGTTGAAAACATAATAAAATAGTCCCCCCACGAGCAGATCAAAAGAACAAAGCGTAATGATATTGTACTAAGTCCCTGCTCCTTGGAGGAAAAAGGTGGAACAAAGAGGCAGGACTGGCCATTAGCAAGCAAGGATTTTTAAAGGACATTGAAACAAACAAATGAGAAGCAAGGAATGGCATTTGGCCCACAGAGATATATGTATACTAAAGTATACAAGAGGTCGTACGCTTACACTCGACCTAATAAAACAATAATAAACATGCTGTATTATTGTTTTATTTTTCATGTTTTGCAGCTGCTGCTGCTGGCGGGGGGGCATGGGGTGTGGGGGGGGCAACGCTCCTCTACGATAGCGCGGGAGCCACCCCTGCAGCTATGCCACAAAGTGTTCGGTCTTTCTCCCTCTTAGCCCCCACTGCTGGCACTGCCTCCCTCTGATGATCGTCTGCCCTGAGAATTGCCTGCACTTCTGTGAAGGTCTGAAAACATCTGTGTTTTTTTCTGTTTTTAATAACTTCCACAAGCATTGTTAGCTATCAGAATCTGGCTGCACGTGTGTTAGCGCCTAGAAGCCTACAGGGTACTCGTACGCTTTCGAAATGGACATCTAAACTAACTTCTTCCTGCCTTCCGCTCCTCCTGTATTTTCTCTTGGCCTTCATTTCCTCTTCCTCTCATGTTTTCCTTCTTTTATCTTCCCCGTCTGCTCCGGTTGTCCTCTCTCCATTGCCGTAAGACACTCCTTTCTTTCCTCCATCCTTCCTCATGTATCAATACTCCTCTCCTTTAACATTGTATGTTAAAGTGATTGCCTGACCCTATTTTGTTCCTTCTGTCTTTTTTACCTCCCCTATTTCTCTCTCTCATTTGTAGTCACACACTCCTTTCTTTCCCTCTTTATTTCTCATGCTATTGTTTTCTTTCCCATTCTTTCTAGCTTTCTCCTGTTTTCTTGTCTGTGGTTAATGCATTTTTTAAACACACATTTCATTAGGGTATTGTCCGTCCTTTTTTTTTCCTTTCACTCTACCTGTCTGTTCTCTTTCCCAGTCATCTATCATACTCTGGCAGTTCAATCCCTCACACTCGATCCTGCCCACTCCTTTACCTTTCATTTCTAGCCTTTCATTTCTATCTTCCTTCTCTCTGAGGTCCTTCACTCCCCCATGGTTCCTTTGTCACTCTTCTATTCTCCCTGTCTTCTTTCCCACTTGGGCCTTCCCCTCCCTCACACTTTCCGCTGTTCCCTGCCTTTTCTTTAATTTTTCTCTCCCTTCTCCTGTCTCTGGTCTTTCCCTCCCACTCTCGACTGCCCCCTTGTTGGTCTTTACGCCACTCCCCAGCACCCCACTATTGATGTCCCTGCTGTTAACCTACATTATCTCTGTATGGGGACCTGCATCAGTCCTCCAACTCTTTGGGGGTACTCGGGGACAGGGTGCATTATTCATGCTTGGATAGTTGAACCACAAGTCTGTGTGTGCAGCAGCAGCCCAGCAGTGGGGGTGTCAGCTGGTCTCCCACTATAAAACCAGAGATCATCTGAGGGTTCTCTCTGACCTGCACTTCTTAAAGACTCTCAAGAGTTAGTGTAATGTTCAACCCCTCCCTGAAATAACCTCAGGGTGCCAAGTAAGCTCTGAGTAAAAAGTCCTGATATGGCTGTACACCGCAATCTCAGGGGTGAGCACAAAATGCTATCTGAGCTCTACCTCCAGGTCCCCAAAAGATGGTCTTTAAACTAACGTGACCCCTGGTTGCTCTCAGGGTTGCGCCGTTCTTGGTGATTTTGAATGGTCTTGTATGAGTTCTGCCCATTGAGCCCTACAATACTTCAATCCCAATGGGCAGAAGGTGTAACAACTTGTAGATGACTTGAGGGTGCTGAGAGGTTCCACCTCCAGGGTTGTCTTAGAATGTTGCCTCTTATTCACAGATATGAACCCAGTAAGCTGTCTAAGCACCTGCTATCCCCTCCACCCTAGACCTGTTCTTGTCTCCCTACCCATTGGCCAATGATGCCATGGGCGGAAGCAAAATGTGATTGAATTTGAGCAGGTCAATGGTTGAAGGAGGCTAGCCGGAAGGTCCTTTATGTATGCATTTGTTTATTTCAGATTGTTTTTATTATATGAAACCAGCTAATTGTTTCTAGGGATGATCTAATAAAAATAAATAAAAGAAAATTGCAATGTAATTCATTGTACAATATTTGCATATCCAGAATAATTTGTACAACAGCAGCCACTGATACTCCTTTTCCACATGTGATTAGTGTAAGGAAGACGGAAGAAACAATTATTGCTGTGGAAAGTACTGTAGCTAATGCTAAAAGCAACTGGGAAAGTGAAAAATGGGATGCCATTAAAACTGCGCTAGACAATCATGACATGAGGGCCTTTTGGAATTTAATTAACACAGGTAAATCCGAAGGTAAATTGGCTATAGCGCCAAATGTAGGGGAAGAAGTTTGGAGAGCCCATTTTAAATCTTTATATACTAGGACAACTGAGGAAGTCGGTCGGGTGGAAACATATCCTATCTATACGGAGTTGCCAAATCAAGATGTGCCACTCTGCTCATTGAAGGAGATCACAGAGGCACTGGGCAAGTTATTACCAGCTAAGGCGCCAGGGCTGGATAAGATTCCTGGCGACCTTTTTCGCTCCGAGCCCTCAGTTTGGGCACCCTACTTGTGATCCCTTTTTAACGCTGTTTTGCAGGGCATGGCACTGCCCTCTACTTGGGCAGGGGCAGAAATTATCCCACTTTATAAAAAGGGCTCACCGCTCAATCCAGCCAATTATCGCCCCATAAGCCTTTTAGACGTTAGTCAAAAAATCTTTGCACGCGTACTTCTGGGGCGTTTACAATCTTGGATAGAAGAGAGTAACGTATTAACACCTTTACAAGCAGGGTTTAGGGCCATGATCTCTACTATTGACCAGATCTTTAGATTACAACTTATCCACTGGAAAACCGTGGTCCTAGAGGGTGGCAGCCTCTACCTTACATTTGTGGATCTCAAATCTGCTTTCGATCTAGTCCAGAGGGATCAATTGTGGGGCATACTTCTGGACCTGGGAGTTCCAGAGTATCTCTGCTACCAGTTGAAACGCCTTCACCAAGATACTTATGCTCGAATAAGATATGGCAAAAATGGTGAACTTTCTGCCCCTTTCCCCGTAGAGAAAGGGGTGCGCCAAGGATGCGTCCTGGCCCTGACACTCTTTTCCCTTTTTATAAATGGCCTAATAGAATCCTTGCTGGCTGGAAAAGATATCGATGCACCTAGGTTAGCGAACCGCAAAATTCCTGCACTTATGTTTGCGGATGATACGTTTTTACTTTCTAAATCTCCTATGGGCATGCAAAGGGTTCTTGATGTATTTAGCACTTTTTGTAGAAGCCGGGGATTGGAGTTCAATCTACAAAAAACCAAGTATATGGTTTTTAACGCGAACACTACGAACTGCCCAAATCCCCGACTAGATGGAAGGGCCCTAGAGAGGGTGTCTATTTTTGAATATTTAGGGATTACACTAACTGAAAAAATGGAATGGGGGACACAAATGAAGAAAGCTAGTCTAAAACTGACCCAGTCTACGGGAGGTATTATAAATAGGGCTCCCGGTTTTATGGTATTTATTTTTTTGACATTTCCGTCTGTATTTATCCATATTTATTTTAGGTTTTGTGAAAAAATGAAGCTCAAGCTGGTATATTTCCACTTTTATTTAACCGATAAATAAGCACTCATGCTTGAATGCCTGCCGGGTTTCAGTGATATGAAGACCCGCAGAAGATAAATCAATGCCCTTATATGAGATTATGCAAATTTCATTATCAACCATGTGCATATCTACTGCTGTTTAAGCCTCTTTACTAAACTTCATTTCTTTAACCCCCCTCACCTATCAATCCACACAGCTATTGGCCAGGCAGTCATTTTAGAGAGTATTTAGAATCACTCAAAAAAGCAACCCAATTTCCGTTTTTATCCACATTTAAAAATAAATACAGACAAGGAAATAATTGGTTTTCTGTCTGTATTTATCTGTAGAAATCAGTAAAAACGGTAAACAGGGAGCCTTAATTATAAAGGTATACAAGAGCTGCACGCATAAAGTGATAGGCCCTGTAGCAGAAATTTACAAGACACAGGCAAGGGGTGCGGCCTTGTATGGGGTAGAATTATGGGGCCACTGTCCATCTACCTCTTTATTATTGACAGAGAATTCATTTCTCAGGCAATTGTTGGGTCTTCCCACTAGCTCTCCATTAACACCTCTTAGGATGGACCTAGGGATTAGCCCTATAGCAGATGTAGCCTCTTCTAGACCTCTCCTATATTGGCGACGCCTTTGGAGTACCCCCGAATTAGCCGAATATAAAGAAGAGCTGAAGGATGTCATGAGGCTACAAGGTGCGGGGAAACTCCCCTGGCTAGCCTATATTAGGAACACTTGTCAGGTTCTGGGGAGGGTAAACATGTGGACTTCTGCTGGAGAAATCTGTCCTAAGATTCCCAGAAAGGCACTCCTCGAGATTTTTAGAGAATTTAAACTGGCCCAATTATGGCAGGGGACCAAGCTTGGTTGCCTAACTTCTAGGTTCTTGGAAGTAAAACAGCAATATAGGCTAGAACCGGCGCTAGATTATATCCAACCGCTTCTAGCGAAGAAGCTTTTTCTCCAATTTAGACATGGGGTGCTCCCGCTTCGATCATTTACCAACAAGTGGCAGGGCACCCATACTCTAGATTGCCCAGGGTGTGACCAAGCAGAGGAAACTGAAATGCACGTACTTTTCTTCTGCCCTGCCTATGGGAAGTCAAGGTCTCGGTGGTTGCTACAACTGTGTAGGAATATGGGGACTAGACATTGTTCTGAGGTGTTTAGGCTTTTTCAGTATGATACCGATATGCCTATTGTGTTTTCCATCTCGCGGTTTTTATATTCTATGTGGTGCATTCGAAGAGCTATTTTAAAGAAAGTCCCTATAAGAAATTCTTAGATTTATAACAACTATCAGTTACACCATGTTATGCACCTTTGACTTAGAATAATGATTGTATGTAATCATTGTATTGCATGTTTGTCCCTACCGCAATTTACCTATTGATAAGGTGTTTTACAATTCCTATAATTTTATTTATCTTAAATTGGTATCCTTATTTTTCTTCTTTTAGTATTTTTTAGATAAGAACAATTTTTTTTAGTATTAAACAGGTGCTCTAATTCTTAATGAAATAGTCATCTGTTACAGTATGCGTTATTGCTCCTCACCCTTTAGCCAATGTAGAAACTATGTATTCTATGCATATTGCACAATTCCCTGCTACAGAATACTGAGCAGGCTTGGGGGAGCTAACTCAAAAATGCAGTTATGAATGTATATTTATAGTGTTTTTAAAAATAAAAAAAATAAAAACTTAAGTATATAGTCTTTTACATGACGTGCTTATATTTTGCCATAATGTATCGTTTTGTTTTACGTGCTTTTATGGCCTGTATGGCCGAAATAAAGATTTTTTGACTGACTGACTAATTATCTCTAGGGATGATCTAATAAAAATAAATAAAAGAAAATTGCAATGTAATTCATTGTACAATATTTGCATATCCAGAATAATTTGTACAACAGCAGCCACTGATACTCCTTTTCCACATGTGATTAGTGTAAGGAAGACGAAAGAAACAATTATTGCTCGTGGATTGGGCCCCAGAAGGAGACAATGGCAATATTGTTTCTCATTTGCACCAAGACCATCCTTCACGTATGGGCTAATTTTGGAGAGAAGAGCACGTGTGTCCTTTGAAGAATAACATTTTATTTGTTTAGCACACTATTATTTATTTTTCAGTAAAATGAAACCAGTGTTAAACAGACAAACAAACTCATGCATTCTACTCATGTCTAAAGTTTCTGCCTCACCACTTTTAAAATCCACCAGCCACCACTGGTCAGCTGCCCACCATGTATGTTATCGCTTTTCAATAAACTTTTTATAACGTGCACGTTTTCTTTTAAAGGAAATGGTACTGGGGTTTAAGTAATTTTTACTTTCCTCTTAAGTTTTTTTGAGAGTTGGCAGTGGTCCCCTCGAGCACTGCTTACTCCTCAACAAGCTTTTTTTAACATTCAAAAAAGAGGAAAAGATCCCAAGGGAACCCCCTCCTTTTTGCAAATGGTTTGCCCCTCGAGAGTCAGTAATTATTCGATGTTCAAGACCAGATTTCGGTTGCAAACCCATAATACATTGCACACTGAACCCGGAATTGTGAAGGAGTGCCTACAATATATGCTTTTGAAATAGCGAATCAGTAAGGGATCTCAATCTCATTTAGGAGTCTGTAAAATCTAACTGATTCCTAAAATAGGATCAGTACATTTAAAGTCAGAGGGGCCTATTTATAAGCCCCTTGCGCCGCCGGAGTGGTACTTTTTATGATGCTCTGGTGGCGCAGAGTGCAGACCCATACCTACAAGGCCAGGCAAAGCTACTTTGCGTGGCTTTTCATGTCCTTCTAGATATGGTATAAGGCAACATAGCACAAGTCGCTGTGTTGCCCCACACTGCTTCAGGGGGGCATTCCATGGGCGTTGCCGTGGGTTTTCCCACGCAGCACCCATGGGTTTTGACGGGGGCGTGGCTAACCACTGATTGCATAGGTAGCACAATTCGGTGCTCCTACTGGAAAAGCCCCATCCAGCACAATCCTGATACAAAATCCCTGCACGGAGGACAATAAAGAGACAAGCTACATATATTGACTCTCCAGGGCGCCTAAGCTGACTTCCCGCCAATGCCTCTGGGGCAAATTTTCTGATCGGAGACGACCGGAGAAGAGCATCGAGGCTGTATTTCGAAAATGGCAGCTGTGGTTGCAGGGCCAAGGCTGGAGGAGGCAGTGCTGTGAAGTGGCGATCCGGGCAAGCTGCTGGCCCAAGAAGTCTGGTGGTGCCCAGGGAACGTCCTTTCCCTACAGCCCAATTGACCATTGGGGCCCCAGTGGCTGCCTTGAACCTGGTAGGTGGAGCAGGAGCGAGGCCTGTGGGGCTCATTGAGCAGCAGGGGGAGAAGAGGAGCGGCCCAATGCCCATAGGGATCCTGTGACTGCTCCAGGCGTCTGCTACAGGGCATACGTGTGGAGGCCGACTTCAACAGAGAATCGGTGGGGGAGCCCCGACCAAGGCGCATACCGCAAATGACAAGACTCCGCTCTCAAGGAGCCTTGCTGCAGCGGCATGAGGTCGCTGAGGTGGGCCACCCTGTCTAAGCTGAGTGGGGTTTCATGGCTTGTTGAGATCGTACTGAGACACACCTGAGAGTCTCCCTGAAGGTACTGCGATGGCGGGGGCAGAGGTGGAGGGCTCCTGGGGCTAGTGAGGCATCTGCATCACACGGCCATGTTGCTGTGTATAGATCTGGGGCCCTGTGGATCAGAGACATTGGCAATGCACCAAGAACCCTACCTCCTGCAGATTGTCGTGGGAGCTGGGAAGCCGCTCTTCCAAAGAGGTGGAAAGTGAGGGAGCGTGCACGCCCCCCCAAGCAGAGGCAATCAGACCATGGAGCGGATTCGGCGGCGACTGGGCCCCCTGCAAGGTTTTATTACGCTGCACCAAGTAAGTGACCAGCGGAAGCATGGCCAGAGCCCCACACAGCGCCCAGTCCTGGGCCAAGCTTTTGCTGTTGCCCATTGCTCAGGCCGTGTGGACTGCTATTGCCATTCTGTCCCCCACCCACTCCTCCCGAACTTGTTGCAACTGGGACATAGAGGAGCTGCGAAGGGCCTCCCAGGTGAGGAGTGGTTGGAGGTGGGGAATGTTGAATTGGGCCTCCACCACATAAGCAGTGCAGCTGGCGGGTCCACTCCATAGGCTGAGGCGCTGACAGACCCCTAGAACGCAGGACCGGAGACACCTGGCCAAGGACATACACTGACCCCCGGAGCAATTCCTAGAGGGCCATTGCCAGTGGCAGTCTTTTGGACAACCTCCCCTCTGGGGCTGGATGCCAGGGATTGCTGGACTTAATGACACCCAAGGTCCCGTACAGGAGGTGTCTGGCTTGATTCCCCCCTTCCCACAGACCTACCATGAAGCACGACGAGGGCACTCCTGACAGCGACAGAGGGGCATAGACGAGGGCCCATCCAGGGTCTAAAGGTGCAGATTCTGTCCCCTACTACGGATGGACACCTTCTGCTGCCACAGCTGTGGAGTCCGGCCTCCCTCTGGATGGTATAGGGAGACTGTGTTAAATGATCCAGATCACCTCTCTGCTGCAATGGGGAAGATCAGCAGTAGAAAAGACCATGGGAGGGTGCGCTGATGGAGGAGACAACCGAACCTGTGAAAGGAGGTGGCAACCTGACGGGATGGCTCAGTCCCCATGAGGGCCACACTCTTCAAGACATTCTGTAAGCTATCACCTCTTTTAGGGAAGTGGTTGTAAGAAACTGGCTCTATATATACTGCACCAAAGTGAGGTACAGTGTGTATAGAGTCCAAGGGTCTCCAGAGGTTTGGCAGAGGTTAAAGTTAGATAGAACCTTACTGTCTAAAGTGGTAGCTTGGTCGAGCAGTAAGGCAGTATCAGAGGACAGTGTTAAGCATTTGATGTACACACTCAGTCAGCAAATGAATTCACACACTCAAGAACTGAACTCTAGGCCAATTGTTTTTGTATAAAAAATGTACTGTTATTTTATTTTAGAACCAAGCAAGCCTGATACAGGTAAGCATTCAATTCTTTTCAGTAATAAGTTACTTGTTGTACACAGTTTTAAAAAGCAATGAAGATTGTACTTGATTTGATTTACAGGGGATGCAGTAGGTTGCAATACTTAGTAAATGCAGTACATTGAAATGAATGACTTTTTAAGGTAAATGCAGGTAAAATTACTTTTGCGTTACTTTTGTAATCCAGTGCTGGACTCCTAGATTCAGCACTGGGACATTTACTTAAAACAGGTAAGTAAACACTTTTTTGTAGTTTGTATGATTTTTAAAGAATATTCTTGTATTTCAAAAGTTGACAGAAACTTTTTCACCTAGAACCACCAATGTTATCCTATGGAAGGAAATTCAATTCAAAGGTAAGTTACTTTAACGTTACTTTTCTTACTCAGTGCTGGATGCCTAGATTCAGCACTGGGACATTTCCTGCAAACAGTTGAGAAAATGCGTTTTGGTTATTTGTGTGATTTTAAGGAATATTCTTAGTTTTCAAAAGTCGACAGAAACTTTTTGGGAGAAAAAGTGTCGATGTTACTCTATGAGGAAAAACAGGTTATCGGTTTCGAGGTAAGTAATCGGTCTTTTGAGTTAGGGTTCTGGGGTTAGACTCAGGGGTCTCCCAGGGTCAGTGATGCACTGTTGTTGCACCCTCAGCGGCACTAGGGCGGCCGGCTGCAGAGTGTTGAGGCCCAATGTTATCCTATGGAGGATAGGGGGACTCCGGTTGGTGGCTGCTGGCAAGCAGGCCACGGGGTTGTGGGAGCAAAGCTCCTAAGGTTAAGCTCAGGGCAAGTTGGGGACCAAGTTAGCACATAAGGGGCACCCTCAGCGGCACTAGGGCGGCCGGGTGCAGGGTGCTGTTTTGAGGTCGGGTGCCCTGTTGATTTCAATGGAGATTCTCCAGGACAAAGAAACACTGCAGGCTCAGGGACGAGGATCTTCAAGGAGTGACCACCACTTCGAGGGGTAAGTTGGGATGTTGAGGGTTGGTTAGGCACCGCCGGGTTGGGCACACAAGGCCGTGGGGCGTCGGGTGCAGGGCTGCCTTGGGACGTCGGATTTTCTTACCCGCTCTGGTCGCGGTAGGGGGGGTCTTCTGGATTGAGGCTGCAGGCGTCGTCAGGAGGCATAAGGCAGGTCAGGGGTTGCCGGATCTCGGGTCAGGATCGCCGGGGGGACCTCCTTGGGGTATTTGCCCACTCGAGCTCGGCCCGGATTCGGTGGGTGCAGAGTGTGCGGGATTCGCGGTTCCTGGCTGGCACCAGAAGCTGCAGTTCAAACACGTCCGGTGTTCACGGGAGAAACAGCTTGGAAAGTGAAGGCAGGCAGGTCCTCCGGGGTTTTTGAGGTTGCTGGCCGCTGGACACGCCGGGGTTTTGCAGGAGCAGGTTCGAGGGAGACAGGCCTGTAGGGCTGGGGCCAAGTCAGTGGACGTCGTCCTCTTGTCAGCTCTGCACGGCTTCTCGTCCTTCTTCTTCTCTTCTTTTTCTTGTAGTTGCTGGATCTGCCTTCCTGGTTCAGGGCTGCCCCCTAAATACTGTATTTAGGGGGCGTTTTAGGGGTCTTGAGGTCAGTAGCCAATCAATCAATCAATCACAGAATTTGTAGAGCGCACTACTTACCCGCGAGGGTCTCAAGGCGCTGGGGAAAAAAAAAGGGGGGGGTGGCGCTACTGGTCGAACAGCCAGGTCTTGAGTAGCCTCCTGAAGGTCAGCAGGTCTTGGGTCTGTCGTAGGCTGAGTGGAAGAGTGTTCCAGGTCTTGGCGGCGAGGTGGGAGAAGGATCTGCCGCCGGTGGTTGTTCTTCGAATGCGAGGGACGGCGGAGAGGGAGAGGCCGGTGGAGCGGAGCTGGCGGTTGGGGACGTAGAAGAAGAGTCGTCTGTTGAGGTAGGCTGGGCCGGTCTTGTGGAGTGCCTTGTGTGCGTGGATGAGGAGTTTGAAGGAGATTCTCCTGTCGACGGGGAGCCAGTGCAGGTTCCTCAGGTGGGGGGTGATGTGGCTGTGGCATGGTACGTCGAGGATCAGGCGTGCGGAGGCGTTTTGTATGCGTTGCAGTCGCTTGATGAGCATGGCCGGGGCTCCCGCGTAGAGGGCGTTCCCATAGTCAAGTCTGCTACTGACGAGGGCCTGGGTGACTGTTCTTCTTGTATCTGTCGGGATCCACCTGTAGATCTTGCGAAGCATGTAGAGGGTGTTGAAGCAGGAGGAGGAGACTGCGTTGACTTGCTTGGCCATGGAGAGCGTTGAGTCGAGGATGACTCCCAGGTTGCGTGCGTGGTCGGTGGGTGTCGGGGCTGCTCCCAGTGTCATTGGCCACCAGGAGTCGTCCCAGGCTGAGGGGTTGGAGCCGAGGATGAGGACCTCTGTCTTGTCCGTGTTCAGCTTTAGTTGGCTGATCTTCATCCAATCGGCGACGGCCTTCATTCCTTCATGGAGGTTGGATTTGGCGGCGAGGGGGTCCTTGGTGAGGGAGAGGATCAGTTGAGTGTCGTCGGCGTAGGAGATTATGTTGAGGTCGTGCTGTCTGGCGATGTGTGCGAGCGGGGCCATGTAGATGTTGAACAGTGTCGGGCTGAGGGATGATCCCTGGGGTACGCCGCAGATGATCTCGGAGGCTTCGGATCGGAATGGTGGGAGGCGGACTCTCTGGGTTCTTCCGGCGAGGAAGGAGGTGGTCCATTCCAGGGCCTTGTCTCGGATCCCTGCGTCGTGGAGGCGTGCGCGTAGAGTGCGGTGGCAGACAGTGTCGAAGGCGGCGGAGAGGTCCGGCAGGATGAGGGCTGCGGTCTCACCGTTGTCCAGCAGGGTCCTGATGTCGTCGGTGGCGGCGATGAGGGCAGTCTCAGTGCTGTGGTTGCTGCGGAACCCTGACTGGGATGGGTCCAGGATGCTGTTTTCTTCGAGGTATCGGGTTAGCTGTCTGTTGACGATCTTCTCGATGACCTTGGCTGGGAACGGAAGCAGGGAGATGGGCCGGAAGTTCTTGAGGTCTCTCGGGTCCGCCTTGGGTTTTTTGAGTAGGGCGTTGATCTCTGCGTGTTTCCAGCTCTCTGGGAAGGTCGCGGTCTCGAAAGAGAGATTGATAATGTTGCGCAGGTGGGGTGCGATGGAGCTGCTGGCTTTGTTGAAGATGTGGTGCGGGAAAGGGTCTGACGGGGAGCCGGAGTGTATCGTGCTCATGGTCTTGATGGTGTCATCGATGTTCACGCTGGCTCAGGCTGGCAAGGGGTCGTGGTCGATGGTGTGCAGCGGGTCTGGTGCATCGATCTCAGTTGGGGCTGTCTGGGTGTTGAAGCTGTTGTGGATGTCGGCGATCTTGCGGTGGAAGAAGGTGGCGAGGGAATCGCACAGGGCTTGCGACGGCGGGATGTCGTTGGTGTTGGAGCTGGGGTTGGAGAGTTCCTTCACGATGTTGAAGAGCTCCTTGCTGTTGTGTGCGTGGTTGTCGAGGCGGTCTTTGAAGGAGATTCTCTTGGCAGACCTGATGAGGTGGTGGTGGTTACGGATGGCGTCTTTGTGGGCTGCGTGGCTGTCCGGTGTCTTTTCACTGTGCCATTTCTTCTCTAGTTTCCGGCAGGTACGCTTGGAAGCTAGGAGTTCCGGGGTGAACCAGCTTGCTCTTTTGGTGGTGTCACTGTAGGTGAGTTTTTTCAGCGGGGCGAGGGTGTTGGCACAGTCGTCTATCCATCGTCTGAGGTTGCAGGCAGCGTCGTCGGTGTTGGATGGGTCGGAGGGTGGGTTGAGAGCGAGGTTTGCCCGTAGTTGGTCTTCGGTGACTTTGCTCCAGCAGCGGCGTGGGATCTGTTGGGTGCGGTGGTGTGTGGTGGGTTTCTGGAAGGTGAAGTGGATGCAGCAGTGGTCGGTCCAGAGGTGTTCGGTGGTGTGGCCGAAGGAGACGTGGGAGCTTGAGGAGAAGACGGGGTCGAGCGTGTGGCCGGCGGAATGGGTCGGAGTTGTGACGAGCTATCTCAGTCCGAGGTTGGCGAGGTTGTCGATCAGGGTGGTGGAGTTGCTGTCGTTGTTGTTCTCCAGGTGAAAGTTCAGGTCTCCGAGGAGGATGTAGTCGGTAGAGGTCAGGGCGTGCGTGCTGATGAAGTCGACGATGGAGTCGCTGAACTGGGGTCGGGGTCCAGGGGGTCTGTAGACAAGGGTGCCTCTAAGGGTGGTGTTGGGGTCCGTGTGGATCTGGAAGTGCATGTGTTCGGCGGTGCCAATGGGCTACTGACCTTAGGGTGACTACACCCTTGGTGGGCTCACTTCACGTGGGGGAGTGAGCACAATCCCTAGTCCTGATTGGGGAGTGCCTGCCATCTGCAAGATGGCGAGCACTGGAGAGTGGGCTTCACCTCGCCTCCCCCACCTGAGGGGTGGAGTTGGCAGAGGTGGGCACACCTCCTGGGCTGGCTAGTTTTTCCCGCCTGTCTTCCCGCCGAAAGGGAGGGGAGACAGGAAGGGGGCCTGCTCCTGATAGCAGGAGAGGCTGGGGGTCGCATTACAAAGGCTGCCAGGCCTTTGAAGCTCCCCTGCCACAGATGGCTCTTCCTGGCCTGGGGAGGTGTGTACACCTCCGCCCAGGAAAGGCTTTGTTTCTGGACTCAGGGAGCGTAGGCTCCCACCCTAGGGGTCCAGAAACATGTCTCGTGGTGGCAGGCTGGTGTGTACCAGTCAGGGAACCCACCAGAGGCTGGTCGTTTTTCAGGGGGCATCTCAAAGATGCCCTCTGTGTGCATTTTTCATTAAATCCCACACTGGCATCAGTGTGGGTTTAATGTGCTGAGAAGTTTGATACCAAACTTCTCAGTTTTCAGTGCAGCCATTATGGTGCTGTGGAGTTCGTAACGACAAACTCCCAGCATCATATACTCTTAATGGCAGCACTGCACTTACAATGTCTAAGAATGGACTAGACACTGTAGGGGTACAGGGCTCATGCACCTGTACCCTCACCACTGGTATAGTGCACCCAGCTAGAGGGGTGACTGACCTATGCCAGGGCAGTGGGTTGTAGGCATGGCCCACAGAGGTGTGTGCCATGTCGACTCTTCACTTTGTTCTGCACCAAAACACGCAGCCTGCAAAGGCAGTGTGTGTGTGTAAAGGTACATGGCCTCTAAGTGTGGCACAATATGTGCTACAGCCCTTAGAGGTCTTCCCTGGTCACAGTGCCCTGTGTACCTGTGGTACCATTTACCAGGGGCTGACCTGTGGCCAGAGATGCCAATTGGGCACAGTTTTGGGGAAAGAACACAGGCCCTGGGAACCTAATTGGCAGGGACCCAGGGCACATCAAGTCAAAGTGCATCAGTGGTCTGGCAAAAAGTGGTGGGGGTTACTGCAACAGAAACCCACTTCCTTACACAAGCCCCCCCCCAGCCCAAAGGCCAGGAGACTCAGCCAAAGCTGGGAGAGTCTTCATAGTCTTTCAGGCGAGGAAGAGCACAGGAAGTGGTTTGGGAGTTGCAGGGCCTACTCTGCCTTACATCCTTCTGTCCAGGTCAGCCCCTTTAGGGAGCTGGCCTATCTCAACAGTTTCAGGACCTAATTCCCAATGCTCCTTTCCTATCTCTTTAGTGCCTTCACCCCATCTTTTTAGTTTGGGTTCAGAGGTGCCTACCTCTACAATTTCTAACTTAGCTAGGGCAAAGCCCAGCTTACCCACAGAGGTTACCCACAGCTTGAGCAACCGCACCATGACCAATAAGGTCAGGGGGCCTAACTTGCTATTTGGCAGGGGGCTAGGCCACCATGCCACGGACAGTGCTGCCATGAAGGCTAACACCCAGCAGAGGCTACTGACAGCTGTCAGTGCCCAGAACCACACCTTTAGCTCCTCACTGGTAGGTGAAGGGGCTACCTTACAGGCTTCTTTGGATTCTGGTTGCATGCCTGCTGTTTTAGGGTGGGGGGTCACTACACTTGGTAGGGAACACCCTTCTTCCCCCCTCTGTTCTGCTAGCTGAGGAGCCACCAACTCTGGCTGGACAGTTGCCTGACTAGTCAGGGCTTTTTGTTGGCTAGGGGGGACTTCACCAGTGCCAATTTTGGAGTTCTCCCTTACTGGGATAGAATCTCTCTGGCCCACTGAAACTGTGGCTAACAGTTGCCCACCTTTCCTACACTGTTTCTTCTTTTTCTTTTGGGGCTTAGCTGCAGGTTGAGCCCCCCCAGGTTTCTTGGGTGAGGTTTGGCATTGGACCAGTACCTCTCTTTGGCTCAGACCAACCTCTGGGTGGTCATTTCCAAGGAGACAATCAAGGGGGAGGTCTTTA
This sequence comes from Calotriton arnoldi, assembly GCA_963921515.1. Taxonomy (NCBI): domain Eukaryota; kingdom Metazoa; phylum Chordata; class Amphibia; order Caudata; family Salamandridae; genus Calotriton; species Calotriton arnoldi. Next base: position 884,506 of record CAWUFW010004151.1, read on the forward strand.
CTGACTACCACCTTTCTCCATCTAAGGGACCCAGCTACTTCTAGGGGCACTACAGCCACAGGCCTAACAGTGACACCCCCTGGGACAGTCCTTACTCTTTTTGTTTCCCCTGGGACATACTGGCTTGAGAGAACCAACCTGTCATGCACCACAGTGTGACTGGCACAGGTATCTCTCAGGGCAAGGGCTGGGGTTCCATTCACCAGGGCGAACACCCATCACAACGCATGTGTTACATCACATGCGTTTACGTCGCAAGCGTTACAACGCAAGCGACGTTACGACACGGACCATTACCACGCGTCCCATTACATCGCATGCGCTTTTAAAACGCATGCGCTTTTAAATCGCATGTGGTGTAATGGGCGAGAGTCGGACGCGGACAGAGGCGAGCACCGGGATGGACGACGCCAGGAGAGGTAAGGGGGATTATGCGTAGAGTGTAGTGTTTAGGGTTTAGGGCAGTGTCTGGTGGTCGTAGTGTAGGGCAGTGTTTTAGGCTTTAGGCAGTGTCTGGTGGTCGTAGTGTAGGGCAGTGTTTTAGGGGGGATTGTGCGTAGAGTGTAGTGTTTAGGGTTTAGGGCAGTGTCTGGTGGTCGTAGTGTAGGGCAGTGTTTTAGGCTTTAGGCAGTGTCTGGTGGTCGTAGTGTAGGGCAGTGTTTTAGGCTTTAGGCATAAGGGGGACTGTGCTTAGAGTGTAGTGTTTAGGGTTTAGGGCAGTGTCTGGTCGTCGTAGTGTAGGACAGTGTTTTAGGCTTTAGGGTTTAGGCTTTAGGGTAGTGTCAGGGGGCATTACTGTAGGGTATTGTATTAAGCATTAGGGTTTAGAGTTTAGGGTCGGGTCAGGGGGTCGTACTGTAAGGTAGTAATTAAGGATTTAGGAGTTCGGGTTTAGTGTAGTGTATTAGCTTGGAGTGTTATTTTGGGAAAAAAATCGCGATGTTAAAGCATGCAGGGTGTTTGTGTGCGTTGTGCTTGTGTTTTCTATGCATTTCAATGGGGAAGCGAACTAATGGTTTGCGTTGTGAACGTGTGCGTTGTGAATGTGTATGCGATGTCAAGACGGCGATGTGAATGTTTGCGATGTAAACATTTGCGATGTAGCATCATACATCCATTCACCAGTAGGTGGTGGAAGTGTCTACTCCCCTCTGGAATCTCCAGCTTACCTTGTGGCCCCATTTTCCAGTTGAAGGCTATGAGGGCTTCCTCATCTGAGGACCCTTCCTCCAAAGCAACACTGGCAACCCCTGGAGCTGCACTAGTCACCCCTGGAGCTGTGCTAGGGACTTTGTTTTTAGGACAGCTAGGGTCCTTGGTGTGGTGTCCTGCCTTTTGGCAGGTGTGACACCATACTCTGTTGGGATCCCAATTCTTACCTTGGTACCCTGTCTTAGTTTGTGCGGTGTCTTTGGGCCCACCCTCCTGGACAGGTTTTTGGGGGGCTACCTGGGACTCCTTACTTTTATCTTTAAGGGGTTCACTGTCTTTCTTCTGGGGAGGCTTTGTAACCCCTTTCTTTTGGTCACCCTCAGTGGACGTCCTAGTGATCCTTGTTTTGACCCAGTGGTCTGCCTTCTTTCCCAATTCTTGGGGAGAAAGTGGACCTAGGTCTACCAGGTACTGATGCAACTTTTCATCAATGCAATTACTTAATATGTGTTCCTTCATAAACAGGTTGTAAATTCCATTAAAGTCATGCACATTGTTTCCAGTTAACCAGCCACCTAGTGTTTTTACTGAGTAGTCTACAAAATCAATTCAGGACTAGTTTTGGGTTTTGTGAGCCCCCCTGAATCTAATTCTGTACTCCTCAGTTGTGAGCCCAAATCCTTCAATCAGAGTTCTCTTCATGAGGCCATAAGACCCAGCATCTGCCCCAGAAAGGGTCAGGAGTCTGTCTCTGCAGTTACCAGAGAACAGTTCCCAAAGGAGTGCCCCCCAGAAAGTCTTCTTCACCCTTCTAGCTTCACAAGCCCTCTCAAAGGCTGTGAACCACTTGGTGATATCATCACCCTCCTCGTATTTAGGGACAATCCCTTTGGGGATTTTAGGATCATAAGATTGCTCTTCATCCTTATTATTTTGATTGCTGCCACCATTGATGGGTGCTAAACCCATCTCCTTTCTTTCTTTTTCCAGAGCCAGGAGTCTGGACTCTAGATCCAATCTTTTGGCCAGCCTTGCTAACAGGCTGTCCTCCTCATTGAGGCTGTCCTCAATGCCCTCACTGGAACCTGTACCACCTGTGTGGCCTCTAGGTCCCGAGGGGTTGATTCTTGGAGTTAAGGGTATGGGGACCCGTTCCTCCCTGGGGATTATTGGAGGTGGGTTACCAGCCCTATCATCCTCATCCCTTTCCTCATCTGATTGGTCATCACCATTTTCAGATGGGTGGGCCAGTGCATACTCAGGCAGGAGCTCCTGGAGCCCTTGTTTGGTTGGATGCTGGCCCATTGGTATATTTTTAATTCTACATAAGGACCTTATCTCCTTGAAGGACAAGTGAAGATAAGGGACGAGGTCGAGCTCCTCCACCCTGTCCTGTATGTCATCTTGGTTATCTTCACTAATAGCTGGGTTCTGTTTTTGAGACATTCTAACAAAAAGTTCTAACGCCTCTACCCTTGACTATAGTGACTTTTTTTATTTTCTAAAATACTAAAGGGACTTAAGCAAGGCCCTAACAAGACTTTTAGTAGTTTGGTAAAAATGCCAATTTGAAAAAATCTGAATTCTAAAGGCAATTTAAGAGTTCTGTCGTGTGATCAGGTGGTAACCAAGTAGTCCAACAAATGCAAGTTGTGTATCCCACTGCTGATCCACCAATGTAAGAAACTGGCTCTATATATACTGCACCAAAGTGAGGTACAGTGTGTATAGAGTCCAAGGGTCTCCAGAGGTCTGGCAGAGGTTAACGTTAGATAGAACCTTACTCTCTAAAGTGGTAGCTTGGCCGAGCAGTAAGGCAGTATCAGAGGACAGTGTTAAGCATTTGATGTACACACTCAGTCAGCAAATGAATTCACACACTCAAGAACTGAACTCTAGGCCAATTGTTTTTGTATAAAAAATATACTGTTATTTTATTTTAGAACCAAGCAAGCCTGATACAGGTAAGCATTCAATTCTTTTCAGTAATAAGTTACTTGTTGTACACAGTTTTAAAAAGCAATGAAGATTGTACTTGATTTGATTTACAGAGGATGCAGTAGGTTGCAATACTTAGTAAATGCAGTACATTGAAATGAATGACTTTTTAAGGTAAATGCAGGTAAAATTACTTTTGCGTTACTTTTGTAATCCAGTGCTGGACTCCTAGATTCAGCACTGGGACATTTACTTAAAACAGGTAAGTAATTACGTTTTTGTAGTTTGTATGATTTTTAAAGAATATTCTTGTATTTCAAAAGTTGACACTTAGAAACTTTTTCACCTAGAACCACCAATGTTATCCTATAGAAGGAAATTCAATTCAAAGGTAAGTTACTTTAACGTTACTTTTCTTACTCAGTGCTGGATGCCTAGATTCAGCACTGGGACATTTCCTGCAAACAATTGAGAAAATGCGTTTTGGTTATTTGTGTGATTTTAAGGAATATTCTTAGTTTTCAAAAGTCGACACAGAAACTTTTTGGGAGAAAAAGTGTCAATATTACTCTATGAGGAAAAACAGGTTATCGGTTTCGAGGTAAGTAATCGGTCTTTTGAGTTAGGGTTCTGGGGTTAAACTCAGGGGTCTCCCAGGGTCAGTGATGCACTGTTGTTGCACCCTCAGCGGCACTAGGGCGGCCGGGTGCAGAGTGTTGAGGCCCAATGTTATCCTATGGAGGATAGGGGGACTCCGGTTGGTGGCTGCTGGCAAGCAGGCCACGGGGTTGTGGGAGCAAAGCTCCTAAGGTTAAGCTCAGGGCAAGTTGGGGACCAAGTTAGCACAAAAGGGGCACCCTCAGCGGCACTAGGGCAGCCGGGTGCAGGGTGCTGTTTTGAGGTCTGGTGCCCTGTTGATTTCAATGGAGATTCTCCAGGACAAAAAAACACTGCAGGCTCAGGGACGAGGATCTTCCAGGAGTGACCACCACTTCGAGGGGTAAGTTGGGATGTTGAGGGTTGGTTAGGCACCGCCGGGTTGGGCACACAAGGCCGTGGGGCGTCGGGTGTAGGGCTGCCTTGGGAAGTCGGATTTTCTTACCCGCTCTGGTCGCGGTAGGGGGGGTCCTCTGGATTGAGGCTGCAGGCGTCGTCAGGAGGCGTGAGGCAGGTCAGGGGTCGCCGGATCTCGGGTCAGGATCACCGGGGGGACCTCCTCGGGGTATTTGCCCACTCGAGCTCTGGCCGGATTCGGCGGGTGCAGAGTGTGTGGGATTCGCGGTTCCTGGCTGGCACCAGAAGCTGCAGTTCAAACACGTCCGGTGTTCACGGGAGAAACAGCTTGGAAAGTGAAGGCAGGCAGGTCCTCCGGGGTTTTTGAGGTTGCTGGCCGCTGGACACGCCGAGGTTTTGCAGGAGCAGGTTCGAGGGGAGACAGGCCTGTAGGGCTGGGGCCAAGTCAGTGGGCGTCGTCCTCTTGTTAGCTCTGCACGGCTTCTCGTCCTTCTTCTCTTCTTTTTCTTGTAGTTGCTGGATCTGCCTTCCTGGTTCAGGGCTGCCCCCTAAATACTGTATTTAGGGGGCGTTTTAGGGGTCTTGAGGTCAGTAGCCAATCAATCAATCAATCACAGAATTTATAGAGCGCACTACTTACCCGCGAGGGTCTCAAGGCGCTGGGGGAAAAAAAAGGGGGGGGGGTGCCGCTACTGGTCGAACAGCCAGGTCTTGAGTAGCCTCCTGAAGGTCAGCAGGTCTTGGGTCTGTCGTAGGCTGAGTGGAAGGGTGTTCCAGGTCTTGGCGGCGAGGTGGGAGAAGGATCTGCCGCCGGTGGTTGTTCTTCGAATGCGAGGTACGGTGGCGAGGGAGAGGTCTGCGGAGCGGAGCTGGCGGTTGGGGACGTAGAAGAAGAGTCGTCTGTTGAGGTAGGCTGGGCCGGTCTTGTGGAGTGCCTTGTGTGCGTGGATGAGGAGTTTGAAGGAGATTCTCCTGTCGACGGGGAGCCAGTGCAGGTTCCTCAGGTGGGGGTGATGTGGCTGTGGCGTGGTACGTCGAGGATCAGGCGTGCGGAGGCGTTTTGTATGCGTTGCAGTCGCTTGATGAGCTTGGCCGGGGCTCCCGTGTAGAGGGCGTTCCCATAGTCAAGTCTGCTACTGACGAGGGCCTGGGTGACTGTTCTTCTTGTATCTGTCGGGATCCACCTGTAGATCTTGCGAAGCATGCGGAGGGTGTTGAAGCAGGAGGAGGAGACTGCGTTGACTTGCTTGGCCATGGAGAGCGTTGAGTCAAGGATGACTCCCAGGTTGCGTGCGTGGTCGGTGGGTGTCGGGGCTGCTCCCAGTGTCGTTGGCCACCAGGAGTCGTCCCAGGCTGAGCGTTTGGAGCCGAGGATGAGGACCTCTGTCTTGTCCGTGTTCAGCTTTAGTCGGCTGATCTTCATCCAATCGGCGACGGCCTTCATTCCTTCATGGAGGTTGGATTTGGCGGCGAGGGGGTCCTTGGTGAGGGAGAGGATCAGTTCAGTGTCATCGGCGTAGGAGATTATGTTGAGGTCGTGCTGTCAGGCGATGTGTGCGAGCGGGGCCATGTAGATGTTGAACAGTGTCGGGCTGAGGGATGATCCCTGGGGTACGCCGCAGATGATCCCGGAGGCTTCGGATCGGAATGGTGGGAGGCGGACTCTCTGGGTTCTGCCGGCGAGGAAGGAGGTGGTCCATTCCAGGGCCTTGTCTCGGATCCCTGCGTGGTGGAGGCGTGTGATTAGAGTGCGGTTTCAGACAGTGTCGAAGACGGCGGAGAGGTCCAGCAGGATGAGGGCTGCGGTCTCACCGTTGTCCAGCAGGGTCCTGATGTCGTCGGTGGCGGCGATGAGGGCAGTCTCAGTGCTGTGGTTGCTGCGGAACCCTGACTGGGATGGGTCCAGGATGCTGTTTTCTTCGAGGTATCGGGTTAGCTGTCTGTTGCCGATCTTCTCGATGACCTTGGCTGGGAACGGAAGCAGGGAGATGGGCCGGAAGTTCTTGAGGTCTCTCGGGTCCGCCTTGGGTTTTTTGAGTAGGGCGTTGATCTCTGCGTGTTTCCAGCTCTCTGGGAAGGTCGCGGTCTCGAAGGAGAGATTGATAATGTTGCGCAGGTGGGGTGCGATGGAGCTGCTGGCTTTGTTGAAGATGTGGTGCGGGAAAGGGTCTGACGGGGAGCCGGAGTGTATCGTGCTCATGGTCTTGATGGTGTCATCGATGTTCATGCTGGTCCAGGCTGGCAAGGGGTCGTGGTCGATGGTGTGCGGCGGGTCTGGTGCATCGATCTCAGTTGGGGCTGTCTGGGTGTTGAAGCTGTCGTGGATGTCGGCGATCTTGAGGTGGAAGAAGGTGGCGAGGGAATCGCACAGGGCTTGCGATGGCGGGATGTCGTTGGTGTTGGAGCTGGGGTTGGAGAGTTCCTTCACGATGTTGAAGAGCTCCTTGCTGTTGTGTGCGTTGTTGTCGAGGCGGTCTTTGAAGGAGATTCTCTTGGCGGACCTGATGAGGTGGTGGTGGTTACGGATGGCGTCTTTGTGGGCTGCGTGGCTGTCCGGTGTCTTTTCACTGTGCCATTTCTTCTCTAGATTCCGGCAGGTATGCTTGGAAGCTAGGAGTTCCGGGGTGAACCAGCTGGCTCTTTTGGTGGTGTCACTGTAGGTGAGTTTTTTCAGCGGGGCGAGGGTGTTGGCACAGTCGTCTATCCATCGTCTGAGGTTGCAGGCAGCGTCGTCGGTGTTGGATGGGTCGGAGGGTGGGTTGAGAGCGAGGTTTGCCCGTAGTTGGTCTTCGGTGACTTTGCTCCAGCAGCGGCATGGGATCTGTTGGGTGCGGTGGTGTGTGGTGGGTTTCTGGAAGGTGAAGTGGATGCGGCGGTGGTCGGTCCAGAGGAGTTCGGTGGTGTGGCTGAAGGAGACGTGGGAGCTTGAGGAGAAGACGGGGTCGAGCGTGTGGCCGGCGGAATGGGTCGGTGTTGTGACGAGCTGTCTCAGTCCGAGGTTGGCGAGGTTTTCGATCAGGGTGGTGGAGTTGCTGTCGTTGTTGTTCTCCAGGTGAAAGTTCAGGTCTCCGAGGAGGATGTAGTCGGTAGAGGTCAGGGCGTGCGTGCTGATGAAGTCGACGATGGAGTCGCTGAACTGGGGTCGGGGTCCAGGGGTCTGTAGACAAGGGTGCCTCTAAGGGTGGTGTTGGAGTCCGTGTGGATCTGGAAGTGCATATGTTCGGCGGTGCCAATGGGCTACTGACCTTAGGGTGACTACACCCTTGGTGGGCTCACTTCACGTGGGGGAGTGAGCACAATCCCTAGTCCTGATTGGGGAGTGCCTGCCATCTGCAAGATGGCGAGCACTGGAGAGTGGGCTTCACCTCGCCTCCCCCACCTGAGGGGTGGAGTTGGCAGAGGTGGGCACACCTCCTGGGCTGGCTAGTTTTTCCCGCCTGTCTTCCCGCCGAAAGGGAGGGGAGACAGGAAGGGGGCCTGCTCCTGATAGCAGGAGAGGCTGGGGGTCGCATTACAAAGGCTGCCAGGCCTTTGAAGCTCCCCTGCCACAGATGGCTCTTCCTGGCCTGGGGGAGGTGTGTACACCTCCGCCCAGGAAAGGCTTTGTTTCTGGGCTCAGGAAGCGTAGGCTCCCACTCTAGGGGTCCAGAAACATGTCTCGTGGTGGCAGGCTGGTGTGTACCAGTCAGGGAACCCACCAGAGGCTGGTCGTTTTTCAGGGGGCATCTCAAAGATGCCCTCTGTGTGCATTTTTCATTAAATCCCACACTGGCATCACTGTGGGTTTAATGTGCTGAGAAGTTTGATACCAAACTTCTCAGTTTTCAGTGCAGCCATTATGGTGCTGTGGAGTTCGTAACGACAAACTCCCAGCACCATATACTCTTAATGGCAGCACTGCACTTACAATGTCTAAGAATGGACTTAGACACTGTAGGGGTACAGGGCTCATGCACCTGTACCCTCACCACTGGTATAGTGCACCCAGCTAGAGGGGTGACTGACCTATGCCAGGGCAGTGGGTTGTAGGCATGGCCCACAGAGGTGTGTGCCATGTCGACTCTTCACTTTGTTCTGCACCAAAACACGCAGCCTGCAAAGGCAGTGTGTGTGTGTAAAGGTGCAGGGCCTCTAAGGGTGGCACAATAAGTGCTGCAGCCCTTAGAGGTCTTCCCTGGTCACAGTGCCCTGTGTACCTGTGGTACCATTTACCAGGGGCTGACCTGTGGCCAGAGATGCCAATTGGGCACAGTTTTGGGGAAAGAACACAGGCCCTGGGAACCTGCTTGGCAGGGACCCAGGGCACATCAAGTCAAAGTGCATCAGTGGTCTGGCAAAAAGTGGGGGGGTTACTGCAACAGAAACCCACTTCCTTACACAAGCCCCCCCCAGCCCAAAGGCCAGGAGACTCAGCCAAAGCTGGGAGAGTCTTCCTAGTCTTTCAGGCGAGGAAGAGCAGAGGAAGTGGTTTGGGAGTTGCAGGGCCTACTCTGCCTTACATCCTTCTGTCCAGGTCAGCCCCTTTAGGGAGCTGGCCTATCTCAACAGTTTCAGGACCTAATTCCCAATGCTCCTTTCCTATCTCTTTAGTGCCTTCACCCCATCTTTTTAGTTTGGGTTCAGAGGTGCCTACCTCTGCAATTTCTAACTTAGCTAGGGCAAAGCCCAGCTTACCCACAGAGGTTACCCACAGCTTGAGCAACCCCACCATGACCAATAAGGTCAGGGGGCCTAACTTGCTATTTGGCAGGGGGCTAGGCCACCATGCCACGGACAGTGCTGCCATGAAGGCTAACACCCAGCAGAGGCTACTGACAGCTGTCAGTGCCCAGAACCACACCTTTAGCTCCTCACTGGTAGGTGAAGGGGCTACCTTACAGGCTTCTTTGGATTCTGGTTGCCTGCCTGCTGTTTTAGGGTGGGGGGTCACTACACTTGGTAGGGAACACCCTTCTTCCCCCCTCTGTTCTGCCAGCTGAGGAGCCACCAACTCAGGCTGGACAGTTGCCTGACTAGTCAGGGCTTTTTGTTGGCTAGGGGGGACTTCACCAGTGCCAATTTTGGAGTTCTCCCTTACTGGGATGGAATCTCCCTGACCCACTGGAACTGTGGCTAACAGTTGCCCACCTTTCCTACACTGTTTCTTCTTTTTCTTTTGGGGCTTAGCTGCACTAGCTGCAGGTTGAGCCCCCCCCCAGGTTTCTTGGGTGAGGTCTGGCATTGGACCAGTACCTCTCTTTGGCTCAGACCAACCTCTGGGTGGTCATTCCAAAGGAGACAATCAAGGGGGAGGTCTTTACTGACTACCACCTTTCTCCATCTAAGGGACCCAGCTACTTCTAGGGGCACTACAGCCACAGGCCTAACAGTGACACCCCCTGGGACAGTCCTTACTCTTTTTGTTTCCCCTGGGACATACTGGTTTGAGAGAACCAACCTGTCATGCACCACAGTGTGACTGGCACAGGTATCTCTCAGGGCAAGGGCTGGGATTCCATTCACCAGTAGGTGGTGGAAGTGTCTACTCCCCTCTGGAATCTCCAGCTTACCTTGTGGCCCCATTTTCCAGTTGAAGGCTATGAGGGCTTCCTCATCTGAGGACCCTTCCTCCAAAGCTACACTGGCAACCCCTGGAGCTACACTAGTCACCCCTGGAGCTGTGCTAGGGACTTTGTTTTTAGGACAGCTAGGGTCCTTGGTGTGGTGTCCTGCCTTTTGGCAGGTGTGACACCATACTCTGTTGGGATCCCAATTCTTACCTTGGTACCCTGTCTTAGTTTGTGAGGTGTCTTTGGGCCCACCCTCCTGGACAGGTTTTTGGGGGCTACCTGGGACTCCTTACTTTTATCTTTAAGGGGTTCACTGTCTTTCTTCTGGGGAGGCTTTGTAACCCCTTTCTTTTGGTCACCCCCAGTGGACGTCCTAGTGACCCTTGTTTTGACCCAGTGGTCTGCCTTCTTTCCCAATTCTTGGGGAGAAAGTGGACCTAGGTCTACCAGGTACTGATGCAACTTTTCATCAATGCAATTACTTAATATGTGTTCCTTCATAAACAGGTTGTAAATTCCATTAAAGTCATGCACATTGTTTCCAGTTAACCAGCCACCTAGTGTTTTTACTGAGTAGTCTACAAAATCAATCCAGGACTGGTTTTGGGTTTTGTGAGCCCCCTGAATCTAATTCTGTACTCCTCAGTTGTGAGCCCAAATCCCTCAATCAGAGTTCTCTTCATGAGGTCATAAGACCCAGCATCTGCCCCAGAAAGGGTCAGGAGTCTGTCTCTGCAGTTACCAGAGAACAGTTCCCAAAGGAGTGCCCCCCAGAAAGTCTTCTTCACCCTTCTGGCTTCACAAGCCCTCTCAAAGGCTGTGAACCACTTGGTGATATCATCACCCTCCTCATATTTAGGGACAATCCCTTTGGGGATTTTAGGATCATAAGATTGCTCTTCATCCTTATTATTTTGATTGCTGCCACCATTGATGGGTGCTAAACCCATCTCCTTTCTTTTTCCAGAGCCAGGAGTCTGGACTCTAGATCCAATCTTTTGGCCAGCCTTGCTAACAGGCTGTCCTCCTCATTGAGGCTGTCCTCAATGCCCTCACTGGAACCTGTACCACCTGTGTGGCCTCTAGGTCCTCAGGGGTTGATTCTTGGAGTTAAGGGTATGGGGACCCTTTCCTCCCTAGGGATTATTGGAGGTGGGTTACCAGCCCTATCATCCTCATCCCTTTCCTCATCTGATTGGTCATCACCATTTTCAGATGGGTGGGCCAGTGCATACTCAGCCAGGAGCTCCTGGAGCCCTTGTTTGGTTGGATGCGGGCCCATTGGTATATTTTTAATTCTACATAAGGACCTTATCTCCTTGAAGGACAAGTGAAGATAAGGGGTGAGGTCGAGCTCCTCCACCCTGTCCTGTATGTCATCTTGGTTATCTTCACTAATAGCTGTGTTCTGTTTTTGAGACATTCTAACAAAAAGTTCTAACCCCTCTACCCTTGACTATAGTGACTTTTTATTTTCTAAAATACTTAAAGGGACTTAAGCAAGGCCCTAACAAGACTTTTAGTAGTTTGGTAAAAATGCCAATTTGAAAAAATCTGAATTCTAAAGGCAATTTAAGAGTTCTGTCGTGTGATCAGGTGGTAACCAAGTAGTCCAACAAATGCAAGTTGTGTATCCCACCGCTGATCCACCAATGTAAGAAACTGGCTCTATATATACTGCACCAAAGTGAGGTACAGTGTGTATAGAGTCCAAGGGTCTCCAGAGGTCTGGCAGAGGTTAAAGTTAGATAGAACCTTACTCTCTAAAGTGGTAGCTTGGTCGAGCAGTAAGGCAGTATCAGAGGACAGTGTTAAGCATTTGATGTACACACTCAGTCAGCAAATGAATTCACACACTCAAGAACTGAACTCTAGGCCAATTGTTTTTGTATAAAAAATATACTGTTATTTTATTTTAGAACCAAGCAAGCCTGATACAGGTAAGCATTCAATTCTTTACAGTAATAAGTTACTTGTTGTACACAGTTTTAAAAAGCAATGAAGATTGTACTTGATTTGATTTACAGGGGATGCAGTAGGTTGCAATACTTAGTAAATGCAGTACATTGAAATGAATGGCTTTTTAAGGTAAATGTAGGTAAAATTACTTTTGCGTTACTTTTGTAATACAGTGCTGGACTCCTAGATTCAGCACTGGGACATTTACTTAAAACAGGTAAGTAATTACGTTTTTGTAGTTTGTATGATTTTTAAAGAATATTCTTGTATTTCAAAAGTTGACACTTAGAAACTTTTTCACCTAGAACCACCAATGTTATCCTATGGAAGGAAATTCAATTCAAAGGTAAGTTACTTTAACGTTACTTTTTCTTACTCAGTGCTGGATGCCTAGATTCAGCACTGGGACATATCCTGAAAACAGTTGAGAAAATGCGTTTTGGTTATTTGTGGGATTTTAAGGAATATTCTTAGTTTTCAAAAGTCGACAGAAACTTTTTGGGAGAAAAAGTGTCGATGTTACTCTATGAGGAAAAACAGGTTATCGGTTTCGAGGTAAGTAATCGGTCTTTTGAGTGAGGGTTCTGGGGTTAGACTCAGGGGTCTCCCAGGGTCAGTGATGCACTGTTGTTGCACCCTCAGCGGCACTAGGGCGGCCGGGTGCAGAGTGTTGAGGCCCAATATTATCCTATGGAGGATAGGGGGACTCCGGTTGGTGGCTGCTGGCAAGCAGGCCACGGGGTTGTGGGAGCAAAGCTCCTAGGGTTAAGCTCAGGGCAAGTTGGGGACCAAGTTAGCACAAAAGGGGCACCCTCAGCGGCACTAGGGCGGCCGGGTGCAGGGTGCTGTTTTGAGGTCGGGTGCCCTGTTGATTTCAATGGAGATTCTCCAGGACAAAGAAACACTGCAGGCTCAGGGACGAGGATCTTCCAGGAGTGACCACCACTTAGAGGGGTAAGTTGGGATGTTGAGGGTTGGTTAGGCACCGCAGGGTTGGGCACACAAGGCCGTGGGGCGTCGGGTGCAGGGCTGCCTTGGGACGTCAGATTTTCTTACCCGCTCTGGTCGCGGTGGGGGTGTCCTCTGGATTGAGGCTGCAGGCGTCGTCAGGAGGCGTGAGGCAGGTCAGGGGTCGCCGGATCTCGGGTCAGGATCGCCGGGGGGACCTCCTCGGGGTATTTGCCCACTCGAGCTCGGGCCGGATTCGGCAGGTGCAGAGTGTGCGGAATTCGCGGTTCCTGGCTGGCACCAGAAGCTGCAGTTCAAACACGTCCGGTGTTCACGGGAGAAACAGCTTGGAAAGTGAAGGCAGGCAGGTCCTCCGGGGTTTTTGAGGTTGCTGGCCGCTGGACACGCCGGGGTTTTGCAGGAGCAGGTTCGAGGGGAGACAGGCCTGTAGGGCTGGGGCCACGTCAGTGGGCGTCGTCCTGTTGTTAGCTCTGCACGGCTTCTCGTCCTTCTTCTTCTCTTCTTTTTCTTGTAGTTGCTGGATCTGCCTTCCTGGTTCAGGGCTGCCCCCTAAATACTGTATTTAGGGGGCGTTTTAGGGGTCTTGAGGTCAGTAGCCAATGGGCTACTGACCTTAGGGTGACTACACCCTTGGTGTGCTCACTTCACGTGGGGGAGTGAGCACAATCCCTAGTCCTGATTGGGGAGTGCCTGCCATCTGCAAGATGGCGAGCACTGGAGAGTGGGCTTCACCTCGCCTCCCCCACCTGAGGGGTGGAGTTGGCAGAGGTGGGCACACCTCCTGGGCTGGCTAGTTTTTCCCACCTGTCTTCCCGCCGAAAGGGAGGGGAGACAGGAAGGGGGCCTGCTCCTGATAGCAGGAGAGGCTGGGGGTCGCATTACAAAGGCTGCCAGGCCTTTGAAGCTCCCCTGCCACAGATGGCTCTTTCTGGCCTGGGGGAGGTGTGTACACCTCCGCCCAGGAAAGGCTTTGTTTCTGGGCTCAGGGAGCGTAGGCTCCCACCCTAGGGGTCCAGAAACATGTCTCGTGGTGGCAGGCTGGTGTGTACCAGTCAGGGAACCCACCAGAGGCTGGTCGTTTTTCAGGGGGCATCTCAAAGATGCCCTCTGTGTGCATTTTTCATTAAATCCCACACTGGCATCACTGTGGGTTTAATGTGCTGAGAAGTTTGATACCAAACTTCTCAGTTTTCAGTGCAGCCATTATGGTGCTGTGGAGTTCGTAATGACAAACTCCCAGCACCATATACTCTTAATGGCAGCACTGCACTTACAATGTCTAAGAATGGACTTAGACACTGTAGGGGTACAGGGCTCATGCACCTGTACCCTCACCACTGGTATAGTGCACCCAGCTAGAGGGGTGACTGACCTATGCCAGGGCAGTGGGTTGTAGGCATGGCCCACAGAGGTGTGTGCCATGTCGACTCTTCACTTTGTTCTGCACCAAAACACGCAGCCTGCAAAGGCAGTGTGTGTGTGTAAAGGTACAGGGCCTCTAAGGGTGGCACAATAAGTGCTGCAGACCTTAGAGGTCTTCCCTGGTCACAGTGCCCTGTGTACCTGTGGTACCATTTACCAGGGGCTGACCTGTGGCCAGAGATGCCAATTGGTACAGTTTTGGGGAAAGAACACAGGCCCTGGGAACCTGATTGGCAGGGACCCAGGGCACATCAAGTCAAAGTGCATCAGTGGTCTGGCAAAAAGTGGGGGTTACTGCAACAGAAACCCACTTCCTTACACAAGCCCCCCCAGCCCAAAGGCCAGGAGACTCAGCCAAAGCTGGGAGAGTCTTCCTAGTCTTTCAGGCGAGGAAGAGCAGAGGAAGTGGTTTGGGAGTTGCAGGGCCTACTCTGCCTTACATCCTTCTGTCCAGGTCATCCCCTTTAGGGAGCTGGCCTATCTCAACAGTTTCAGGACCTAATTCCCAATGCTCCTTTCCTATCTCTTTAGTGCCTTCACCCCATCTTTTTAGTTTGGGTTCAGAGGTGCCTACCTCTGCAATTTCTAACTTAGCTAGGGCAAAGCCCAGCTTACCCACAGAGGTTACCCACAGCTTGAGCAACCGCACCATGACCAATAAGGTCAGGGGGCCTAACTTGCTATTTGGCAGGGGCTAGGCCACCATGCCACGGACAGTGCTGCCATGAAGGCTAACACCCAGCAGAGGCTACTGACAGCTGTCAGTGCCCAGAACCACACCTTTAGCTCCTCACTGGTAGGTGAAGGGGCTACCTTACAGGCTTCTTTGGATTCTGGTTGCATGCCTGCTGTTTTAGGGTGGGGGGTCACTACACTTGGTAGGGAACACCCTTCTTCCCCCCTCTGTTCTGCTAGCTGAGGAGCCACCAACTCAGGCTGGACAGTTGGCTGGACAGTTGCCTGACTAGTCAGGGCTTTTTGTTGGCTAGGGGGGACTTTACTAGTGCCAATTTTGGAGTTCTCCCTTACTGGGATAGAATCTCTCTGGCCCACTGGAACTGTGGCTAACAGTTGCCCACCTTTCCTACACTGTTTCTTCTTTTTCTTTTGGGGCTTAGCTGCACTAGCTGCAGGTTGAGCCCCCCCCAGGTTTCTTGGGTGCGGTCTGGCATTGGACCAGTACCTCTCGTTGGCTCAGACCAACCTCTGGGTGGTCATTCCCAAGGAGACAATCAAGGGGGAGGTCTTTACTGACTACCACCTTTCTCCATCTAAGGGACCCAGCTACTTCTAGGGGCACTACAGCCACAGGCCTAACTGTGACACCCCCTGGGACAGTCCTTACTCTTTTTGTTTCCCCTGGGACATACTGGCTTGAGAGAACCAACCTGTCATGCACCACAGTGTGACTGGCACAGGTATCTCTCAGGGCAAGGGCTGGGGTTCCATTCACCAGTAGGTGGTGGGAGTGTGTACTCCCCTCTGGAATCTCCAGCTTACCATGTGGCCCCATTTTCCAGTTGAAGGCTATGAGGGCTTCCTCATCTGAGGACCCTTCCTCCAAAGCTACACTGGCAACCCCTGGAGCTACACTAGTCACCCCTGGAGCTGTGCTAGGGACTTTGTTTTTAGGACAGCTAGGGTCCTTGGTGTGGTGTCCTGCCTTTTGGCAGGTGTGACACCATACTCTGTTGGGATCCCAATTCTTACCTTGGTACCCTGTCTTAGTTTGTGAGGTGTCTTTGGGCCCACCCTCCTGGACAGGTTTTTGGGGGCTACCTGGGACTCCTTACTTTTATCTTTAAGGGGTTCACTGTCTTTCTTCTGGGGAGGCTTTGTAACCCCTTTCTTTTGGTCACCCCCAGTGGACGTCCTAGTGACCCTTGTTTTGACCCAGTGGTCTGCCTTCTTTCCCAATTTTTGGGGAGAAAGTGAACCTAGGTCTACCAGGTACTGATGCAACTTTTCATCAATGCAATTACTTAATATGTGTTCCTTCATAAACTGGTTGTAAATTCCATTAAAGTCATGCACATTGTTTCCAGTTAACCAGCCACCTAGTGTTTTTACTGAGTAGTCTACAAAATCAATCCAGGACTGGTTTTGGGTTTTGTGAGCCCCCTGAATCTAATTCTGTACTCCTCAGTTGTGAGCCCAAATCCTTCAATCAGAGTTCTCTTCATGAGGTCATAAGACCCAGCATCTGCCCCAGAAAGGGTCAGTAGTCTGTCTCTGCAGTTACCAGAGAACAGTTCCCAAAGTAGTGCCCCCCAGAAAGTCTACTTCACCCTTCTGGCTTCACCAGCCCTCTCAAAGACTGTGAACCACTTGGTGATATCATCACCCTCCTCATATTTAGGGACAATCCCTTTGGGGATTTTAGGATAATAAGATTGCTCTTCATCCTTATTCTTTTGATTGCTGCCACCATTGATGGGTGCTAAACCCATCTCCTTTCTTTCTTTTTCCAGAGCCAGGAGTCTGGACTCTAGATCCAATCTTTTGGCCAGCCTTGCTAACAGGCTGTCCTCCTCATTGAGGCTGTCCTCAATGCCCTCACTGGAACCTGTACCACCTGTGTGGCCTCTAGGTCCCCAGGGGTTGATACTTGGAGTTAAGGGTATGGGGACCCTTTCCTCCCTAGGGATTATTGGAGGTGGGTTACCAGCCCTATCATCCTCATCCCTTTCCTCATCTGATTGGTCATCACCATTTTCAGATGGGTGGGCCAGTGCATACTCAGCCAGGAGCTCCTGGAGCCCTAGTTTGGTTGGATGCGGGCCCATTGGTATATTTTTAATTCTACATAAGGACCTTATCTCCTTGAAGGACAAGTGAAGATAAGGGGTGAGGTCGAGCTCCTCCACCCTGTCCTGTATGTCATCTTGGTTATCTTCACTAATAGCTGGGTTCTGTTTTTGAGACATTCTAACAAAAAGTTCTAACCCCTCTACCCTTGACTATAGTGACTTTTTATTTTCTAAAATACTAAAGGGACTTAAGCAAGGCCCTAACAAGACTTTTAGTAGTTTGGTAAAAATGCCAATTTGAAAAAATCTGAATTCTAAAGGCAATTTAAGAGTTCTGTCGTGTGATCAGGTGGTAACCAAGTAGTCCAACAAATGCAAGTTGTGTATCCCACCGCTGCCACCAATGTAAGAAACTGGCTCTATATATACTGCACCAAAGTGAGGTACAGTGTGTATAGAGTCCAAGGGTCTCCAGAGGTCTGGCAGAGGTTAAAGTTAGATAGAACCTTACTCTCTAAAGTGGTAGCTTGGTCGAGCAGTAAGGCAGTATCAGAGGACAGTGTTAAGCATTTGATGTACACACTCGGTCAACAAATGAATTCACACACTCAAGAACTGAACTCTAGGCCAATTGTTTTTGTATAAAAAATATACTGTTATTTTATTTTAGAACCAAGCAAGCCTGATACAGGTAAGCATTCAATTCTTTTCAGTAATAAGTTACTTGTTGTACACAGTTTTAAAAAGCAATGAAGATTGTACTTGATTTGATTTACAGGGGATGCAGTAGGTTGCAATACTTAGTAAATGCAGTACATTGAAATGAATGGCTTTTTAAGGTAAATGCAGGTAAAATTACTTTTGCGTTACTTTTGTAATCCAGTGCTGGACTCCTAGATTCGGCACTGGGACATTTACTTAAAACAGATAAGTAATTACGTTTTTGTAGTTTGTATGATTTTTAAAGAATATTCCTGTATTTCAAAAGTTGACACTTAGAAACTTTTTCACCTAGAACCACCAATGTTATCCTATGGAAGGAAATTCAATTCAAAGGTAAGTTACTTTAACGTTACTTTTCTTACTCAGTGCTGGATGCCTAGATTCAGCACTGGGACATTTCCTGAAAACAGTTGAGAAAATGCGTTTTGGTTATTTGTGTGATTTTAAGGAATATTCTTAGTTTTCAAAAGTCGACAGAAACTTTTTGGGAGAAAAAGTGTCAATGTTACTCTATGAGGAAAAACAGGTTATCGGGTTTCGAGGTAAGTAATCGGTCTTTTGAGTTAGGGTTCTGGGGTTAGACTCAGGGGTCTCCCAGGGTCAGTGATGCACTGTTGTTGCACCCTCAGCCGCACTAGGGCGGCCGGGTGCAGAGTGTTGAGGCCCAATGTTATCCTATGGAGGATAGGGGGACTCCGGTTGGTGGCTGCTGGCAAGCAGGCCACGGGGTTGTGGGAGCAAAGCTCCTAGGGTTAAGCTCAGGGCAAGTTGGGGACCAAGTTAGCACAAAAGGGGCACCCTCAGCGGCACTAGGGTGGCCGGGTGCAGGGTGCTGTTTTGAGGTCGGGTGCCCTGTTGATTTCAATGGAGATTCTCCAGGACAAAGAAACACTGCAGGTTCAGGGACGAGGATCTTCCAGGAGTGACCACCACTTCGAGGGGTAAGTTGGGATGTTGAGGGTTGGTTAGGCACCGCCGGGTTGGGCACACAAGGCCGTGGGGCGTCGGGTGCAGGGCTGCCTTGGGACATCGGATTTTCTTACCCGCTCTGGTCGCGGTAGGGGGGGTCCTCTGTATTGAGGCTGCAGGCGTCGTCAGGAGGCGTGAGGCAGGTCAGGGGTCGCCGGATCTCGGGTCAGGATTGCCGGGGGGACCTCCTCGGGGTATTTGCCCACTCGAGCTCGGGCCAGATTCGGCGGGTGCAGAGTGTGCGGGATTCGCGGTTCCTGGCTGGCACCAGAAGCTGCAGTTCAAACACGTCCGGTGTTCACGGGAGAAACAGCTTGGAAAGTGAAGGCAGGCAGGTCCTCCGGGGTTTTTGAGGTTGCTGGCCGCTGGACATGCCGGGGTTTTGCAGGAGCAGGTTCGAGGGGAGACAGGCCTGTAGGGCTGGGGCCAAATCAGTGGGCGTCGTCCTCTTGTTAGCTCTGCACGGCTTCTCGTTCTTCTTCTTCTCTTCTTTTTCTTGTAGTTGCTGGATCTGCCTTCCTGGTTCAGGGCTGCCCCCTAAATACTGTATTTAGGGGGCGTTTTAGGGGTCTTGAGGTCAGTAGCCAATGGGCTACTGACCTTAGGGTGACTACACCCTTGGTGGGCTCACTTCACGTGGGGGAGTGAGCACAATCCCTAGTCCTGATTGGGGAGTGCCTGCCATCTGCAAGATGGCGAGCACTGGAGAGTGGGCTTCACCTCGCCTCCCCCACCTGAGGGGTGGAGTTGGCAGAGGTGGGCACACCTCATGGGCTGGCTAGTTTTTCCCGCCTGTCTTTCCGCCGAAAGGGAGGGGAGACAGGAAGGGGGCCTGCTCCTGATAGCAGGAGAGGCTGGGGGGTCGCATTACAAAGGCTGCCAGGCCTTTGAAGCTCCCGTGCCACAGATGGCTCTTCCTGGCCTGGGGGAGGTGTGTACACCTCCGCTCAGGAAAGGTTTTGTTTCTGGGCTCAGGGAGCGTAGGCTCCCACCCTAGGGGTCCAGAAACATGTCTCGTGGTGGCAGGCTGGTGTGTACCAGCCAGGGAACCCACCAGAAGCTGGTCGGTTTTCAGGGGGCATCTCAAAGATGCCCTCTGTGTGCATTTTTCATTAAATCCCACACTGGCATCAGTGTGGGTTTAATGTGCTGAGAAGTTTGATACCAAACTTCTCAGTTTTCAGTGCAGCCATTATGGTGCTGTGGAGTTCGTAATGACAAACTCCCAGCACCATATACTCTTAATGGCAGCACTGCACTTACAATGTCTAAGAATGGACTTAGACACTGTAGGGGTACAGGGCTCATGCACCTGTACCCTCACCACTGGTATAGTGCACCCAGCTAGAGGGGTGACTGACCTATGCCAGGGCAGTGGGTTGTAGGCATGGCCCACAGAGGTGTGTGCCATGTCGACTCTTCACTTTGTTCTGCACCAAAACACGCAGCCTGCAAAGGCAGTGTGTGTGTGTAAAGGTACAGGGCCTCTAAGGGTGGCACAATAAGTGCTGCAGCCCTTAGAGGTCTTCCCTAGTCACAGTGCCCTGGGTACCTGTGGTACCATTTACCAGGGGCTGACCTGTGGCCAGAGATGCCAATTGGTACAGTTTTGGGGAAAGAACACAGGCCCTGGGAACCTGATTGGCAGGGACCCAGGGCACATCAAGTCAAAGTGCATCAGTGGTCTGGCAAAAAGTGGGGGGTTACTGCAACAGAAACCCACTTCCTTACAGTGGTGGAAGCCAAGTTAGACCCTATAGTAGGGGTCATGGACATACTGAGAGATGATCACCGCCACCTGATGGAGGTGCCCTCAACGCTGGCTGACGTGACTGGGCGAATGGCTGTGATGGAGGCAAAGGTTCGGACACTAGAAGCCCGTGTGGAGGACACATAAAACAGATTGTGCTGCAACAACATATGTGTGGTGGAACTGCTGGAGCGTGTAGAAGGGAAAACTATGGTGGACTAATTGGAGAAATGGCTCAGTGAGGAGGTTGTGACTGAGGGCTTCTCCAGGTTCTTTGCCGTGGAACGGTCACACAAAGTCCCAGCGCGCCCTCCATCCTGGGGGCTCTGCAACGTCTAGTGGTGGCCAGACTTCTATAATATAAGGATCCTGACTAAATTCTGAACCGGACCAGAATGAAAGGCAACATCTGAGTGGAGAACAGCGTGGTTCAGATCTCTCCAGACTTCTCCCAGGTAATACAGTGATAACGCTCTGCGTTTTAGGAGGCCAATGCAAAACTCAGGCAGATGAACTAACCTTATGCAATGTTATTCCCAGCCCGGCTCTGAGTAGTGATGCAGGAGGGGAGTCAGTTTTTCCAGACCCCGGAGTAGGTATGGAACTTGATAGACCGGCAACCGCAGAAAGGACCAAGCCAGCGGCGCCCTCGCAAGGCCAGATAATTTGGGTGACTCAACACACATAGCACAGCGGCCCGTCCCAGGCTGAGGCACAACACGAACGCTAGAGGTCTATGGAAGTAGTGGTGTCAATGAGTAGTGGTGGAGCAAGCCACCAGTCCCAGGGCGAGGAAGAAGGGGCACGGAATCCAGACTCAGACCGCAGACGCAGCTCCTTCTGGTGAATCGGATACTGAACTGCCATTGGTGATGCCTGAGACATCAGATGAGATTATATGAACTTATTATCTTGTTGGCATGGTAGACCAGACATATCTGCATGAAAGTGTATTTTAGCCGAGAGGTGCTTGGGTGATGGGAGTATTCAGCTTGTTCCCCCGGCCATCAATGTTGTACCTATTATGAATGCTGGAATGGGGGACTCAAGTGGATTGCACGATACAGCCACACGCCTACTTAAGAGTTGCCCGTGGGTTCTCCTGTGAGTGATTGTTGATTGTTTGGATGAGAGGTAGTTGCCTGCTTGTCCTGGGGAATGGGAGTTGGGTTGAATGTTACAAGTTGTTAGAATGAGGATGCATGAGTCGAAACCTGCTTGCTTTTTACTTCCTAGATGGCAATTGGCTACTATTGAGTGTGGCTAAAGCTGGGGATTGTGATTTTGAATGAGGAATACACCCACAACCTAGAAACTGTTATCTTGGAATATCAGGGGGATGCACACAATGACAAATGGTACAAGGTGTTTTCTTATTTAAACAGGAGAGGGTGCATATTGCACTGCTGCAAGAGACTTACCTCATGGGGAAGGAAGGAGCAGCACTACACAAATAATGGAGGGGTCAGGCCTACTACACCACATATTTGGCCTATGCAATGGGCACATTGATCTGGATTCACTCTGGGGTAACTCTTCAACACACAGGGGATCTTGTGGATCCAGAGGGAAGGTATGTGGTGGTGACGGGCCACCTCGAGGGTAGGGATGTAGCGTTAATTAACCTATATGCCCCCAATGTAGATTAGGGAGCTTTCCTGGTGAACCTCTCAGGCAATTGGCCCCCTACCTGGTGAACTCAACTGTGATTGGAGAGGGATCCCAGGATAGATCGCTCCCACCCACCATTGAGGGACTCCCCAGTATCCAGAATGGCCAGGAGCTTTGCGGACTGACAGACGCAGTGGGGGCTCCTGACACTGACTACACCCACAAATGTGAGACTATTCATTTTTCTCCAGCACACATGGCCTTCATGTATGGCTGGACATGTTCCTTTGCACCCCTGACATACATAGCCAGGTGTATGATGTAGAATACCTGGCCTGTACCATCTCGGACCACAACGGGTGTTCCATCCAGTTATCCCCACCTGGCGTTTGAAGCCGGAGTCATTAGAGGATCCTGCGTTCCGAGAAGGGATTGGGATTGCATTTGCCGTTACTTCAAAGATAATAGTGGCTCAGCATCTTCTCCATTAGTGGAGTGGGATGCCTTCAAGACGGTGATAAGGGGTCAGTGCATTGTGGAGTCGGTGGGGGTCAGGAGTACACTACTGCGGAAGGTCATGGAGGCAGAGCAGGAATTAAGAGAGGTGGAGCGATCCAGGCCTGGGCAACCAAAGGTTCACCAAACACTATTAGATACCAAAGAGAAAGTAGTGTGCCTGGTAGAAAGACTCCATTGCTTTGACTATAAGCAATATATGGTGAGGGCTCATGCAGAGCTGGAGGTACTGGTTCCCTGCTGGCCTGGTTGACCAACCCGTCGAAGAGGGGCTCAACCATTGTCAAACTCTCTACGGACGACGCCGATCGATTATATAGACAAGAGGAGATCTATGATCACTCCCTGCAATACTGCATCAGGCTCTATACGAGTCTCGCACACTATGAGGAGGGCACTTTACATGCCTATCTCACACCACTACAACTCACTGCTCTCACATAAGATGAAGCCTAGGAACTGGGGAGTGCAATCATGACTCAAGAGATCAGATTGGTGATAAAGGGTTGGCACGTGGAAAGACACTGGGGTCAGACGGACTCCAAGCTGAGTTCTATGAGGCTTATTCCATTGACCTAGCCCCCAAATTGGAGGTCCCCTACCAAATGCCTAGGGACATAGGCCACCTACCAGACTCCACTTGAGAGGTGCTAGTGATACCTCTATTGATGCAAGGGAAACCAGAGCATGACTTCAAGTCCTATAGACCGCTGTCGATGCTTAACATCAATTCCAAGATTCAAATACAAAATACTGGCCTCCAGACTGCTCCACCCTTATGCCTAAACAATTGCACACTGACCAGGCAGGGTTCATACCTGGCTGGAACCCAGCGCTGAATATCAGATGACTCCTCTCCATACTAGAAGCTGAGTCCTGTGATCACCGGAGAGCAGCAGCTTTTGCAGTTGATATAGAAAAGGCCTTCAACAGGCTACAATGGAGATTTCTCTATGGCGTGAAGACCCAAATGCAGCTGGGTCAGGGCTTCTTAGCGTGGACCAGGCTGCTATGCACGGAACCAATGGCCAGAGTCCATACGGGGCGTACCATCTCAGAGTGTTATAGAGTAGGCTTCAGGACTCGCCAGGGGTGCCCATTGTTACCTCTACTATTCGCCTTGGCAATGGAACTGCTTGCCTGCCTAGCAGGAGAAGGGGGCAGGCATTGGGGCATCCAGATTGGCAACCATCATCATCGTATAGCACTGTATGCCGATGAAATCAGACTATTCCTTAGGGACATGAAGGTGCACCTGGAGGGAGCTAGGACCATACTGGGAGAATTTGGAGCCTGGTCTGGCTTAAGGGTGAACTGGCAGAAATCCCAACTATTCCCCTTGAAGGCCAACCCACCTTCGACAGAGGGGCTGGGGGGCCTTCGATGGCAGCTAATTGCCCAACTTATTTGGGAGTAAAAATATTCCATGATAGACAGGATATACTGGACGGCAATGTAGGACCCGCCGTCAGAACCTTACGATCATGTCCTGAATTCTGGTTGACGCTCCCACTCTTAGCAGCAGACAGGGTGGCATTGCTTAAAATAGTGGTCCTCCCCCGGCTATTATACCTTTTCACTGTGCTACCAGTGTGAATCCCCAGAGCAGTCATCAAAAACTTGACTCACTGATAACATCATTCCTATGGGGATCAGTCCCCCGAAGGGTGGTGCTCGCCAAACTACAGCGTCCGTCCTTTGAAGGGGGTCTGGCAGTATGGAAGCTCGAGACCTACTATCTGGCGGCTCAACTCCAGTGGTATACCTAATAGCTAAGGGGTAGGCAGTCCCCAGAACATGTGATTGGGCCGTTTGTTCCAGAACTTCCTAGATTAACCGGTGCAATGCTGGGAATGGAGCGCTCCTCGGACGGGTCATACAAGAATTTAAAGTTGCGCAACGTTGCTGGACCCGCTCCTTACAAAAAATACTTACTTACTCCCCTGATGTGCCCTTGATGATGCTGAAAAGCCTACTTTGTGGCAGGAATTGGGAAGGCATTAATGAGTGGATAGAGGCGGGTGCAGGGACGATGGGAGACCTGCTCTGCACTGGTGAGCTTCTACCATTTGAAAAGTTCAGAGCTGAATTTGACCTCCAACAGGGCGTTTCCTCCTACACAAGTCAGTGACGGGGGCATTTCACTTGCATTGGAAAATGAGTGTGACGAAGCCCCAACACCATAAAACCTGTCACTACATTATACAGGCGGCGTGCACTGTTAAGGCGGTCACATGTCTATAGAGGGCGATACAGGGAGACACACTGCAGCTACTGGAGACCCTGGGAACATGGTGGGACGAGGACCTGGGATCCCTAAACCAGAAAAAGACTGAGTCAATATACTGGAAAGTTTCCAGAACTGCAAGATTAAAATTGATTAACTATTTTACCCTCCACAGAGCATATCTGACCCAAGGCCATATTAACAAATACTTTCACACAACAGGAGCGGCATGCCCGAGATGTGGGGAAATAGGAGCAGACCTTAAACATATGTTATGGGATTGCCCTCCACTGGTGCCTTGTTGGGAGGAAGTCACAATAGTAGTAGCGTATGTTATCTCCAGGGAGGTCCCCTGTACACCAGGGCATTGCATATTAAATGGGTTAAACACAAGGAGATGATGGACGGAGAGCTGAAACTTTTCAGACACTCACCCCAGCCACAGATCTGGGTTGAATCCATCATCGTTCTTTAGCTCATTTCGCCACCTCAGTTCAGACCCAGCCATATGCAAATCAGTCTTGACCCTGTTCCTCATGGGAACAGTCCAGCCCGAACTGCCAATCCAGCTCTTCCCTGGACCAGAAACAAGCATCCTGGGACCGGTTTCGGGGTAACACCCCTCATCAGCCAAGCTAGTTTGAATCCAGTGGAAAGTGAGCAAGGGACCCACATCTGGGCATACCCTGTCAACTTAGGGCGAACAAAGCAAACACATATCGCCAAAATGAAGGTTACAAGCAGGTTCCAAGATTTAGCTTTTATCCTAGCAAAACAAGAAATCATGAGAACTAGAAAGCCCCTGGGAGACCCCGAATTGCAGTGTGGCAGAAGGAGCTCGACAAATGGGCTGGGTATGAGGGAGAAGTGTTACTTAGAGAAGTCAGGAGAGGAATACACTCCATCGAGATAGCATGGTCGTGGGAGACACTAGTAGACTCTTTGAAGAACCCGGACCCACATTCATGCGACCCAACACTGGAGGGTTCACGGGCACCGACTCCCTCTCTGCACTGAGGAACTGTTTTACACCCCTTATACTTGATACCGACATTGTAAGTGCATCACCCCCTATCGCTTACGACGCCCATACAGTTTGTGAACAGGTGGCCAGCAATGTGATAGTCCTCTATGTATCTTCCTCGCATAGGGAGATCGCCTCATGGGGGTGGAGAGTTGGGAATGTAATAGATGTTTGTAATAGGTTTTATGATGGATTGTTTGAACTGCAAACTGGCCCCATGGGCAATGATGATGCAAATGGTTGTGAGATGTACTGTCGACAAAACCTTTAATAAAATCTGTTAAAAAAAAAAACATAGGTTTTGACACATTCTCAGATTTACAAGGATCTGTAAACCTGGGAATACGTCAACATTGTACGCCTCCCCAGGGGAGGCGTAACGAGGAGAAATATCTTTATTTCTCCTCGTTTTTTCCTCTTTCTATGTGTGTTGCAGAATAGAAAGAGGAAAAAGCCTCCATGGATTGTTTTTGTACAGGAAGTTGTCCCTTCTTGCACAAAAACATTCCTGCCAAAAATGCAGTGTGCCTGCGTTGGCGCTGGGCACCAAATTGTGTGCCGGCGCTGGCTGTGGACTAATGTGCTTATTAAGTCACTTTTTTGCCTTTTGTTTTCTGGATGCTTTCTAAAATATGACCATGTACTAATGTTTGGTTATCCTCAGCCTCAAAAAATAAAGCTTCGGAAAACATCACCTGAGAGTACCAGAGATGGCGCTGCAGTATAAAACGTTCTTAACATTTCCCCAGACTATGCTTCACCTGTAATGTGCAGTCAGCTGCATATGTTTACCCGCTGATAACGAGTCAGATTGAGGCCCGCTTCCAATCGATTCCATTTTCTGAGGCTGCTTGTCACAATCGCAATTTTCATCGATTTCCTATCTTGTCATCTTGGTGAATGGCGGTGACACGCAGGGCTCAGACAGTGTGGTGAACGACTTGATTGAAGGCAATTATTATTCACTGTGCAGACAAATGAAATGTCTTCAAAGTATCTCACAACCCTGGTGGGCAGCGCTTCTGATGGCCCAGCAGGAGTCGGCGCAGTAATATCCAACATGGTAAATAAGGTTTATGCTGGGGCAGAGAAAATAAATGTGGCCGATAACACGTAATTTTGAACAACTAAAATGTAAATGTAAATAAAAAAATGTAAATAAAAAAAGATGTACTAATAAATGCACATTCCCACATTTATTACTACAGAGCAAAGGTCAAATTCAAATTTATCACCCCAGAAAATCTGGCACACAGAAAACACTTTTTATTACCCCACAGATTGGAAATGACAATTACTTTACACATGAAAACACCTCTTTTCATAATTAGTAGGCCCACTGAGCGATTTTACGATACAAATGTAGCCCCTTAAATCTTGGTTTTGGTTAAATACCTTTTTAATACCTTCTGTTAAAACAAATAAAAAATAAAAAATGTCATGGCATAACGCTACATGCACATACTCTGAGTATACTATGCTGTTTATTACCATTGTTGAGAGAGGGGACAGGCCTTCACTTCTCCTGTGTCATTGCCCCTCCCTTCACTCAACAATGACCATAAATAGCATAATATAATCTGCATATAGATTATATGTATAATAATTCTTTAATTCCAATCTTTTGGATAACTATGTCCACAGCCCTGACAACCATAAAGCGCGCCAAAGCCTCGTAAGAGGTAGTAAGCCCTACATAAATACAATTACAATATAGTTAATAGTACAATACAAAAACAAGGAAAAATTGGGAGAACG
Source organism: Calotriton arnoldi (assembly GCA_963921515.1). Classification (NCBI taxonomy): domain Eukaryota; kingdom Metazoa; phylum Chordata; class Amphibia; order Caudata; family Salamandridae; genus Calotriton; species Calotriton arnoldi. The sequence goes on from CAWUFW010004151.1 coordinate 911,837, forward strand.
TTTTCATTCCGCTAAACCAACATGTTTGCAGAGTAGAATTTCGATTGTTGAAAGATTTGGAAGAAAAGAAGCCTCAGCACACCCGATAAGTATGATTTTTTGTAAATAAGGTTTCTGGTTTTATGGTGTTTTTTTCTTTTCCGTCTGGATTTATTCTTACTTTATTTTAATGCTGTTATCTGTATTCATCAGCATTTTTGTCATGGGATAAGAAGAACTTCCAATGGGTATATTTCCACATTTATTTATCCAGAATTTGCACATTTACCATAAGCAACGTGTTCACTGGTTTATTTTTCGATGTACTTCTTGGAATTTCAAAGTTAAACAGTGTTACAATATATTTGCAGTGGTGGGGAGTGGTGCAGACATTTTCTATGTAACATGCTTCAAAGCTTGTTAAAGTTAAGTTCATCATACGCCTAACTTGAAACCAAAAATTTAGCTAGTACAAGCATGCATGGGCACACATGTGTGTGTACACACACACACACACACACACACACACACAACCAAATTTATGTAGCATGTATTTTAACAAGGTATTTTTTGGGGCCTAGGACTCTGTGCGCGTTACCACTGCTAACCAGTTTTAAAATGCTTGTGCTCTGTCCTCTAAACATGGTAAAATAGTTTTTCACCTGATTGGCATATTTGATTTACTTATAAGTCTGTTGTAGAGTGGTATACCATGTACCCCGGGCCTGTAAATTAAACACTACTACTGAGCCTGCAATACTCCTTGTTCCACTCACTTAAGTAGCCCCATAAAACATGTCCCAGGCCTCCTGTTGCAGCCTGAATGAAGTTTTTAACTGCCATTTTGACTTGGCAATATAACCTCCTTGCCAAGCCTTAAACTTTACTTTTATTACATATAAGTTACCCCTCAGGTAGGCTCTAGGTAGCGCATAGGGCAGGGTGCATTGTAAATAAAAGGTTGGACATATACGTTTAAGTTTTACATGTCCTGATAGTGAAAAACTCCTAAATTCGTTTTTCTCCACTGTGAGGCCAACTTGTCTCATAGGATAACATTGCCTTATTACATTCATGAGTGCTAACTTTTGATTGGGTACAGATAGGAATTTCATGTTTGGTATCTATAAAATTGTAATTAGAAATCCTCTTTCATGGTAAAGTGGAATTTAAATTAAAATGTTGAAAATTTCACTTTTAGAAAGTTGAAATATTCCTGTCCTTTGCTATTTAGTGCCTGCAACCTCCCCTGGGTCACCTGACTGGGTGTAGTTGGGAGTTAGGACTTTGTGAATTCATCCCAGCCAGTGACACAATAGGGGCATTAGCAGTACCTGAAGGGGCCATCTGTTGGCAGGATAGGGGGCAGAGCTGGGCACAGCCCCACTTGCAACTGAATTGGCTGTGCTCTGCCTTCACACAAAGGACTTGTCACTACTGCATTGTCTCTGCTGCAAGCTTGGAGCCATGGCAGGGGAGTCAGGAAATTCCAAGCACTTCAAGGGGAAACCTCTAGAAACGTTTCCCACATCAAAGAAGACACTAGGTATAAAAATAGGGACCTCAGACCCATTCTTCAGTTCACTTGGTGGATCTGTGGAGGGACTCTTAGAGGACTGCCTGATGATGTGGCCTAATGTGCACCTTAAAAGACTGCTTTGCAGCACCTGCTAGAATTTCTTTTCTGCCTGGAGCCTGCCTTTGCTAGTTTGCTGGCCTCTTGTTCAGAGCCACAGGAACATAACTGGCTCCCGCCCCTGGACCCAGCCTGAGTGCGTCTTACCCCCCCCTCCCCAAGTTGTGCCCTCCAGTCCAGGACCCTTGTTGGTGGTGCTAAACATGCCAGGATAGCCAACATAGAAAATGTAAAACATTTTGGGCTAAAAAGACCAAGACCAATCTGCTTGTCCATCTGCCCAAGGGGCGGTTTGCCTGACTTTATGGTAGCTTTTGCTACTTTCTTCTCTGCAGCAGCAAATCCTGTCCAGCGGTCCTATGTCAAAGGGGTATCCGTCCTCCTGGAACTCTTGTTGGCTATAGCCTCCTACCTCATCCCACTGGAGATTTTCGACTTCCCAGAAAGTGACTAATTCCAAACATAGAAATCTTCACCGCAACTTCATCCAACGGCTACGCAACAACTATGCTTCCTCCTCGGACACTGCCTACATCCTTGCCCCGTTGAACTTTACCTTCTCAGAATATTTTTCTTGCAAATTCTTCTAAGTCTGAAGATTAGTGCCAACTGGTCCAATCCACTTCTTGTAGCAAACCCGTGCTCCATTTTGGCCAGACATATTTTTCGTCTTTGACCCGGTCTCGTGCAACTAGATGTCTTCTGTTGGCACTTCGATCATTTAGACGTTAGTTTTTACTACTTATTGGATTTTTGTTATTTTTATTTATTAAATTTTACTCTATTTTTTCTAAATTGGTGTAAGTTTTTCTTGTGTTGTCTTTTTACTTTATTACTGTTTGTGTACTGAATTAATACTCTACACAATTGTCTCTAAGGTAAGCCTAACTGCTTTTTGTGCAAAGCTACCCAGGATTAAGCACAGGTTCCTTTAGCGATTTTCTTTTGTGGTTCCCCGTGCCAGGGATTATGGCTGTTGCTTGACCATGGCTCACACCACCGTAAACTAACAACCCAATTTCTCACATGCATGTTATAAGTGCTATCAGTGGTGTAGATTCTTATTACACTTGGAGCAACAATATAGACTATAAAATCAAACATAAGAGACATATTTGCCCAGGATTACACAATTTAGTCAAGCAGGGAAATAGGGATTGAACCCAGCTTTTCTGATTTCACATTGCGCAATTCAGCCACTAGATGGATATCATCTGTAATATTTATGTTCCAGTGATACTAAATGTTCTTGATAGTTTTCTTGCTGCACTATCTCCTACAGGGGAATAGTGAACGTGTAAGAGGATGCACTATTCCCTATAGAACTGAAGTCCATTTGTACGAGATCTGCAGGACGTGTAGTCTCAGAGCTCAGGAAATACCCCGTAATTGAGCTTTAAAGCCAATAGTTGCCGATTTAATATTAAGATATTACACAGCGATAATTTTCATTTCACTAAGAGGATGCTGGTCCTGACTACGATATTGGTATGCCTATAATCAATTTTACAATATCTTAACACAGAATAATTTGGAAAGAAGCAAATATTGATTCCATTTGCAAATGTGATTGTGTTAGGAAGAAGGAAAAGAAAGTTTCCACAAGGGGACAGAGGGAGCGCAAGCAAGTCAGTATCATCTCTTGATTTGGATAGCTAAACAATGAAAAATTGAATAAAAACATTTTGGAATAATTGTCATTTAATGGTCCTGTACCAACGCACAGTGATTGACTAATTGTTGTGCTTCTTTCATCATTTCTGTTTTAGGAGCTGTGAAATGTGCTTAGTTATACAGGCAGTGTTCTAATACTTTCAGCAGCACCAGTAGCACAGAGCAAGATCCAAACAGTGGACTCTGCTTCTAAAAGGTGCTTTTGTTCAGCACTCACAGGCAGTAAAATTGGTGGAGCTGAAAATCCCTACATGAAAGATGAATTAGGCCGCAGTAATATCCAGAAGGCAGTCCGATTTAAACTGAGGGCTCAGTCCATGAAAACAACAGCGAAAACCCCTCAGACTGCTTTGATGAGCTACAACTTCAATTAGGCACTACCACCCCTCTGTTCAGTAGGCTCTGAAATCGAATTTAAGAATCGTGATTTTAGACACAAATTATGAATGAGCATGACCCTCACATGTTTATAGAAATCTGTTGTTGTGATTTTCACATCTGCTTTGTTAGAATGTAAAAGCATTTTAGTATTGCTTGTTTTCTATAGCATTCCATTACAGACTTACAGACTCTAAAACTCTCAGTAACGCTACTCATAATAACCAGTTTTCAGTTAATGTTGTTTATTACGTGACTGAGAAGTGGAAGGTACACAGGAGGTAGAGGGGATACATTGACAGTCAGTGGCGGACGACATGGCTCGCGGCCGGCGGGGTGGTCGCGGGGAAGGGTCGTGGGGAAGGGTCGCGGTGTGGGGGGTGTCGCGAGGGGGGGTTTCGTGGGGGAAATTAACAAAAAAACTTACCTTGCTGCCGGGTTGCGCGTCTCTGCTCCTGCTCTCCTGCCTCCGACTCCAGGATTAGGAAGCAGGCAGCCAGGCTCCCTCCCCTAAGCCAATCACAATGATTGGTCTGAGCACTGTAACACAGTGCTCAGCAAGGGCTGGAGGGGTGGGCATGTTCTCCATGCAGGCCGACCAAACAGTCATTGCACACTTAGAAGTGGGCAAACCACTCTTCCCTTGCTCCGAGAGCAGAGTAGCCCTGCCCACCTACCCACCTGCCCGCAAAGCAGCAGGACATGAAGCATAAAATTATAATAACTCTAAGTTATCATTTTATGTTTCTACTTGGCACTGCTTAAAAGCAGTGGGCGATGCTCCTCCGCCATAGTGGAGGAGCCGCCACTGTTGACAGTATGAGGCCACACATGCAGCAGAACAACCACACACACATTTTAGTGTACATTTAAGAACATGTGGATGCAGAGCTTTACGTGCAAGTCTTTTACGGTTTCTGTTTTCACAACTTGTATCAGTTTAGGTGTTCTTGCACTGATCCTCAGAATAGGACTATAAGTTTGTTGCAAAGAACTATGGGCATGCACACGACCCTTAAGTCAACACATGCATACTCATTAATAGTCCATTACAAAATGATGCTTATTTTCACCAAGAAGGAGTAGGGGTTGCTTTCATTGCAAAAGGAAAAAAGCGAAAATATTTGTTTTTAAACAACTTTTGATGCTTTGTGCCAGGAAATATCATAAGGTGCCGAGAGAGATCTGGATGCTTCGAGAGGCATGGGCAAGATAGCTCCTGTTCAGCCTGGCACACTACGAAATGAGGCGCATGGAAGTATTTTGGTTGGACTACATTTGTTTACAAGTTTGGCTAAGGCAGGAGCTTTAACACCAATTTTGATCTACAGTGATGCTAATCAGAAATGTAATTTTATGCATCCAAGCAGCCCTAAACCAGCAGGGAGCCAGACCTAAAAAGTAAGAGATTGATTTATTAATTGCATAGTCTTTTAAAACCTTTTCAATAAAATTCGACTTAAAACACAAAATACCATTTATGTAATGGGTAGTAGTAGCCAATTCAAATGAATTAGTCTTAGTTAAAAACCCCATGCAAAAGCAAACAGATCCCTTGCGTGAAACAGGCAGTAAAAAAGTTAAATGAAGTGCCACAGATGAAAAAATCCTTAAACATTCTACTGTTCAGGGGTGCTCCACAGGCGATAAAACAAATTAAAACTCAGCCCACAGGTGCAGCCATTGTAGTCTGTCTCCTGTTCAAAAGAGCGAGACAGGAAGAGACCAAAACATCCCCTGAGTTAAAGTGCAAGACAGAAGGCAAGCGCCCAGGGGGTAAACAAGGCGTGGGAGGGACGGCAGGCCTCTGAGGGTCACCCTCACATGGAGTCCATGGCGAGCAACCCTTCCCTCTTGATCGCAATAGAGCAATGCACATGATTAGTTTGCACAATGGACCAGGGAGTGAGGAGGCAGAGGGCAGGGGCATGCACATTGAGACCTGAGGGCATGTGAGAATGGGAGAAGCAGGGACAGCAACGAAGGGCAGTGGCAGCAAAGAGGCAATGCCAGCACAATGACCAGGAAGGAAGGGGGCAGGGGCACACCCACTGAGAATTAGGGATGAAGGGCAGCACAATGGATAAGGCAGGGAGTGGACAGGGTCATGTAGCTCTTGTTGTCTGTTTGACATCACTCAGAAACCATGGTAAAAACATCTCTTTAATTCTGTGTTACCCATCTTTAATTCTATATGTTATGCATGACACAGAGCGTGATTAACTTGAAAGACTGGCTTCTAAATCCAGTGATACACTGCTATGGCATAACAAGAGTGGGTAACCAAATGTATTAACCACTGTTATGATGTCATAAAGGAATTCCAGGGTGCTCTGGCTGGGCTCTTTGAGAGCCTGTCAGAACAGTGCTGGAAAAGGTGGAGCACAGCTTCTGGATGAGAGGGACAGGAAGACACAGAGGGGCATATTCTCAAGGCGACATCACCGCGTTAGCAGCACTTTTCTGCCGCTAAAGCGGCGATATTTTTATCGCCGTATTCACAAGCTGTCGCTAACAGCTGTTAGCGACTGCTTACTGGCGATAGCGGCCGCTAATAACATCGCCAACGATGTTAGCGACAACTAACTCTAATCATATGCAATGTAGGCGTCCCCGTGTTAAAACGCACGCTAACCCCACTTCGTGATATTCTCAACGATCGCCCGGACCGGCGATGCGATAAAAAAACACATGCTAAGGCCCGTTAGCTGCTGGAACTTAAGACCAGAAAAAAGGAGGTCTAAAAAATGGTGATAAATAGCAGTACATAAGGGAGACTAGTCCAGAGCCACATCTGAAGACCCACTGATGCCATGGAGGTACTAATCATGCAGCTCGGAGCACCAAGAAGGCCACAGCAACCACCGCCACTGCCACCTCCCCCAGGACCACCACCGAGGCTGCGCCGAATAAGACAGCGGGTCCATCGCCCACGCCTCAGCCTCACAGACCTAATGCCAGAGGATGTCATTGCCCACTACAGGCTCAAAAGGACATCCATCCTCCGCATCCTGAACCAGATAGCCCACAGGCTGACAGCACCAACACAGCGGATAACCAACATCCCTCCGCAAACAAAGCTGCTCGCTGTGCTGCACATGTTGGCCTCTGGTACCTTCCAACCAACAACTGCCCGAGTCGGAGGAGTCTCACAGCCAGCCCTATCAAAGTTCCTCCCAACTGTCTTGGATGCCATCATAAGCCTGATACCCCAGCACCTTCACTTCCCCAACCCTGCGCAGGAACAGCTGGAGACCAAGCAAGGCTTCTATGCCATAGCTGGCTTCCCGCATGTGTTGGGGGCAATTGACTGCACACATGTCCTACTTGTGCCTCCTGCCGACACAGCATACATATACCGCAACAGAAAGCACACACATTCCATCAATGTGCAGGCAATAGTGGACCACCGGGGCCTGTTCACCAATGTCGTAGCCAAGTTCCCAGGCAGTGTGCATGATTCCTACATCTTCCGCCAGTCCATCATCAACCAGCGCTTTCAGGATGGCACATATGGAAATGCACTGCTCGTTGGTAAGTACCAACTGAACACACCACACACCTCAACTCCACAATCATGGAACTCACAACTGTGAGAATGCACACGTTCAAAACTCACATACAACATGCCAATCAACATGCCCATCTACCAGACACCACAACACAAGTAACTGTGGTAACTGTTGCCAGCCATGTAGACAACCCCTCCCCAAAGGCATAGCCCCTCTGCCACACATTTGCAAATGTGCAGAGAGGTGGGAACCAAGTATGTGCAAAGTACCTACGAAGAAACAATGTACACAAGGTCGAGTGTGGCGGTGGTGTGCTGGACAGTCTTGAGTGTGCAGAGCACAGACATGTCCATGTGGGCATATAGTGTGTTTCCATCGTCCAGCCTGATGGCAATGACAGCGTTGGTGACTGTCCTACCTGAAGGGGGGTGTGAACCATGTGAAGGTAGCATGGAGGATGCAGAGGCTGTCGAAGCAGCTGCAGGCCACTGCGTAGACCTGTTTGTACATGGAGAGGGAGGAGTCGAGTACGATGCCTAGGTACCTCGAGTTGTCGTGTGGGGGCTGCTGAAGGCTGTGGCCCACCAGGTGTTGCCACATGCTGATGGGGTGGTCACGAGGATGAGGACTTATGTCTCCCCTTTGTAGAGCACTCCCCAGCTGTTGAACATCCATGTTGCAACTTGCTGCAATCCTCCCTGGAACCCCAGTCTGGTGTGTGTTTGCGCCTTGTAGAGGGAGAGTATGAGCTAGGTGTCCTTGTAGGTGGTGATGACCAATGGTTCCCTCCATGTAGCTCCAGTTCTACTCCAGGCGCTCTGCAGATGCATCTGTCATCTTGGATGTTGTTGGTGACCAAGGTGGCATTCATTGCACGCTGTATGTAGGAGTAGCATATTGGGCCAAGTGTGTATGCGCATTTGGAAATACATGTGTGGTAATTCCGACCAGTGCTGTTGGCAGTGCCTGCAGCGGTGTGGGTGTTGCTGTTGATGGTGGAGTGTACCAGAACCTCGGTGACTCAGCTCCAGTAACTCTGTGTGGCGCCGGCTGTGGGTTTGGGTGTCATGGGGTTTCACGACGAGGAAGTGTACGCTGTGCTGGTCACACCATGGGCGTTGAGTGGTGTCGATGAAGTGGACGCAGTTTCCACATGTGAAGATGGGGTCAAAGGTGTGCCCTGCCTTGTGGATCAGTGTTGAGAAGTGTTGGCTCAGTTCGATATCAGCAAGCATCTGCCAGAGGGTAATGGACTTGGAGTTCCTGTGGTATGTGAGGTGGAGGCTCCGCTCATGGATGAGTACGTAGTCCATGGAGTAGATGACGTGGCATGTGATGATGTTGACGGTGATTGCAAAGCGTTCCCGCCCTCTGTGGGCCCTGCAGGTGAGGGTGCCACTGACTGTTGCTTTGTGGCAGGTCTGGATTGGAAACTGCAGGTGTTGGGCGGTGGGGAAGGTCTAGTGGCAGCGACAGCAGCTGAACAGAACGTGAGCCGTGTCTGGTGTGACCCATTGGCATTAACGTTCTCCTGGCGTTGACTGCGAGGAGTGCGGATGAGTGGTAGGGCTAGACGTTAGGAGAGCCAGGGACCCTGCTGGTGTAGGTGTCAGGCATGCGGACATGTGCAGACAGGCCTGACATTGGTGCACTGTTGGAGTGCTAGTGATGCAACCGCGCAGCGCACACAAGTACATAGGCCCGGGGTGAGGAACGAGCAGCTGTGAGGCAATGTAATTCGCATTGACGCATGTCATTTTTTCAGAAGCTACACATGGCAAACATTAATCCCAAAGTAGCACCAATCACACACCATAAAATGATTAACACTGCCCACACAGCATGCATAACTACTAATGGACACATCTCTCCATTACATGTTACAGTTGATCAAGGATATGCACTCACTCCATGGATGATGACACCCCTCCGAGCCACCAACACCCAGGCCCAGAGGCAGTATAATTTGGCGCATGGACGCACCAGGGGCATTGTGGAGTTCACATTTGGGGTGCTAAAGTCACGTTTCCGGTGCCTTGACATCACAGGTGGAAGACTGTTGTACAGCCCAGAAATAGTGTGCAAGATTATCCTAGCATGTTGTGTATTGCACAATATATGTGTACGTACCAATGCCCCATGGATCCAACTGCCAGATGCACCGGACGATGCTCAGGATGATGAGGAAGATGAGGCAGGTGGAGCACACCCCACAGCTTCTGCAGCAGGAACAGCCCGAAGGAACAGAATCATAAACAATTTCTTCACCTGAGCCAGCCTCATTGTGACTGTCCTTAGCAATCATACATCAGTCCAAAATGACCCCAAGCACAGTATATGTAATAAAAAAACACTGCACACATACCCTGTGTGCATGTTTCTCCTCTGCATGAGTACATCACTCTGACAAGTGTAAGTGTAACATTAAGTGGTAACAATATCACAATTATGAACTGATGGTGGATATGTCACCTCTGAACAGAGATGCTGTTTAGGGTGACAAGTGTTCTAAACTAGACATGTTAGGGTGTCAAATGTGGTACGGAATCCTACTGTTCAGCGTGTCATATGTGGATAAAAGTCACATATTGGGTGTCAATAGTGGTAAACTATGAATATCAGGGTGTCATTTGTCTACAAATATGAAATCAAGTGTGTCATTTGGGGTCAATTATGAAATTTAGGGTGTCATTTGGGGTCAATTATAAAATTTAGGGTGTCATTTGGGGTCAATTATGAATTTCAGGGTGTCATTTGGGGTCAATTATGAAATTTAGGGTGTCATTTGGGGTCAATTATGAAATTTAGGGTGTCATTTGGGGTCAATTATGAATTTTAGGGTGTCATTTGCGGTCAAATCAAGCTTTTCATGGGGTTCTTCGGGACCAAAAATGAAATTACATCTAAGACTGTTCATCTGTGTAAGAACTTGCACTTAGCGTGCAAAAATGCCCACAATTCCATAAATGCGATGTATTTTTCATACTAGCGATGGAAAATACATCGCTAAACACATTGAACTATACGAAATGTTACCCCAAAGCCTTTTTGCGTGCAGATTTTCATCGCTACGTCAAAAAACGGGCCGCAAACACACAGGAAGTGATGTCTGCATGCTTCCTGTTTACTGGAGGAGTGCTGTGCACTTTTACTTTCTCTTTTGAGCTGGAGGTGTTTGGTGGTGTGTGCTGCAGAGTGGTGTTTTGGAGAGTGTTGCTGTGTCCTGTGTCCTGTCGATAGTGTCCCTGTGAAGTGTGGTGTGCCTGTTTTTACGTGTTTAATTGTCTCTTGTCCTCAATCTTGTCGGGTGTTTGTCTTTGGGTAGTTAACTTATTTAGTAGTTTTTGTGTCTGTTATATTGGGTTTTGATTTGTGGCAGTGGGTTTAGGTGTGTGCAGGGAGATGGTGGGTGTGGGCAGGGAGGGCAGGATGTCCGAGGGGACATTGAGGGGCTTCTTCTGGCTGATTCATTTTTACCTGCCCCGGATGGTGGAGATGGGAGGCTGTATCCTCTCCGGACATGACGTAAAGGTGCGGAAGGTCAGGTGGGAGCGGGTGCAGATGCTGCGTGTCTTTGGGGTGGACCGCACTGTGCGCCAATGGAAGCACCGATGGCAGGATTGCCTGGCCCGTGAGGGTGACCTTCTGGACCACCTGGGAGTCATCGTTGGCCTACTGTGTGGTAAGTTTATACTCCAAATTTAATTATGAACACTGTAATGTAAAGCCAGAATTCATGTGTGTGACACACTGGTGTCCAAGTGCTAAAATGTGGCAGAGTGAGGCGGGAGACGTCATTCGTTCACGCCTAACGTTGGCACATCAGAAACACAACGCTGCATCATATTGACAATGTTAGACCTTTCAGCCCTAGGGTGGTCTTACCCTGTTTTTTTTCTCTTTGCGCCTCATTTTTGCCACCATCTTTTTGTTGGACCTAGGTCTCTGGGCGCCTTACCACTGCCAAACAGTGCTGAGGTGCAGGTGCTCTCTCCTAATAATATGGCTGCCACAGGTCCCTGCTACGGCGGAGTGGCCATTGTACATGCACGCACCAGTAGTCAGGATCAGGCTGGGACATAATGTTACTGTATCCATGCCGTCCCGCCTCTGGGCCTCATAGACAGACATGACGGAAGCTTCTAGAACCTTCCAGCCCAGGGAGGAGTTATGTTTTGCAGCCTTTCAGGAGGGTCACCTGACCTAGGGGTATAAGAGGTTTGGAGGGAAACCTAGCTGGTTAGTTGGGGCACCACTGGACCTGGGGGAACCTCTGCCGGAGTACAGGCTGTTGGGCCTAGGGGGGAGACCTACACTACTGGTACTGACTGGGCTTAGGCACTGCTGTGCTAAGATAGATGAGGAACACCTTCCACCTGCTGACCTTGCCCAGTGTGAGGGGACCCAGGGAGCCACCTCCAGTGTGCCTGCAGGGCACCTACCTGCCTCTTGTGCCTGCCAACTCAACCCCCTTTCCCCCAAGTAACTGCATCCAAAATATTGCGACCAAGAAGCTACACCAACTAAGAACCTGCAACTACTCTACTACCACCTGAACTCTGCCAATTGATTTGCTCTCCCCGGTACTGGAACGGGGGAGGGTTGAGCAACCTGCGTATGCTACTGCTGGGGGGATCACCAGGTAAAGCGCTATTCCCTTTCAAGCGCTGTATGTCATCTGAGCGCTGCAACCTCTGAACATGCCCTTTGTCTGAGGCGCCGCGACGCCCGAGCGCTGGCGCTGTGCCCGGAAGAAGCGCTGCGTGCGGAGAAGCGCTGTGGCCCCCCGATCACCGCCGCGACCCCCCCGCGCGGTGTCCAGAGAAGTGCTGCGGCAGTAGGGAGGCTCTGTGGCCACCAGGCGTCCTGTCCCCGTGAAGAGGAGCGCCGCATGCCCAAGATCACCGCCGCGACCGGGGGCTAGCTGTGAGCGCTGGGGCCGAGAGAAGCGCTGCCGGAGTCCCCAAGATCACCGCTGCAACCCAGGTACCTGTGTCTCCGCGGGGTGCGACGATGTGCCGCTGGTCCCGGGGACCCAGAGAGGCGGAAGCGCCATTCCCCGAATCACCGCTGCGGCCCTGGGGCAAAGGGAGGGCCGCCGCGGGTACAGCGAAGGCCGCGCTGGGCCTAAATAAGGGCGGGAGGCGTTGCTCGGCAATGAGGGCAACGGCCGCGTCAGAGGCCGCGCCCCCAAGGAAGCCGCGGCATCATTGGTCCCCGGGTCTGGAGGCCGACGGAGGCCCGGAGCCCGGAGTAGAACGACGTCAGGGGGCTCCACTGCCTGTAGGAGCCCCTGGAACAGGCCCCAAGCCCCAAAGAAAGCACCGAGGACCCCGGAGATCGCGCCGCCTCCCCCGGTCGAAGCCCCACGAGCAGCCAGGAGCGGGCCGGCCGGGGAGGAGGCGTCCGGCGCAGTGAACGTCCCGCCAGTCTCGGGGACAGCGAGGTGAGCCCGGGAGGCCCTGGGGGGATTCCAGCGATATGGAGGCCTCATGCTAGCGGCGCTTCCCCCCGCCCATCGTCCAAGGTGGACTGAGAGGGGCAGTAGCCCTCATTCTACTGTGTTGACTGCCTCCCTTGCGCATGAGGCTGGGCCCTGCATTAACGCTTAGGTCTGGCCTGCTCACCCCCTACTTTCACCTGCTATGTTAATCTGCATAGGCCTGATGACCTGCTCCCAGAAAGGTTACCTTGATGAAACCCATGGTTAGTGGTGTGCAGATGCTGAAGCCTGATTTGCCACTTCAACTAAAGTCACCGCTCTAATGTGAATGTGCCTATGTTGTATGCCTACTCAAGGGAGGTTACCTTATTGGGCGTGCTCAAGGGAAGTTTCCCATGTTGTTTGCCTACTTGCATTGAGGTCTTTGTGGCATTGAATATACCTGAATGAACTTAAGCCTATGTTTTAACATGTAATCCATTATCTACTGTGATACTTGCTTTTAGAGAGGTTATTGCTACTGCCTTCTTACCGGCATAAAGTTTTACTGTTATGATGTGCTTGAATGAATTTACGCACTGGTTTTAGGAAGCTAAATGAATCGAATGTTGCCCTGAGATTATCTGCCTCATCTACTGCTGATTTAAATTAGATAAAGAATCTTGTTTTTACATAACAGCCTGGTGTGGTGTCTCCTTATTGTGTGCGCATTACTGAGTCAGTGTGAGTGTGTGCTGCACAACTGCTTAACGCATTGCCTTCGGGTGCCTTCCTGCCTCGCGCCAAGCTACCGTGTCGGAATCGGTGACCCCGGTTCTAACATTGGTGTTCAGCGGTGGGATAAGGACTTGTGCTTGTGCAGCACCCTACAGGGATTCAGTGTGCGCCACAATTGGACACCTATTTGTAAGCAAGCCTAACAATTCGCCCTTCACTGCCTGACTGTACAGACTCCTGTGTTAACCTGTTGCCTACGTCCTAGTAGTTTTTCCCTTAAGTTGTCTGGGGCCCTACCTGTCAGGATGGAGTTCGAGCTGGCCAACCTTGAAATGTATACGGTGGCGCAGCTGAGGGAGTTCTGTCGGGGGATGGGGGTGCCCGTCAAGCGAGGCGCCAAGAGAGAGGAGCTTCAGAAAGTCTTGAGGGCATGGGTATTGGCCCACCCGGGAGGGAGAGTGGTCGAGGAACAGGGGGAGCCGGACGCTCCAAGAGAGCTAGACCTACTGCACATAGACATCAGTGAGAATGTGTTGCCAGGGAGACGTTCCAGGGTAGGCAGTAGTGTGTCAGCAAGCAGTGTGTCTGTGGAGGAGTACGAGGACAGGAGGGAGGAGAGGCAATTGAGGCTAGAGCTTGCTAAGATGGACAAGGAGCGAGAAGAGGCAAGGCTAGCCATGGAAGAGAGGAAGCTTTTGCATGAGCTTAGCCTGAAAGAGTTAGAGCTCCGAGCATTGCAGATGGGGGCGCAGGGCAACTTGAATGGTGGCAGCGTACTCCGCTGAGGCTCCACGAGAGCCTAAGTTTTACCTACCTAAGGAGGTGATGGCCAGTTTCAGTGTAGGGGATGACATTGATAAGTGGTTGGCGGCTTATGAGGTGTCTTTGGTGGCCCATGGGGTGCCTGAGAGTTACTGGGGGAGGCCTGTATAGGTACATACCTCCGGTGGCGAGGGACACACTCTTGACCTTGGACAAAGGGGATCAGACGAACTACCCTGTGATGAAGGAGGCCCTGCTTAAAAAGTTTGGCCTCACTTCAGAGAAGTATCGCCAGAAATTCCGCAACAGCCACAAGCTTCCCACACAGAACTGGGTGGATTTTTTTGATTATGCCCGTTAGGCATTGGAGGGTTGGGTGCGTGGCAGCGAAGTGAGTGACTATGAAGGGCTGTACAATCTGGTTTTAAGGGAGCACCTTCTTGATAAGTGTTTTCCAGAGCTGCGCCAACACCTGGTGGACCGCAAGCTGACCGATCCTCGGGAACTTGCGGAGGAGGCGGATACCTGGGTTAGCACTCGGGTGTCCCACAAGGGATCCGGGGGAGACCCCCCGAAAGGTGGACAGGGTTTTCCCCAGAAGAGAGAGTGGGGAGATAAAAAGAAGGAGTTCTTTAGAGGCCCCCAAAATAGACCGCAAGGGAAAGGGATAGGTTCCCCACCCCAATCTGGATTCCAGAAACCCACTTACCCTGACAAGAGTCAGCAGCCCAGAACTGTCCGGTGCTACGAGTGCGGGGAGGTTGGACACTACAAGGGGGATCCCCAGTGTCGCAAGAGAACCCCAGCCCCCACAGGAGGTAAGAGCCCCGGGGTGGCCAGTGTAGCGCTTGGGGAGGAGTTGTCCCTAGGTAGGGGGGGTGAGTGGACAGGCTTGACCTTAGTTTCCCTGGGGGATAGAGAGATAATCCCACGGGTTCAGGTACCCTCGAACACTGCCAAGTACCGGCAGAGGGTCCTGGTGAACGGGGAGGAGGTGGAGGCTCTGAGGGACACGGGTGCCAGCATCACGATGGTAAGACGTCAGCTGGTGTCCCCAGAGCAGGTGATTCCTGAAGTATTCCACCCAGTTGTCATGGCTGATAATAGCCTGGGTCATTACCCCGTGGCCCAAGTTCCCTTTGAGTGGGGAGGAGTCTCAGGCCTGTTGAGAGTTGCGGTGAGCCCTGCCATGCCAGTTGACTGTCTGCTCGGAAATGATTTGGAACATACTGCCTGGCAGGAGGTGGAGTTCAACGCCCACGCTGAGATGCTGGGATTACCAGGGTGGACTTGCGTGGTCACACGGTCCATGGCTGCCCGGCAAGGAACTCAACCCGGGTTGGAGCCTGAAACAATGGCCCAGCCCACTGCTGGACAAGAGGACATCTCTGAGGATGCACCCGGTGAGATGGATGGGAAGCCCGCGGAGGTGACCCCGGAGTCCGCTGAGGTGGATGTTGTTCCCGTGGGGGACTTGCCGACCCCTGCAGAGTGCTAGGTGGAAGGAGGGCCTACCCGGGAGGAATTCTGTCGGGCGCAAAGAGAGTGCCCAATGCTTGAAGGCATGCGGCAGCAGGCCGAAGCCCAAGCAACTGGTACAGAGACCGGTAACTACCATGTCTACTGGGAGGATGGTCTCCTCTACAGTGAGCCTAAGGCTCCGGTGCATGGGTCATCAAGGGCCTTAGTGGTCCCCCAATGCTACCGAGCCTTCCTGCTGGAATTGGCACACAAGATACCACTGGCAGGACACCTGGGCCAGGACAAGACATTTGCTCGTTTGGTCCCACAGTTTTACTGGCCCAGAATGCGAGTTGCCTCTGACACCTTTTGCAAGACCTGTACGACTTGCCAGGCGAGTGGCAAGACTGGGACTAAGTTGAAGGTCCCCTTGGAACCGCTCCCGGTTGTCGGTACCCCTTTTGAGCGGGTAGGAATTGACATTGTCGGGCCAATGGACCCGCCGACTTCTTCGGGACACAGGTTCATCTTGGTGTTGGTGGACCACGCCACCCGGTACCCGGAGGCCATCCCTCTGAGGACCATCACTGCACCTGCGGTGGCGCGGGCCTTGATGGGGATTTTTACCCGTGTGGGATTCCCCAAGGTCGTGGTGTCAGATAGGGGCACGAATTTCATGTCGGCCTACATGCAGGCCATGTGGAAGGAGTGTGGAGTGACCTACAGGTTCTCCACTCCTTACCACCCCCAGACTAACGGGCTCGTGGATCACTTCAATAAGACCCTGAAGGGGATGATTCGGAGCCTACCCGAAGACTTGAGAAGGAAGTGGGACGTCCTCTTACCCTGTCTGCTCTTCTCCTACCGAGAGGTGCCGCAGAAGGGGGTCAGTTTCAGCCCCTTTGAGCTGCTCTATGGACACCCCGTTAGAGGGCCCCTCAGTCTTGCGAAGGAGGGGTGGGAGAAGTCTTCCCAGAAGCTGCCCCGTGATGTGGTCAGCTACATGCTGGCATTCCGCAGCCAGATGGCCAAGCTGTGGAAGGAAGCCTCAGACAATCTGGAGGCTAGTCAAGCTGTCATGAAGGAGTGGTACGACCGGAATGCTCGGACCGTGGAGTTGGAAGCTGGACAGAAGGTGTGGGTCATGGAGCCCGGAGAGCTTAGCGCCCTCCAGGACCGGTGGACTGGACCGTATGAAATTTTGGAGAGAAGAGGCCAGACCACTTATGTAGTAGACCTCAAGACCCCCCGTCAACCCCACAGGGTGCTCCACGTCAACTGCCTTAAGCCACACCAGGATGTGGTCAGCTACATGCTGGCATTCCGCAGCCAGATGGCCAAGCTGTGGAAGGAAGCCTCAGACAATCTGGAGGCTAGTCAAGCTGTCATGAAGGAGTGGTACGACCGGAATGCTCGGACGGTGGAGTTGGACGCTGGACAGAAGGTGTGGGTCATGGAGCCCGGAGAGCTTAGCGCCCTCCAGGACCGGTGGACTGGACCGTATGAAATTTTGGAGAGAAGAGGCCAGACCACTTATGTAGTAGACCTCAAGACCCCCCGTCAACCCCACAGGGTGCTCCACGTCAACCGCCTTAAGCCACACCAGGAGCGGTCAGAACTTACCCTCCTGATGGTGATGGATGGGAGTGAAGAGGATGAGAGCGAGCCTCTTCCGGACCTTCTGGCGGCCCAAGAGAAGGATGGATCGGTGGAGGGAGTGGTCCTCTCCCCATCCTTGACCCTTGAGCAACAGAGGGACTGCCGCCAGGTATTGGGGCAGTACTCCTCGTTGTTCTCCCTCACTCCTGGGATCACGCACCTGTGTACCCATGATGTGGACACAGGGGACAGCCCACCAGTAAAAACCAAGTCTTACCGGCTGTCCGACAAAGTCAAGACCAGTATCCAGGGTGAGGTGGCCAAAATGCTGGAGCCGGGGGTGATTGAGCCTTCCAGCAGCCCTTGGGCTAGTCCGGTGGTGTTGGTGCCGAAAGCGGCCCCACCGGGCACCACACCAGAACTTCGGTTCTGTGTGGACTACCGTGGTCTGAATTCCATGACCAAGACTGATGCTCACCCGATCCCTCGGGCGGATGAGCTCATTGACCGACTGGGAGCAGCTCGGTACTTAAGCACAATTGACCTGATGTCAGGATATTGGCAGATTGCCATGACGGATGGAGCGAAGGAGAAGACTGTGTTCTCCACCCCCGAGGGCCACTTTCAATTTCGGGTGATGCCCTTCGGGCTGAAAAATGCTCCGGCCACTTTCCAGCGGTTGGTTAACCAGGTACTGTCTGGCCTAGAGGCCTTCTCTGCTGCCTACCTGGATGACATAGCTGTCTTCAGCAGCAGTTGGGAGGACCATCTGGAACATCTCCAGGAGGTGCTGCAGGCCCTACAGCGGGCTGGCCTAACCATCAAGGCCAGCAAGTGCCAGATTGGACAGGGATCTGTCGTCTACCTGGGGCACCTGGTGGGCGGGGGTAAGGTGCAACCCGTCCAGGCCAAAATCGAGACCATCTTGGCCTGGGAGCCCCCCAAAACCCAAACGGAGGTCCGGGCTTTCCTTGGCCTCACGGGTTACTACCGCCGGTTTGTCAAGGGCTATGGGACCATCGTGGCCCCCCTGACTGAACTGACATCAAAGAAGCAACCACGCAAAGTCATCTGGACGGCTGCCTGTCAAGAAGCTTTTGACACCCTCAAGCACGCGATGTGCACCGCTCCGGTGCTCAGGACTCCGGACTTTGGAAAAGAATTCATCGTGCAGACAGACGCCTCTGAGCATGGCATTGGAGCTGTGCTCTCGCAACTGAATGATGACGGCCAAGACCAGCCAGTGGCCTTTATTTCTCGAAGGCTACTCCCCCGGGAACAGCGGTGGAGTACTATAGAGCGAGAAGCCTTCGCTGTGGTTTGGGCTTTGAAGAAGCTGAGGCCATACCTTTTTGGTTCTCACTTCCTGATTCAAACCGACCACCGAACCCTTCGCTGGCTCATGCAGATGAGAGGCGAAAACCCCAAATTGTTGAGGTGGTCCATTTCCCTCCAGGGGATGGACTTTCGGGTGGAACATCGACCCGGAGTACACCACGCCAACGCTGACGGTCTCTCCCGGTTTTTCCGCCTTAGCGATGAGAACTCCCTAGAGGTTGGGTAGCTCTCCCCACTTTCGGCTGGGGGGGACGCGTGTTAGACCTGTCAGCCCTAGGGTGGTCTTACCCCGTTTTTTTTCTCTTTGCACCTTATTTTTGCCACCATCTTTTTGTTGGACCTAGGTCTCTGGGCGCCTTACCACTGCCAAACAGTGCTGAGGTGCAGGTGCTCTCTCCTAATAATATGGCTGCTACAGGCCCCTGCTACGGCGGAGTGGCCATTGTACATGCACGCACCAGTAGTCAGGATCAGGCTGGGACATAATGTTACTGTATCCATGCCGTCCCGCCTCTGGGCCTCATAGACAGACATGACGGAAGCTTCTAGAACCTTCCAGCCCAGGGAGGAGTTAGGTTTTGCAGCCTTTCAGGAGGGTCACCTGACCTAGGGGTATAAGAGGTTTGGAGGGACACCTAGCTGGTAGTTGGGGACCCCTGGACCTGGGGGAACCTCTGCCGGAGTACAGGCTGTTGGGCCTAGGGGGGAGACCTACACTACTGGTACTGACTGGGCTTAGGCACTGCTGTGCTAAGATAGATGAGGAACACCTTCCACCTGCTGACCTTGCCCAGCGTGAGGGGACACAGGGAGCCACCTCCAGTGTGCCTGCAGGGCACCTACCTGCCTCTTGTGCCTGCCAACTCAACCCCTTTCCCCCAAGTAACTGCATCCAAAATATTGCGACCAAGAAGCTACACCAACTAAGAACCTGCAACTACTCTACTACCACCTGAACTCTGCCAATTGATTTGCTCTCCCCGGTACTGGAACGGGGAGGGTTGAGCAACCTGCGTATGCTACTGCTGGGGGGATCACCAGGTAAAGCGCTATTCCCTTTCAAGCGCTGTATGTCATCTGAGCGCTGTAACCCCTGAACATGCCCTTTGTCTGAGGCGCCGCGACGCCCGAGCGCTGGCGCTGTGCCCGGAAGAAGCGCTGCGTGTGGAGAAGTGCTGTGGCCCAATCCGATCACCGCCGCGACCCCCCCGCGCGGTGTCCAGAGAAGTGCTGCGGCAGTAGGGAGGCTCTGTGGCCACCAGGCGTCCTGTCCCCGTGAAGAGGAGCGCCGCATGCCCAAGATCACCGCCGCGACCGGGGGCTAGCTGTGAGCGCTGGGGCCGAGAGAAGCGCTGCCGGAGTCCCCAAGATCACCGCTGCAACCCAGGTACCTGTGTCTCCGCAGGGTGCAACGACGTGCCACTGGTCCCGGAAGCGCCATTCCCCGAATCACCGCTGCGGCCCTGGGGCAAAGGGAGGGCCGCCGCGGGTACAGCGAAGGCCGCGCTGGGCCTAAAGAAGGGCGGGAGGCGTTGCTCGGCAACGAGGGCACCGGCCGCGTCAGAGGCCGCGCCCCCAAGGAAGCCGCGACATCATTGGTCCCCGGGTCCGGGAGGCCGACGGAGGCCCGGAGCCCGGAGTAGAACGACATCAGGGGGCTCCACTGCCTGTGGGAGCCCCTGGAACAGGCCCCAAGCCCCAAAGAAAGCACAGAGGACCCCGGAGATCGCGCCGCCTCCCCCGGTCGAAGCCCCACGAGCAGTCAGGAGCGGGCCGGCCGGGGAGGAGGCGTCCGGCGCAGTGAACGTCCCGCCAGTCTCGGGGACTGCGAGGTGAGCCCGGGAGGCCCTGGGGGGATTCCAGCGATATGGAGGCCTCATGCTAGCGGCGCTTCCCCCCGCCCATCGTCCAAGGTGGACTGAGAGGGGCAGTAGCCCTCATTCTACTGTGTTGACTGCCTCCCTTGCGCATGAGGCTGGGCCCTGCATTAACGCTTAGGTCTGGCCTGCTCACCCCCTACTTTCACCTGCTATGTTAATCTGCATAGGCCTGATGACCTGCTCCCAGAAAGGTTACCTTGATGAAACCCATGGTTAGTGGTGTGCAGATGCTGAAGCCTGATTTGCCACTTCAACTAAAGTCACCGCTCTAATGTGAATGTGCATATGTTGTATGCCTACTCAAGGGAGGTTACCTTATTGGGCGTGCTCAAGGGAAGTTTCCCATGTTGTTTGCCTACTTGCATTGAGGTCTTTGTGGCATTGAATATACCTGAATGAACTTAAGCCTATGTTTTAACATGTAATCCATTACCTACTGTGATACTTGCTTTTAGAGAGGTTATTGCTACTGCCTTCTTACCGGCATAAAGTTTTACTGTTATGATGTGCTTGAATGAATTTACGCACTGGTTTTAGGAAGCTAAAGGAATCGAATGTTGCCCTGAGATTATCTGCCTCATCTACTGCTGATTTAAATTAGATAACGAATCTTGTATTTACATAACAGCCTGGTGTCGTGTCTCCTTATTGTGTGCGCATTACTGAGTCAGTGTGAGTGTGTGCTGCACAACTGCTTAACACATTGCCTTTGGGTGCCTTCCTGCCTCGCGCCAAGCTACCGTGTCGGAATCGGTGACCCCGGTTCTAACAGACAAGCATAGGGTGCAGGTTGGTGTTATCCACTGCGCTGGCGCAACGATTAGCACTGTAGTGCTAAGGCTGGCACCATTGTGCTATACTGCGTGCAGGACAAAGATTGTTTGTGCACAGGAAGGGTGACTGTACCTGAACAATCCAAGGCATTATTTCGGGGACCTGTGTGCTGCACAAAAGGAAGTGTACAAATGCTGTGCACATGAATATTTGTACATTTGCTACACTTCTGTTGTACATATGCTCCGTGTGACAAACTTTAAAACATGTACAATAGCTCATAGGTAATAGGACACCCCCAGAGTGTCATACACCACCAACACCAGTGAAACAGCCATGTGCGTTCGGCAGCAATGCAATCTTACAAAGAGCATGTATAACATCATGTTGCGTGTAGAAATGGGGCCTTGTGAATGTTCAACACAACTAGAATGTATAGTTTGCTAGCATTGCCGTCTTGTCTGGCCAGACTCAGCATTCACAGGTCTTGTGTGAATGGCAGGCAAATGAGACCCAATCATTTAGAAAAAATGTCACGCAACAGTACAGTTGCGGAGCATTGTCTGTAGTGGTGATGATATGTAAGATGAACATGACACATGTAATTTCACGTCTGATACCAACACATATTGGTTTTTATGTCTCACAGCTGGATGACCTCTCATCATGCAGGGGGACATCGACAAGTTCAAGGACCCACACGCCACTGGTGAGTTTGGACATCATATATTGGCATAGTGCGGTGTCATGAATGGCTGGCTAAAACAAGCGCTGGCGTAGTATGCAGAATGGGTGTGTATCATATGTACCTTGTCTACAGTGTGATGATGTTTTGTTGAAGTCATAAGTGTGTATGAATCAGTAGGTTAAGGTGGAGCTCTGCATTTGTCTTCCAGTTGTAACTTTGCACATCCCCAGTCAGTGATTCACATGTACATTAGGTCTATGGGTTCTGTCACTACGGCACATGCATGTGGATGACAGAGCGCACTGATAGGATAGGAGACATGCAAGTGGTGTAGCTGATGAGTATCAGCAGACATGGAATACATGTTCACCCGTGACTGAGATGACTGTGCAAGTGTGACTGATCATGCACAAGGAGGCTGTGGTTTTCAGGCCGTGCGTGCTGAGACACAGGTCGGCACAGTTATTTCGCAGGTATGCTGCATACCTGCTTCACAGAAGTAGCAGTGCGTAGTTCTGAGGCAAGCATATCAATGGCACGTTCCACAAACACCTAGCAAAGATGGCCCAAAGAATAACATAGGCATGTTTGGCCACTGCAATGGTGTTGTCATGCTTCCTCCTTGGGGTAATTCCCTGGTCGACTCTGGCTCAGGCGAATGAGCCTCTCTGTACAATTTGGTGACATCACTCCGCATGCATTTACCACGCATGCTTTAGTCCTGCAATCATTGCCGTGCCATATATTTAACAATGCAGGCCTCAACCACGCTATCTGTGAGAAAGCATTGCCCAGCATGACACAATTACCATTATGACTCCAGGTTGACGTTACAATGGGGAATGCCTTGTAACAGTTTGCGTTGTGAAGGACTGCGTAGTGAAATTTATAACAGAGTGACATTAGTGGATCCAAGACATGCATGATTGACAATCCATATGAAACGATGTTCACCCCTCTGGGCAGCAACGCGTCACCTATTGTGAAGTAGTGGTGGAGAGAGGCCCAGCGCCTCATGTACAAGTCAGTGTTCAGCCACCTGACGTGTTTCAATGTGTGCTGCATGATGCAGCACAGATGAAAGTGTGAGTGGGGCTGTCCCAGTATTGCTCCTGTGCCAGTAGGGTAACCTTCCTACACATTAACAAGCCCCCCCTGCACACAGACACCCTTGCACTCTTGTACAAGAGTGCCTGTGTTTGCGCAGACTTGATGCACTGCACACGGTCGCTGGGGGACACGCAGGGCTGCACATGAGCATCGTACATATGATGCTGCACTGTGTTGCAGGAGAGGATGAGTGTGGCGCTAAACACGGAGGGAGAATGCCTCCCTCCTCCGATTCCTTGTACATGTCACCCTCAGTCAGGGTATGTCACAGCGCCATCATTTTACACTGACAGTCTCATTTGATTGTGACTGTATATGTACCATGCCATGCACTGGCATGTCAGTCGCCCCAGCATGTAGTCACTGATCCTGGATTCAACATTTTGTTGTGCAGGTCACTCTCTGGATACAGATGGTTACGCCAGAGTGTAGGCTCCCATTTTTAAGTGATCTTGCATGCCTGATTTGAATGGAGAACATTGACAAAGTCCAAAGGACTCACAATTTTCCATTGTTCATATTTTACAGACAACATGACGCCAGAGGAGTCCCACGCCTTCCAGGTGAGGAAGGACTGGTACCTCCACATTAGGAAGGTAGCAAAAGGGTACCGCAACATGGAAAGGAGGTACCAGGAGGACAAGGAGGCTGGCACTTGGAAGTTGGTGCCCGAGGTAGCAACATGTGGGAGAAAAAGTGGCACACAGGCCATCCCAGGACCCTCTGGCGTCAGTGGTGGGTCCCAGCATGGACAGACAGTGTCCCATCCCCCTACAACCTCACACACACAGGGGAAAATGCCACCTGCACCTGCCGATCAGGTTGTGGCTTTCACTTTGTGGGACAGGAGGACTCTGATGGACAACAACGTGATGCTGGCAGAGATTAGGAGGGAGATGTTTGAGCAGACCAGGCTCATGGTGGAAATGAGGAAAGCCCTGGGAGTACCATGATGCCTGCCCATGTAGAGCCCCATCCCCCTCTTCTCCCTTCCCCCAATGTTTAATCTAGTATTTTAGGTAGTGTTAGGTAAGTATTTTAAGTGTTAGGTAGTGTAGTTTTAGTGTAGGCATAGGTAGTGTTAGATTTTAAGGTATTTTAGATTATTAATGTTACATAGTATTTGGGGATAAGTTTCCTTTTCATTTGGGTGGGGGGTTGATGTCTTTGTTGTTTAAATTTAAAAAAAAAAATATACAGAAATATATATCTTTGTGTAGGTTAAGTGTGTAGTTAGTTTGTGTATAGCTTAGATGTCTTTGTCCTATCTCATGATGTGCCTTAAGGGTGGGAGGGGGGTTGATGTATTAGATATGTTGTTGCGTGTTTAGGATTAGTTAGGGTAGTTAGTTCAGGGACTTTTGCACTTTATTCTAGTTAGTTTAGTTTAGATTAGTAGTAGTTATGATTATTGGTAGTTTAGGTAAGATAATTTTTGTAATTCTATAATAAATCGTTACTATTTTTGAATTCTGCTTGCACTTATGTCAGGGGCGATGTGGTGGAGTGTGGCTTTTCACCTTGTATGCATCTCATATCATCACTGGACACTCCGTTGAATGTGTAAGTGTGGCCATGACATGTTACTTAGCAGGATGGATTGTGTCAGGTTACCTTAGATGTGAGCACAGTAGACTTGCATGGATAACAGGGTGGCAAGTAGGATGTACGGCCTAGTCTAGGGGCAGTCGTTTGTGAAGTCATACATCTTAAGTGTGACTCACGGAGTTGGACAGCACATTGTTGCCCATTTGCAACACAACATAGGGACATGGCATTGAGAGGATATTGTAGTAGCTACTGTTATCCATCATGGAGATGGATGTATGCGGCGGGCAACACAGTTTGCGTCATAGCCCTGCATCTCACATGCTCCTGGCGCTGGGTCCATCTACATTGCACAGACCTTGGATCACGTGCTGCGTAGTGCAAGTGTGTCAGATTCATTTGAATTATATGTTCCTGTGCATGGAGGCTGAACCTCCGGGCCATGCAAGTAGTAGTCTTCATGTGGGTCCATTGTGAACTGCATATGGCAGAACAGTGGGCCTGATTCACATAAGTCATCTGAGAGTAAGTTACGAGTTTACGTTTTCCGCTATTCACAACTGGCATTTCGGAGTTGTACAGTTAGATGTACTGACTTCACTACTCCTAAATGCCTTCTGTGAATCACAAAGGTTTGAAAGTCATGATTTGGTCACCTTTCATGTTTTTGTGCATGCACACAGTTCTGCTGCACACAAGAGGTGGAATAATGCATTGCTCCCTGTAGTGACAGTGTCATGGCCACTTCTCCCAGCTGTCACATTTTGGCATTGGCTCATAGTGATGCCACCCTTGAAATGGTGGCACTGCTCAAGACTATATGCTCAGTGCAGTGCACCACACATCCCTTGTCACATTGCCCTAGCCGCTCACAGTGGTTACAGCATGTGAGGGTTCCAAAGTCAGTAAGCATTGTTCGTCCACAGGAAGGGGCTGACTGACGCATTACACTTTGGGGTGAGTCCCTATTGCCAACTCTACTTCACTGAGGCAGACCTTGTGGTTCAATTTGTGGCTGGTAGACATGTGCCCTTACGTATCTTCATCAATGTGTATATGGTGTGCACCATCTTGGGATGTGAAATGCAATGTGCACCATCACAACAGGCTTCGTCCACCCTGTAGAGTGTGGGTAGATATGCCAGGAGATATTCTATTTGAAATTGTAAAGGGGGGTCACTACTTGTGGCCTGCAACTGACTTTGACTTTTTTACACAAATTCCTATTTCCTTCATGGATGTGGGGCTAAGTTGGGATATTGCTAGATTGTTCTAATAGAGCAATGGGGGCACAGCTGGTTCACAGATACCCGGTCATCTCACTGCCTATCTGGATCACAGTAAAACATGTACATTTGTATTATTTCCCAGGGTGTACCTTTTGGTGGATTCACTGCTCCTACATTTCGACAGACTGCTATACTGGATTGGTCATGGACAACAGACATCTGTGTGACTTCAAAATATTTATTCACATGTCCGTTGACATAGTTGGAGACTGGACCAGTACTTGGCCATGTAATCCCCACATTACATTGATGCCCAGTGGAGGGCCAGACAGAGTCCTTTAGGGTTGACAAGTCCAAAGGATGAGGAAGAGTTCAGTCAGCAGTCTGATTGCTGTGTCATTGGTAACCAGAAAAAATATGGCAGTCCATGTCGAGGTCCAAGGTGAGTGTCACAGAGTGTATCGGGGGACAGTGGAAGGTGATATTCCATGGCATGATGCTGAGCCCAGAACCAAGTAGAAACTGGCCATTTGGCATAGATGAATGCTACTGCTTCCTTCTTTGCAAGAAGGCAGAATCATCCACATCTTCGTCCTCTGATGTGTCATGTGCCTCACATGTGGGTGGTGGGAGATTGGCTGCAGCACCGTGAGGCACTGACACATCAGGGGGCGGAGATGTGGATGTAGAAGCAGCAGCAGCAGCATTCATCTGCACCAGACCTTGCTGCAGCAATGCAGTGATGATGATCTCCAGGGCATGGAAGATTCCAGCTACATCTCACTGGTGTGCAGCCGTGGCAGCCATTTGTTCCGCCTGCATCAGCTCCATGTTCTCCATTATCCTCTGCATGCGGTCCAACTCCTGGCTGCCATCGCTGGAGCCACTCTGACTGGACAGTTGTTCCTGTCTCTGAGTCATGACTCCAGCGATGTCAGCCATGGAGTGTTGGAGAGCATTGAGCGGACTGTGGGTGTCCGTGATGTTTTGTAGGTGGTCCGGGATGGAACTCAGACACCCACAAATGGAATCAACTTTGGCCGCCAGGCTGTCAAACCCCACCCGCACCTGATGAGCTATTTCCTGCTGGACCTCTAACACACGTCGTTGGAATGCCAGGTGTGGGTCCGGGAGGTCCTGGGAGACAGCCGTGGTGGTAGGTGCTTGCTGCTGTGTGGTTTGTGCAGGGGGTGGGGTTTGCACGATGCTGCTGGGTTGCCCTGCAGATGGGGTGCTGATGGAGTCTAGCAGCTGTTGGAGGATGTCCGTGTTGATGGTGGCGAATTCCTCCTCTTCATCGGTGAAGAGTGGGACAGGCTGCTGCTCAGGAGGTGATGTTTCTCCCTCTGCAATGTAAAGGGGAGATGCAGTTTAACTGTGTGTTTCTTATGTGATCATGCATTGGATGAGTTTACAAGCAGACTGCATAACAATGTACATTGTGACTGTTTGGGAGGAGCTGCCTATTTGTTGCAGGATGTTGACGTTTTCTACTATATCACGGATATGAGGTTGTACTTGTACATTGTCATCTGACAGGTTACAGCTATGACAAATGTGATTGTACAATTTATACACACAAGCGGCACCAGTTGTGTCCTCTGTTCAGTTGTGAAGGTGATGCAGTTTGTCCCACATTGTAGTCAATGTTGATGAGTTTCTGTTTTTATGTGTGTGCGCTGCATTGTGGGATACTCGCCCATGCAGCTTTGGTTTTACTACCCCTTATCCCTTTCAGGCAGTGAGCCTTCACTTCTGTGCATTTACAATGCTGAGATGTTGCAGGCTGGGGTAAATATGTGTCTTGGTCAGAGTTGGGACACTTGTGCATTGTTTTTCAGTAGATGTCTTGTTTACCTCATGGGTTGTATGTACACGAGGATGTGTCAGAGTGTGACCTGCTCCTTTAGGGATGTGGTCCACACTCAGTCACCTCAGTGACGTGGCCTGCACCATGTTGTGATGTTTGGGGTGCAGGCATGCTATTCATCATGCACTGTCACTTGCCTTGTCAGTGTGGCTCACAGACTCGCACCTTTGCTGTTGATGGAGCAGGGAAAATAAAAAATGTAACCCCTAACAAATTTTATAAATTATTAATAAAATGTTCGTTTAAATGTATTAATCAACACTGTATGTGTGGGAATGGTAATATGCCAATGTATGTGCTAAATAATCTATTAATGGATGTCCGTGTGTCTAATTATAACGTAAAAATAAATGCGTACTAATAAAAATAAATGCATGTTGTTGTGCTTCATAGAAATAAAATGTGTCGTTGCAAAAACAAATAGTGATGGTAAGTAAGGAACAGCTTAAGTGTTGCTTTCTGCTAGGTAACAACTAATTGGGGTACGTAGACGGGAGGGAAACGAAAGGGATATTTTTCTCTATTTTAATTATGTTTTGTTTGCCTCAAATTAGTGCTTCTAAAGTATAACCGAGTGGCGATATAAAATGGCCGCCAGTGGGAAGATGTGCGCAGGCGCAAGGGGACACGTGGTACGGGATGAAATTGGAGAAATCCGGAACCTCGTGATGTCTCTGAGAGGCTAGGATGCAAGAAATGGTCAAGGCTGGTGTGACCTAATTGAACTGATAGTGTGCCATGATGATCAGCAGAGAGCCCGTGGGAAACAAGTCTAAGAGAAAGGACAATGACTGCGGAGTTCTCGAATGTGTCAAAAGAAGTTACAAATGAACTGATCGAATCGGATGGAAATGTTTAAGCGTATGGGAAAGGAAATGATCCAAGGACCCTTGAATCCAAGAGAACTTGATTAAAGAATGAATAAGCTGACATGCATGGACCAATGAAAGAAAAGCGTGATATTAATGTTGCAACAATTAGTTAGCAAAGTTAGAATTAGGGTATAAGAGGGCCTACTCTTAGTGGGAGGGGGTGAGTTCCAGTGCAGAGAATTGATGTCAGTCGTGGTTGCAGTCACAGTCAGGAGAGGAGTTGAAGAGTCGTGTTGGTGACTTCCAGTGCTGGGTGGTCCTGATCGATCCCTTACTGAGCGGGAGAGATGCTGAAAGACTGTTAGAGGAGACGGGTTGCAGGTAGCTGATGCTGACGAGCTGAAGTTGCTGTTGCTGTCTTAATTTTACAGTTGAGTATGAGAATCAGGCTATTTCTAATTCCTAACTTAGGTTAGAAATCATTAGGCTAAATTAGGAAGCTAGGCAGGTAATTAGGGTTTTTGGCTTCATGACAAAATTTCCTTTCTGCAATAAATTGATTATGCTTAATAAAAATTGTGAATTTAAGAATGAATAATTGAATAAAGTATTAAAATTCTTTTCATGCTTTAAAATTTATATAAAATTTAAGATTCTTTAAACCCAAAATGACTCAGTGGTTATTTTCCTAAATGATTGTGACATAAGTAATTGGTTATTGTGATTCAGCTGGTCTTAATCACTATGAACTAATTTCTTAAATGAATGATTCATCGACAAACAATGAGCAGGAATATCTTAAGAAATAACTAAAAGAAAGTGACTAATTAAGGTAATAAGATATCCTGGCTCTTCCAGCGGTACATAAAAAGGTGTTCTCCATTTAGTTCTCATGCTTCTCCTGGGAGTACAGAATTTCATAAAGGTGTAAAGGAAAATCCAGGAGTGTGCGTGTGTGTTAGGCGATGTTTATGGGCCCCATCGTCATGAGGATATGAGAAATATAGTTTGCCCCTGGATGACCTATAAGTAACCTAGGAGGAGAATAGTTTTTATTGTACGCGCTGCATCAGATTTCTTGGTAGCAGAGTTATGGTTTTCTATAGATTAGTTTAGTGATTATTGTTTATTGATTATTGATTATTTTTTGATGACTAACACTATATGTTGAGTCACGTTATGTTATATGTAAGTTTTCACGCTTCTGGGATGTAGGAAGTGGAACACGTGTGACAAGAGAAGTCACATGGAATTTGGTACACGGTCTGAATTCATTTTGGTTATAACGCAGGTTGTGTTATGTTAGGGATTTCGGTGTGAAAAGTGTGTAAATGAAATAGCAAATCACGTTTACTTGTGAAACTTTGGCCTTAATTCTCAGGAGCCTAGTCTCCACATGTGTCTTATCCCCAGAGAAACGAGTAAATTGTTTGTTTGAAAGAAGGGTAAGGTAGAGGGAAGTGCTACTTTATCGGCGAGAGTAAATAATTCTGTGGTAGGGTAGAGGTAAGCGCTGCCTACTGGAAAAGCAGGATTCTTGTGTAAAAGGACAAAGCTGTCACTTTGTTTAGCGAATCAGACTATGGAATTGTTTATTTGTTGTAACTAACAAAGAAAATAGCGAAAAGAAAAAATTGCCGATAAATTTTGTAAAGGAGGGGTAAAGAGTAGAAGTGACGTGGAAAAGTGCCGCGCTAGGATTGGTTAGTGCACTAGTCACGTGAATACAGAGCAGGAGTGACGTAGAAAAGTGCCGCGCTAGGATTGGTTGGTTCGCGGACGGTGGGAATTGTTCTGATTGGTACGTTAGTGTGAATCGCGCTGTAATTGGTCGAAGTTCCGTACACAGAAACAGCGTTAGAGTAAAGAGAAAACAAATAGAAAACATGCCGTATTACGAGTATGAAAGGGAGAGAACGTCATGGACGACGAAATTGAAGAATTTCTTTAAGAAAGACAAAAAGGTTGTGACTAGAGAGGGACAAGTAATTCCTCCGCCGAAATCAGCAGCTTCACATATGATGCTGAAATATGGATATCATACGTGCATATGGTTGGACAATTGGGTAAAATATACAAAGAATGATGGAGCATTGGCTTTTCCTGAAAATGGTTCTTTTAATGTAGCGGTTTTACGGAATCTAAGAGAAAAAATGTTTAAATTGGAACCTAGACCTAGACCGACACAGTTTGAGGCTTTAACAGAATGGGAAGATGAGATGTACGAGCGAGAAAGGTTCAGAGGAATGAAAGGTTATGAGTTTGTGCCCGGAAGATTGTGGGGAATGAATCATGAGGACAGAATAAAACGATGGAGATGTGCTAACATGACAGGAGGTTTGTTTCCAGCTTTTACAGTTGAGGAGGGGACAAAGAAAAAACGGACTGAGAAAAAGAAACATATAGAGAGAGAAAAGTATATGCATGAGAGCGAAACGGATGACGAGTTGCTGGAAGATATTTTAAATAGAAATCCACCTCCGTATCAGCAGAGTTCTACAGTGGTGACACCAAATGCGCCACCAATAGAGACTATGCGAAATAAAAGTCCGGAAAAGAGAAATGAAGTAAATAGGTCACAAGAACAAATGAGAGCTTCTCAAAATGAGGGAATAGAAAGCGACAATGCAAGTGAATTGGCAAGGACAACAAAAGAACTAACTGAGAAAATTAGAGAATTAACGAAAAATATGGAAGCAGTTACTGTGCCTGTAACAATAGGTCCAGTAATACCAGTTTTTGAGAATCAGAAAATTGATGAGCGATCCTTGGTGATTCCCTTGAGTTCACAATTTCAGAGAGAAAAGGAAAGAATGGAAACAAGTCCAGGTACAAGCAATTTGGCTAGTGTTTACAGACCAAGTCCACCTGAAAATTTGACAGTAAATGAGTGTAACGGTAGGAAAATACCTATGGTAACTGAATCTGCAACAGTGACACCTGAAAAGAGTGGAAATTGGACAGAAATAAATAGTACTCCCATAGGTCCGACTCCTGATGAGTTAAATGAGTGGATGAAAGCTTTTAAAATAAAAGAAACGGAAGAAAAACCATTAGATGTGATCAGATTGAAAATTGACATGGAAGAATTAATACTAGGAACGATTGGTACTGAAAAGATAAAAAATTATCAGGATGATGAAATAATGTTTCTGTGCAAAAGTATAACATGGAGGGCAAAGAATTTACATGACAAACTAGAAGAAGTGGCTAGTGAGATTGGAATAGATTTTGCAAAAGTAAAAACATTGCAGAAACCATACAGAGTAGATTTTTGTGAAAAAGATATTGAAAATTTGAATACAGCAGGAAGGCTGACACAGATAAAAGAGTTGATTGTTTTGTTGAGAAAATGGGGTGATGTGGACAGATGGAAGGTTAGATGGACAAAGAAGAATGAGAAAAGTATAGACAAAGGTTCATTGGCTTTTATGATAACAGAAAAAGAACCTGTTGTTAAAGAATACCCTATGAGAGAAACTCCAGGTGGTAGTTACGTGCATGTTCCATGGACTAGGCAGGACATCCTGTCATTTACAAATGACTTTCCAAAACTAAGAGAGAAGCCAGTTGAATGGTACCGACAGGTAGAAAGGTTTGTAAAGGTCTCAAAAGTGTTGTGGATAGATTTGGATGGATTGTTTGACATAGTGGTACCAACGGATCTGTGGTCAGAATGTAAGATTACAGTTGACTGGCCAACTACAGAATATCCAAGAGATCCTAAGACAGGAGCTCCAGGACCAGATGTGATGAAGAAATACGACAAGGTGATTACCTTTTTGAAGAATAAGATTCCTCCCAAAGAGACAGATTGGGTTAAGATTGATAGAACTACACAGGAAAGTAAGGAGTCTGTACATGCATATTATGAGCGTTTGTTATTGGTTTTCAAGCAGTATAGCGGTTATGAGGAATTGAGTGAAAAGGACATGAGTCATTTTGTATACCGATTTGTGTTTGGCCTGAAACAAGAAATAAGCGATATGATTAAGCAACATATGATAAACTGGCAGAATGGAAGTGTAGATGAGGTGCTGAGGTATGCTAAGTATTGTAGTGATGAAATAGAGAGTAAACAGCGTAAATTGAAAGAAAAGGCAATGTGGGCACAAGTGAAAGTGGCAGAGAAACAAGAAGCCCAATTGGACAATAATAATGGAAACGAATCAGGACAGAATAAGATGCGACCAAACATAGGTAAAGGAAAAGGACAAGTGAGTCTAGAAGAGGCAAAGAAGAAATGGCCATGTCATAATTGCGGAAAATTAGGGCATTGGAGAAATGAGTGTAAGTTCCCACCTAAACCTAATCCGGAACATCAATCATTAACTCCACAGGTGCAGAATGAGGTAGTTGTTCAACAAAGTCAGGTGCCACAACCACCACTTCCCAACACTGTTAACCAGCAAAGATACAGTACAGAAACAGGATTCTACGGAGGAGAGCAGGTAACACAGTTGCCGCGAGCAGCTAACATTTCTCAGTATTGGTTGCGTCAGAGTGAGGATGACCCGGATGAAAGTTTCTGACGGTGCGCAGGAGAGGGGAAAGAGTGTGTGCTTGGCGCAACTCTAGAGGTAGATCAGTCTGGTCCCTTTGTGGATGGAGAAGTGAATGGTGCAAACGTAACATTCCTTGTCGATACTGGAGCTACCCGTTCTACTGTTAGATCAGTGGAAATTCCGAACCTTCCTCTCTCAGGTGAATACATCCAAGTGGTAGGAGTAGCCAATCAGCAGATTAAAACCCCACTTACTGAATTGGTAGAAGTAAAAATTGGTTCTTTTAGCAAAATGCATAAATTTGTAGTGTGCGATTGTAGTCCTGTAAATCTTTTAGGTCGTGACCTTTTGTGTAAAATGAATTGCACAATTTATTGTACGCCAGATGGAATAGGTTTTCAGACTTCAGATGAAGATGTTTTGTACAAAGTAACTTTGATGAATCAAGAACCTGAAACGAATGGTTTGTTTCCTGCATTTGATGCAGAAAAACTTCCAGAAGAACTAAAAAGTGCTGTAAAAGAAAGTGTGTGGGATTTTACAGGAGAAGACATTGGGTTAATGAGAGAAGTTGATCCTGTAAAAGTGACAGTGAAAGAAGGGATAATTTATCCAAACACGCCACAGTACAAATTAACTCCAGAAATAATTGAAGGAATAACTCCTGTGATAAATAAGATGATTGAACAGGGAATTCTGAAAGAGATCATGAGCAGTCCATGTAATTCACCTATTATGGGACTGAAAAAGCCAAATGGAACATATAGAATAGTACAGGATTTGAGAAAGATAAACAAAATAGTTGTACCATGTTGTCCAATAGTGCCAAACCCTGCAGTGATTCTATATCAAATCCCGCATGAAGCTGAGTGGTACACTGTGATAGATTTGTGTCACGCATTTTTCTCTATTCCTTTGCATCCAGATAGCCAGCCATTATTTGCATTCCGTTTCGGAGAGCGTATTTTGGCATGGTGCCGAATTCCGCAGGGGTATACAGAAAGCCCCTCAATTTTTAATCAGATTCTAAAGAAATCTCTGGAAGATTTGAAGATGCCAGAAAAATCAGTGATGGTGCAGTATATCGATGACCTATTGGTGGCATCGAAAACCAAAGAAGCATGTGTAAGTGACACAATTGCTTTACTGAACCATTTGGAGAAAAGAGGACATAAAGTGTCTCCTTCAAAATTACAGTTTTGTCAGAAAGAAGTCCAGTATTTAGGGCATAAAATTGAGAAAGGAGTGCGGAAAATAGCGACAGAAAGAGTAAGAATGATTCAAGGAATGAGAGCACCAATGACTCAAAGAGAGGTAAGAATGTTTTTGGGAATGGTTGGATATTGTCGACAGTGGATAAGTGGATTTTCTTTGATTGCAAAACCCTTACAAAAATTGACAAAGAAAGATGTAAAAGACCCTTTTGAGTTAAACAAAGAAGAAATGAAATCTTTCAAAGAATTGAAAAAGAAACTGTGTGAGGCCCCTGCTTTAGGCATGCCTGATTATGAGAAGGATTTTGAGTTGTACTGCAGTGAAAGAGATGGATGTGCATTTTCAGTACTGGTACAAAAACACGGGACCATGAAGAGGCCAATCGCTTACTTTTCAGCTGTTCTAGATCCTATAGCAAAAGCATTGCCTGGATGTCTGAAAGCGGTTGCTGCTACTTGTGTAAGTCTGGAACAAAGTGAAGGTATAGTGATGGGGTATCCACTGAGAGTATATGTTCCCCATTCAGTAGAAATTCTTTTGACAAGAACAAAAACACAGTACATGACACATAGTCGGCTGACTAAGTACGAAAAAGTCATCTTGAGTGCTGAAAATGTGACCATAGATAGATGCATAAATGTAAATCCTTCTACATCATTGCCGGATGAAGAGAGTATAATTGAACAAGACGAAGTAGATCATGATTGTCTGAATGTGCTGGAATATTGCACAAAACCAAGAGCTGACATAAAAGATGAACCCTTAAAGGAATCGGATTATGTCATGTTTGTAGATGGTTCATGTTTACGCACAAAAGAAGGAGTGTTAAGCGCAGCTTACGCAGTATGCACAGTGGCAACTGTGATGGAAGCGTCTTGTCTGAAAGGAGTTAGGTCTGCCCAAGTTGCGGAACTAATTGCTTTGATTCAAGCATGTAAATTGGGGAAAAATGTACGAATCACGATTGTGACCGATAGCCAATATGGTTTCGGCATCGTACATGACTTTGGTCAGATTTGGTCACAAAGAGGATTTTTGACATCTGCAGGAACACCTATCAGAAATGGAGAGTATGTTAAAAAACTGCTTGAGGCGATACAGTTGCCTAAACAAATAGCTGTAGTGAAGTGCAAGGCGCATAAGAAAAACGAAGACTACATAGCGGTCGGCAATAATTATGCTGATGAGATCGCTAGATATTGTGCGGAAAACATGGCGTCCCTGAACAAAAATAGAGAAAGGGAGCATGTCTCTTGTCCTTTGCTTTTCACTAATACTGTCGAAACATGGGATGAAGTAAGGCAGTTACAAGAAACAGCAAGAGATGAGGAAAAAGATTACTGGATAAAAGCAGGATGTAGAAGACAGGAAAATAATGGTGTGTGGGTATACAGAGATGAAAGACCAGTTATGCCTGATAGCATGATTGCAGACATGGCACGGATGTACCATGGACAAGCTCATATTGGGAGAGATGCAATGATCAGACTTTTTAGACAGACCTGGTATAACCCAAAATTCAGAGCCATTGCTGAAAGTCTTTGTCAAAGATGTCTTATTTGTCAACAGTTTAACCCAGGAAGAAAAACCGTAGTGAGTCTAGGAACAATAGGACGAGAAGGAGGTCCATTCACAAGAATACAGATGGACTTTATTGAGATGCCCCCTAGTAACAGATTAAGATATGTTCTAGTGGTCGTCTGTTTGTTCTCTCGTTGGGTGGAAGCATACCCCACAAGAAGGAATGATGGAACAACGGTGGCAAAACTTATGCTGCGAGAGTTCATTCCAAGGTATGGTTTTCCAGTCACGGTTGAGACAGATAGAGGAACACATTTCCAAAATGAGTTGATCCAATTGATTTGTGAAGCTCTGAGTATTAAACAAAAACTACATTGTGCTTACAGACCAGAGGCTTCTGGGGTAGTAGAGCAGATTAATGGAACAATTAAAAACAGATTAGGAAAAATGTGTCAAGCTACAGGACTCAAATGGCCGGATGCACTGCCTCTTGTTCTGATGACCATCAGAAGCATCCCTGAAAAGAAAACGGGACTCAGTCCTCATGAGATGATCATGGGACGAGCAATGAGACAAGCACACGTACCCGTCAACAAGTTATTAACTATAACTGATGATCTAGTACTGGATTATTGCAAGGGACTGGCTGATGTGGTGCATTCTGTGTTTCATCAGGTTGGACCGGATGCGACCACTCTTGAAAGAAAACCAGCCCACGACTTGAATCCAGGAGACTGGGTCCGCATAAAAGTCCACAAGAGAAGAAACTGTCTAGTTCCGCGTTGGGATGAGCCAAGACAGGTAATCCTAGTGACAACGACTGCTGTCAAGTGTGCAGGAGTGAAGAACTGGGTTCATGCCAGCCACACAATCAGAATTCCAGAACCTACAGATCGACATGTGAGTCGGCGTCTGGAAGTGTGGGATAAAAGTTTAACGGCTGGGACAACCAAGATAAAAGAAAGGGTGCCAGAACTTGAAGATCGACCTGAAAGTCGACATCTGGAAACCCCAACTGCAAGTACCTCTAGAGAAGAAGAGGAAGAAGAAGAAGAAGAAAGAAATTCAGAAATTCCAGAATTTGAAGATCGACCTGTAAGTCGACATCTGGAAATATCTGACACAACTTCAGACTCTGATGATTCAATTGAAAACCGTAAAGAATTCCTAAGGAAAACTTGGGGTTATAAACCAATTAGAGAAGAAACTGAGCAAGAAATTGAGTTAGATGAACAACCAGGTACAAGTTATGGTGGAACTCCTTCAGAAACAATATTAATAGATGAAGTAGGGAAAGAAGTACACAAAAGGTTAGAAAATCGAGAAGAACCCCGAGGAGCAATAGGGATAGATAGAGAAACAGGAGAACAGGGAAATTTAGAAACAGAAAAGGAGAAAAACACCAAATCGGAAGAACCCCGAGGAGGGACAGTAATAAGGGAAAACAAAAAGGAGAAGACAGATCCACCAGTAGGAGATGACGAGATTATAAGTTTCAAAATAAGAGACAATAGTGAAACAGTTGAAACAGAAACAGAAGAAAGTGGAGGAGAGGAAAAAGCAAAGACTGAATCAAGAAAAAGAAATTGGAAATCGGAAAGAGAAGAAAGAGAAGGTGAGGTCAAAAGGCCAAGAAAAGGAGATAATTGGCCCAACAGCTATGTAAGAAAATTGAGATATAGAATAATAAGAGCGGAAGACGAAGGTGCTGAACAAGTAAATGAAGTAACAAGTCAAAAGGAACAAGAAAAACCCAGTGGAAAAAGATTACAAAAGTCCAAAAGGACAAAGAAAGTGAATTCAAAATTTAAGTCACCTGAGTGGCTGTATATTGCACTAACTGATTACAAAGAAGAAGAAGAAAACACTCACGGAAACCAGAGACTGAGAAGTCGGATGGGAAAAGGTGAGATGCAACAAAACTGAAGTGAAGACTTATAGTGCTTCTGCCGGACGTGACAATTTTACTGGATGTGACAAATCACCGGATGTGACAACGAAAGAATTCTGGAGAGAATTAAAGAAAGTACCAAGCAAAGACTTTTTGAAAGCAGAGTGGCATCTAAGTCATTTCTGAGGTGTAGTGACACAATTTTCTGAAACTTAACAAATAGAAAAAGAAAAATGGAAAATAATGAGAGTAGAAGAAATAAATGTGAATTTATAAAAAGATGGTGCAAAATGTGCTGTTTTTGTACAGGGTTATTAATGACCATATGGATAGTTTTAGCAATCACAATTCCTATTAGTGTAGCTGTGATAGAAGCAAAAAATGATACTAAACCAGAAAAAGAAACTAATAGTAAAGAACCAGTTGTTTTAAGAAGTAGTGCAGAGTTGCATAAGGATAAGTCAATAACTGATTTTTCAAAGAATGTTTTCACAAAATTGTTGTATGAGTATGTAGAGACAATGGACGTTAAAGATTGTTATGTTTGTATGCAGTTGCCTGCATCAGTATCCGAAGGTGTGACTTATCATCACCTACCTTTGACTTATGGAATAACATGTAGTGTAATAGCAAGTTTATTTTATAAAACAGGTAGATTAGAATCTTATTATACTGATATAGATAAGATTTTTGCAAACATTCCAGTAGTACCAGAACTTAACAAAGTAAAACCAGCAAAGGTTTTAGGAGAATTCTTTTAGAACATAGAAAATTAACGTTAGAAGAAATAGTTAGTAACAACCTTACCTGTGAGTTAAAGAAAGAAGAAAAGGTATTTTTAGATATGGTTGAAGAAAGAAGAATGAAATTTCAAAAAGAAGCAATAAAAGAGGAAGGAAAACGCTTATGGACGTTTGAGGAAGGAAATCATGAAGGGAAAAAGATAAATGCAGCAATGACTTTAGACTGGCCACAAACAGGAAAGTTGTGCATTAGGAGAAATAAGACAGTCTATGACAATTACTTTGTAGGTTCCAGTATCTGCCATGACAATTATCAAATTCTGGGAGGTTGGGGATTCAAAGGTGGAAAGGACCCAATATTTCCAGGTATCTATTATGTTTGTGGGAATAGAGCTTATTACAGGTTACCGGACCATTGGTATGGAACTTGTTATGTAGGCCTGGTCTTTCCAAAAATTTTTCACATGGACAGAGAAGAAAAGGGAACATACAAGATGATTAATAGATTTACACGTAGAAAGAGGGAAAGTTTTTCAGAAATTGTAGGGGATATTTTTGGAGCATTGATACCAGCAGTGGGAATATCTTTGAATGCATTTAAAATTCGGAAGTTATCCACAGTAGTAGATCGTTTATCTACAGATACTGCGGGAGGGTTCTTAATGGTAAATACCGAAATGGTTGCCATGAGAGCTATGGTGATGCAAAATCGGCTTGCCCTTGATATTCTTTTGGCAAAAGAGGGTGGAGTCTGTGGAATGTTGAAAGTCCAACATTGTTGTACTTACATTCCTGATAACAGTGAAAATATACAGAAGTATATTACAAATATTACAAGTTTGCACAAAGAATTAGTTCCACTGGAGGTTGAAAGTGTTTTGGGAAAACTTGGTAGAGGGTTTTCCTCAGTAGCGAATTGGTTAACTAGGATGAGTAGACTAGTGATAGGGAAAGTTATAATAGTAGCAACTATAGTAATATTATTAGCCATGATGTTGAAAATAGTAATAACATGTATAAAGAGAAAAGTAAGACAGAATAAGATAAGAAGAAATAACAGAATAATGAGAGAAAGAGAGAGAGAAATGGGTGAAATTGAGTTGGAGAAAATGAAAGAAAGCATGTATAAAGAGACTAAAAGGCAAGATGAAGAAGAAACAGATGTATAAATAACAGAAAGCAAAGGATGAAAGACATGCTGCCTGAAAAGAAGTATGACTTGGGTTTTATGTGGTGATTTAAAAATCACCAAAGGGGGATTGATGGAGCAGGGAAAATAAAAATTTAACCCCTAACAAATTTTATAAATTATTAATAAAATGTTCGTTTAAATGTATTAATCAACACTGTATGTGTGGGAATGGTAATATGCCAATGTATGTGCTAAATAATCTATTAATGGATGTCCGTGTGTCTAATTATAACATAAAAATAAATGCGTACTAATAAAAATAAATGCATGTTGTTGTGCTTCATAGAAATAAAATGTGTCGTTGCAAAAACAAATAGTGATGGTAAGTAAGGAACAGCTTAAGTGTTGCTTTCTGCTAGGTAACAACTAATTGGGGTACGTAGACGGGAGGGAAACGAAAGGGATATTTTTCTCTATTTTAATTATGTTTTGTTTGCCTCAAATTAGTGCTTCTAAAGTATAACCGAGTGGCGATATAAAATGGCCGCCAGTGGGAAGATGTGCGCAGGCGCAAGGGGACACGTGGTACGGGATGAAATTGGAGAAATCCGGAACCTCGTGATGTCTCTGAGAGGCTAGGATGCAAGAAATGGTCAAGGCTGGTGTGACCTAATTGAACTGATAGTGTGCCATGATGATCAGCAGAGAGCCCGTGGGAAACAAGTCTAAGAGAAAGGACAATGACTGCGGAGTTCTCGAATGTGTCGAAAGAAGTTACAAATGAACTGATCGAATCGGATGGAAATGTTTAAGCGTATGGGAAAGGAAATGATCCAAGGACCCTTGAATCCAAGAGAACTTGATTAAAGAATGAATAAGCTGACATGCATGGACCAATGAAAGAAAAGCGTGATATTAATGTTGCAACAATTAGTTAGCAAAGTTAGAATTAGGGTATAAGAGGGCCTACTCTTAGTGGGAGGGGGTGAGTTCCAGTGCAGAGAATTGATGTCAGTCGTGGTTGCAGTCACAGTCAGGAGAGGAGTTGAAGAGTCGTGTTGGTGACTTCCAGTGCTGGGTGGTCCTGATCGATCCCTTACTGAGCGGGAGAGATGCTGAAAGACTGTTAGAGGAGACGGGTTGCAGGTAGCTGATGCTGACGAGCTGAAGTTGCTGTTGCTGTCTTAATTTTACAGTTGAGTATGAGAATCAGGCTATTTCTAATTCCTAACTTAGGTTAGAAATCATTAGGCTAAATTAGGAAGCTAGGCAGGTAATTAGGGTTTTTGGCTTCATGACAAAATTTCCTTTCTGCAATAAATTGATTATGCTTAATAAAAATTGTGAATTTAAGAATGAATAATTGAATAAAGTATTAAAATTCTTTTCATGCTTTAAAATTTATATAAAATTTAAGATTCTTTAAACCCAAAATGACTCAGTTGTTATTTTCCTAAATGATTGTGACATAAGTAATTGGTTATTGTGATTCAGCTGGTCTTAATCACTATGAACTAATTTCTTAAATGAATGATTCATCGACAAACAATGAGCAGGAATATCTTAAGAAATAACTAAAAGAAAGTGACTAATTAAGGTAATAAGATATCCTGGCTCTTCCAGCGGTACATAAAAAGGTGTTCTCCATTTAGTTCTCATGCTTCTCCTGGGAGTACAGAATTTCATAAAGGTGTAAAGGAAAATCCAGGAGTGTGCGTGTGTGTTAGGCGATGTTTATGGGCCCCA
Source organism: Calotriton arnoldi (assembly GCA_963921515.1). Taxonomy (NCBI): domain Eukaryota; kingdom Metazoa; phylum Chordata; class Amphibia; order Caudata; family Salamandridae; genus Calotriton; species Calotriton arnoldi. The sequence goes on from CAWUFW010004151.1 coordinate 953,000, forward strand.
TCGTCATGAGGATATGAGAAATATAGTTTGCCCCTGGATGACCTATAAGTAACCTAGGAGTAGAATAGTTTTTATTGTACGCGCTGCATCACTGTGTACTGTACATATGCATGTGTTTGTTGCAAGATTAGTTATGTGTGAGTAGGGCCCCCTTTAGGCGCATTGGCTACTAAGGCCTACTTGCTGTTTCAATGTGTGCTGCACTATGCTGTACACATGTGCATCCAGGTAGCTTTGTCTATTGTGATTTGTCTTGTGTGCATGTCGTCAGTGATGATTTGTCTTGCATGCATTGCTTACTGCCTTCCTGTTCGCTTACCCGTTGTGAGTATGGTGCTGCATGAGTTTCTATTGTTGTTGCTGGCTGGACAGACAGTGTCAACACCCATTACCCTCAACGTTGACCCCATGTGTGGTGTGTAAGTGGGCCTGGATTTGATGGATGTGGATTCCCTAATGCATATTTGTGGTGCTCAGGCCTTGTCCCCGCCACCCTCCCAACAGATGCAAATGGCAGGGTGATGTGTGTTTGGGTATGTGCCACGCAGCTGGTCACATGGATGATACAAGCTGTCCTGGTTACGAATATTCAATGCATGGCTTTGCATGTGGGTGATGACAACCATGACTGCATCTTTGTTCACTGACACAGTTGACTTACCAAACAGATAGGTTTACATGCACATAATGGTGTAATGAGCAACTCACACCAGGACTGATGTGGAATGGTGTTTTCTGAATGGCAGATGTGTACACTTGAGAGTGGAGGTGTGCAAATCGACCTAAGGAGTGAGTGTGCCATTTTGCTAGTTGTCATTATTTGTTGCAACTTTGCTATCCTTGCTTGTTGTCATACTTTGGTTGCCTTACTTCTTTACAGGGACATTGTAGTTCTGTGAGTCTGGCACACAGACAAGTCATGCAGTACAGATTTGGTTGACACATTCCTGATATGTATTGTCCCCACACTGTGGTGTTGTAGGCATAGTCCCCCTGCTCATTGTATTACATCGCCTTTTGAGTGCACTCTGCTGTTTGTGTGCATTGTGGGATATGCACCTTGGGGCCATTTGGCTGCATAATCAGTTTGTTGTGGCATTGCATGTGTTTCTGGTATGCAAAATCACTAGATGGTTTCTCACTTGGTGTACACACAGTGACAGCTCACAGTGGGAGTGCTGCAGGGCGGTGGTGCGGGCGGTGGTGCGGGGCGGGGAGGGGCAGGATGGGGGTTAGTGGAGTTGGACACACGACAGGCTGGAGTTAGGTGAGTAAATGAATGATTTGAACTATTTACCTTGCACTTGATGCATCGCCGAGTTTGCGATGCAGCAAGCGCAAGGTAAATAGTTAGGATTATTTATTTACTTGCCTAACTCCAGCCTGTCGTGTGTCCAACTCCACTACTCCCATCCTGCCTCTCCCCACCCCGCACCACCGCCCCACACCACCGCCCGCACCACCGCCCTGCAGCACTCTCACTGCAAGCCGTCACTGTGTACACAGGACTGCATCTCATGGGCAAGCAGGCGGACACATTTACTGGAGATGTGGCAGGATGTCTACATGGCCCCCGTTCCTCAACAGCACGCATATACAAATCAGCTGCACAGGGCCGCATCTCTCTGATACTATAAATGAGGATGCACTCTGTGTGTGTGACTGATCATGTGCATGAGTGGGCATGCCACCACCAATGTCAGCAGACATGCAGCATTGTGCACATGTGTCTGCGTTGTGTGCAGGATTGTGTATGTGCAGTTGTGTCCCCCTTGATGCACATGCACATTCTTGCACACAACTCCGACATACGGGCACATGCATATGCATGGTGTTGAGGCAATGGTGCCATTTTGACAGCCTGCCGCATCTCCAATCAATGTGGGCCTTTGCTCTTTCACGTAGCCCTTATTTTGTGGTCTGATATGATACTTGGACTATATTTGTTTGACTTTTCTGTGCACATTTCCAGGTCTGTGAGCCCACCAATATGTGTCTTGCAATGTATTGGTTGAGTAGGGTGATATGTGTCTATGCCACGAGGGCCAAGGGGATCCGGGACATGATCCGCAGTCATTGTGGGTGTGCACTGCGATATATTTAATTGTGCATGAGTGCCATTGGGCCCATCTCCCCCCGTCCCCCCAGTCCCTGGTTGGTACTCACCCTGTTGCTGTTGTGTCTGGTCATGTTGAGCAGTATCCTGTCCCGGAACTCCAACCACTGTCTCCTCGCTGATGACTTGGGACACCTGTTCCTCCAACGCATCCAGCTCCTCCTGTGGCGCTGGACTCCCACCTCCAGTCTGCATTGCTGCTTTCAGGTTGGCTGCAAGTTTCAGCTTGGTCTTGCGCTTCACATCATGCCAGCGCTTCTTGCAGTCATCCACTGTCCTCCTCACCTCTCCGACAGCATTCACCTTGGCCACGATGGACTGCCATATTGCATTTTTGGTTGCCAATGACACAGTGGAGGTGACAAAAAGTTGTTGTTGGTGTTCGGTCACCTCCGCAATGAGGACCTGGTTTTCCTGCTGACTGAACCACGTCTTCCTCTTCCTCTTCTCCTTGTCCTTCCCCTGGGTCTCTGGCTGGTCCTCCTGGGTGATTGTGGGGTTGTTGTTGGCCTCTGTGCTGGGTCCAGCTTCCTCCATGCTTCGTCTCAAATGTTTCTTCTTTCTTCATTGAGCTGACGAGCTCGTGGAAGAAGCACCCGCGCGCCAGTGAGAGGTACTTGACCTGATGCAATGTTTGGCAGCCTACTCAGCAAACATTCAGCTGACGATCTCGTGGAAGAAGCACCCGCGCGCCAGTGAGAGGTACTTGACCTGATGCAATGTTTGGCAGCCTACTCAACAAACCCCAAATTTGAAGCCTGTAAACTCTACTGATGACGGTTAAAGAACCAGAAACAGGTGTCTAGAGATCAGCGCTATCTGCGCCAACTCTGGCGAAACACTCGTAATACTTTAGCAAAGCAAGCAACATGAGACTGCATTTACCAGAATGCCAGGGGCGAACCTTGCTGGGGGGTGAAGCGGTGTGCTCCCCCCCCTTTTCCTACCTCCACAATCAGGACCTGGTTTTCCTGCTGACTGAACCGCGTCTTCCTCTTCCTCTTCTCCTTGCCCTTCCCCTGGGTCTCTGGCTGGTCCTCCTGGGTGTTTGTGGGGTTGTTGTTGGCCTCTGTGCTGGGTCCAGCTTCCTCCATGCTTCATCTCAAATGTTTCTTCTTTTTTTTTTGTGTTTGGGCTGCATAGCGGGCGTTTTATAGTGATGTTTTTCCGTCTAACGTGAAAAAAGGTGCGCTGACGCTAATTAGCGTGCCGTTCCTGGGCGCTAATTGGCCCATCGCCACTTTTTTCACGCTAGCGTGATGCTTTTTATCGCCGTGCCGCTAATCTTAACGTCGGACATTTCACCCGGTAGGGGAAACTATCGCCTGTTAGCGGCGTGTTGTGAATACGCCGCTAACACGGCGATAATTTCCTGCGGTACACGGCGATAAGAAAACTCACGCTAACTGAGGTTAGCGAAAGTTTTCGCCATTTGTTGAGAATATCCCCCAGAGAGTGGTGTGGTGGTTGGCTGTAGCCAAGGTATGTTTTTTACATTTGGACAGCGAGGGGAGGTCATGTTATGTGTGGCTTCATTGTTACTCTTCTGCCCCTGCATAGCAGTTGAAAGCAGGGAAAGATGATTTTGAGGGGCGGGGTCTATCATAGATTTAAATTTTGGATAGGTAAAAAGTGAGTTATGGGGGTGCGTTTCACCTCGGGGGTCGTGATTGATATCATAGACAAATCGAGCTTCTCTCTCTTTTCTATTTGATGTCACTCAGACACCCTTGGTGAAAACATGCCTGTAGTTCACTTTTATCCATCTATAATTCAATATATAATACATAATGTGCTGTGTGACTACAAAACACAAGTGCCTTCGACTGTGTGTGCTGCTTTATCCCTGCAGATGGGGTCTCTAGACCTAAAAAAGGTAGTCTTCATCAGTTTGGAGTGCCACAGTTCTATATTTATGCCTTCTAAATCAATTCAAAGTGTCGCATTTATGTCTCAAGGAAAGGCAAAAAGTGATTGTTAGGGTTTCACTCTTTTCTTTTCCCTTCAATTTCCACTCAAATTAGTTAAACCCTAGTGTTTTTTCAGATTTAATTTATTTATATAATTAGATTTATATTGATCAGCAACAGAAGTAGCTCCTGAATTGTCTGCTTGCATTTTCATCCCATATGAGCTTATGAGGGCATAGGTGGACTCCCAATTGGGTTATCTGATCGAATACCCAGACTCACAGTCAATGCATTTAAAAGCCACATTCCAATGGAAAAAGCCTTCAGAAGTCAAGGACTGTTGAAAAGAGCAAAGCTTTCAATCAGCTAAACAATATGGCAGACCACAGTTAAGTTTTTACTGTATACAATTAGAGGAAGAGTCCAACCTCGGTCATGGTGTCTGCAGGTTCTCCAACTTTCACTACCAGTACACTACTTCTGTTTTATTCTGCCCTGCTACACTATACACATTCTGATGGCATCAGTAAGCCCATTGTGCCTGTCGGTGGTAATGGGCAGTAGTGCTAAAACACTGTAGAAACAAACACAATTCTTTAAGCTTCGGCCCTGAGCAGGGTGTGCAACACACTCCAACACAAAGGCTGGACTGAATTTTACATAATAACTCTACTTCAGATATTTAAATTGTTGCATTTGAACACAAGAACAGCAGTTTTAGCGTTTTTTTGGGATACCACTTACTTCAAAACTCAAGAACTGTTTGCTCATCCTTTGAGCCCACCTTAGTAACATTCACCATTAATGCGAAAATTGCAAGACGCCCCAGTACTAGTTTAGATGTGCCCATTTTAGGCTATCGATCAAGATGGCTTATTTCTAAAGACAGTGGTCCCTCAAGATGGCAGCAGTAGGGAAATAGCAAGTATTGCCCTTCTAGAAATCGCAAATATTGCCCCCTTTACATTGATTAATAGAGGCAAAATAGTACTTTTCAAAGGTAGCACAAATCCTTGCACAAGACTTGAGCATGGCTGCAAGAGCTGGGGGACCTTCTGTCGAATGTACACACATTAAAACTAGAGGTGGGCGGGCCACTGAAAATTTGAGCCACACCCAAGCATAAAGCCTGGCTCAGCTCAAGGTCCTGTTGGAAACTCGAGCCCATACCGAGCCAAGCTCTCATGCAACTTCTGCCTGCCATCCTCCCTCTATTCAGGATGAGATGTCATGGCCAGAGCTGTCGACTTTGGGACTGGGGAATCAGGTTTGGGTCTTGTCATTGGTTCAACATGCTGTGATTATGGGCAAATCACTTAATCTCCCCGTGCCTGTAAAAATTATTGTGACCTTATGTAAAGTTACTGGTGATCATGTAAAGCGCTTCAATATCTTTGAGTCAAGTTAACGCTATGTAAAAACTGCAGAAAAATGCACAAAGAGGTAAAAACAAGGTGTTAACATGAAAAAGGACAGAGAAATAGATACCTAATTAGAACAAAGTGGAACCAGAAAACCTATGTTATTTCACCAAAACTCTTTTTCCTTCATTATTGTGTATTAAAGCACTTTTAAATATGTGAGTTCATAATACCAGTTGTACAAAAACCTATTGTGTTTTGTTTAATAGGCAATACTGTTCTAAAATAATCTGGGCCACATAAAGGGTTTACATTACAACAGTCTTGCCTTGTTAGTTCACTAATGGTTCATGTTTAAAAACGATCACTTAATAAGCACTTCTCAGTGCAGTGTTATAATGTGACATAATAATGTCAAAGCTTCCACCTGTTACAGAAATACACTTTTTTGAATTTTAAGAGACTTTATCATATTTTATGTGGGGTTTGTTGTAGGATTTACATAGCACATATTTGAAGGGCTCGGCTCATGCAGGGGCTCTTAGAGCCAGAGCCGAACCTTGGCTCTGCTCTGGCTCAAAAATCCCTGTTAATATGGTGGTTCCCCCCGTCTAATTGATATGGTCCATCCAAAAGGCCGCCGCCCCCAAAATTCGTGTCGCCCGGGAGGTACTGCCCCCCGAACCCCCCTTGCTACACCACTGATTTTCTAAAAGTGAAAGTTTTTAAATAGACTCTTGTATCGCTTTCAGAGTTTCCACGCATTTGCGTTTAGCCTGGACAAGGTCATCCCCTGGGCACCTTTCACTTTCTATTGTGCAGTGGGGGTTTGAGCATATGCTCCTCCTTAAATAATATGGATGATTTCAATCATACAGGTGATTTCCTTGATTAGATTCTGATGAAAAAGAGATGCAATTGTCTTGTATTGTTTTAAAAAAAGTTGCTTTATTATCATTGACATCCTTGTAAATCCAGAAGTCATATTTTTGGTATTCTGGAGGTGCAACAGCCGACACGTGTTTCGCCCTAAATGGTCAATTAGACCAGGGCTTTCTCAAGGCTGTAAAAGATGCAATGTCACAATATGAGTGAAACGTAATTATAGACCCCAAATATCATATTTAATATTTAATATAATTTCTTTAACAACAATACAAGACAATTGCATCTCTTTTTCATCAGAATCTAATCAAGGAAATCACCTGTATGATTGAAATCATACATATTATTTAAGGAGGAGCATATGCTCAAACCCCCACTGCACAATTACAAATACGAGGCTGGACAGGTCCAGTGCCTCGAGCAAAGCTTCTCCATTGATGGACCGTCTCTGTACTTTTGAGCACCTTTCACTTTCTATGAATCTTTAATGCTGCTAAATATCAATTTGTTTTAAAATATATATGATTATCCTTTTGAAAACTATTGGCCATATCATCCTTTCTGACCCATTTGTGGCAATGTAAAATACATTCTTATGTTTTTTTTTTACTAAATGTATTATTGGATCTAATCCTTCCAAGGCACCCTTCAAGTTTCTTGATGTGCAGCACCAGTTAGGCCTTTGACCACAGAGGGAAACGGCCCTGAATCAGACCTCACTAGTGCTTAATTTGTGCCGGTGTTTGCCTGTGCGTGGCACCAGCACCTTTATCTATACACCAGCACATATTTACCCACCACTTGATGGCTCTATGTGCCTTTTTTAGCACAATTACTCACTGGCAATTTAATATATTTTTTTAAAACTAGCAGATAGTTACTGCTTTCACTCGCATTTGGCAGCAGTGGCAGGAGCTGGGGTGGCACCAGCTGCAGTGGACTCCCAAGGAATATTTTGGGCCCTGGCACTTCTTTTTATACAAATTAAGAACTGGACCTCACCCTCCCCAAAAGCAAAGTAACAGACAACTATCCCTTGGCTCAAGAGAGTTTTATACCCACCTAGCCTGAAGGTGACAACAGTTGTAACAATCATTCCACTGGGAAAAAGAGCTTCTCTAATGAATGGGGGTACGTTTTTACCCCAAAGAGTGTTCTTTTCCCCGAAGTGGAGTTTTCTGGAAAGTTCTAGCGGAGACAGATATCAGGTGTCAGTTATCAACATCCCTTTTTTCATTTTGATTCAAATCTGATAGATATGAGACTGCGGTTCATGAGATATGTATGGCTGTATATGATACACATTCCCATGCACACAGGGTAAAGGAGGGGATTCTTGAGATATGCTACACATGTTGTGAAATTCCCTTATACATCACCACTGAGAAAGACGCTCTTTTCAAAAATATTTTTGAAGCAGTTGAAGCTGAAGTCATGATAGTACAACAAAACAGGTAATTTTTATTTTAGTAAAATATACTGCAGAATATTTCTAACTATTAATAATAATAAGAGACAACTTCTGTAAAATGTAAAACCTCTTTATTGAAAGATGATGTGTCAAGTTTCTACAGCAGACATCCTTCTCAGATTTGAAAACCTGCAGAGTGCAAAATTTGAGGCAATGAGCAAGATATTATCTGAGAGTTGTGAACATACATTTACATTTGTTTATTCCTACATTTACCTACCATGAAAAAATGTGATCAAAGCACTGATAATCTATAGCTCAATTGGTAGACAAGCACCATTTGAAATATGTTACAAAGAGAATCTATCAAAAACACAAAAAGTGATGGGAAGAATGCTTGCAATAAGTCTTGACTACAGTCAATTGTTCAGGTATTATCCCAATCCATTATTTTTTTGCCCCATGCCACCTCAGTTTGGACCCAGGCAGATGCAAATCAGTCTCAACTCTGCTCCAATAGTAACAGTTCAATCCAAACTGCCAGGCTAGGTCCTCCCTGATCTAGAACGCAAGCAACCCAAGCCCTGTTTTGCCCTGATTGGGGCTCTTTAGTCGGTGTGTACCTTGGTTCCGGTGGCACAGTGAGCACGGGACCCACGTCTGAACATACCCTTGACACTTAGGGTGTTACATCAAACACACAAAAGGTGATGGGAGGAAAGCTTGCAATAAGTCTAATCACTGGCAATCACTTGGGGTAGAATTCCAACCCATCGTTCTTTTGCCCACCATGCCACCTCAGTTTGGAGCCAGACATATGCAACTCAGTTTTAGCCCTACTCCAATAGAAATAGTCCAGCCAGAACTGTCAGGCCCTCCATTAACTGGATTTAAAGCAACCCAAGATCGGGGTTGTCCCGATTGGGGCTTTTCAGTCAGATGTAGCTTGGTTGCAGTGGCAGAGTGCCAGTGGTTAGACAAATTACAAGCATTCCTCCCATTACCTATTTTGTGTTTGATGTACCACTCAAAATGGTAAGGGTATGCTCAAATGTAGGTCCTGTGCTTACTGTGCCACTGGAACCAATCAGGGAGAAACAGGTCTTGGGTTGCTTGTGTTCCAGTTCAGAGAAGAGCTGGACTGGCAGTTCAGGCTAGACTGTTCCTCTTGAAGGAGAGTCAAAACTGATTTGCATATGGGTTGGTCCAATCTGAGGGGGCATGGTGGGCAAAAGAATGATGTGTTCGAATGCTAATAACTATCTCATTATTTTAGATATGTATGCACTTTCACATGTACTACTGCATCTTTGAATCACAGTTGTGGAACCTATTCTTTATATTTTGGTGTTTATTAGTCTTGTTCACCCCAAGAGTAGAGTTGACAGAATTGTGTTACTGGTTGAGATAGGATCTGATTTGGCCAAATGGAGACTGAAGGGAAGGGGATAGCTGAATTATTCACATTCCCAGTGCTATCCGCAGGCATTATTCATACCTTCTCTGACTCTTGTTCAACATTTATGTGGAACCCTTAGCAAAGCTTCTCAAGCAGCATCAAGCAAACGTCCAGTACATGGTAATGATACTCATATTCAGTGAGGTCTAGATAACAAACCAAATAGAACTTATAATGGCATCTCCTGCTTGGACCCCATCCCCCACTGGAGGAAAGAAATCTTTCCCTCCTGGAACCGAACCACAACAAGTCATCAGCACATGGATTTTGGGTCTCTACCTTATAGCACCCCTCAGGCTGCACATGTGGATATACATTTTGATCTAGAACTGTTGTTTGTACCACAAGTCAGCGGCCAAATAGGTCAAACCCCAGCTGTCCATGCTTCACAAATACTCCTGTTGCTCCAAGCTGATTATCAGATGGAAATGACCTGAGTGCTCATCATGTCCCACCTGGACTATTGCAACATCATTTACACTGGCCTCCCCAAAATACTCATTGCCAGGTTAAACAGAATGCAAAACCAGGTTGTCAGAATGTGCTGTAACCTGCGCAATTGGGACCATATCAATCCTCCTCTGAAAGTGCTTCACCTGCTAACAGTTAAAGCCAAGGCCAAATTTGGGGTTCTTTGCACTGTTTAAAAGCCTGACTTGGAAGGAACTTCTGCTAAATGTCTGTTACGTGAACCAGCAACAGACTTTCAAGTGGATAAAACAATAAGACATACCCTTTCTAGCTCATGTCCCATGATGATTGAATGCATTCTGCCCATCGTTGTAATCCAAACACATATGCTTCAAGAAACTCCTAACACTAAACTTTCCAAGATTGCTTTCTAAATGTATGTTCAGGATTTTCATGGGCCACAATCACAATCAGGTATCGACAAGTACCCTATCTGATTGTACATGGTTTTCCCCTACAGCACTCTTTTTGTCATATTTAGTTTTAAATCCTTTTGCCACTCAATCATAAAAAACACATGAGCCACATTAGTAATTCATTCCAGGCACCTAATTGTACACCCTGGAGTAGGCCATATCACTGAACAAATCTTTATTGATATATCTCTTAGTATAGAAACAGCTACACATTACACAGTCCCCACCAAGCAGCACCCAAAAAAAGAGAGGGAGAGAAAGAGGTATCAGAAAGTTCAGACCAGACCTTATTTGAAGGGCCTATCAAATGGCTACACCTACTAAACACTTATTTTATTTTTTACAAAGTAACCCTCGTCCCTGGACATATAGTATGGAGGAAAATCAGATGTACTTCAGATCATAGTTACATGTCTTGGGACACAAAATATATTGCCTGCTATGTTGTCTGACTCACAGCACATATTCATTTTTAGAAGCAAGAAGCTCTGGTGCTCCCTTTGGAGTGGAGACAATAAACAACGTATCCCCATTTAAAACTGTCAATCTGGCTGGGAACCAGAACAAAACGTTCAGATCCTTTAATGTCCTGTATGTCTCTTCTACACTTTTGTGTCACTTGACTCTGGTTGAGGAATATATGAACCCTGGATATGTTGATTTCTAAATATTTCTTCTGGGCAGCTGCCCTCATCACTCTTTCACACAATGTTGAATGTATCTCTGTTAATAGCGTGCCCCCTCTCACCACTCCTTCAAATGCTCTTCTCATGGGCACTTATTGCCTGCAGCACTTGCAGTAAATTCTCCTATCTGCCACAAAAAAGCCCATTGTGTAGAAAGAGCTGTACCATAGCTTCCATATCTCCTCTTCCCTGTAACCGAGGGAAACCCTGAATACAGGTGGACTTGAGATCATTTTCCAAAGACTCTACTTCATTCTTCAGATTAGGGATAGAGAGGAATGCCCAACTCACAAACCTCTGGCAGATTCCTCAAGGTCATCCATGAGCTCTTCAACCACAGCCATTCTCTTACCCAATGCTGTTGCTTCCCTCTCTGTAATTGACACACACTGCAGTTGATTAAACTTTCTCCTCAATCCTTCAGAATATTCTCTGAAAGTCTCTCTGTATGTTCATCTTAGACCTGGATCCTTGGCATGGTTTCCCCTGTCTTTTTGCCTCTACCTCCTGTATTTTTGATTGTGTGCTGGACATCGTTTTTGCTGCTTTTGTGTACTCTGGGCACTTTACCACTGCTGATCAGTGCTAAAGGTCAAGTGCCCTCTGTCCAAATTGTGATTATAATTGGTTATCCATGATTGGCGTATTTGATTTACTGGTACGCCCCTAGTTAAGCTCACTGTGTGTGCCCAGGGTCTGTAAATCAAATGCTACTAGTGGGCCTGCAGTACTGGTTGTCCCACCCACATGAGAAGCCATGTAAACCTGTCTCTGACCTGCCATTGCAGTGTCTGTGAGGACAGTTAAAACTGGCATGTCAACCTGGCAAGTGCAACCACTTGCTAGGCCCAACCCTTCCCTTTTACTACATGTAAGGCACCCATAAGGTATGCCGAAGGTACCCTCGTGGGCAGGGCGCAGTGTATGTGGAAGGTAGGACATGTACTGGTGTGTTTTATATGTCCTGAGAGTGAATTACTGCCAATTTCGGGCCTCATTTACGAGGCCCCTTGCAGCACTTTTGCACTACCAGAACGTCACTTTTTTGATGCTCCGGTGTCGCAATGCGCTGCAGCATATTTTTAAGGCCATGCAAAGCCACTTTACATGGCTTTTCATGGCCTTGTAAATATGTGCTCCTTCCACACAGAACACTGCATGAAAGGGGTGTTCCATGGGTGTTGCTGTGGGTGTTACCCTGCAACACTCATGGAATCTGAAGCATTCCCAGATTTACCAGGAATCATAAACCTGGGTTTGCCTAAGATTCTAACCCCACCCCAAGGGTGGCATTAGCGAGGTGCAATGAGGAAAAATGTTTTAATTTCTCCTTGTTTTTTCCTCTTTTTATGTGTGCAGCATTGTACAGCACACATAGAAAGAGGAAATCGTCGAAACTGATTGATTTTGTGCAGAAAGGTGTCCCTTCCTGCACAAAATCAATCAGCCCCACAATGCAGGCAGCCTTGCACCATGGCGCAAAGGTGCCTGCGTTGGCACATGGCAGCCGTTGTGTGCCAGCGCAGGGGAAAAGGACAGGAATGTGCCGTATCTCATAGATACGGCACATTCCTGCCCTTTTTTTTCGATGCAGGGCAGCGCATCAAGATTCCTTGCAACACTGCCGTGCACCAAAACCTCGTAAATGAGACCCTTCAATTTTCACTATTGCAAGGACTAGCTCTCCCATAGGTTATTCTTGAAGCTGCCTTGTAACATGTTACAAGTGTAACTTTCAATTGGGAAGAACTAGAGATTTGGAGTTTGGGTTCCCTGAACTCAGAATTTAAAAATACATCTTTTAGTGAAGTTGGTTATTAAACTGTGTGTTTGACAATGCCACTTTTAGAAAGTGGGCATTGTCTTGCTTTACCATCCTGTGCCTCTGCCTGCCTGTGGAATCAACGTCTGGTTTAGACTAACAGCTGGGTTGTTTGTGCATTCACTCTTGACAGTCACACAAAGGGAGCTGAAGTGTGCCCTGCATATCCTGATGGCCCATTACCAGGCCCATGGGCCTTCCTGAGCAAGAGTGGTGGGAGGAGTTGTCACTAACACCTGAATAGGGCTGTGCCTGGCCTCTAACAACACTGTCTCCACCCCCTGTAGTGTGTCTGGAGCCAAGGCAGGGCAAGGCAGGATCTTGTGGACAACAAAGACTTTCCTTTGAAGTATGCCTACTTCAAAGGCCAAAAGGGGTATAAGTATTGGACCTGTAACCCCACATTTTTAGAACACTTATGGATTGAGGACTCTGCCAAGAAGAAGAGCTGAAGAGCTGTCAGGAGGAGTACTGCCCCTTTGCTGTGTGTTGCTTTGCTGGGTTGGCCTGCAGTTGCTGCTTCTGTCTGTGGGCAGGGAAAGAACTGGACTTCGCTTTTGAATTATGCTTTTCCAAGGTTCTCCAAGGGCTTGTGTGTGCTTGCCTTCTGTTGGAAGTCTCTTGGTCATCAAAGACTTCACTTGCAGCACCCCTGAACTCCACTGCCGGGAGTTCGGACCTGCCAAGTGGTGCCAATTCCAGTTCTGGGCCCTTGGAGATTGTTCTTGCTGCAAAAGACTGCAAAATTGACGCATCGCCCTTCCAGCACCTGTTTTTCTGACACAGCACCACCGTGCAGGAGATGTTTCCACACACCGCAGGCGTGCGGCCGAAGAAATTGATGCAGTGCCTGTTCGAGGCCCGAAGAACTGCCGCAGCCCGAGTCCAGCACACCGTGTCTCTGATGTCCAAGACGACTGCACTGACTCCGACGCAGGCCCTGCTGTGCGGGTGAAAGAATCGACGCATCACCTGTCCGCGGCTGAAAGAATCGATGCAGCGCCTGTTTGCCGCTGCAGCATCAACCTCTAGTGCGTTCGGATTTCCACGTATCGCAACTGTGCGCCTAAGTTTACAACGCATCGCCCCCAGAAAGGGGTCACCGCCGAAAATCAACGCATCACTTCTACCCGCAGTCCAGAATCAACGCAACACATCTCCTGCTTGCAGCAGAACTGACGCATCCATTCCCCACAGACCTCAGAACTGACGCATCGCTGTATTTTCCGATGTTTTCCTCCTTTGCAGCTGTTTTTTGCCTTGGATTTTGACGTAATCAAAGGTACCTTGTGCTAACATCATTGCATCCATAGGATTCTATGGGCAGAATTGCTTAAACTTTTTAAAAGTGATATTTCAAGTTATGTATGTTGGAATTTTGTCGTTTTGGTCTTGTTTTGTTTAGATAACGGCTGGTTATTTTTTCTAAACTGGTGAGGTGTCCATTTGTAGCATCTTCACTGTGTTACCGTGTGTGTTATGTACAAATACTTTACACATTGCCTCTGAGATAAACCTGACTGTTCGTGCCAAGCTACCAAGGGGGTAAGCAGGGGTTCTCTTGGGTGAGTAACTCCCTTACCCTAATTTGAAGGAAGGGTCCCTAGTTGGACAGGTGCAAGCCACTGCCAACTAGAGACCCCCATTTCTGACAGTTCATTATCAGGGATTTTCCCACTGTGAATTCCAGAACTCTTGGGGAATCCATGTCCCTCTATGCCTCTTTTGTAAGTATAGACTTTTAGGTGAAAATTTCGTCTTTTGGTTTCACTGGACATTGCACCTTCTTCTGTCATAATGTTGAAGGAGTGTGTTGAAATATAAATGTGTGCATTAATTTTGCTACTGTATTACACCCTGTAAAGTTAGCAGTCGCGGCACCATTTTAAGTTGAGCCGCCATTTTGAGCCGTGATCGAAACTAACTTCTGTCTCACTCTGTCCGCCTCAGCAGAAAGCAGCTGCGATGTTCATGTTTATTTTTTATTTCTCCAAGGTTGAGCTATGCTGTACTAATGAATAGACTGTTTTATTATTACATACATTTCTCACTAGATAGGCCTGCTCCCACCCTTAGAGCGGCGGGCTCAGGCAGAGTAACCTTGTCGCTGAGATAGCATGTACCCGGTCCTGGGATGGTCGCTCATCCTTCTGTAGTCCTTTTGTTCACTAGCTACCAAGTGGAAATTTCCAGTCTGGGCGTGTCTTTAGTGGTTCTAGAGATGTACAATAGGTGTTGCCATGTTGGCAGAGGTCAGTCCCTCTGCAGCAATCTAAGGGGGCTGGTCAGACCAGACTCTGCTCGAGTGTATCTCTAATAAATATCTTTGGTTTGTATTCTCTACTGTCTGACCGACTCTTCATTTGTAAGGAAGGCTGAGAGGTGGTCGCGAGTGACCCGGGTGGCCCTAATCGGGTCACTTCCTTCAGTTGGCACCCGAACAGGGACTCCAACGGGTGGCCCATCCTTGGGTGAGGAGGTCGGGGCCACGTCGGGTCGGACGGGCGGACCGGGGATCCCTGCACGAGAGAGTCTTGTACTTGCAGCTGCCCCGTCTGTCTGGCCGGCCGGTGCCTCGTCCAGTGGTCATCCCGACTGGGGTCCTGAACGGCAAAACCCTTTCTATCTGACCGTTTGGTCCAAAGAGTCGGCAGTGGAGAATCACTTTGTTTGACCTGTGTGCACCAGGTGAGTTTGCTTTGGTCCTTTGTGGATATGGCGCCATTTTGATTTGTATTTGACACGGTCTGAGGACTGTCTTTGGACAAGCGCTTGAATTTGTTTGAGTTCTTTGTGAACATGGTACCACTTTGATTGTATTTGATGAGGTCTGAGGACCGATTTTTTGGTAAAGATATTTGCAAATATCTGCCGGCATAAATAGTGAATTTGTGTTCGTTTGAAAAATGCCCTGTTTCAGTAAGGTGTTTTGTCTGGGCTGTCGTTGTTGTTCTACTGATGCTCGATTGGAAGAAAGGCAGTCAGCGCCTCCAGAAGGCACTCCAAATTTTGACATGTACGTCAAACATGGCATTGGCCCTATTATGTTTAGTACGCTATGGCACAAATATACGAGGGCCAATGGCGAGTTGCAGTGGCCGTTGACGGGCACTTTTGATGAACAGAAAATTAATTTTCTACAGGATAAATTGTTTGCGAAAAGAAGTAGGCAGTCGATGTTTGATTCCCTCAGAACATGGCAGAAAGAGGCTAAACAGAGACGAATGAAAGCAGAGAAAGAGTCCTGGAAAGGGAGAATGCAGACATTGACTCAGAAAGCTGTAGCGCATGATAGAGAGAAAATAGAAAAAGGAATAGAGTGTGCTGATAGGAAATTTCGATTACAATGTGAAAAGTCTTATGTTGCTCGAGAGGAAAATGATGCATTTGTGGAGGAATTGTTAGATACTAGACCCCCCTCCTCCATATGCCCCACAGAGAATATACCCTGCCATACCCCAGTCCCAGCCATCGGTTCCTTCTGTCTCTGCTGCTTCTGTTTCTTCTACTATTGATCATGCTGTTTGGGCCACTGCGCCTCCTTCCCTTTCTTCGACTTCGCCTTCTACGGCTACGATGACTGTCAGTCTCCCTGCAATGCCTATTGTTTCGGCATCCCTCTCTCCAGCTCTTACACCTACGACGCAGCCGGCAGCGATGTTGGTGCCTAGTACTTCTGCTGTTACCTCTCCCCTCTTACTCCATCCCCCTGCATTACTGGACAGTGGAATGCCCGTGCGTGGACTAGGGGACGAAGACCACGCATAGCTAGGGAACGGCTAGGACGGCTACTGATACGATCTGATGTGGGAGATGAAGAAAAAAGGGTGGTAGCCAATCAGGCCGCTCAGTGGGCGTGTCACCCCATTTACAGTGTGGAGGATGTGTGGAGTGTAATGAAAGATTATGAGCTGTTTGTGCAGCAGCATGCTCTTAAGCACATGTCGGCTACCTTGATTGAACTGTGGGAACAGTGTTTCAATGAAGTAGCACCCCAGATTATGTATGACATTAGGGACAATGTATATGCTGCAGATATGGCACCTGGTGAGGTTTTTGGTAACGTCGCGAAGCTGGGCGCTTATTGGAGTAGGTTGCTTGAAAAGAGTCCAAAGACAGTATCTCAGTTTCCGATGAGGGAAAACCACCCCATATATCATCCTGAACTACCGGAGCTGCTGGATCAGCAGAATACTGTTATTAGACCGAGGGTAGAAGCCCGTTTCCAAGAACAATGTGTGTACACTCCATGGAAAAGGAGTGAGGTTTTGCCCCTTAAGACTCAGTTACCCAACCTGAGGAAAAATCCTACTGCATACTATAAAGAATTGTCTGAGGCTGCTTCTTCGACAGTAATGACACTTGCGGATATTGAACTGTTCTTTGGTTTATTGGTGCCCGTTGATATTTGGAGACAGGTGCACACACAAGATCATGTTGTGGAATTGGGAGGTACTTGGGATCAGATTAAAGCATGGGACCAGAAGAGGAAGCCTGGTGAGAAGCCTAAGGCTGAGATACTAGCTTTGCCTGGTCGAATTATTACATATATGCACTCTCTTATCCCACCGAGAAGGGTTGATTGGGACAAGTTAACAGCATGTCGTCAGAAAAAGATGAAAGTGTGTCAGATTTTTTCACTTGGTTTGAAGGCGTGTTTTTGGATTTTAGCGGACAAGATTTGTCGGTGGAGGGGGTGTCCGACTGTTCGTTAATAGATTTGTTACGAACCTGCTTCCTGAGATCGCGGCTCGGCTGCCAGCTTCGGAGAGCACTTGGACTACCTCCTCCCCTTCTGTGATATTGAGTATGTCACAGTATTATGAGTACAGGGAAAATGAGGAGAAGGTGGAGAAAAAGCATTAGGACTTGAAGACGAAGGTGTTGTTGCAACAGGCTTCTCGAGGGAATGGTAGAGGACGTGGTGGTCCTCTGATGACCATCCAGACGTTTATCGTTTTGTAATTGACTTGCGTGAAGTTAATAAAATAGTGGTCCCTCAGTTCCCAGTGGTCCCTGACAATACTGCTCTTCTGACGATGATTCCTCCATCTGCTAAATTCTTTTCTGTCATTGATCTGAAAAATGCATTCTTTAGTATTCCGATCCATCCAGACAGCAGGCACTTGTTTGGTTTTACACTAGCTGGCAGAAGCTTTAGATTCTGTTGAGCTCCTCAAGGCTATACTGAGAGCCCTAGTATATATAGCCAAGCCTTGAAAGCCCAATTGGACTCCCTCACGCTTCCCTCAGGTAATGTGTTGCTCCAATATGTAGATGACCTTCTCATCGCTTCTGACACTGAAAAGGGTTGCAAAGACAGTACGGTTAAATTGTTGTTGCATTTGGCACACCACAGACATAAAGTGTCCCTTTCCAAATTTCAATATTGTCGACAGGAGGTCACCTACTTAGGTCACCTACTGTCGAGGGAGGGTAGGAGATTGACTCCTGAGCGCATGAGTACCATTGTTAAAATGCCTATCCCTCAAACTCAAAAGGATGTGCGCGCTTTTATTGGCATTACTTCCTATTGTCAGCACTGGATCCCTAACTATTTGTTATTAACCAAACCCCTGCTCGCACTAACCACTAAAGATGTGCATGAACCCTTGCCTTGGATGCCTGAATGTCAGCAGTCTTTTGAGCAATTAAAAGTTGCGCTTTGCTCTGTGCCTGTGCTTGGTATGCCCCTAATGTGTATGCTGCCATTCAGAAGTTGCACAGACTCACCTCTGACATTCACCAGGGAAATGGGACTTGGACCCTATCTGGGTGGTTTTGGGGTCTGTTCGCATCCTGGGGTTGGAAGATCCTTGCTTTCCTGGCCATAGTCACTGGCACTTTCCTCACCTGTTGCCTCTGTATCCAATGTCTCCTGGCCTGTTGCTCTTATTGTATCACATTCCATACCCAAAGCAGAAGGCGCCCATCCATGATACTAATGCTGTGATTATGACTCAGAAGGAGATAGATAGCTTTATGCAGATAGACGAGGGTATATTTGAAGACTCTTCTTCCTTTGATGATGAATACACGGAGTGCTCTACATGCTATAGATAGTTGTTGTATATATACTATGTTGCACTCTCTCATTACTCCACTTTTATGGTTAGCTCATGCTAAAAGGAGGGTCTGTTGAAATATAAATGTGTGCATTCATTTTGCTAGTGTATTACACTCTGTAAAGTTAGCATTCGCGGCACAATTTAAGTTGAGCCGCCATTTTGAGCCATGATCGAAACTAACTTCTGTCTCACTCTGTCCGCCTCAGCAGAAATCAGCTGCGATGTTCATGTTTATTTTTTATTTCTCCAAGGTTGAGCTACGCTGTACTAATGAATAGGCTGTTTTATTATTACATACCTTTCTCACTAGATAGGCCTGCTCCCACCCTTAGAGCGGCGGTCTCAGGCAGAGTAACCTTGACGCTGAGATAGCATGTACCCTGTCCTGGGATGGTAGCTCATCCTTCTGTAGTCCTTTTGTTCACTAGCTACCAAGTGGAAATTTCCAGTCTGGGCGTGTCTTTAGTGGTTCTAGAGATGTACAATAGGTGTTGCCATGTTGGCAGAGGTCAGTCCCTCTGCAGCAATATAAGGAGGCTGGTCAGACCGGACTCCGCTCGAGTGTATCGCTAATAATATCTTTGGTTTGTATTCTCTACTGTCTGACCGACTCTTCATTTGTAAGGAAGGCTGAGAGGTGGTCGCGAGTGACCCGGGTGGCCTTAATCGGGTCACTTCCTTCAAGTGCTTGCATCTCAATGGGTCTTCCAGGTGCTCCAAATAAACCAGGCATTAGCATCCAGTGGGCAGGGTCCTTCTAGGCTCCCCACTCTCAAATGAGGGCCATTTTTCTCCCTCCTCTCACCACATCACCTCCTGTCCAGAGAGTGTAACCAGATGTCCAGTTCCACCGGGGATGTCACTGACGCCACTGGAGCACGCCACCAAATTCACTAGCATGATGGCCTACTGAAGCTCTGTGTCCCACCATGCATAAATAGACGCTGCTATATTATCATATCTGGGGTCAGGAAAAATCATGCAATTGATGATCTGTGGGCCTTCCAGAGAAGACACCACCAGGTCACAAAAAATAGCAGCCAACTGGGTGCTAGGTAAGCTCTGCATCCTTTCATCACATTTAAAATGTCTTCTTTTACCTTTTGTTTCCATCCAAAGATTAGTGTCAAATGTGGACTAAACCTATCTTATTTCCTAGGATAGATTTCAGGCAGATGAACTATGCTTTTTTAAAACAATTTAGCACCCATTTGTGTTAATACAACAGCAAATAGAAGATATTTATTACAGGCGCATGAAACCAAATCTGTAACCTAAATGTATAACTACTCCAAAAAATCAACCTGAAAAATATCTTGTTCTATAGCCCATAATTTTTTGAAAAAACAAAAAGGCCCTAATTACGATGTTGGGCGGACTTGAGTCCGCCCGACACCGCTTCGGTGTGGGAACCGACCGACCATAGGTCGACGGTTCCTAACACTGCATTATGATGTGACCACACAAGGAGCAGTTGCAAACTCCCATTTCTCTATGGGAGCTTGTGCTGCGGGAGGTTTCCGCCCACAGCACAATCTCCCATAGAGAAATGGGAGTTTGTGTAAATACCTGCACCGTGTGGCAGGCACCTCATGGTCATACAGGGAGAAGGGGGTGCTAGGGGCCCCCAAAGTCGCTTTCCACAAGGCTTTCCATGTTGGAAAGCCCAACATAGAAAGCCTGTCCAAAACCGACATCATAATCTAGACGGCGGAAACGCTGGCCATAGGGATTATGTTGCGGTTTCCGGCTGGCCGACGGGCTCCTTGAGCCCATCGGAAGCCAGCCGGAATGACTGGCCGGTTTGACTTCTGACTGCCTACATTATTATTAGGCGGTCGGAAGTCAAACCAGGGATGTCGGTCGGAAAGCCTTCGACCTGCGGTCGGAGGCTTTCCGACCAACATCCAAACAAGGCCCATTATGGCTTATAGTCAATATGATATCCAAATGTCGATTACAAGTGTAAATCACTAATAGAGCATGAAGTTACAAAATGTGAGTTTTCATTCATGCAGAATGCTCCATTTTAACTATTAAACTTGTAAATAAAAAGGGGAGCTTGGACAAGAAGGCATGCATGTCTCCTTTAAAGAGAAATAAAAACACTTGGAGCAAGTGACTTCTCTGGATTGTACCTACCCGTCAAAGCTTAGGAAATCACCTGCATGATTTACATAATTGCACAGAAGGGTGCCATCTCTTTGCATTCAGTGGGGCCTAGGGTGACCAACCATCTGTAAATTTCATGGACCGTCCGTATTTTGGATCTCACGTCCATTGCCCATGATGATCCCTTTTATGGATGCCTTTTGTCCTTAATTTTGGGGATTGTAGCGAGCTTCACTTTTCCCCTGTAAGAAGCCTGAGAATTCTGAAGAACTCCCTATTGGGGCCGCCTCTCACTCCTCCTCTGTCCTTAAGAGCAGATCTACCCCGGCTTAGCACAGACTGCGATGGACCCATTGTCATTCTGCATGCCGGCTGATTGTCACCTACAGAATGACAATGGGCCAGTCTGGGCAGTTACAGCATGTGGTGGGCATCCTCATGCCTCGGTCTAGGGCAGGGCATTCTGTTTTTGTCCAGGGGATTGTTCTGCCACACCAGGGGCCATAATGGGAGGGGGGGGGTTGTGGAAATAGCTTGCATAGTCTGGAGATTTATTTGTGCGCCAGAATGTTTTTTAGGCGCTAATAAAAATGTCAGTTTAACTGTGGTGATTAATGTATATGTTAGAGAGTTCTGAATTTTGTCTAGTCCCAGTTTGACTCAAAGTAGTGCAGAGGGATAACGTGCCTCTTGTAAAGTACAAGGTATAACATGCAGATCAACGAATTGTTTTTTATGTGGATAGCTCGATGGGTAACTGCTGTTGTCACATAATTCCTTTTGCTGCCTGCCTTTGTTTTTCTACAATCTTTCATTATTCCAAGGTTGCTAAATAGGGTTTTTTGGATAATAATAAATACTTATTAGTAAAAGCAACCCCAACCGCCATGTTATGTTTTAAATCCTGAGTTTCTATATTTGTCCAGGCCACACGCGCTCAACATATCATACCTACCAGTATGGATGACATCTGACTCTTCCACCTTGCAGCCCTCATTGTCTTAAGCAACATTTCCTATACATTGACTTACACATTTATATGAGTCATTGTCTCTATATAATATTTGTGTGATGTAAGGCACTCCGACACCCTGCCATACATACTTAGGATGAGTAGCACTATAAAAGAAATTAAATACACGTGCAAGAGGGTCTATGTGAAGATGAGGGGCACCATTGGAGGGTGGTAGCAAGGCTGAACTGGCCGTACCAGGCATCAGGCATTTCCCCAGGAGGCTGGAAGGGTGGAGGGCTGGTTTTGTTAGTGGTGGATGGTTTTGTAACAGTGCAGCAGTTTTAAAAGCACTGCAAACTTCCTTGTATATCCAGCAGTTTTTAGGCAACAATAAAAGTGTCACGATAACGCTGGTGATTAATGTACCTACTGGCGAAAGATGGGAGTTTTGTCTAGTGGCAGTTTTGATTCATCTAAGGTAGTGCAGAGGGTTAATATGCCTGCTGCAAAGAATGTGTACCAGCCATATCAAAGAACAGTATTTTATGTGCAGAGCTAGGTGGCTTACTGCTTTTGTCACAGAGATTCTTTTGTTACTGTGAAGTTCATAAGTTACATTCGTAATCTAGCACAGTAAGCTATGTATTGGCATCAAAGAGCTACATGCAAACTGCATGGTACAGGTTAGAAAGTTATGTTTTCTTCCCAGTCTTACATTATCCTGATGTTGCTAAAAATGGTTTGTTTGGGTAGAAATAAATTCTTATGATTAAAGTAAACCCTAACCACGGTGCTATGTTCTGAATTCAGAGTGGGGTTCTGCATGAACAGTTGCGCTAAATGTGAAAAATAAAATGACAATTAAATTATTTCATTGTCATTTCATTTTTTACGTGGTGCACCGCAGCGCCAACCTGCCCCGAGCCGGGGAAAATGGGAGCGTGTCCTCCTCTGCTGCCGTTTGGCAGCATAGAGGACTGGAGGAGCTAGCTGGATGCTCCAAAGTATGCATGCCAGTTTGGCCAGCTGTCTTATGACGGCCAGCCTGATATGTGCACTTTGCAGCTCTCCAGCCAGCTATCTTAGACAGCTAGGTGGAGACAAAGCACAGGCCTCAAGGGCCTGAAGTAGCGTCCAGCCAGCCCACTCCATCCAATCCTGGCGCTTCTCTCATGCTGGTTACCGGCATGAGAGAAGCGCCAGGATTGGTTAATGGAATTTACTGGAGCACTCGGAGCCGAGGGAACGGAGCGAGGAGGATGTCGGACAACAGACGTGCAGCAAGCAAGGTAAGTGATTTTTTTTTTAATTTGTAGCCACTCACCTTGCCTGCATGCACGCAACCACCCACCACCCATTTGCCCACCCCACCAGTATATCTACCTGCCAGCCTCCCCTGTCTGAATCCTGAGTTTGTGCTTCTTCAGCCCAAGCATTCTTAAAAAATGCTTACCAGTTTGGGTGAAGTGCATCCTTGACCTTTTAGTGCCCTTTGCCTTATGTAAAATTTTCTATACACTGTATGATTCATTGTCTCTGTATGTGTGTGAGATGTAAAGTGCTCCAACACCGTATACTGGTATGAGAAGGGCTAAAAAACAAATGAAATACATGTGATAGAGAGACTATGGAGAGATGAGAAGAACTGTTGGTGATAGTGAGGGAATCAGTCAATCAATCAAAGATTCTTTATTCGGTTAAATAACCATCAAAGGTACAGAACATCCATATAATACATGCAACAGATTTAGCTTCATTCCATTTCCTTAATACATAAATACACTGTCATAAAACATTAAAATATAATCATAAAACGTAATCCCAGCAGACCAAGTGCAGTGCCGTTCCATTACAGCTGCTTCTGTTGGAATATCAAGTTTGTCCCTCAAATTATTAGTCCTATCTCTGCATGTCTAGATTAATAATTAAAATGAATCCCAGGTTTCAGAAATATATAAAATTCATGATTATATATACAATACAATGTTGTAGAAAGTGCTTTAAAAATGGGCTGGCAAACCGGTATTAACTAAATAAAACCAAATTTATACTGAATACATATATGATTAAAATGATTCCCACAGGACAACCTGGGTGGTAAAATACAAAAATGTACAATAATTTCAGAAGCTTCTCCCTTTTTATTTAGATATTGAAGAAAAAATGGCTTACAGAAAAAACAACCGGGCCAGATGTATCAGTCGTCGAGATTCGTTTTGCATCTCTAAGGTGTGGTACCTCCAAGGACAAGCAGATCGGGCGCAACCATTTTCTACGCACACCGCGGTATTCAGGACAGACAAACATAATATGTTTAAGAGTCGCAGAATTCATGCCACAAGATGGACATGAATCAGGCGAGAGATTATTATTCCAGTTTTTACTGAACGATCAAAGGGGCAAACAGCCTGTACTAAATCTAATAAACAAGCTCTTGGCCAATGAAGGTGTTATATTGTCCATGTAACTATCAAAAACAGGAGAAGGTTTAAATGCCAGGAACTGCTTGGTAGGATGGCCCGTAGTGCCCCTAGTTTTTATTTCTTGCCACACTAGTGACCAGTAGATTGATTTTAAGGCCTGCTTGTCGGCCTTGCACAATAGTTCAGGTGAGTCCCACACTCTGCTCAAACCCAATTTTTTACACCAGTCGGGAACAAAACTTAACCAGGGTATCTCCAAGGCATGGTCCATATTCTTTACATCACTCAAGCAATCTCTATATTCAGCTAATTCCGGAGTAGTCCAAATCCAGATCCAGAATAGTAGTGGCTTTAAATGCGTCAGATCAGATACTCTTTTCATCCCTGTGTCCAAATAAAGTGGGACCAAGGGGGTACTTACGGGGACCGAGAGCAATGATCTAACAAATATGTTCTCCATCACTGCGAGCCTCGCCATGTTACTGTAACCCCAGACTTCTGCGCCATACAATGTAGCGCTTTGGGCCTTCGCTCGAAAGGCTTCCGAGGCCGGGGAAATGGAATGTGAGTATGCATTCTTCTGAAAACGTAAAATGGCCTTAGATCTATGAGATATCATAAGGACTCCTTTATTTACTTGATGAACCCACCTAAATGTAGCCGACAGGGTCACTCCCAAATAGTCAAAACTAAAGCTCCTTTTTAGTGAGGTAATCATTGAAGAGCCCCAACAAAGATTGTCGTATCCTGGTGCACAGTAATGCCATAATTTACTATGCTTTAGAAGGTAATACAATTGAATATATAATGACAAATGTGTTGTAGAATGCACCATGTTTTCCCACATTTTCTTGTGGGTGCAAAAACAAAGGCTGTAAGCTGTCACTTTTTTTGCAACACATAATAACTTTTAAATATGTAAAAATGTAAATGAACTCTGCAAATATTTCAAAACATGTCAGGAGTTAAGAAACCACAAATGGACCACTTGTCTGTAATTCAGAAGTGTGCTGGAAACAGACTTAACATAACATTAATAGGATCAAAACAAACAAGACACTTTACTTGGTGATATTCCAATGATACATATTTGCTCAAACCACATTTCCACATATTAATATTTGTTCGCTATATAGTTTTATCAGTAAAACTGCATGTTGGCATTTTGCTTCCATTCCAATAGAAAATGTTCTGTATGTAAAAGACTATGCCTCCTTCTGACCTACAATAATGCCTCAACAATGTATACAGGGGCATATTTACAAGCCCCTTGCGCCACTTTTGCGCCGCCGTTGCGTCACGCATGTGACGCAGCGGCGACGCAAACCACGCGCCGCGTTGTGCTATATTTACAACGTGACGCATCTAGGGAGATGCGTCACGTAGTAAACCCCTGCACCACATGAAACCTGCGTCAGGTTTCATGTGGGCGTACCAGCGCAGGGGGGGGCGTTCCGGCGCAGGAACGCCTCGGAAAAGTGACGTAGTGAAATCTACAAGATTTCACGCAGTCACTTTTCCGACGATGGTGCGTCAAATCCTTACGCCTGCTTCAAGCAGGCGTAAGGATTGACGCACCATGTTAGGGATAGGGAAGGTTGGAACAGTGCTGGAGTTGCGTCCCGCTTGCGACACAACTTCAGCACTGCGCCAACCTTCCGCCGGCAGATGCGGCACGCATCTGCTTATCCTTGCGCCACGATGCGCCGCATTGTAAATGCGGCGCATCGGACGTGGCGCAAGGGTAAACTTGCGGGATGCATTTTCTCTGGCGCATCCCTGCTGATATGCAGGGAAGCGCCAGGGAACGTAAATATGCCCCATAGTTTCTAGTCTGTATGCACACTTCTGTGCATCAATGAGAATCTGCAGTTTACAGCTCACAAAAATAAAACAGCCCAATCAGTAAACTAATTCCCATATACAGGTAAAATAAGGAGGGCTGATATATGGCTAGCCAGGGCATTATGTAGTAATGTCAAGTCCTATCAAACCGTTCTGGCCCACAATAATGCCATAACACTCAGCAGTGTGCAGCCAATTATAGCTCAAGCAGGCTGGTTAATAACTCCCTTTTACTGCTTGATGCTCTCACCCTCACACAAGACCTGTCCACTATGGGTCTTATCCATCTGTACCAGCCGCTAAACCAGTCATCATCAACTGAACAAACATGGAATACCTGAAGTGATCTGAGACGTAAAGCTGGCCACGTGGAGCACAGCACTCTAGTCCAGCCTTGCAGGTCTTAATTAGCTACATTCTATGCGTGCTGCTTTACATCTCACAATGGCACTCAAATATGAGATGCGAGTAGCAAAGTCCATCTGAGCAGATCTTCCCGATGACTTCTCTCATCAAACATGCCTGCTCAGGACCATGAACTGTAAACAAAATATCAGACTGGACAACCCAGTGCAGCCATATAAACAGATTATAATCATATGAAATACAACAAAACGACCTGCACAGTTGCTCAAAGCTGCGCGCATACCAAAAAACAGTGAAGTGCATGATTGTCTCAACCTAATATAAACCTATTTTGACTTATACTTATGTTGGTTGTCTATTTACTTACTTATATACTATTGCGTGCCTCCTCTGATGTCTGTAAAACTTACCATTCTGTTCTCAATTTTTGTCCTGAATTTTGACCCTTTCTCCTGAATTATTACACTCACCGTCCTGAATTTGCATCCATGCCAGTTGGTCACCCTAGACTGGGGCCGTACGTGTATTGTACTAATCTTATAATGGCCGCAAAATCTATTCCAAGATTAAATAATGATTGTCAATGAACTATCAATGCAAAATAAGATGGAGTAACTATTACAGAATTCTGAAGTTTATGATGCAATTTAGAACAGTTATACTTCCGTAATTTTGACCTTTTTGACCCAATGCTAAAAATGTATCATACTGACCTAAACATATGCATCAACAATGCTTGTCCTTGGCGCTTTCTAAAGCATTTGGAGTCTCATTTCCTTCTTCAGAAACTTTCTGAATGGACTGTAAGTAAATTGTGATAGTCAGAATTGTTCTTCTGATCTTGCGCTTTTGTGCATCACCTTTCCCATCCAAAGTTAACTGGAAAATGGCAAAAAGGAAAATGCTGTTGATCACAATCCGCCAGCCATGCCACTTATATGATGTATTTCACATATTTCTTATTCACTACTTCTGACAACTTGTTAATAAAATATTGCCCAATCCCAAGTAAAACAAGCCTGAGATGTCATAATTTGTCATACTACAGTTGTTCAAACCATTTAAGCCATAATATGGTAATTGTCTTACAAAGCATGAGGCACCTTATCAAACATCCCACACCTCCTAATTATGCTGTACTAATCTATAAGAAAACTGAACTGAAGATTATCAATGTTCTAAATGTATAAAAACATACATTAATACAAAAAATAATCAAATGAATTTATATATGTATGTGAGCATAATTATATATATGTGTGTAGCTATATATATTATCTACTGGCGGTCGCCAGTAGATAGTTATAGTTAGGACCTATTTTCCATAGGAAATTCGCAACATTCTATTTCCAATAACTTTGGCGCCGGTTGATGAATCTTCGCGAAATTTTCAAAACGTGTGGGGCGCTCCGGTCTGCTCCTATCCTGAAAGTTTTGGGGTGATTCGGCAAGCGGGGGCCGAGAAAAAAGGGGGGTCCCAAAACGTGTTTTCTCCATGTTAATTCCCATAGGAAATTTTAGACAGGGCTACAGCCCGAACTGCTGAACGGAATTACACCAAATTTTGCAAAAAGGTAGCGCTTGGTTCAAAAAGCGACCTTTTTTTTAAATGGTGTAAATCCGTTCAGTAGTTGCGGAGAAATTCAAAGAATAAGAGTCAAAAAATCAATTTCCCATAGGAAACTTTATGCAAGGCTACAGCCCGAACTGCTGAACGGAATTACACCAAATTTGGCAAAGAGGTAGTCTTCAGAAAGAACCGTTTTTGTTAAATGGTGTAAATCCGTTCAGTAGTTCCTGAGAAAATCAAAAGTAAAAACACATATATATCTGGGCGGAGCCTAACCACACATGTCATCGTGAGATCTGATTGGCTGTCAGCACTTCATCCTGGAATTGCTGGCAGCCATCTTGGGACCAATATAAATGATAGTACCCCATTGAAATGCATTGTAGTGAATCGAAGATTTTGAGGGTTACCAAAAGGAGAACTATATAGGGTGATAACAGACTTTAGTTACATTAGAATTCATTTGTTGATGGTACCATACTAATTTCAGGAATTGTGGTGTGTTCTAAGGTGATTTTACCCTGTGAAAAACCTTCTGC
Source organism: Calotriton arnoldi (assembly GCA_963921515.1). Classification (NCBI taxonomy): domain Eukaryota; kingdom Metazoa; phylum Chordata; class Amphibia; order Caudata; family Salamandridae; genus Calotriton; species Calotriton arnoldi. The sequence goes on from CAWUFW010004151.1 coordinate 981,415, forward strand.
TGGGATATCATGAATCATGTTTGAGAGAAAACTATTTTCACATGCTTGTCCCATACAGTTTTGGAAGGTGCTCCAGAAGCTAAAATGAGAGCATATTTTCTGTAAATTCACATTATCTTTCTCAGTCATGTGAGAATGAAGTCTGACATTCTCAGTAAAACATGTACATCCAACAAGGGCAGAGACTGTCAGTTGATTCCTTTGTGTTCTACTGCAGCTTCCCAGAGTGTTCTAAAGAACAACTAGAGTGCTAACAGCCTTACTTATGACAAAAGTATGGCACACCTGAAGCCATCTTGATTGGAATAAACTGGTAACACTTAAAACATTTAATTTAAAAAGGAACAAAATGATGGGGTTCATTTTGTCATAGAAATTATGGTTAGTGCTGTAGAAAGAAAAATTAGGACATGTTTTAAGTGAGATCTCAAATATCTTCCTGTTATATTACAACAGGAGCAGCCTGTCAGTTGATGCCTTTGTGTTCTACTGCAGCTTCCCAGAGTGTTCTAAAGAACAACTAGAGCGCTAACAGTCTTACTTATGACAAAATTATGGCACACCTGAAGCCATCTTGATTGGAATAAACTGGTAACTCTTAAAACATTTAATTTAAAAAGGAACAAAATGAGGGGTTCATTTTGTCATAGAAATTATGGTTAGTGCTGTAGAAAGAAAAATTAGGACATGTTTTAAGTGAGATCTCAAATATCTTCCTGTTATATTACAACAGGAGCAGCCTGTCAGTTGATGCCTTTGTGTTCTACTGCAGCTTCCCAGAGTGTTCTAAAGAACAACTAGAGCGCTAACAGTCTTACTTATGACAAAAGTATGGCACACCTGAAGCCATCTTGATTGGAATAAACTGGTAACACTTAAAACATTTAATTTAAAAAGGAACAAAATGATGGGGTTCATTTTGTCATAGAAATTATGGTTAGTGCTGTAGAAAGAAAAATTAGGACATGTTTTAAGTGAGATCTCAAATATCTTCCTGTTATATTACAACAGGAGCAGCCTGTCAGTTGATGCCTTTGTGTTCTACTGCAGCTTCCCAGAGTGTTCTAAAGAACAACTAGAGCGCTAACAGTCTTACTTATGACAAAATTATGGCACACCTGAAGCCATCTTGATTGGAATAAACTGGTAACTCTTAAAACATTTAATTTAAAAAGGAACAAAATGAGGGGGTTCATTTTGTCATAGAAATTATGGTTAGTGCTGTAGAAAGAAAAATTAGGACATGTTTTAAGTGAGATCTCAAATATCTTCCTGTTATATTACAACAGGAGCAGCCTGTCAGTTGATGCCTTTGTGTTCTACTGCAGCTTCCCAGAGTGTTCTAAAGAACAACTAGAGCGCTAACAGTCTTACTTATGACAAAAGTATGGCACATCTGAAGCCATCTTGATTGGAATAAACTGGTAACACTTAAAACATTTAATTTAAAAAGGAACAAAATGAGGGGTTCATTTTGCCATAGAAATTATGGTTAGTGCTGTAGAAAGAAAAATTAGGACATGTTTTAAGTAAGATCTCAAATATCTTCCTGTTATATTTCAACAGGAGCAGCCTGTCAGTTGATGCCTTTGTGTTCTACTGCAGCTTCCCAGAGTGTTCTAAAGAACAACTAGAGTGCTAACAGCCTTACTTATGACAAACGTATGGCACACCTGAAGCCATCTTGATTGGAATAAACTGGTAACACTTAAAACATTTAATTTAAAAAGGAACAAAATGAGGGGGGGGTTCATTTTGCCATAGAAATTATGGTTAGTGCTGCAGAAAGAAAATTTAGGGCATGTTTTAAGTGAGATCTCAAATCCTCTTCTATTTCATTAGAAAATTCTGAAATGCAGACTGAAACAATCACTTTCAATACCAGCAGTAGACTTCCAGTTAACTCCCTGGTGAGCAGTAGCTTTACTACAGTGATCTAATGAACAACTAGAGTGCTAACATTCTGAAGTTATGGCAAATGTGTGACACATCTGAATGCCTTCTTGATGGAATCAAAGTAAAAACTGAAAGCATTTCCTACTGAGGAGACTGCAGTAAATGACGAAATTAGGAAACTTCATAACAAATAAGTCTCCCAAGATGGCCACCAGAGAAAAAAGAGCCCAAATGTAGCACAAATATCACCCAGACGTAGCCCACATATAGCCCAATGACAGAAGTGTGCAAAACACGTTATTAGCATTATTGCCTTGGTATTGTTTCATATTCCCTGCGCAGCAGGCTCTTGCCCGAGCGCGTTCTCCCCCTCGCAGTTTCTCTTGCTGTGTGCTCTGCGCGGTGAGATCCTGTCAGGCGCGTCTGGTCCGAGCGAGGCAGCTCCGTCTTTACGTGCGTTTGGGAATCCGGTCACTCCTTTAGTGTCCGCTTGATTCCCGACCAACCCTCGCCTAATTTTGACACCGCTACGCGGTGATTTCCCCACACAGCCACGTTAGTGACCAGCGCCACCTGGTGGTGGTAATTGCTATTGCGCCTCAGTCTATTCTTATAACAGCTTCGGGGAAAGCCCAGCTGTTGGAGCACCGGCGAGGGGGCTGCCTTAAGGATTTCGTCCGTTCGAGGAAAGCCACAGACGGACGGACGTTTCTCTGCCAGATCACGAAATTCACCGGACTGGCATTTAAAACAGGACTTCAAACGACTGATGCAAGTCATTTACTGAATAAGCGCTCCAACCGGCTGGTGGAGGTACATGTGGATTTTTCGCAAACCCATATTTTGAGTTGGAGGCAATTGATAATCTGCCTTTTGGCTGCCCATCCCCCTCCTGCCCTGAAGAAGACCCACCTTGACGCATCCCACCTTTGCGCAACTTTTAGGGTTGAAACATCGGCGTACTGTATATGTCCACACAACGCCCAGGATCACAGTTCTATTTTTCATTGGGTCCTGCAACATATGTGCAAAAATAATAAGGACATATGAAAAGATTTTTCTCCCCCCCTCTACTGCACGTTCAAACATTTCTGTATATAGTGTACTGTCTTTATCACCAATCACCACATGTCACTTTTTCACCACAGTCACGTATTTCACATTGCAATTGAAATTGTAAATTGCGACAGCCATGTTTGTCTGATTTATTTTTTCTGAATACAAAATTGAATTCTAATTTTGGTGTGTGCTACATATTTATTATTCTTTTTCAAATCATTAATATGTGTTGGAAGTAAGCTGTCGCTATTTATCCTAATCAATTGAAAAAACCCCGACAGAACCATTTTTCTATTTTTATACGTATACCCAGGTTCTGAGGGACACTGGGTTGCCCCATTACGTTTGCTACTTAAGGATTTTAAGGGCATTTGTTCTGTGCTCACACGCTCTGCTATCATGTCTTCTCCAGAAGACCATTTTTACTCCTCCTACCAGGAAGTGGAGGAGGAATGGCCCCCCAACTTCTCCCTCCAGCAGTGGACCATGCCCTCTCTCTGGCTATTTCTAGGGCACTGGCTCCTCTTAGGGATCAGGTTGATAAGCTGGCGAAAAGCATCCCTGGGGTGTTCAGTGACCCAGATCTGGTGGTGGCTGGTCCCAGTAGCTCCCAGATGGGGAATAAAAGGGCCGTTAAGCATAACGCGGGGCACTTGGAAGGATTTGATAAACTTACGGAGACCTTCCTCAAGAGTGTGCGAACGCTAAAACATGCACCCTGCCGGGAGGAGGAGGGGCCCGGAGAAAATTGCGACACTGTCACCACTATTGTAGACCCCGACGGCGGGTTTCCCTTAGAGGGAGAGGGTGTATCGGAGGACGATTTCTCCTCCGATGAGGATAAGGACTCAGGGCGTCCCTGGCGTCCAGAGTCCCACTCCTCTCAGTCCCCGGTTGGGGACGGGGTCCACTCGGACATGTTCGAGCCTACCCAAATTTACCATCCTAGGTGAGCGGAGTGGACACCTGACGCCAAAGTGGCAGAGTATGTGGTGGGGAAAATCCATCAACCCCTTGAAAGGGAGGTCAGGAATAGGATGAGGGAGAATGCCCCAGGCCCTCACTGAAGGGGAAGGTGGCACACACGCCTGAAATTGATGAGAAACTATGTACCTTTTTCTCCAAGTATATGAGGGATCCCAAGAAAGGAATTGATAGGTCTTGGACGAGGTAGGGCCCTTGACCCAAATTATTCAATTGACGGAGCGTTCCAAAGAGTCAGGATCCCCTTTGTCCACGGATATTGGGGCTGGTTGGGCGCACTACCCTAAACCCTAAAACACTACCCCCTCCACTACCCAAACATCACTGCACTACCCTAAACCCTAAAACACTACCCCCAGCACGACACCCTACACTACCCAAACATAACTGCACTACCCTAAACCCTAAAACACTACCACCAGCACGACTTCCTACACTACCCAAACACCACTGCACTACCCTAAACCCTAAATCTACCCACAGCACAACCCCCTTCACTACACAAACACCACTGCACTACCCTAAACCCTAAAACACTACCCCCAGCACGACCCCTTCACTACACAAACACCACTGCACAGCCTTAAACCCTAAAACACTACCCCCAGCATGACCCCCTACACTACACAAACACCACTGCACTACCCTAAACCCTAAATCTACCCCCAGCATGACCCCCTACACTACACAAACACCACTGCTCTACCCAAAACCCTAAAACACTACCCCCAGCATGACCCCCTTCACTACCTAAACACAACTGCACTACCCTAAACCCTAAAACACTACCCCCAGCACGACCCCCTTCACTACCCAAACACAACTGCACTACCCTAAACTCATAAACACTACCCCCAGCACGACCCCCTACACTACCCAAACACCACTGCACGACCCTAAACCCTAAAACACGACCCCCTACACTACACAAACACCACTGCACTACCCTAAACCCTAAAACACTAGAACCCAGCACGACCCCCTACAGTACACAAACACTACTGCACTACCCTAAACCCTAAAACACTACCCCCTACACTACACAAACACCACTGCACTACCCTAAACCCTAAAACACTACCCCCAGCACAACCCCCTATACTACACAAACACCACTGCACTACCGTAAACCCAAAACACTACCCCCTACACTACCCAAACACCATTGCACTACCCTAAACCCTAAAACACTACCCCCAGCATGACCCCCTACACTACACAAACAGCACTGCACTACCCTAAACCCTAAAGCACTACCCCCAGCACGACCCCCTACACTACCCAAACACCACTGCACTACCCTAAACCCTAAAACACTACCCCCAGCACGACTCCCTACACTACACAAACACCACTGCACTACCCTAAACCCTAAAACACTACCCCCAGCACGACTCCCTACACTACACAAATACCACTGCACTACCCTAAACCCTAAAACACTACCCCCAGCATGACCCCCGACACTACCCAAACACCACTGCACTACCCTAAACCCTAAAACACTAACCCCAGCATGACCCCCTACACTACCCAAACACCACTGCACTACCCTATACCCTAAAACACGACCCCTTACACTACACAAACACAACTGCACTACCCTAAACCCTAAAACACTACCCACAGCATGACCCCTACACTACACAAACACCACTGCACTACCCTCAACCCTAAAACACTACCCCCTACACTACACAAACACCACTGCACTACCCTAAACCCTAAAACACTACCCCCAGCGTGACCCCCTACACTACACAAACACCACTGCACTACCCTAAACCCCTACACTATACAAACACCACTGCATTACTCTAAACCCTAAAACACTACCCCCAGCATGACCCCCTCACAACACAAACACCACTGCACTACCCTAAACCCTAAATCGACCCCCAGCACGACCCCCTACACTACCCAAACACCACTGCCATACCCTAAACCCTAAAACACTACCCCCAGCGTGAACCCCTACACTACCCAAACACCACTGCACTACCCTAAACCCTAAAACACTACCCCCAGCACTACCCCCTACACACACAAACACCACTGCACTACCCTAAACCCTAAAACACTACCCCAGCACTACCCCCTACACTACCCAAACACCACTGCACTAACATAAACCCTAAAACACTACCCCCAGCACAACCCCCTACATTACACAAACACCACTGCACTACCCTAAACCCTAAAACACTACCCCCAGCACGACTCCCTACACTACCCAAACACCACTGCACTACCCTAAACCCTAAATCTACCCCCAGCACGACCCCTACACTACCCAAACACCACTGCACTACCCTAAACCATAAAACACTACCCCCAGCATGACCCCCTACACTACACAAACACCACTGCACTACCCTAAACCCTAAAACACTACCACCAGCATGACCCCTACACTACTCAAACACCACTGCACTACCCTAAACCCTAAAACACTACCCCAGCACGACCCCCTACACTACCCATACACCACTGCACTACCCTAAACCCTAAAACACTACCCCCAGCACGACCCCCTACACTACTGCCTAAACCCTAAAACACTACCCCCAGCACGACCCCCTATACTTCCCATACACCACTGCACTACCCTAAACCCTAAAACACTACCCCCAGCACGACCCCCTACACCACCCAAACACCACTGCACTACCCTAAACCCTAGAAAAGAAACCCCCACCCCATGCCCAATCCCCTTACCTCTCACTCCTCGTGGCTCCTCTCTCCTCGTGGTTTCTGCTTCACGTCGTCTCTGAGGGGCGGTGCACGTCGTTGTGAGGAAACGGAACAGCCTCTGTTTCCTTACAACGACATGGATCGTTCTACATGTTTTTAGAACGCATGGTCATTTACCATACATACCTTTACAACAAAATTAGTTGTAAAGGCATGCGTGGCAAATGACCATGCATTCTAAAAAAATGTACAACGTGATGTACAACGCATGCGTGGTAATGCATGCGTTGTAATGGTATCGCAAAGTAAAAAAGTCGTTGTAACGGCTGTTTACCGATCGAAGCTGGCCCCTGTTCTTCAGTGAGACGTTTATTTGATTAATTAGGAGGAAGGAATGTGGTTTTTTTACCGAAAAGTGCATTCCCGGCTGTTGTATTGTGAAAATGTCCGCGTGGCCTGGTTTCACTTACGGTGAGAGAGTGGAAGAGTCTGTTTGGATCTAAAGGAGTTCTGTTGTTGGACGGGGCCGGCGCGACATATCATCAGAAAACATAGCTAATGGAAAGCGTCCTCCCTGAAGTATGGAGCTGTGCCATGAGAGGTCAACGAGTGTGCGTCCCACCGCAGTATGACCGTACCGCGTGACCCATGTGCCACCTCCAGGGTACGGGAGGCAGAAGCGGCATCGCAGGTCCTCTTGAAGACCGTTGTAGCACTAATTCTACATTTTGGTACTAGGGCATTTTAACTTCGTTGTTCCTGCCAGATACAAAGAGAAGATCCTGTGTTATTCAGTGCCCTCGTTACCTTTTTTGTGGGTTGTGGTGCTTGTCACTTCGCTGCCCTGCCGGTGCACACGACTGGGCACCCCACCCCGTGTGCCATCTGCAGGGCCTCTGCCCTCGGATCACTTGTTTTGGTTTCTGGAGTGGCAACATAAACAGTTGCTCCCAAAGGACTAGCCTGAACACTTAGGTGAATATCCCCTGCACCAGCATTCCAAGGAAATTCTTTCCTAGCTCTCCCACGTCAACGAGGACGTCATAATAGCACGGCTCCACTCGTGACACCGTATGACGTCATCGGAGCCATAAGAGGACCTCGTCGGCGTGCTGACGTCAGTTCCACCCATTTTTTCCGTGCCACTGAGGCAAACAGGAGACCGAGACATTTTCACATGTATACATAGTATAATAAATATATATATATTCACTGAAAAAACCATAGGTTTCAGGCACGTTATAGTTAGAAATTAGCATTTAAAAACCTTAGAAATTCACTGAAAAACCATAGGTTTTAGGCACGTTATAGTTAGAAATTAGCATTTAAAAACCTTAGAAATTCACTGAAAAACCGTAGGTTTCAGGGGCGTTATAGTTAGTTGGACATTTCACTCGTACAAAACCATAGAAATTCCCCCGTTATAGTTAGTTCAGCTAACTATAACTCGCACGCCCGCAATGCACTGCTGATGACGTCACATATTACATCACTCACGACATGGTCAGTGACATCACCCATGACATCACTGATGACATCTCAAATGACATCACTGATGGGTCCCTGGGGTGCAACTAGCCCACCAGCTACCTCCATTAAGCACCACAGAGCTGTGTTGCAGAGAGGTGTAAAAAGGGGCGTGGCCTCAGAACACCTCTCTGAAGCGCAGCCCCCTGGCGCATACTGGAGGTTACTGGAGGGCTAGTTGGGCCCCAGGGACCCTCAGTATTCAAGGGAAATTCGTTCCCCCTCTGCAAACGCGCCAGGGGGCGCGTTTGCAGAGTGCTGCCAAGGAGGGGGCGTGGCTCCGGCGCGATGCCGGTCTTTTTTTTGTCTTTTTTTTTTTACGAAGGGGGGCTGTGTGGCGCCCCTTCTTTTTCTAATTTATTGGCCCTGGGGACCCCATCCCCCAGGGCCTGCCCCCTAATAATTAAAAAAAAAAAAAAGAATTTGGAAGGGGGCCTTGTGGCCCCCCTCCCGAGGCCTTAATCGGCCCCGGGGACCCCATCCCCCGGGGCATGGCCTTTTTTTTATTTAATGTTTTGGAGGGGGGCTGCGTTGCCCCCCTCCTCAGGCCACTTATGGCCCCGGGGACCCCATCCCCCGGGGACGGCCTTTGTTTTTTTTTTTTTAATAACAATTTTGGGGAAGGGGGCCGCGTGGCCCCCCTCCTGGGCCACTTGTAGCCCCGGGGACCCCATCCCCCAGGGCTGGCCCTCTCCGTTGGGGACCGTGGGGGTCCCCAATCCCCCACGGTCCCGCCGGCTCCCCGCGTCCTCGGGAGCCGGCATTGCTTTCCACACGGGGAGCTGCTAAGATGCAGCTCCCCGTGTGGAAAGCTATCGTCTTTGGTTTTTGGAAGAGAGAGCAGGTTTCCTGCTTTCTCTTCCAAAACCAAAGCAGTCATTATGGCAGGACCGGAGCCGCGAGGCTCCCGCCCTGCCATAGCAAACTACAGTGTCCTGGGGTGGGCACCCCGGGACACTGCAGGAGCCGGCCCTGGGGGGTGGCGGTCCCCAGGGCCATCACAGGCTCCAGGAGGGGGGCCGCGCAGCCCCCCTCCCTTCACATGCACAGCCCCCGGGAGGTGGTGGTCCCGGACGGACCCCCACATTCAAATTCTTAGTGCCCCGGGGAGGTGGTGGTCCCCGGGGCATGTGGGGGGGCCCGAGCCCCCCCACACAGGTAATTTACAAAAAAAAAAAAAGAAGCCCCGGGGGGTGGCGGTCCCCGGGGCTGCGGGAGGGCCGAGTGCCCTTCCCGCACCATTTTTTATTGAAAGCCCTGGGGGGTGGCAGGCCCCGGGGCTTGGGGGGGCCTTAGAGGCCCCCCCATCAAATGTTTTCATAAACCCCCACATGCCCCCGGGACTTGGCCCACCCGGGGGCCAAATAACAGCGCTTTGTTTTTTTTTTCACAGTGGGATCCGCGCATCCTAAGCGCATCCCGCCGATTTTAAAAAAAACTAACATTTTTTTGGGGCCCTGGGGGTCCTTGTGGGACCCCATAAGCAGGCCTAGGGGGTCAGGGTGTTTCTACCCTGCCCCCTTTTTGCGTTTTGCGCACTTGTTTCTTGTGCCTCGGTTCGACCGAGGAACAAGATGGCTGCCAACACTTCCTGGTTTGGAGTGTTGACAGCCAATTAGCATACAGCTCATGATCGGGAGGGTGCGCGGACCCTCGCGTGCCATAGATATATATGTGATTTTACTTTTGATTTTCTCAGGAACTACTGAACGGATTTACACCATTTAACCAAAAGGCATGACTCGAACCAAGGGCTACCTTTTGCCAAATTTGGTGTAATTCCGTTCAGCAGTTCGGGCTGTAGCTGCGACTAAAGGTTCCTATGGAAAATTGCAAGGGGAAAACATGTTTTGGGACCCCCCTTTTTTCTCGGCCCCCACTTGACGAATCACCCCGAGACTTTCAGGATAGGAGCGGCCCGGAGCGCCCCAAGAGTTTTGAAAATTTCGTGAAGATTCGTCAACCGGCGCCAAAGTTATTGGGAATAGAATGTTGTGGATTTCCTATGGAAAATAGGTCCTAACTATAACTATCTACTGGCGACCGCCAGTAGATAATATATATATATATATATATATATATATATATATATATATATATATATATATATATATATATATATATTATCTACTGGCGGTCGCCAGTAGATAGTTATAGTTACAACCTATTATCCATAGGAAATCCACGACATTCTATTTGAAATAACTCTCTTGCCGGTTGACGTATCTTCGCAAAATTTTCAAACTTTGTGGGCGCTCCGGTCCGCTCCTACCCTGAAAGTCTCGGGGATTCGTCAAGCGGGGCCGAGAAAAAGGGGGTCCCAAAACGCGTTTTCCCCATGCAATTTTCCATAGGAAACTTTAGACACGGCTACAGCCTGAACTGCTGAACGGAATTACACCAAATTTGGCAAAGAGGTAGTTCTTGGTTCAGAAAGAACCCTTTTGTTAAATGGTGTAAATCCGTTCAGTAGTTGCTGAGAAAATCAAAAGTAAAAGTACATATATATCTATGGCCGCGTCGGATTCGCGCACCCTCCCGATCACGAGCTGCATGCTAATTGGCTGTCAACACTCCAAATCAGGAAGTGTTGGCAGCCATTTTGTCCCTCGGTAGAACCGAGGGACAGAAACAAGTGCGCAAAGCGCACAAAGGGGGCAGGGTAGAAACACCCTGACCCCCTAGGTCTGCTCAGAGGGTCCCACAAGGATTTTTTTTTTTTTTTTAAATCGGCAGGATGCGCTCAGGGTGCGCGAATCCTGCTTCGATTGCATTTTGCCCCCGGGTGGCCCAAGTCCCGGGGGCATGGTGGGGGGTGTTCAATTTATGTATGGGGGGCCTCAAAGGGCCCCCAAGCCCCGGGGACCGCCACCCCCGGGGCTTTCTTTACAAATGGTGCGGGAGGGCTCTGAGCCCTCCCGCAGCCCCGGGACCACCACCTCTCCGGGGCTTCTTTTTAAATTAAAAATCTTGTGTGGGGGCTCCAGCCCCCACACGCCCCGGGACCGCCACCTCCCGGGGCACTAAACATTTAAATATGGGGGTCCGTTACGGAACCCCAAGCCCCGGGACCACCACCTCCCGGGTCTGTGCACTGAATGGGAGGGGGCCGCGCGGCCCCCTCCTGGAGCCCTTGATGGCCCTGGGGAGCGCCACCCCCAGGGCCGGCTCCTGCAGTGTCCCGGGTGCCTACCCCGGGACACTGCTGTTTGCTATGACAGGACGGGAGCCTCGCGGCTCCCGTCCTGTCATAGCAATCTTGGTTTGCATTTTGAAAGAGAGCAGGAAACCTGCTCTCTCTTTCAAAATGCAAACCAATTGCTTTTCCACATGGGGAGCAGCATGTTAGCTGCTCCCCATGTGGAAAGCAATGCCGGCTTCCGCAGGAGGCGGGGAGTCGGCTGGGACTGTGGGGGGATTGGGGACCCCCCCACAGTCTCCAACGTGAGGCCAGGCCCCAGGGGATGGGGTCCCTGGGGCCATAAGTGGCCCGGGAGGGGGGCCACGCAGCCCCCCTCCCCAAAGTTAAAAAAATAAAAAATAAAAAAATAAGGTCAAGGCCGGCCCCGGGGGATGGGGTCCCCGGCGCCTTAAATGGCCTGAGGAGGGGGCCACGCAGCCCCCTCCAAATAAAAATATAAAAATCGAGGCCATGCCCCGGGGATGGGGTCCCTGGGGCCAATACAGGCCCAGGGAAGGGGGCCACGCGGCCCCTTCCCCGTTTTTTTATTTTTATTTTAATTTAAAAAAAGGGGTAAGGCCCTGGGGGATGGGGTCCCCAGGGCCTAAAAATAGGAAAGGAAGGGGGCCACACAGCCCCCTTCAGGAAAAAAAAAAGAACAAAAACAAAAAAAAAACGATCGGGCCGCAGGCCCCGCCCCCTTCCTTCACCACTCTGCAAACGCGCCCCTGGCGCGTTTGCAGATGGGGAAGTAATTCCCCTTCAATTCTGGGGTCCCTGGAGCCAACTAGCCCACCAGGAACCTCCAGTATGCGCCAGGGGCTGCCTTGCAGAGAGGTGTACAGAGGCCACGCCCCTTTTACACCTCTCTGCAACGCAGCTCTGTGGCGCTTAATGGAGGTAGCTGGTGGGCTAGTTGCACCCCAGGGACCCTCAGGATTCAAGGGAGTTAATCCCCCAACTTAAAACGCGCCACGGGCGCGTTTGCACAGTGGTGAAGGGAGGGGCGGGGCTTCAGGTGACATGTGTGCAAACAGGCCCCGTGGCGCGTTTTAAGATGGGGAATTAAATCCCCTTCAATCCTGAGGGTCCCTGGGGCCAACTAGCCCAACAGGTACATCCAGAAAGCGCCACAGAGCTGCGTTGCAGAGAGGTGTAAAAGGGTGTGGCCTCTCTACACATCTCTGCAACGCAGCCTCTGGCGCATACTGGAGGTTCCTGGTGGGCTAGTTGGCCCGTAGGGACCCTCATGATTCAAGGGGACTTAATCCCCAACTTAAAACGCGCCACGGGGCGCGTTTGCACAGATGTCACCTCAGGCCCGGCCCCTCCCTTCACCATTGTGCAAATATTCCTCTAAAATCTGCCGAACTACGAATTCCGATTTACTCACCTGTTATCAGGAGAGACCTCAGTGCTGTATCTTTCAGCCCAGTACTGGTCCTGAAAAGTAATTTTAACCGTACTTAACAGTAACTTGAATTTCCTTCCATAGGCTAACATTGACTGGTTTCACTTGGAAATTCTTCTAAGTGTGGAGTTTTGGAACTTTAAAATATTCCTCTAAAATCAGCCGAAATACGAATTCCGATTTACTCACCTGTTATCAGGAGAGACCTGAGTGCTGTATCTTTCAGCCCAGTACTGGTCCTGAAAAGTAATTTTAACCGTACTTACCAGTAACTTGAATTTCCTTCCATAGGCTAACATTGACTGGTTTCACTTGGAAATTCTTCTAAGTGTGGAGTTTTGGAACTTTAAAATATTCCTCTAAAATCAGCCGAAATACGAATTCCGATTTACTCACCTGTTATCAGGAGAGACCTCAGTGCTGCATCTTTCAGCCCAGTACTGATCCTCAAAAGTAATTTTAACCGTACTTACCAGTAACTTGAATTTTCTTCCATAGGATATCATTGCCTGCTTTTTGCTGAAAAGTTTCTAAGTGTTGATTTTTGAAACATACAAATATTCCTCTAAAATCAGCCGAAATACGAATTTCGATTTACTCACCTGTTATCAGGAGAGACCTCAGTGCTGCATCTTTCAGCCCAGTACTGGTCCTGAAAAGTAATTTTAACCGTACTTACCAGTAACTTGAATTTCCTTCCATAGGCTAACATTGACTGGTTTCACTTGGAAATTCTTCTAAGTGTTGATTTTTGAAACATACAAATATTCCTCTAAAATCAGCCGAAATACGAATTCCGATTTACTCACCTGTTATAAGGAGAGACCTCAGTGCTGTATCTTTCAGCCCAGTACTGGTCCTGAAAAGTAATTTTAACCGTACTTACCAGTAACTTATATTTTCTTCCATAGGAATCCATTGTCTGGTTTTCAGCAGAAAAGTTTCAAAGTGTCGATTTTCACAAACTACAAATATTCCTTAAAAATCGCCTGTATGACTTAAACGCATTCTTTCAACTGTTTACAGGAGATGCACCAGTGCTGGATCCAGGATCCAACACTGAGTAAGAAAAAGTAATGATAACAGTTTTTACCTGCTAAGTGAATTTCCTTCCATAGGATAACATTGGTGATTCTATGAGAAAAAGTTTCTAAGTGTCAACTTTTAAAATACAATAATATTCCTTAAAAATCACGACTGTAACCAAAACGCTTTTACTCAACTGTTTACAGGAGATGTAACAGGACTGAATCTAGGATCCAGTCCTGTGGTTAGAAAAGTAATCCATAAAGTAACTAATTGCATTTAACTAGAAATTCACATTGAGCTGAATGTTGCATTGTGTTTGAAAATGTGTTGCCCATTGCAACAACTGTAACTACTGTACTTAAAAGTCTATTGCCTATGTGCAAAGTATTTAAACTAAAGTAATTCATTCTGAGAAAGTATTTTTGTAATGTAATGTATAATGTAATTACAATGTAATTTAAAAATAAAATATGTAAAAATAATTGTTTCTAAAAATGTAGTAAATCAGTATGAAAAAATTAATATAACAATTAATACATTTAAAAATTGTCATTTACAAAACCTTTGAAATTCACTGAAAAAACCGTAGGTTTCAGACATGTTATAGTTAGGAATTAGCATTTAAAAACCTTTGAAATTCACTGAAAAACCATAGGTTTCAGATATGTTATAGTTAGAAATTAGCATTTAAAAACCTTTGAAATTCACTGAAAAAACCATAGGTTTTAGGGACAGTTATAGTTAGTTGGACATTTCACTCGTACAAAACCATAGAAATTCCCCCGTTATAGTTAGTTTAGGTAATTCGCGCCCCCGCAATGCACTGCTGATGACGTCACATATTACATCACTCATGACATGGTCAGTGACTGTAAGTATAAGTGACTGTACAGGTGAGTGAGTGGATGTGTGTGTGTAGACCTAAGAATCAGTGAGTGGGTATGTAGTTTTTGGTGTTGGAGTGTCTATGGTTTTGAGAATGGCAGTCTGTAATTTAGAGTGGGTGTATCAAAACTTATATTAGGGTGTGAGAAGATGCATTAAATTCTCACATGGATGATGTCATCAGTGATGTCATCAGTGATGTCATTTGAGATGTCATCAGTGATGTCATCAGTGATGTCACTGACCATGTCATGAGTGATGTAATATGTGACGTCATCAGCAGTGCATTGCGGGGCGCGAGTTATAGTTACCTGAACTAACTATAACGGGGGAATTTCTATGGTTTTGTACGAGTGAAATGTCCAACTAACTATAACTGTCCCTAAAACCTATGGTTTTTTCAGTGAATATATATATATTTATATTTATATATATATGTATATATATATATATATATATATAGTGCTCTGATTAGACTAGGGAGCTTTTTCTCCCGTTGGCCTTTTCGGTACTGCGGGACCAGTACTGTTCCGGCAGTGTAATTGGCTGGCCACAACTCAGAGAAAAATGTTGCAGCTGCCATTACATGACTCAGGATTCAGTACCCATGTCCTGAATGTATTTCAAAGAAGTAGTATAAGGTGGCAGGATAGGGACACCCTGGCCATTTGGCACATGTGTGGGGAACCCAGAGGAATACCCCAGGTGCCAAAAATGAAAACAGGTTTTTTTCATGCAGCGCTGCCCTCCCATGCAGTATCACGGTTTTCCTGAGGAAGCCACTGCTTAAGCTTGGGCCTCATAGTATCACAGTACAGTGCAAGCTTCTCTGATGGAATATTGCACAGTACTGTGGTACCACGGGGGCAAATCTTGAGCACCGGTAATCCAGGAGTACCGAAGGCTGTGTGCAGCAGTCGGTTAGCAGTTATTTTTGTGTTATTTCAACACCAAACTATAATGTCACTTTAACTATCAGTGAATCAATCAATCAATCAATCAATCAATCAATCAATCAATCAATCAATCAATCAATCAATCAATCAATCTATCTATCAATCTATCAATCTATCTATCTATCTATCTAGCCAGCTAGCTAGCTAGCTAGCTATATGTCTATCTATCTCTTGGAACCATTCATAATAGTTCCTTCAAACCCAAAGAAACAGCAGATTGAGACATGCTAAATATTCCCAAAGGAAATTGAGTCTTTCAAGAGATACATTTCTTTGATCAAAATACCAGTGTTTAAAGCTAATTCCATTATCGATTACATTATGAAGGAAAGGGTAAGATAAGAAAAGGGCAAATCATCTATCCTAAATACCACAACTCAGACCTATGCCTCAGCCTATAAGATAGGAGGGTTCTTTAGGGTTCAGTCCTGTTACCATGTCTCTTTAACACAAACAAGAGTTCTCTGGCGAATTTACTCAATAGATGGGGGACCCACTTTTACAAGAATGCATGTGACTCTCATTTAATCTTTAATCTGTCAAAAGGAGTTGAGTGTTCGCTGAATGGTACTGGGTCCCCAAGCTACATTTGCTGAACTCCTATGAACTCCCATGAGTTAAGCATGTAGTGATATGAACATGGGAATGCCTTGCAAACCACTAATCATTTTCTTCGACATGCTCCCCTCACATGAGTGGCAAAATACTGAGGAACCTACTACCTGCACAAAGAATCTCGCTTATTGAAGTTTCTGAAGGAGTTGGCTGTTCACCTTGTAATCTTACTTGAAGCTTCAGTGGACAGTGCTCTTAATAAATAGTTTCACACTTCGATGATATACCTTATGATCAGGAGGTTATTTTCAATTTGAAATATTATCACTTAAAGCATCCATTTTCAGTGAGTAAAGAGTTCTTTTCACTTGCTCTTGAATCTGCAGAATTAAAAACTAATAAAATTCTGCAATGCTTAACTATTTTATGTGGGTGTAGGTACCGGCACAGGTACATGGGTAAATGTTGGACCAATCCCAAAGGAAAATGAGCTCTCACTGCTGTCGCTTGAGTTATATGAGGACCCTCCTAAATTCAGAAGGCCCATCCTTTTGATATTAAAAGATATATAGGAAGGCTGAGAACATTGATTTTTATCAGGAGGAGACCATCTATGCCAGATGACCAAGTGCATATAGAATGGGTTCACCAAAGAGTTTTGTGATGGTTACATATTTGAGTGCATTAAATCACATTTTAAGTTATAAAGAAACAATAAATCAATACTTTTAAACACCCAAAACACGTCTGGGAAGCTATGGGAACCTATCCTATAAGGAATTATTCCAGAGCTCTACACTCTATGGTAAATTTACTGTTAAATCTTCTTAGTAATAGTGACATTTTTGTAACCAGTGCTGGAAATGTATCATACTCACTGGCACAATACTAGAGGCAGCATTTACTGTTGACTCTTCTTTGCTGGTTGTATGTTTATGATGTTCTGCAAATTGCTTATTCGGCTCAAGGAAAATTGTGATTGTGAGTATCGTCCTTTTAAGCTTCTGCTTTCTTCCCTTGCCATCTCCAGATTTCTGTAAAATACCAAAAGGAAAATATTGTTGTAAGAATCTTCTTTCCATACTATACTTACCAATTATTTCCTATTTGGAGGTTTTGATTATGTTATTAAAATATATGCCCAATCACATGAAAATTAGATGATTTCATTTGAGATACCTTATGATTTCTCAAAGTGCAATTGTTTCAAAAACCTGTGACAGAACATGCTGAAATACTTACAAAAATTACTGCGCGTCATCATAGGTCCACAAACATCTCTGCAGATGCACATGAAGGATTTTACAGAAAAGGCCTATACTCATCATTATGGACTAAAATTATTTTAAGAAATACAACTGAGTATGAGGATAGAAACACTTTTTGAATGGAACACATGCATTCCTGAAATAATATATATTGCCCCAGAATGTGGCTGAGAGTGCAGTACGTTACGAAGATCTCTAAAGGTGTCTGATGGTCATTCTTAGGCTTGCCAAGAAAAGCAGTAACTATATGATGATTCAGACAAAAAATTAATTTACCAGCCGAAATTTTGGTCATGCATTTAAAAAGGTAATTTCATCTAGTTGGACCCCAAGGAGTCCATTTGAATCACTGGCCCTTCATGCAAGTCCTCAGATAGAATTTGGAATGAATATTGAGATCGGCTAAAAATCTCAAAGTAATGCTTAAATTCTCTTGGAGAGACCTTTTCTCAACAAATCTCCTATGTCATTGAAGCTAATAACACAATATATCAGGATATCAGTGAAAAAGGCATCAACTGGCAGATCTTGAATGTAGTTATAGAACTATTATCTACTTTTTGAACTGGAGATTTTTGGAATTTGGAAAAACATCACTTTCAAGGCCCAGCTGGAGTGGTGGGTCAATGTCTTTCACTTGCTCAGAAACAGAATTGCAGAATTGGAAAAAATATGAAAACAGTCCTAGTTAATGTTCTTATAATTTAACATGGGTTTAGTTGCACAATCATGATCACCTCATAGGTAAAGTACTGGCACATCTGGTTATCCTGAGGTGTATTTCCAATGTACATCTTCACATTGGTGGCATTTATACAGACACATTGAGGTTCTCATTGCTGAGTTACCATGGATTGACACAACTCCAAATCATTGTTTTATCAAAACTTGGGAACACTTTTTGTGTCCACTGTTTTTTATACAGTTCCTATTACACACACTCCTGAGTTTTTTCCGGAGTTTAACCATCAATGTCTGATGCCTAAGGTACATTTGAGTGATTTTCATTTACTGTTTGTTAATTTTTTTATGATTGTTCTGGTGAACTACCTGTTTTCTAACCATGTCCTTTTCCACCTGTGTTCCACCAATCATCTTTTTTTTAAATTTATTTAACTCAAGCAAATGTACAACACAAAACAAAAGACGCTGTTGCCTCAGATTGATGCCATGCAGGCAGTACACATCTCAACAGCAAGCCAATTGAGCAGCTATGCATTATATCTGCCCCATCACCCCTTGTGATACAGGAACATAACATCTGTGCCATCTGAGGTAATAAGTATTCCACCTATTTACTACAGATATTGTGATGGTCTTTACAAGGTCTCGCCGTGTGTAGCTCCTTGGGCACTCCCAACATGATGCCCTACAAAGACACAGTCAAAAGGAATGATTTGAGGGGGCCCAAGATATCCTTAGGTGTGGAGGTCAGTGGGAGCATTGCTGCATAGAGATCAGACTGTTCATTGCAATATATTAGAGACTCAATCCACCTAGTAAACTTTGGGGATCTCCCTCGACCCCAGCAACATGCCACCACCAATCTCTTTGTCTTCAGTAGTGCTAAGACTGTATATCATCAGTGTGGCACCAGAATTTCCCACTTCCACCCCAGCACTGTGACCCACAAGTCCCTGGGCACATCATGGTCAATCATTGTAGACAGTGCATAAGTACCTCATCTCAATAGAATTGAATTGTAGTGCATGACCATGCTAGGTGCAAAGAATTCTCTCCTAGCTGACCACATCTGGCATAACTGGAGTTCTCATGGAGGCCAAATCTATGCAGTGTCAGAGTGGTATAGTATAGTATGATGAATTATGCTGAGTCTGCTACTGCAGGATACCAAACCTGTTTGTGTGCAACAAAAAGACCAAATCGCCTACGATATTTCCAATCTCATCACCTCCTTCTACTTAGATCGTGCAGTATGCCCCAGCATTGGGGTATCCTCCAAAGAGGACCAGTACAGCTTGCAAATGAGCTACTTCGTGGATGTGGGAAATAAGGGGTGATTGCTCCTTGGGGACCCCATAGTCTATAATAAAGAAATGTGTCCACAGGTTTACGTGGTATGGTTCCTGTGAAGTCATCTAATGACAGGAATTGTGTATTAACATATAGGTCTCCCCAATTTACTAGCCCTCCTTGAGACAGTTGTGCTAGTGCTAGTTGCTGGTATCAGCGGGTACTGGTGAAGGGGAAGGTAGGGGGTAGAGGTTTCCCAGACCTGCTTGATCACCCAGCTCATTCCACGCCCAAGGTGTACATGCAGCTGTTGCCATGTCTAAGACAAAGCGTGGAGTTGGGGCCCTGATAAGTGCTCGCAGTGGGGCCACCACATCTTTCTCAACCCGTCACGTGTGGGACATAAGGTTCAGGGTGGAACCACTAGTGCGCAAAATGTGCCTGCGGATACCTTTATATCAGAGATGTCAAATGTAGAACCAGGAGGACCAGATCCAGGCCAGATTTTCACGACTGCCATTGGTTATATAAAATAGCCCAACACATACATGCCAACATTTTAGATGAGGAAAGAAGGAGATTCTAAAAGAATAATTGGGAGAATGTATTTTCCCCATTCCCTTATATTGAATTTAATCTATAGTGAATGCCAATCTGCTAGTACATATGACGATTTCCCCTGTCCTTCTGGGCTCATGCAGAAACCCAGCTCACCCTGTCATTCATTCTGTCATGTCTGTCCTCAGTCTGTTAGCATTTTAAATAATGCCTAAAGGAATCCCTGAAGTTTATCTGCAAATCTATGATTACATAGACTGTTTCTCAACTTGTTCCTTCACTGAAAAAGTAGAATTCCTAGACCAGTTCAGGCCATTGATGCCTGGAATACTGTGAAAAAAGTGCATGAGGAACTCCCCATGGAATACAGTATTTGAGGGTCAGTCCTGTCATTTCTGAGTCAAAATCTAAACTTCCACTCTCTCACATTGACCGCCAGCCTGTACTGACAGCTGACATGACAGCTGATGTGACAACTTCTGGCTAAGTTCTATCCTTGTCAAGACACACAGTCAAACTGAGATAATCCTTTAGCTAGGACATTGTATTGGAGATGTCTGCAAGCAGAAAGTTTCACTTCACATATCTCAAAAAATATTTCCTGAGCAAAAACTAAGGGCACTACACACTCATGTGTCAGGGACCAAACTTTGATCAAGTAACCTCACAAGTTGTGTTGCTTGCAATGGGTGCAACTAACTGTTTTAGGATGCCTACACTAGTGTTAAACATTGACAAGCTATATTATGACCTCAATATTTAATCCATGTAGAATTCTGAAAAAATTATGATGAGCTCCTCTGAAAACATTATGTTTATACACTGAAATACAATAGATGTTGCATTTTCTTGACCAGACTGTGGTGCACAAAAACAGTAAACCGTAGCCAGAAAGTGGGAATTGTAAGGAGTGAATACCCTCGAATGGATAAAGAATCGCCAGAGCAATCTCAAAGTGAGTGTGTGTGAGTGTGAGTGTGTGTACAGAGATGCCATGCTCCACATTCTTTAATAGCATACTATCAGCTCCCTATTTCAAATCCTGTGTAATAGAAACAGATTAAAGCCTGAGATTACAGTATTCTTGCTAATTCACATGCCAAAGGGGGTGAGGGACGGGGCTGTAAGCAAAAAAGACACCCTAAGTCCAAACGGAAATACATTCATAGGTAGACAAAGAAACATATGTCCCTTATCATATCAATACCTACTTAGGGCCTGATTATGAATACTTCTGTTATTCCGAGGGGGCTGGTGCTGGTCTCCTTGCAATCAAATCCCTATGACATTGGGCAGAAATCAAATTGCCAGGGAAATCAGTTGTGGTACTCCCGACTCCTTCAGTAATCTAATTTCTGAGGAGACTGTAGTGACCTAATTGTAATCTCAAGAAAATGGTTGTAGGTCAATACATGCACGCCTTTTCCACGCAGATGCCCTTATCACGATAGTAGCTATTATAAGGTAAGGGAAACCCTATATATATATATATATATATATATATATATATATATATATATATATATATATATATATATATATATATATATATATATATATATATATATATATATATATTACCTACTGGCGGTTGCCAGTAGGTAGTTATAGTTAGGACCTTGTTTCTATTAAAAAGCATTTTTCTTTTCCCAATAACTTTGGCGCCGGTTGACGAATCATTGCGAAATTTTCAAAACTAGTGGGGCGCTCCGGTCAGCTCCTGTTTTGAAACTTTTGGGGTGATTCGGCAAGTGGGGGCCGAGAAAAAAGGGGGGTCCCAAAACGTTTTCTCCATGTTAATTCCCATAGGAAACTTTAGACACGGCTACAGCCCGAACTGCTGAACGGAATTACAGCAAATTTGGCACAAAGGTAGCCCTTGTTTCAGAAAGAACTCTTTCTCTTAAATGGTGTAAATCCATTCAGTAGTTGCTGAGAAAATGAAAAAATAAAAGTTTCGATATTTAGAGGCACGGAGGATCCGCGCACCCTCCCGATCACGAGCTTTATTCTAATTGGCTGTCAACACTCCAAACCAGGAAGTGTTGGCAGCCATCTTGTGCCTCGGTAACCGAGGCACAAGAAAACAGGGAAACAAACGCAAAAAAGAAGAAAAGGGGGCAGGGAAGAAACACCCTGACCCCCTAGGCCTGCTCAGGGGGTCCCACAAGGACCCCCAGCGCCCAAAAAAGCATTTTTTTTTAAAACGAAGCATGGGCTCCCATGCTTTGTTTAATTAAGCCCCCGGGTGGGCCAGGTCCCGGGGTCATGCAAAAATAAAATTGCGGGGGCCCAGGTCCCCGGGGCTTTGATAAAATATTTGCGGGGGCACACGGCCCCCCCACAGCCCCAGGGACCGCCACCCCGGGGCTTGTTTTTTAAAGGTTTGGGGGGCCTCCAAGGCCCCCCCGCAGCCCCGGGGACCACCACCCCCGGGGCTTCTTTTTTTAAACAAATATACCTGTGTGAGGGGGCTAGAGCCCCCCACTTGCCACGGGATGGCCACCTCCCGGGGCACTATAATTCAAATATGGGGGTCCGTTACGGACCCCCGAGGCCCAGGGACCACCACCTCCCCGGGGCTGTGCATTGATTGGGAGGGGGCCACGCGGCCCCCTCCTGGAGCCCTTCATGGCCCTGGGGACCGCCACCCCCAGGGCCGGCTCCTGCAGTGTCCCGGGTGCCCACCCTCGGGACACTGCAGTTTGCTATGGCAGGGCGGGAGCCTCGCGGCTCCCGCCCTGCCATAGCTAAACTGTGGTTTGGATTTTGGAAGAGAGGCAGGAAACCTGCTCTCTTCCAAAATCCAAACCAGATTGCTTTTCCACATGGGGAGCTGGATGTTAGCAGCTCCCCATGTGGAAAAGCAATGCCGGCTCCCGCAGGAGGCGGGGAGCCGGCAGGACCGTGGGGGCATTGGGGCTCCCCCCACGGTCCCCAACAAAGAGGCCAGGCCCCGGGGGATGGGGTCCCCAGGGCAAGGAGTGGCCCGGGAGGGGGGCCACGTGGTTCCCCTCCCCCATAATAAAATTATTTTTTAAAAAAAGCAAAGGCCGGCCCCGGGGCCATAAATGGCCTGAGGAGGGGTGCCACGCAGCCCCCCTCCAAATAAATCTAAAAAAAACAAAACACTGGCCATGCCCCGGGGGATGGGGTCCCCGGGGCCGAATATGGCCTCGGGAGGGGGGCCACGTGGCCCCCTTCCATTTAAAAAAAAAAATAGGGGTCAGGCCCTGGGGGATGGGGTCCCCAGGGCCCATAAAATAGGTAAGGAAGGGGGGCCACACAGCCCCCCTTCTTAAAAAAAAAAAAAAAAAAAAAAAGACGCGATCGTGCCGGAGGCCCCGCCCCCACCCAGCAACACTCTGCAAACGCGCCCTGTGGCGCGTTTTAAGTTGGGGAATTAATTCCCCTTCAATATTGGGGGTCCCTGGGGGCCAACTAGCCCACCAGGTACCTCCAGTAAGAGCCACAGGGCTGCGTTGCAGAGAGGTGGTCCAGGCCACGCCCCTTTTTACACCTCTCTGCAATGCAGCTCTGTGGCGCTTACTGGAGGTACTTGGTGGGCTAGTTGGACCCCAGGGACCCTCAGGATTCAAGGGGACTTAATCCCCCAACTTAAAACGCGCCACGGGGCGCGTTTGCACAGTGGTGAAGGGAGGGGGCGGGGCCTGAGGTGACATGTGTGCAAACACATCCTGTGGCGCGTTTTAAGTTGGGGAATTAATTCCTCTTCAATCCTGAGGGTCCCTGGGGGCCAACTAGCCCACCAGGCACCTCCAGTAAGCGCCACTGCGCTGCGTTGCAGAGAGGTGGGCCAGGCCACGCCCCTTTTTACACCTCTCTGCAACTCAGCTCTGTGGCGCTTACTGGAGGTACCTGGTGGGCTAGTTGGACCCTAGGGACCCTCAGGATTCAAGGGGACTTAATCCCCCAACTTACAACGCGCCAGGGGGCTCGTTTGCAGAGTGGTGGAGAAAGGGGGCAGGATATTTAAAGATCCATTCTAATTTTTGTTTGGAGCTACGGCCGTCAGGGACGCAGAGCATTTTGCGGGCATTCATCGATATTATCAGGTGAGGTGCACCCTGAAGGACGGGGCCATATTCCCATGCCCTCCATGCGTACTTATATAACCTCGAGCTAGGGAGAAAGGTCGTTTATATTTGTTCTATAATGTAGACACCACATCATAATGGTGCCCGTGCATAGTGTAATAGCAGATAGCAAGACCATAGCCGGACGTTGTATTATTCTTTGTACGTTTTCGGGTGAGGTTGTGCATTGGATTAGGCTGTTAATTTTATTCTTTTTACCATTCCCATTTAATTATTCGTTCTTTTCAGGATTGGTAGTTTTTTGTATAAAAACTTCGTTTATATACTTTGTTTAGTAGTAAAAGCAATGTATTAGTAGGATAGTAATAGATAATTCGGTTTATATTAGAAGACATTATCCCACCACATTCTTAGAAATGAGGTGTCAATTTATTGGAGTTTTGGACAGTCTATTTTTATTTATTTTACTATTAGCTTCTCTGCGTGGCTGCCTTCTTTAGCAGTCATAGGTAATCATTTATTGATACTGGTAGTCGACATTCATTATTCATACAATTATCAATATTACAAATGGCATTTACTTTGTCTTGCAGGCATCCTCCTTATTTATTTTATCTATTCAGCATTTTTGAACATTTGATGATGCTGCCAATCGTGGTTTAGGCATACTATGCCTTTACAATTAGTTTGACAATAGAGTGAGAGAATAATAAACCAATCGAAAGTGAGTATCAGCATAATACTCTCAAATGACATTCCTGTCTTTTAAGAGCCAAAACATTGTTTTCATCAGCATACATCCTTTTTCCCTAGACTATTGGTGGACTTCCATCCCCGCAAAGGTTCTGGAAAATATTTAAACAGACCAGCTGTGAGCTTTTGCTCATTCCTAGTGGTAAGGTTGCCTTAGTTTTAAGTATGTAATACCATGTATTACCCACACTATGTGATAATAATAGGGTGTCTTGTATCTCCTGTAGATTTAAGTAACTATTACCATCGCTTATCACCTATTTCATCGTTCTGGTCCAAATTATTGGTATTCTGCTTTCTGAAAATTGTAAGTTTAGGTTTCTTCTACACTGTTTTTAGACACTAAGGGTGTTTGTGCGTGGTGGGATATAATGTGGATACGCTTGGCAGCAATTGGTTTTCATCAAGCTGATCATTGGCCTGTTTCTTTTACTTAACTAATTTTCCTTCTTTCTATCTTTAGAATTACTGTTAATAGGTGGAGGAGGCACAAATAATATGTACACCTAAGATGGAGTAGTTGTTCTATCAGATTTGATCAACTTTTTTGGTGAAGGTATTGGAAAAATGTCTATGCACTGAGTGCTGACACTGTTGTGCAGCACTATGGTCTGATCAAATATAGCATTATAGTTCTGCTGCATGGGTAATTGATATTGTACGGGTCATTAAAAATAATTTTTATTGTTCTTTAGGTTCCCTAAGTATATTTGCCTGATTGTCACTGTGTTCGCCTTGGACAAGGTCCTGAAGAAGGTGGTTCACGTTCTGTGTTAACCCACCGAAACGCGCGTCGACCTCGGGTGTCCAGACCTTATATATTTTTCACCTTGCTGGAAATGATTTACATCTTTTTTCCTGTTTATTCCAGATGTGCATAAGTGTCTTGTATGTATGTGGATGTATGTGAAGTATGTATGAGTAGAAATAGATTTGTCAATTAGGGAACTTTCCAGGTTGTACATATTTTTATATTATTGGTTGAATGTATGTATATAAAAAGAATATTTTTTGAAAAAGACAAAAAAAGTTTCTATCTGTTCATAATTTTGACATTTTTGCATTTAAGAAAAATATAATAAGAAACTTATGATAACAATGAATAAAGTTTTTATAAAAAATGATCTTGATGTAATGTCATAAACATCGATGTTTGTTTACTTTGTTTACCCATGCTAGATTCAATCGCTAGTTAAAGAAATATAGGTCTAAGGGGAGTGTTTTTTGGTCTTTTTTGGTCGTTTAGTCCCCCTCTTACTCCCAGACCTCTAGTGTTCTCTAGAGGGGATCCCTTGCTCTTCCATTGGAGAAAGGGGGCATGGCCTTTGTCTACCTCTCACGAATCCCACTGCGTGGGGCTTACTGGAGGTAAAAGGTAGGCTAGTTGGCCCTTAAAGGACCCCCAGCAGTGAAGGGGACTTCAATCCCCATCAAAGAGCGTGCCAGGGAGCGCGTTTGTAGAGTGGTGGGCAAAGTGGGCGTGGCCTGGTACGAGTACTTACCAGTGCTGCTGTGTGGGACTGACTAGAGGTAATAGTTTGGGAAGTTGGCCCCCAAGGATGTCCTTGGGGGCCAAGCACCCCTCTTGTTTCCTCCAGTAAGTCCCACACAGTGGGATTGCTAAGACGTCTTTCTTCGGAGGCCATGGCCCCCTTTCTCTACCACTCTGCAAACATGCCTCGTGGCAGACTACGGGATGGGGGATGAAGTCCAATTTAGTCCTGAGGGAGTTTGGGGGCCAAGAATCCCTCCTGGTACCTCCTGTAAGTCCTACGCAGCGGAATTCCTGAGCGTTGGTTGGACGCCCAGCACCCTTTCTCCACCACTCTGCAAACACGACTACTAGTTAAAGTAGCATATTTCTGCACCTCTGACTTAGAGGTAGTTTTAATCCCCCTGCCCTATTATGTACTAGGGCCTTACAGAGGAGGTCATGCTAATCACAGGGGTACCCCAACGCATAGTGTTCCCTAGTGTATGTAGGTGTTTTCACTGTATTCTAAGTGTCTTTTAGCATAGCACTGGCTCTAGGCCTGGTTAGTCAGAGTCAGTTACCACCAGTACCCGTCTGAAAAAGTTGTGGGCACAGGATGATTTTGCAACAAGGCCTCTTTCTGCTCCTCTGTTGGTTCACTCTGCACGTCTTGCTTCTTCCTGCAATTTTCTTCGTCTTTGTGGATTTCTGTTGCCTCTTTCTGCATTTCTTTTTCTTCTTTCTTCACATGTCCTACCTCTGTAGGCATAGTTAGAAACTAGCATTTAAAAACCTTTGAAATTCACTTAAAAAACCATAGGTTTCAGGCACGTTATAGTTAGAAATTAGCATTTAAAAAACCTTTGAAATTCACTGAAAAAACCATAGGTTTCAGGCACGTTATAGTTAGAAATTAGCATTTAAAAACCTTAGAAATTCACTGAAAAAACCATAGGTTTTAGGGAAAGTTATAGTTAGTTGGACATTTCACTCGTATAAAACCAGAGAAATTCCCCCGTTATAGTTAGTTCAGCTAACTTTAACTCGCGCCCCCGCAATGCACTGCTGATGACGTCACATATTACATCACTCATGACAGGGTCAGTGACATCACTGATGACATCATTGATGACATCTCAAATGACATCAATGATGACATCACTGATGACATCATCCAGTGACTGTGTGTTTCTGTAAAGTTTAAATATGTTTAATATATATAGGGAAAGGCGTATTGAAGAATGAGTGGGTGTATAAGTGTCTGAATGGATGATTTAGTAGGTGCGTGACTGACTCTATAAGTGAGTGATTAAACGTATCTTACTGAATGCATGGGTTAGTGACTAAACTGTGTGAATGTCTGTATCCGTCTGTCTGTTGGTGTGTAAGCAGCTGCATGAGTTTGCGAATAGCTACATGAGTGTCTATATGGGTTATTGATTGGTTGTCTGAGTATCTGTATGGGTGCCTGAGTGTTTGTGTGGGTAGGGTGTGTGTGACTCAGTGCATAGATGTGTGAGTGGGTGATTCACTGGGTGCATGGTTTCAAGAGTGCATCTGTGATGGACTGTATGGGTGTGTTGGTGAGTGAATGTATATCTCAGTGGTACATGTGTGAGTAACTACATATGTGAAAGGCAGTATATATGTGTGTTGGAGTATATAAATGGCTATAAGTGAGAGTGTGTGATTGTGAGAGTGGCTGTATGGATGAGTGTGGGCTTGTATCAGTGATTGCATAAGAGCGTAAGAATGTGCTAGTATTTGTATGAGTAATTGAGCTGGTGTGTGTATATCTGTATAGGTGAGTAAATGGCAGTGTGATTAATTATTTGCATGACTGACTAGGTGTGTGAGTACCTCTATGGATGAGTGGCGGTGTGTGAGTGTCTATATAGGTGTATGAGTGCATATGATAGTCCTATACTGAGTGACCATAAGTATGAGTGACTGTACGGGTGAGTGAGTGGATGTGTGTGTAAACCTAAGAATCAGTGAGTGGGTATGTAATTATTGGTGTTGGAGTGTCTATGGTTTTGAGAATGGCAGTCTGTAATTTAGAGTGGGTGTATCAAAGGTTATATTAGGGTGTGAGAAGATGCATCAAATTATCACATGGATGATGTCATCAGTGATGTCATCAGTGATGTCACTGACCATGTCATGAGTGATGTAATATGTGATGTCATCAGCAGTGCATTGCGGGGGCGCGAGTTATAGTTAGCTGAACTAACTATAACAGGGGAATTTCTCTGGTTTTATACGAGTGAAATGTCCAACTAACTATAACTTTCCCTAAAACCTATGGTTTTTTTCAGTGAATTTGTAAGGTTTTTTAAATGCTAATTTCTAACTATAACGTGCCTGATACCTATGTTTTTTTCAGTATATATATATATATATATATATATATATATATATATAGAGAGAGAGAGAGAGAGAGAGAAAGATACATATATAATATATATTTATGTTAATATTAATCTTTTAGCATGCAGGTCTGCATCCCACAGCAAGAAAAGCCTTGCCTAGGATACTGGCGACCTCCGGTGACTGGGCACCGTGAGTGCCGATGCATTTACAGTGAGGTTTGTGTTGGCATGCTCACTCGATGTTCATCGGTCTCCTCCGACCTCGTGGGTGTGCCCACCATGAACTTCTTCAACGTGCTGCTGTGTGGACTTTTATGCGCGCATTATTTTTCTGCATTGCCAAATTCCGATTTCGGCTCAACTGAGGTGTAAAGACTTTTGTTGTTGATATAGCAATGCAAGGAACATTTGAGAAGTGAACTTTCACCCATGACAGTCAGCAAAGGACCTTGAATTACAAGTCCAGTAAGGGGAATTATGGGTCTTGTAGTCCGTGGGGTTAGTACAAATGGAGTTCCACGGACATCAGACTACCTCCAAGTTGTTGACATGTGTGTGTTTGTTTCAATGAGCACTGGCATTCGTAAGTTCTGTTCCGTTTCGCTGTGTCCTTTTCAAATTTATGGCATTGCTTTGTTTGTAATTGTTTATGTTATATCTTTGCAGCGCGGTTTTTTAAAACAGTCCAATGATGACTTTCATATTTTAACTTGTATGAACTGTTATCAGGGCAAGATGTTTTGAGAGCATTGGCGCCATGTCAGATTTAATTTAATATATTAGTGCACCTTGGTTTGTTATTATGACATGTTACCGCTGTAGGTAGACGACTTTCACAGTTTTTGTGCAATTATATTATAAGAAATCTATCTTTCACAATCCTAAAGCAAATGATGTTGATTATATATTATGCTTGTATATTTTTAAATATGCAGTTTTTTATTTAAATGGATTATTTGTATGGTAACTTTTGCTTTTTACCAACAAAGTCGGTAACTGCACTTTCTTTTTTCTATGTCTATCTTGATTTGAAGGAGGGGAAGGCTATATATATCTTTTAAACTATGGCGCCAGTTAGATTGATAAAGCCTGCTGCGCAGGCGAAACGCGTCTCTCTCTTGTTGCGAGGTCGTGTGAGACCTGAGACACATTAAATAAGCCATATACCAACTTACCTGAGTACGTGCCTCTTCTTTGCTGAAGTTGGAGTGTTCTTGTGGATAAAATTCAGCGTCGGTGGTCGACGTTGTACGCGTACCACCAGTCGTTCCTGTGGCTCCATTTGACCGCAATTTTTGGAGAGGAGTACTGAAGTGCTATTCAGTGCAGCCCCCGGAGCTCGTGCCAGGGGAAAAGGGATTTAGGATGACAGCTGTTGTATTTTGGATAGCAGTGCGGGGCGGTTGTGTGACTGCCAGCACGCAGGTCTGCATCCCACAGCAAGAACAGCCTTGCCTAGGATACTGGCGACCTCCGGTGACTGGGCACCGTGAGTGCCGATGCATTTACGGTGAGGTTTGTGTTGGCATGCTCACTCGATGTTCATCAGTCTCCTCCGACCTCGTGGGTGTGCCCACCATGAACTTCTTCAACGTGCTACTGTGTGGACTTTTATGCTCGCATTATTTTTCTGCATTGCCAAATTCCGATTTCGGATCAACTGAGGTGTAAAGACTTTTGTTGTTGATATAGCGATGCAAGGAACATTTGAGAAGTGAACTTTCACCCATGACAGTCAGCAAAAGACCTTGAATTACAAGTCCAGTAAGGGGAATTATGGGTCTTGTAGTCCGTGGGGTTAGTACAAATGGAGTTCCACGGACATCAGACTACCTCCAAGTTGTTGACATGTGTGTGTTTGTTTTAATGAGCACTGGCATTCGTAAGTTCTGTTCCGTTTCGCTGTGTCCTTTTTAAATGTATGGCATTGCTTTGTTTGTAATTGTTTATGTTATATCTTTGCAGCGCATTTTTTTAAAACAGTCCAATGTTGACTTTCATATTTTAACTTGTATGAACTGTTATCAGGGCAAGATGTTTTGAGAGCATTGGCGCCATGTCAGATTTAATTTAATATATTAGTGCACCTTGGTTTGTTATTATGACATGTTTCCGCCGTAGGTAGACGACTTTCACAGTTTTTGTGCAATTATATTATAAGAAATCTATCTTTCACAATCCTAAAGCAAATGATGTTGATTATATATTATGCTTGTATATTTTTAAATATGCAGTTTTTTATTTAAATGGATTATTTGTATGGTAACTTTTTCTTTTTACCAACAAAGTCGGTAACTGCACTTTCTTTTTTCTATGTCTATCTTGATTTGAAGGAGGGGAAGGGCTATATATATCTTTTAAACTATGGCGCCAGTTAGATTGATAAAGCCTGCTGCGCAGGCGAAACGCTTCTCTCTCTTGTTGCGAGGTCGTGTGAGACCTGAGACACATTAAATAAGCCATATACCAACTTACCTGAGTACGTTCCTCTTCTTTGCTGAAGTTGGAGTGTTCTTGTGGATATATATATATATATATATATATATATATATATATATTATCTACTGGTAGATAGTTATAGTTAGGACCTATTTTCCATAGGAAATTCACAACATTCTATTTGAAATAACTTTGGCGCCAGTTGACGAATCTTTGCGAAGTTTTCAAAACTCGTGTGGCGCTCCGGTCCGCTCCTATCTTGAAAGTTTCGGGGTGATTCAACAAGCGGGGGCCGAGAAAAAAGGGGGGTCCCAAAACGTGTTTTCTCCATGTTAATTCCCATAGGAAATTTTAGACACGGCTACAGCCCGAACTGCTGAACGGAATTACACCAAATTTGGCAAAAAGGTAGCGCTTGGTTCAGAAAGCGACCTTTTTTTAAATGGTGTAAATCCGTTCAGTAGTTGCGGAGAAATTAAAAAATAAGAGTAAAAAAATCAATTTCCCATAGGAAACTTTATGCAAGGCTACAGCTCGAACTGCTGAACGAAATTACACCAAATTTGGCAAAGAGGTAGTTCTTGATTCAGAAAGAACCCTTTTTGTTAAATGGTGTAAATCCGTTCAGTAGTTCCTGAGAAAATGAAAAGTAAAAACACATATATATCTGGGCGGAGCCTAACCACACATGTCATCGTGAGATCTGATTGGCTGTCAGCACTTCATTCTGGAATTGCTGGCAGCCATCTTGGGACCAATATAAATGATAGTACTCCATTGAAATGCATTGTAGTGAATCGAAGATTTTGTGGGTTACCAAAAGGAGAACTATAAAGGGTGATAACAGACTTTAGTTACATTAGAATTCATTTGTTGATGGTACCATACTAATTTAAGGAATTGTGGTGTGTTCTAAGGTGATTTTACCCTGTGAAAAACCTTCTGCTGGGATATCATGAATCATGTTTGAGAGAAAACTATTTTCACATGCTTGTCCCATACAGTTTTGGAAGGTGCTCCAGAAGCTAAAATGAGAGCATATTTTCTGTAAATTCACATTATCTTTCTCAGTCATGTGAGAATGAAGTCTGACATTCTCAGTAAAACATGTACATCCAACAAGGGCAGAGACTGTCAGTTGATTCCTTTGTGTTCTACTGCAGCTTCCCAGAGTGTTCTAAAGAACAACTAGAGTGCTAACAGCCTTACTTATGACAAAAGTATGGCACACCTGAAGCCATCTTGATTGGAATAAACTGGTAACACTTAAAACATTTAATTTAAAAAGGAACAAAATGATGGGGTTCATTTTGTCATAGAAATTATGGTTAGTGCTGTAGAAAGAAAAATTAGGACATGTTTCAAGTATGATCTCAAATATCTTCCTGTTATATTTCAACAGGAGCAGCCTGTCAGTTGATGCCATTGTGTTCTACATGGTGAGCAAAAAAACGATGGATTTAGGCCCAGATCTCTGTACTGGGGTGAATGTATGACATTGTTCTGCATTCTGTCCATCTTCTGTTCTTTTTGCATTTGTCACCCCGAGTGGGACGGGTATGCCCAGACGTGGGTCCCGTGCTCTCCATGCCACTGGAGTCAAGCTATCCTGGCTGAAGAGGGGTGAAACCCCGAAACCGGTCCTAGGATGTTTTTTTCCAGTCCAGGGAGGACCTGGCCTGGCAGTTCGGGCTGGACTGTTCCCATTGGGTACAGGGTCAAGACTGATTTGCATTTGGCTGGGTCCAAACTGGAATGGCATGGTGAGCAAAAAAACGATGGATTTAGGCCCAGATCTCTGTACTGGGGTGAATGTATGACATTGTTCTGCATTCTGTCCATCTTCTGTTCTTTTTGCATTTGTCACCCCGAGTGGGACGGGTATGCCCAGACGTGGGTCCCGTGCTCTCCATGCCACTGGAGTCAAGCTATCCTGGCTGAAGAGGGGTGAAACCCCGAAACCGGTCCTAGGATGCTTTTTTCCAGTCCAGGGAGGACCTGACCTGGCAGTTCGGGCTGGACTGTTCCCATTGGGTACAGGGTCAAGACTGATTTGCATATGGCTGGGTCCAAACTGGAATGGCATGGTGAGCAAAAAAACGATGGATTTAGGCCCAGATCTCTGTACTGGGGTGAATGTATGACATTGTTCTGCATTCTGTCCATCTTCTGTTCTTTTTGCATTTGTCACCCCGAGTGGGACGGGTATGCCCAGACGTGGGTCCCGTGCTCTCCATGCCACTGGAGTCAAGCTATCCTGGCTGAAGAGGGTGAAACCCCGAAACCGGTCCTAGGATGCTTTTTTCCAGTCCAGGGAGGACCTGACCTGGCAGTTCGGGCTGGACTGTTCCCATTGGGTACAGGGTCAAGACTGATTTGCATATGGCTGGGTCCAAACTGGAATGGCATGGTGAGCAAAAAACGATGGATTTAGGCCCAGATCTCTGTACTGGGGTGAATGTATGACATTGTTCTGCATTCTGTCCATCTTCTGTTCTTTTTGCATTTGTCACCCGAGTGGGACGGGTATGCCCAGACGTGGGTCCCGTGCTCTCCATGCCACTGGAGTCAAGCTATCCTGGCTGAAGAGGGGTGAAACCCCGAAACCGGTCCTAGGATGCTTTTTTCCAGTCCAGGGAGGACCTGGCCTGGCAGTTCGGGCTGGACTGTTCCCATTGGGTACAGGGTCAAGACTGATTTGCATATGGCTGGGTCCAAACTGGAATGGCATGGTGAGTAAAAACGATGGATTTAGGCCCAGATCTCTGTACTGGGGTGAATGTATGACATTGTTCTGCATTCTGTCCATCTTCTGTTCTTTTTGCATTTGTGTTCTACTGCAGCTTCCCAGAGTGTTCTAAAGAACAACTAGAGCGCTAACAGTCTTACTTATGACAAAAATATGTCACACCTGAAGCCATCTTGATTGGAATAAACTGGTAACTCTTAAAACATTTAATTTAAAAAGGAACAAAATGAGGGGGTTCATTTTGTCATAGAAATTATGGTTAGTGCTGTAGAAAGAAAAATTAGGACATGTTTTAAGTGAGATCTCAAATATCTTCCTGTTATATTTCAACAGGAGCAGTCTGTCAGTTGATGCCTTTGTGTTCTACTGCAGCTTCCCAGAGTGTTCTAAAGAACAACTAGAGCGCTAACAGTCTTATTTATGACAAAAGTATGGCACACCTGAAGCCATCTTGATTGGAATAAACTGGTAACACTTAAAACATTTAATTTAAAAAGGAACAAAATGAGGGGGTTCATTTTGCCATAGAAATTATGGTTAGTGCTGTAGAAAGAAAAATTAGGACGTTTTAAGTGAGATCTCAAATATCTTCCTATTATATTTCAACAGGAGCAGCCTGTCAGTTGGTGCCTTTGTGTTCTACTGCAGCTTCCCAGAGTGTTCTAAAGAATAACTAGAGTGCTAACAGCCTTACTTATGACAAAAGTATGGCACACCTGAAGCCATCTTAAATTGGAATAAACTGGTAACACTTAAAACATTTAATTTAAAAAGGAACAAAATGAGGGGGTTCATTTTGCCATAGAAATTATGGTTAGTGCTGCAGAAAGAAAATTTAGGGCATGTTTTAAGTGCGATCTCAAATCCTCTTCTATTTCATTAGAAAATTCTGACATGCAGACTGAAACAATCACTTTCAATACCAGCAGTAGACTTCCAGTTAACTCCCTGGTGAGCAGTAGCTTTACTACAGTGATCTAATGAACAACTAGAGTGCTAACATTCTGAATTTATGGCAAATGTGTGACACATCTGAATGCCTTCTTGATGGAATCAAAGTAAAAAACTGAAAGCATTTCCTACTGAGGAGACTGCAGTAAATGACGAAATTAGGAAACTTCATAACAAATAAGTCTCCCAAGATGGCCACCAGAGAAAAAGAACCCAAATGTAGCACAAATATCACCCAGATGTAGCCCACATATAGCCCAATGACAGAAGTGTGCAAAACACTTTTTATTTTTAGTTTTTCTGCAGTTTTATATAGTGCAAACTGGTCAGGTATTGGAGCGTTACATCTTACTTGGACCCCTTATTGCGTATTTTGCACGAAGTACATGAGATTGATCTTGCGAAACATTGACCTTTACGATTCTGTTAACCTGAAGTTGGTCTGAACCGGGCTTTGTAACACCCGCTTTTACCTACTGGTTTTAATTAATTCTCACTGTATTGTATTAGGAAAGAGGATTTACTGTTTTTATGTACACTTTTATGATCTATGTTTCTAAATCAGATCAAATAAAGTTTAATGAATTCTATGGCAGGACGGAGGCGAGGATTATGCATATCTTTCCTCACTTTATTTGCATAGCAGTTCAAAGAAAACGTAACACAACAATCATTAAACAAAAGACTACACAACCCATGAACCATTAGGGAGGTAGTCTCCAAGGCAACTATAGTCCAATCATATCACAGTCCATCGTATATAATATCGTGACGTCCCTTCCGCTTCCTCTTTCTTCATTGCTCGTCAGTTAAGTGCATTCCTTACATTCTTGGCTTAATCTGACGTTGTTGCTGTTTGTATAGCGGTTTCTTGTGCACGTTATTAGCATTATTGCCTTGGTATTGTTTCATATTCCCTGCGCAGCAGGCTCTTCCCGAGCGCGTTCTCCCCCTCGCAGTTTCTCCCGCTGTGTGCTCTGCGCGTGGTGAGATCCTGTCAGGCGCGTCTGGTCCGAGCGAGGCAGCTC
The DNA here is from genome assembly GCA_963921515.1 of Calotriton arnoldi. Taxonomy (NCBI): domain Eukaryota; kingdom Metazoa; phylum Chordata; class Amphibia; order Caudata; family Salamandridae; genus Calotriton; species Calotriton arnoldi. The sequence continues at coordinate 1,017,216 of CAWUFW010004151.1, forward strand.
CGTCGAGCGCTCCCGCTGTCTTTACGCGCGTTTGGGAATCCGGTCACTCCTTTAGTGTCCGCTTGATTCCCGACCAACCCTCGCCTAATTTTGACACCGCTATGCGGTGATTTCCCCACACGGCCACGTTAGTGACCAGCGCCACCTGGTGGTGGTAATTGGTATTGCGCCTCAGTCTATTCTTATAACAGCTTCGGGAAAGCCCAGCTGTTGGAGCACCGGCGAGGGGCTGCCTTAAGGATTTTAAGGGCATTTGTTCTGTGCTCACACCCTCTGCTATCATGTCTTCTCCAGAAGACCATTTTTACTTCTCCTACCAGGAAGTGGAGGAGGAATGGCCCCCAACTTCTCCCTCCAGCAGTGGACCATGCCCTCTCTCTGGCTATTTCTAGGGCACTGGCTCCTCTTAGGGATCAGGTTGATAAGCTGGCGAAAAGCATCCCTGGGGTGTTCAGTGACCCAGATCTGGTGGTGGCTGGTCCCAGTAGCTCCCAGATGGGGAATAAAAGGGCCGTTAAGCATAACGCAGGGCACTTGGAAGGATTTGATAAACTTACGGAGACCTTCCTCAAGAGTGTGCGAACGCTAAAACATGCACCCTGCCGGGAGGAGGAGGGCCCGGAGAAAATTGCGACACTGTCACCACTATTGTAGACCCCGACGGCGGGTTTCCCTTAGAGGGAGAGGGTGTATCGGAGGACGATTTCTCCTCCGATGAGGATAAGGACTCAGGGCGTCCCTGGCGTCCAGAGTCCCACTCCTCTCAGTCCCCGGTTGGGGACGGGGTCCACTCGGACATGTTCGAGCCTACCCAAATTTACCATCCTAGGTGAGCGGAGTGGACACCTGACGCCAAAGTGGCAGAGTATGTGGTGGGGAAAATCCATCAACCCCTTGAAAGGGAGGTCAGGAATAGGATGAGGGGAGAATGCCCCAGGCCCTCACTGAAGGGGAAGGTGGCACACACGCCTGAAATTGATGAGAAACTATGTACCTTTTTCTCCAAGTATATGAGGGATCCCAAGAAAGGAATTGATAGGTCTTGGACGTGGTAGGGCCCTTGACCCAAATTATTCAATTGACGGAGCGTTCCAAAGAGTCAGGATCCCCTTTGTCCACGGATATTGTGACTGGTTGGGCGCACTACCCTAAACCCTAAAACACTACCCCCTCCACTACCCAAACACCACTGCACTACCCTAAACCCTAAAACACTACCCCCAGCACGACACCCTACACTACCCAAACATAACTGCACTACCCTAAACCCTAAACCTACCCACAGCACAACCCCCTACACTACACAAACACCACTGCACTACCCTAAACCCTAAACACTACCCCCAGCACGACCCCTTCACTACACAAACACCACTGCACTGCCTTAAACCCTAAAACACTACCCCCAGCATGACCCCCTACACTACACAAACATCACTGCACTACCCTAAACCCTAAATCTACCCCCAGCATGACCCCTACACTACACAAACACCACTGCACTACCCTAAACCCTAAACCACTAACCCCAGCATGACCCCCTACACTACCCAAACACCACTGCACTACCCTATACCCTAAAACACGACCCCCTACACTACACAAACACAACTGCACTACCCTAAACCCTAAAACACTACCCACAGCGTGACCCCCTACACTACACAAACACCACTGCACTACCCTAAACCCTAAAACACTACCCCTACACTACACAAACACCACTGCACTACCCTAAACCCTAAAACACTACCCCCAGCATGACCCCCTACACTACACAAACACCACTGCACTACCCTAAACCCCCTACACTATACAAACTCCACTGCATTACTCTAAACCCTAAAACACTACCCCAGCACGACCCCCTCACAACACAAACACCACTGCACTACCCTAAACCCTAAATCGACCCCCAGCACGACCCCCTACACTACCCAAACACCACTACGCCCAACATGAACCCCTACACTACCCAAACACCACTGCACTACCCTAAACCCTAAAACACTACCCCCAGCACTACCGCCTACACTACACAAACACCACTGCACTACCCTAAACCCTAAAACACTACCCCAGCGCTACCCCCTACACTACCCAAACACCACTGCACTAACATAAACCCTAAAACACTACCCCCAGCACAACCCCCTACACTACACAAACACCACTGCACTACCCTAAACCCTAAAACACTACCCCAGCACGACTCCCTACACTACCCAAACACCACTGCACTACCCTAAACCCTAAATCTACCCCCAGCACGACCCCTACACTACCCAAACACCACTGCACTACCCTAAACCATAAAACACTACCCCCAGCATGACCCCCTACACTACACAAACACCACTGCACTACCCTAAACCCTAAAACACTACCACCAGCATGACCCCCTACACTACTCAAACACCACTGCACTACCCTAAACCCTAAAACACTACCCCAGCACGACCCCCTACACTACCCATACACCACTGCACTACCCTAAACCCTAAAACACTACCCCCAGCACGACCCCCTACACTACTGCACTACCCTAAACCCTAAAACACTACCCCCAGCACGACCCCCTACACTACCCAAACACCACTGCACTACCCTAAACCCTAAAACATTACCCCAGCACGACCCCCTACACCACCCAAACACCACTGCACTACCCTAAACCTTAGAAAAGAAACCCCCACCCCATGCCCAATCCCCCTTACCTCTCACTCCTCGTGGTTCCTCTCTCCTCATGGTTCCTGCTTCACGTCATCTCTGAGGGCGGTGCACGTCGTTGTGAGGAAACGGAACAGCCTCTGTTTCCTTACAACGACATGGATCGTTCTACATGTGTTTAGACGCATGGTCATTTACCATACATACCTTTACAACAAAATTCGTTGTAAAGGCATGCGTGGTAAATGACCATGCGTTCTAAAAATGCGTAGTAATGACTTCGTGATGTACAACGCATGCGTGGTAATGCATGCGTTGTAATGGTATCGCAAAGTAAAAAAGTTGTTGTAACGGCTGTTTACCGATCGAAGCTGGCCCCTGTTCTTCAGTGAGACGTTTATTTGATTAATTAGGAGGAAAGAATGTGGTTTTTTTACCGAAAAGTGCATTCCCGGCTGTTGTATTGTGAAAGTGTCCGCGTGGCCTGGTTTCACTTCCGGTGAGAGAGTGGAAGAGTCTGTTTGGATCTAAAGGAGTTCTGTTGTTGGACGGGGCCGGCGCGACATGTCATCAGAAAACATAGCTAATGGAAAGCGTCCTCCTGAAGTGTGGAGCAGTGCCATGAGAGGTCAACGAGTGTGCGTCCCACCGCAGTCTGACCGTACACGCGTGACCCATGTGCCGCCTCCAGGGTACGGGAGGCAGACGCGGCATCGCAGGTCCTCTTGAAGACCGTTGTAGCACTAATTCTACATTTTGGTACTAGGGCATTTTAACTTCGTTGTTCCTGCCAGATACAAAGAGAAGATCCTGTGTTATTCAGTGCCCTCGTTACCTTTTTTGTGGGTTGTGGTGCTTGTCACTTCGCTGCCCCGCCGGTGCACACGACTGGGCACCCCACCTGTGTGCCATCTGCAGGGCCTCTGCCCTCAGATCACTGGTTTCGGTTTCTGGAGTGGCAACATAAACAGTTGCTCCCAAAGGACTAGCCTGAACACTTAGGTGAATATCCCCTGCACCAGCATTCCAAGGAAATTCTTTCCTAGCTCTCCCACGTCAACGAGGACGTCATAATAGCACGGCTCCGCTCGCGACACCGTATGACGTCATCGGAGCCATAAGAGGACCTCGTCGGCGTGTTGACGTCAGTTCCACCCATTTTTTCCGTGCCACCGAGGCAAACAGGGGACCGAGACATTTTCACATGTATACATAGTATAATAAATATATATATATTCACTGAAAAAACATAGGTTTCAGGCACGTTATAGTTAGAAATTAGCATTTAAAAACCTTAGAAATTCACTGAAAAAACCATAGTTTTCAGGCACGTTATAGTTTGAAATTAGCATTTAAAAAACCTTAGAAATTCACTGAAAAAACCATAGGTTTGAGGGGCGTTATAGTTAGTTGGACATTTCACTCGTACAAAACCATAGAAATTCCCCCGTTATAGTTAGTTCAGCTAACTATAACTCGCGCGCCCGCAATGCACTGCTGATGATGTCACATATTACATCACTCATGACATGGTCAGTGACATCACTCATGACATCACTTTAAGCGAATCCCAAGGGGGTTGCGCATTCTCATCATGCCAACCTTAAATGATCTGGATGCAGACTTAATAAAACAATGGCAGATAGACACCAACGAATGCTCATTTAAACTGATGAGAACCCTAATTTTGCACGCTGAGAGAAAGCTGGAGAAATTGGTCGCTCTAATTCGAGACCTGGAGGAAGAACTACAGCAATACTCTGGAAGTGAAGAGAACAAAGCAATGATTGAAACCTTGGAAAAGAAAATTAACAAACTTGAAGCAGATGTTGAGAAACGCAAAGCCAACAAATTTAACAGAGACATACTGGATTATGCCCATGGACGCATATACACTTTCGCACGAAAGTATGATATGTTTAGAAATCGGGTAGTCATGGACAAATGTGCTGGACATGAAACTCCTGAAATGATTGACAGCTCCGACCTAAGCTCTGCCGATTAAGAAGCAAGTACTTCATACCTGGATTTTTCAGGGGAGATGAGACTTATGCAAATGATAACGCGACTGCGAGGGAGAGGAAGAGGATCAACGTGGGGGAGAGGTCAATCAAAACCACAACCAGAAGAAAAAGAAGAGGGGGCAAAAGGCAAAGGAGGAAGAGGAAGGACAAAGCGAAACTAAAGAAAAATCTTATCAAAAATAACTTGGTGATCAACATTTCTAACAAGACTCTTTCTGTAGCACAAACATCACTATTAAACAAGGGACTATCATTCTGCCCCAATAAAGACATGAACATACCAAATTTACGCATTGATCTCTACAAATTTTGCCGAAAAATAAAATTGAAGAAGTACTTTGAGGAAAAAACACCAATACACCAACAGCCGTCAACAACCAATCAGGAAATCTCAACTCTGAAACAAAGAGATATACCCACCTTACGAGCATTAACCACTCTACAAGAAGAACAAGAAATATCATCAGAACAACAACGATCTTCATTAGAAACTGATCGAGAATTGTGTCAAAGAATAGGAATTGAAACAAATAAAGGAGGCAACAGTGGACTAAAAAGAAGATCTACTTTTTGTCCACAATTGCCAGCAGGAAACAAGGTCGATCTGTTTCACGAAATTATGGTGGAAGAAATCAACAAGATGGCACACAACACCCTTGGGAAAAACAAAGATATCTCGAAAAATAATGATAAAAAGAAGAACAGAGGGAAGAAGAAATCCTGGAACTTGTCATCCGGTGAACATCAAGCCCTTAAGGAATTACGAGAAGATACATCGATAATTATAAAAGCTTCAGATAAGGACAGAAACATCGTGATTCTAAACCGAAAGGACTACATAGTTGAAGCTGTAAGGCAACTGGACAATCAAGATCATTACGAGAAACTGACATCAAATCCAATAGAAATTTGGACTGAAGAGTACCATCAGATGCTACATACATGGAAAGAAAGAAATCTAGTTGATGTAGAAGAATTCTTATACTTGAAAACTGATCACCCGGTTATGGCTCCAATTTACTTTCTTCCGAAAGTCCATAAATCACTACTGAATACACCAGGCAGACCGATAGTCAGTTCCATTGGCTCTTTGCTTGAATCCACATCACGCTTCCTGGACATCTTCCTTATGAACTATGTCACTGCACTTCCGTCATATCTGAGAGATACAATGGATTTCTTAAATAGAATCAAAACAATTGCATGGGAAGACAACTTTTGATGGCAACGATTGATTTCACATCTCTTTACACATCAATTCTCCACTCTGACGGTATAGCTGCTGTAAAACAATTTTTACAGACCAGATCAATCAGCTATCTCGAACATTCAGGAATGTTAATTGAAATGCTCGAATACTGCCTGACACACAACATCTTTCTGTTTCAAGGTGACATCTTTTTACAAAACAAGGGACTGCCATGGGTACATCTTTCACACCAACCTATGCGAATCTACTCATGGCAGTCTGGGAGACAGAAGTACTGAAGAATCGGAAATCTCAGAACATAAAATTTTGGCCTAGATTCATCGATGACCTCTTCATAGTCTGGGAGGGAGACCACACTGATCTCCAAGATTTCATTGAATCACTGAACACAAATAAGTACAACCTATCTTTCACATCAACAATAAGCCCCACAAATATCATCTTCTTAGATGTGGAAGTGTTCGTTGAAAACCAGAGAGTATGCACCAGAATGCACATGAAACCAACGTCGTGCAACAGTATTTTATACGCTAATAGTGGCCATCCACAGAATTTAAAATGGTCCATACCCTATGGTGAAATGTTGCGGGCAAAAAGGAACTGCTATGAAGCAACAGACATCAACTCCCAAATTGAAGAAATGAGTAACCGCTTCTCAGAACGAGGCTACCCACAAGATGTAATTGAAACAGTGAAAGCAAGAGTGGCCTTGAAAGCAAGGACAGGACTGTTAAACAAGGAATGGCAGGAAGAAACCGAGACGAAAACAACACCATTCGACTTATAATAGACTTCAATAATCAGAGTGGGGAATTAAAGAAAATTGCTCGAAAAAACTGGAGCATTCTGATGTTGGATGAAACATTGCAAAAGACATTGTCCCCATATCCTAACATCACGTACAGAAAAACTGCATCTTTGGGGGACATTCTCATACAAAGTCATTTTGAGACTCCAAAACCAATAACATCATCATGGCTGAACTCTCCAGGATTTTGGAAATACTTTAAATGTAAAGCGTGTGAATATGGTGAGAATGCTGCATCGTATCGATTGTATAATGGCCAAATTGAAAACATAAAGGAGCACATAACATGCAAATCAAAATTTGTAGTATACTTACTGGAATGCTCCTGCAAAAAACAATATGTAGGAAGCACTATCAATAAGTTAAAACTGAGAATTTTACAGCACTTACGTGCCATCAAGAACAAAGACTTTACCTACCCCATGGCCAAACACTTTCACGAGTTCCATTCAAGTGATTGTCAACACCTTAAATATCGTGGGATTAAAATTGTGAAAGCCAAAGAAAGAGGTGGGGATAGAACTTTGGACTTGCAAAAACAGAATCTAGATTAATTTTAGCAATTGGCACTGAAAAACCATTTGGCCACAACTTGGACGCAGAATTGCACATCCATCTGCAATAAATGAAGATATGCAAATTGATCAAGGAAATTGAACAAGTACTAAAACTGTAATGACCGCAATCTTACAGTCATCACTATCACCATTGAGGAACTTATAAACCTGATCATACATTGCTTTTAAATTAACTGAATTCTCTAAAGTGGATTATGGGTCTCCTTAGAAATATCAATAGAAAAATGATAACAGCTTAAAACTAATGGCAATTACATTATCAAGGCAGTTAAGAAGAGACAAGAAGTGCATAATTGGAATACTGCCATCTCCCAATGGAACATTGTGTCATTATTATGTTTTGAGAACCGAGTGTAGAAATCGTATTGTCTTCTTAATCATGGAAAACTAAGTAAGAACTGAACGAAAGAAATGAGGTAGCATGGGGACTATCAAATTAGAATGTACTTTACAAATAATTTATGTAAAAAATTATTATCACCTTAGGATACGCACTAGTCACTTTAAAATTGAAGATTGAAAATTACACCCATTTCTTTCCCCTTTCCTCTCTTCCCTTCCCCCTTATCTTGCTGTTCAAATTTGATATCCAGGGTAGAGGAATTTATTTATAGGAAAACTTGACCTCGTAGTTCTTATCTCTTACTCCTTATACTTTTGAATATTTGACAATGAGAATTCTGCACTATAAATCTCATGAAACCAAGAACAATTTATTTAAACTTGAAGTGAGCAGGTACAGTGATCAGAATGTACTTTACAAATCACTGACCGCACAATATATGCACTAGTCACTTCATTGTTCGGATTTCTTTGCTTTTGTTTTAAACACATAAAAACAGTAACGTACTTTACATCTTATGATATGTGTTTCTAACAACGACATTGACAACAATCACTCATGATGCTTTACAAAATATTTAAATCTTGTACTCTTTCTTAAAAACTCTTGCGTAACTTGCACATTAACATATGAATTTATATGTATCTGTCTCAGCCTGAATTGAAATTGATTGTAAATATATGCACTGTTCATCAGGATTCTTTTTAAGCCTAGTCTTTCTTCTAATAGAAAGAATTGCAGGAAAACACACTGAGCACTTTAAAAGAGACATTCTAGGCACCAGGACTCTATGGTCCAGTAGAAGGCTGGGAGCCGAAACGCGTAGACCGTCCTCTACCGTTTTGTAATGCATTATGGTTTAATATAATAAAATAGCACGTACTTGAACTCTCTGAGTGTGGTGCTGTGATCCTTCACCGAGCTTGGTTGGAATGGAAGAATTTGGAGCATATATATATATATATATCTCCGCAGATCTGCTACCACTTCAACCAAGAAGTGGTGGCATCCATCTTGGGACTCGGACTCATCCGAGTCCCAAGAAAAAAAGCAAAAAAAGCAAAGAAGAGAATACCCTGATCCCCTAAGCCAGGTGGTGGGGTTCTGCAGCGACCCCACCCGGAGCCAGAATTTGTTTTTTTTCTTAATCTTGCCGCAAATCTGCACACAATTGAAAATAAAAAAGCAAGCACAGTTGTTCACGGTTGCTTTTCTTTGCCTCCCGGGTTGGCCTGGCCCAGGGGGGAAATATGTTTTATATTAAGGGGGAGGAGGCCATGGCCATCTCCCGGGCCGATTATTGCCCCGGGGACCCATCCCCCGGGGCCCAGACATATAAGAAAATGGTGAGGGTGGCAGCGCAATTCCCCTACTGGGTCGAATTCGACCCCAGGGACCCCATCCCCTATGGCAGATTTTTTAAACAGGGAGAGGGGCTGCACAGCCCCCTCCCAGGCCGATGGCCCCGCTCCTGGGTCGAATTCAGCCCCGGGGACCCTCATGCCCCAGGGCCCGCCCTTAAAAGAAATGGGTAAGGATGGGTCACGCTTCCTGAGCCGAGTTCGGCCCCAAGGAACCTATCCCCTTTTGGACTTTTGATGCTGCCCCATATTTCGCAAACCTTGTAAATATGGGACAGCGTCAAAATAAATGGGTGGTGCGTGAAAGGGTGCCTTGTGAATAAGGCAAAGCCCCTATTGCCACAGGAACGTCTAAAAAGGTGATGTTCCTGTGGCAAACAGGGCTTGTAAATATGCCCCTAAGTCCACTCCCCATGGGCAGGCGCATGTAAAATGCTCCTGCCCCCCTGGGAGTGGACCTTTCATCTATTTCCCTGCCTGCTCTGAACCATTTTTGGCTGCTCCCTGCGTGCAGGAGCAATGCCAGCTCCTGCAGGAGGAGGGGGAGCTGACAGGGGCCGCCGGGTCATTGGGGCTCCTCCCACAGCCCCCAACAAAAAGACACTGGGTCCCTTGGGTGGGGCCAGGGAACCCACCATTGACTGGCCAGGCCCCGGGGCATGGGGTTTCCTAGGGCTGAAACCGGCCTGGGGAGTGATGGCCATTTGGCCCCCCTCCCCTTGCAGTAATTGGCCAGGCCCTGAGGGATGGGATCCCTGGGATAAAATCAGCCCTGGGAGAGGAGTCACGTGGTTCCCTCCCCAAATATGAAATATATAGGCCCTGGAGGATTGGGACCCCGGAGCCAATATTGTACTGGTGAGGGGGTGTTGCGTGTCCCCTCTCCCTTTTGACTATATAATGGGTGCCTTGTGTGAGCTACGGGGCACCCTCCATTTACCGGCTGGGCCCTGAGGAATGGGGTCTCCGGGGCCAATATTGACCCAAGAAGGACCCAGGAAATGGGGTCCCTGGGGCTAGAAATAGGCCTGGGGAGGGGGGGGGTTGCATGCCCCCTCCCCATTTACAGTAAGGCCAGGCCCCGGGAGATGTTATGTTATGTTATGTTAATGATATTTTTAAAGCGCAGCGGTTACCCAGGGGTGTCCTGGCGCTAGTTACATCTCCATTAGGCAAGAAACGGAAGGAAAGAGTTTTATTGGGCAAAGAGCCAGGTTTTTAAGCCTTTCCTGAAAGTTAAGAGATCTGTGGTATTTCTCAGGTGAAAAGGTAAATCGTTCCAGGCTTTTGCCGCACAGTGAGCAAAACTTCTACCACCCTACCGAGCTTTTTTAGTGTGTGGCACTAAGATCAACTTGGCACCCAGTGAGCGAAGTGTTCTTTTCGGTATGTACCAAAGGAACTTCTGTTTTAAATAGTCTGGTCCTGTATCTTGAAGTGCTTTAAAAACCAAACAGAGGGATTTAAAACGCACCTGATTCCTTACCGGGAGCCAGTGCAGTTTTTTTATTTCCTTGGATATGGGAGAGAACCTGGACGTGCCAGTAAGAAGTCTGGCAGCTGCATTCTGCAGCAGTTGAAGTCTGTTTAGGAATCTTTGTTGAACATTTAGATACAGACTGTTGCAGTAGTCCAGCCTTGACAATACAAGAGCCGTGACCACTGTTTGCCGGCTACCCGGGGCAAGAACGGCAGTATTTTCCTGACTGTCCTAATCACATAAGCTGTTTTTGATGCCACTGAGTTTACTTGTTGACCAAAGGTAAGACTCTCATCGATTATTACTCCCAAGTTTTTGACCTTTTTTGAAGGTATAGGAGAGTGCCCATCGAGTCCGGCCACCAGTTCGGTGTCCAGAAGTTAGTATCATTGCCAAACAGAATGACTTCGGTTTTGCCTGCGTTAAGTTTTAGGCAGTTCTCCGCCATCCATTTCCCAACTGATACCATACAGTCTTGAAAGCGTTTATCCATTCCCACCTCCTGGCCAGGAAGCAGAGACACCACAATTTGGGTGTCATCAGCATACGAGGTGAGACCGAATCCGAATGCACTGATAATGGGGGCCGAAGATGAAACATACACATTAAAAAGCGTAAGACTCAAAGAGGACCCTTGTGGGACCCCACAGGGCAGTGCAAAAGGTTTGGATTGGTATTCTCCGAGTTCAACAATTTGACCTCTATCGGATAGAAAAGATCTTAAATGGGGTCCTCTGGGCCGAAATACAGCCCAGGCAGGGGACCGCGAACCGCTCTCCCCTAATAAATTGTGGTTGGCCCCTGGGGGATGGGGTCCTTGGGGTCAAAATCACTCCGGTGAGGGGGGTTGCATGCCCACTCACAGGTTGGTTGCATGAGGGGGTTGGCTGCTCGGCTGGCTGCAGGCCTGGCCCTGTGGCTGTGGGGTTGGCTGTATGCTGAGGCTGGCCACAGGGCCTGGCCACATTCCAAGCCCTGTGGCCAACCCCGCTGTGTTAAGAAAAAACATTGAAATTCATAAGGGAGGCTTCTCACTTACAACTACAGGGTACTTTTCTTGACCCAACTGTAGGACACTGACTATCAGGGTTCCTCATAACTGCATTGGTAGCATTCACCTGTAAAAGATTTTTACTCCTGACAGGGTGGTCTTGTTATTAAAGAATTGTTTGTGACCTCCCCTGTCAGTTTTAATCCACATTTTTATACTCACTACACCACCACACTAACTACCTTTCTTGCACTCATCATACGGCATTTTTCAACAAAAGATCTCAGCTAAAGTGACCCTTCGGGGGACCCCTAGGGCATTGCAGCACCGGCCCGATGAGGAGCACCGCCCTATGATGAAGCATGACATCCCCTTGGGGATGTGTGAGGGCAACATGAGACAGTCTTGTTGTGTGTGTATATTCTGAACCTAACTATAACGTCCCTGTAACCGTTGATTTTTTAGTGAATATATATGTGTGTGTGTGAATACATGCTTACATATATACATACATATACACCTTACTAGCATTGTAAAGGCTATTTCCTCAAGGAAATCCTCTTACTACCACCGGGGTTACCAATGTCCATGGTATCAAGAAGAACAGTAGGATTACAACTGGACTCACAATGTTTCAAGAATAAGGCATTGTCATCTATAGAGACAGACAGGCTAACAGTCCTTATCCTGGTAAGGACATTAGCCAGTAAAATGATTTCTGAATATTTCTCGGTCTGTAGTGTGATCGCTAAAGCCATGTTGGGGTGCACCATGTGTTTCTGTGGTTCTAGTTTGTATTCACAATGATCACACCCTATTTCAAATCTCACACTACTAGTTTTCTTTGCACTATAACTTATGACTCAATAACTGCCAGGCCTTGGCCATTAATTAATTGAATTATTTTGCTCTGGGTTGACATAATTTTTTTATCCATCTTCAAGTTTGTACTTAATATGTTCTCTGATTCCCAGATGTTTGTTTACTGACGAGTCACACGTCAATCACTTCAGTAACTTGAAACAAATAGCCATGTTTAGTAGAGGTACGAGTTGTTTAAATAGCTGATCTTTGCTTGATGTATGTGATAAGCGTCCTTCTTTGGAAATAGACAACAGATATGGAATATTTGATTAACAAAAGTGAAAATGAACAAGAGTAAATCTACCAGGACATCTGCAATTGAACCAAAAGTGCAATCTCAGACCCTAGTTTTTAAAAAATTGCTCACAGCTACAAAGCCAAATGGCAGCAAAAGTACACACCTTCACCGATGTATTGAGGAAAATGGGGAAGGAAAAAGTGAGAGAAAATACATTCACCTTGCTATTGAGTCCAAAAAGACCCAAGGACGTGTTAAATATTTGGCAGACAAGTCTCCAGCTCATCAAATCAGCAGTAGCTCTGACATCTTCCCTCCTGAAGAGGGACTACTTGCCATACGTAGAGAACCCCTTCTTGCTAGCTGGAATGTCTGTGCTTTCAGTGATTGGGACTGTGTAGCAGATACACTGAATATACAGATGAATCCCAACATGTCACCATGTTGGATTGGCGTGATCAACATTCCGTTTATTGTTGCCAGGTCATGGATTACCCGCCATTGAAAACCCATCCCTGCAGTTCTCCTAAATCGAAATGAGGAAGAGGAACCACAGGTTTGGCAGGGCAGGAGCTCGGCCAATAATTGTGGATCTCTTGTTCTGCAAACTCTAAATGAGTCCCTCGTGCAAGACCTGGGGAAAAAAAAGGAATTATTCTTTAGCCAATTTTACCCAGTTAGTATGAAAATAGGAAGAGTGCTCATAGTATGACCCTAATTCCCGAGAAATTTGAGGCTTCACAAGATAAATACTGCACCTCAACAGGGTTGCTGATAAAGAGTCACAAATATACATATTTCCCACATAACATTAATAAAGCAAATGCATTTTTAGAAATCACACATTGTGCTGTGAATCATATGCTGTTCATTGACCAAATATCAGTACTTTAACAATACTAACCAGTGGTGTCATGGGCGGAAATATGTGGGCACAGCTTTGCTTGGTGCACAGTTAAAATATGACCACCATTGGCTATGTTTTCAAGAGATGCAAATAACTGCTGAAAAAAGATCATTTATGATCCCCAGAAATTTCCTACCGCACTGCGAAGCTTATGTTGGCTTGTTTAAATCTTTTGTGTATTGAGGAATATGGGAACAAACTAAGTAATAGTATACTTATAGTGAAATTTATTTGGTTTCATAGGTTTTGTCATGGGGTGGTATGTTATCATGATCATTATCAGCAGAAAAACTACAAAAGGTGAAGGGTGAAATGCTTGCAAAAGTCTGTGCTAATGGCAAATTCGCCATCCTGCATTATAGTCATTTTCTTTTAGCCCACTGGGCCACGCTAGGCATGAAGGGGCACAGATATGCAAATCATTGTTGGTCTTGCTCCATCAGGAACAGCCCAGAACACGTCCCCTCAGAATGGGAAAATAAACAATCTCAGAGGTGTTTCAGCCTTTTTAACCACATTGTTATGTCACAGGATAAAATCTAGTGCGTTGTTTTGAATTTTGTATGAAATTAGTGCACAACAAAAACTATCATGATTATTCATATAAAAATAACAGTGTAATCCAGATATTCTGGTTTATTCTTTACTTCCCAAAACCTGTGAAACACGGGGAAAATTAAATAACTAGGTACATATTAGATTTGGGCTGTTAATTTCAGGTGCGAACTCCTATGACTCTCAGACAACGAATTTGAGCCTTGTTAAATATTTGGCAGACATCCCACAAGCCCACCAAATCAGAAGAGGTCCTGGCTTACGATCTTCTGGTGAGGGACCACCAGCCATATTTAGGGACTCAGACACCCCCTCTAGCTTTGCTAGTGGGAAAGTCTATCTATGCTTTGCAGTGACTACGTCTGTGTGCCAGATGCACTGAAGGTGCAGATGAATGCTAATCTGCCACCATGCTAGATTTGCTTGCCTGCCATTACTTTTTTGTTTTTCTAAAATAAATTCACAAGGAAAATTTTGTTTAAAAAAGAAGAAAAACAAGGTCTCTGATGTGCTTGAAGGAGTGTTGTTTGCATTGCCTTCCATGATCTGCCATACCAGGAATTCAGGCTCAGGCAAGGAACATCAGTGGCAGGATCCCCATCCAAATTAGGTTAGGAGAATGCCACGATGACCTTGCGGCTGTGTGTTGGTCAAGTTACCAAGTCAAGACTTCCTAGTCATCAAAAGCCAGCCAAGCATTTTCCCAATTCTAAAGGCCAGATTTACAAGCCCCTTGCGACACTTTTACGCCGCCGTGGCGCACTTTTGCGGCAGCATAACCAATGCGCCACGTTGCAACACATTTACAACGTGACGCATCTAGGGAGATGCATCACGTTGTAAAGCCCTGCGCCGCATTATACCTGCATCAGGTATAGTGTATGCAGGGTGGGCGTTCCGACGCAAGAAAGCCTCGTAAAAGTGACGCAGTGAAATCTACAAGATTTCACTGCGCCACTTCTACGACGCTACTGCGTCAAAACCTTACGCCTGCTTGAAGCAGGCGTAAGGAGTGACGCAGCACAATAGGAATAGGCATTCCTGAGCATTGCTGGAGTTGCGTCGTGCTTGCGACACGCCAGTAATGTGTTACCTTTACGCCAACAGATGCGTGACGCATCTGTCAATCCTTGCGCCATGGTGAGCCGCATTGTAAATGTGACACATCCATGGTGGTGCAAGGAGTTTTTTGAGTGACGCAAGTAAACTGACGCCTCTCTGCTATAAAGCAGAGATGCGTCAGTTTCTTGTAAATCTGCCACTAAATGAGGCTGAGGAAGCACAACTATGAAAGATCAGGAGCTTTGTCAATTTAGGGGGCGGAGCTCTCATTCGGCCATAATCTAAATGAGTTTGTCAGTTTCCACTTGGGGAAAAAGAAGAGATTGCATTGCTTAACCAGATTTAACCAGTTAGCAAGAAAGAAGGAAATGAGGGTTAAGGCAAGAGGTTACAAACTAATTCTGGGTCACAGAATAATATGGTACAGATATAAAACATCAATATGTCGTTTTAATTCCAAATATGAACTGGCAGAAGTATCTAAATGAAATAGGAATGAATTATACTAAAACGTCTGAATGCGATGAAATTGACACAAACTGTGCTCTATGGACTACAAGTATCCCCCTAATGTCCAGAGATACAGATGACTTCACAAGATGAACAGTGCACATTAACATTGCATCATATGAATCTTGGACATAAGACATTTCGATTAGATATAACGAAAGTCCGTGTCTTGCTAGAAATCACGTAATAACTTGGGAGTCATATATTTTTAATGGACTGAACAGCATAGAGTCGCTTTCTAGCTTGGGGCACCATGGTCCAGGATTTGTTGTCACAAGTGGGTACTCGGTGCGTATAATAAATCGGATAGCTCTTCACATCGAAAAATATAAATTGAAGATTTTCAAATGAGTCTCATCGCAGTGCAGGATTAAATTGTTTTGTTTCTGGTTTTTTTCTGTCAGTCTTGGGAACAAACTCGAAAGTCTACAGCACCAGCTCATTGCATATGAGATGAGAATTAGCCACAAAATCTTAAATCTATTTCCATACGCAGCAACATGCTTAATTTCAATATTTTGCTTCATGATTTTAAAATACTTGCCCAACATTTTACCAAATGGGGAGGGTTAAACACTAACTGTTACCTAGTGTCCGAGCAAATCTAAATCATTTTGGGGCATATTAACAACGCGTAGCGATAATTATCGCTAAACGCGCTTAGCGCGTTTATTTCTATCGCCGGCTATCACTGGATTTTTTTGCCACAATAGCGCTGTATTAACAACGCTTTGCGCATTGGCGATATAAAATCCAGTGATAGCGGCCTAAAACCCCTTCAACGCTAGAATTCCGGAGATAAATGTTCAGCGATGATGCCAGAGCTCGCTGATACTGAGGTGTGGATTTAACTTCATAATCCACCTCCCATAGGATATCATTGCTAAGTCTGCTTTTTTGCAGACGTTAAAATCCGGCGATAATAGGGGCTTAGCGCGAGTTTAGGCATCACTTTGCGGTTCAGCTGCCGGCTTGTTAATTCGGCGAAGCCTTGTCAGCGCGTATTGTAATGCTGTTATCCCCAGGAACGCCTACTTTGCATCTCATTAGCGATGCAAGGCGAGGCGTTATGAAAACTGCTGCTAACATGCGCTAATGCATGTTAGCGGCGCATTGTTAATATCGCGTTATTCTGATTGCCGCTTTGCCGGCGCTACACGCTGGTAAAGCGGCGATATGTCCGATGCTAATATGCCCCTTTGTTGTTGAAGGATTGTGCTGTGCAATAAAGGTAAAGGAAGGAAAGATGTGCTGCATGAAAATGTGTTATAAACAAAAAGTACTCCGGCCAATTCTCCAGGAGCCTGAGCCACAAAGATTGTAGTAGTCCTCGGTTATTCCTGCATTCCACCAGACCTAAGCCAGGAGTAGTCCTAGCTTACTCTTCCAGGAGAAAGCGTGTATTACTACAATAATAAGCTACGCTGACTCGTAGAGTTCTCTTTGTAAATTGAGACCCAGAAATTCAGTGCTGTAATGGGCCTAGATGGGAAAGGCAAAAAACTCTATATTATTCAAGGCAGAAAGCCCACAGAGAAGGACAGCTGTGAGGTCACAAACCACTGCTTGATGTACGCAAACTGATTTTCCCTAAAGAACTGACAATTAAAAGGAATACATCATGCACCCTGGTAGTAAGCCCAGGTAGACTTTGTGCACTATTTAAACACAAGAGCAACTGGGCGAAAATAAGAAAAGGAAGAAAACAGACAAAGTCCGAAGAGGATGCTATTTCCTAGGTATACCTAGGTATCCAGAGACATTGAAATGGATGCCTCACTCACTTTATCGTGGCATGCTTCCTCATTGGCGCCTACCCATACCTTGGTAGCGTGTACCACCAGGGCAGACTCAACCAAAGAGATGGGAGTTCCTAGATACATTTTGCTGGATAAGCAGGGATCTAGATGAAGAGTAGAAAGACTAAAACTACCTCCTGGTATACCCAAAGAATTCCTTTATTTGTAGGGTACCTCGGGTATAGGTTAAAAGTTTTATTCTGGTGTTTATTGAAACTAATTGTTCAAATAATGCAAGTACATCAAAGCAAACATGTTTCGGCCCACGCTAAGAGCCCAACTGGGACTGGGGCCTTTGCGTGGGGTGTATGTTTTTTTATCCCTGCCTTGCTACGCATACATATCATGTACATACGTGAGGCCTAAGGCTCTCACCTGACTTGATCTTCCGTCATTGGGGGATACCCTTATTCTGGGTTATACCAGGGTGTGGATAGGCGCCAATGATGAAGCATGTCACAATAAAGTGAGTGAAGCATCTATTTCAATATCTTAGGACACTTAGACATACCTAGGAAGTAGCACCCTCTTCGGACTTTGTCAGTTTTCTTCCTTTGCTTATTTTCACCCAGTTGTTCTTGTGTGTAAATAGTGATTCTGGAAGAGTTCAACTGGGCAGGTTTCTCTTGCTCTCCTTTCTGTGAGAATAGACTCTGTGCACTACCAACATTATCAATTAGAATGTCATAGTACAAGTCTTTCACACTTAGGACCAAGGAAAACAAGCATTGGCATAGCCAATAGGTCTCGACTTTGGGACCTTATAAGTGTTTAGGCATGCAACAGTTGGCGCCGCGCTGGCTAGAAAGAGAGGGGGTTGAGGTAGTGGAAGGAGAGAGGACTGAGGCAGAGAAAGGAGGGAGGAAAGAGAAGGGCTGAGGCAGGTAAGTGAGAGAGAGAGAGAGAGAGAGAAGGGCTGAGGCAGGGAAGAGAGAGAGAAGGGCTGAAACAGGCAAATAAACCATTTGGCCCCAACACCAATGGCACAAAATATTTGCCCGTCCATTAAAGTCACATGTGAAAGCACTTGCATAATTATCCATCCAGCCACACCAACACCACCCCCTCAGCTTTTATGGAAGGAACATGACCACCCATACGACATCGCAAATCCCATGGCAGTAAAACAAAGACACATTTGGAGTGCCACCCCCTTCAGTTTAAATATAACACAATGCCACCTCAACTGACAGCAACAGCCACCCAGCATTCCCCAACCCTTGCCACACGTTCCCCCATGTGCTTCCCTCACACACACTAACAAGGCCAGCCATCATGCAGCCTTGCTCCAGCTTGCCTTGTCAACGTCACAACCACACATCTAACTCGGAACTGACAGTGCCCTCATCTGCAGTGTCACCATGGCTCCAACATTAAGTCCTAGTTATTTCTCTTCCCCCAAAAGTAATATAAAAAACAAAAGGTGGACTACAACACTGTCCTCTATTACCATCGTTGCATTTATATTAGCAGAGCCCGTCATCCCCTCCCAGCAGGTCCAGCGCCGCATTCAGGTACATGTCGATCTTGTGTACCCTGCACTTATATTGGCAGAGCCCATCATCCCCTCCCAGCAGGTCCAGCGCAGCATTCAGGTACATGTCGATCTTGGGTACTCCGTTGCAAATGGTTTTCAGGGTCATCCTCCAGTCGGGGGTCTGGGCTGCTTGTTCTTCTTGGCAATACACTGGAGACACAGACCACATCTCACAAGCTAGGAGAGCCGACAACAGCAGCCAAAGCATGCTGCCCGACATCAGCGACAGCCACGAGGCTACTGACAACAGGAGCGTTGTTATACTGTATGTACTCCAGTGCCACTTCTCACGAGCCTCTCTGCTTGCAGGGTCAACGAAAACAGCATGTCCTTTCTTTATGTCTATGCCCGGCCCGGCTAAGGAAGCCTCTGGCATTGGAGGATGATTCGGATTGGATTACAATTTCGACGTAAATTAGGAGAGAGAATGTAAGTACACCAGTAACCGTGTTCTATGTAGACTAGAGTGGCCCTAAAGCCCCCAGCACTTCTTTACAGTTGAGTCAGCGGGTGAGGGACCGTCCTACCAGATGAGTCTTTAGGCATCGGCGGAAGAGTTGAGGTGCACGTACGGTCCTCATTTCCTCAAGGGGAGTTTTCCAGAGGGTAGAGGCAGCTGAGAAGGGCTATTCCCACTGCCGCTCCACCTGCCGGGAGCTCACGTGCTTCAGAGACGGAGCTGCGGCTTCTAAATGCTGCTCTCTCCCCTCTAACCCCGAGAGAGTGTATGCCAGTGCCCACGCACCAGTAATACTAAGCGGGGGCAAGGGCAAAGGCCACGGGGCAACGCGCCAATGAAAATTGGGGAATGTGCATTTGACATTGCCAAGGCACAAAATGTGTTTCCACAAAATATGTATTACAGAAGAAAAAGTAGACCCCTATGCTTATTGCACCCATGAAGCATGCATGTTTTTCGGGTTAACTGACGCTCGGTAAACAAGTGGAAGGGGTGGGGGGAGTGCGGCCGAGAGCAGGGACGCGCAGCGTTTACCTTGCGGGAGCGAGCGCGATAATTGCTAACAGATGGCGCCGCTCGCTCCCGCAAGGGAATCGCCAAACGTGCACGCGTTGCCATTGAAAGCAATGCTAAGCGTGCACGTTTTTGGGCAAAAAAGCGAATCGATTCCAAGAGGTCCCCTCCTATGCAGCGCATGCGCGCTGCGTAGGTGAGACCTAAAAACAGGGCATGCAATTGATAAATGTACGATGGGCAAGGTGCTTATGCCCTTAAATCACAAATGGCACCATGACATGTTCTGCCACCAAATGGCAGTGGACTCAGAAATTGATGAGTATAATTAAAACAGTACATTATGAAGGAGCCGGCATTTCAATTACTCAAGTTTCAGTCTACGTCCTGAAAACTAGTAGGCTTCTCATGATGCATACTACACTCTAAGAAGGTTGCTCATACAGATCAACATACAGACAGTATTCACATTTAATATAATTAAAGCAAATACGTTTCTTGGGATCACTTTGTATCATGTGAATCATATGGTGTTCACTGACCAAACAGAACATTACCATACTAACCTGGGGTGTGTTGGTCAAGGATCTCTTGTCATCGCTTGCACTGGGCGTCCAGACTGTACAGGGTAGATCCTCAGTTGTGTTTTCAAAAGATGACAATAACTGCACATTAAAAAAAGAAAATTGATGACCTTGAGAAGTGTCCGGTCACCCTGAAAAGTGTATGCTGGTTTATTAACTTCTTTCATGTATTGAAGAGTATGGGACCAAACTGCACAGTCTTGTACTTACAGAGATAATGCATTTTGCCCCAGGTTACTGTGCCATGATCATTATTAGCAATAAAATAAAAGTAATGGGTGGAATGTTTGGAAAAGTCTCAAAAGGGCAACCGTGCAAATCATTCCTGGCACTGCTCCAATAGGAACAGTCCAGCCTGAACTGGTCACGTCCCTCAGGATGGAAATACAAGCAACCACAGACCAGTTTCAGCCCTTTTCAGACTCTTTTGTGTGTCAGAGGAAAACATTGTGCATCCTTATGAATTTCGTTTGAGAAAAGTGCACAACAAAAAAGAATACTCATGATAACCCATATAAAAATGAGGGTTTAACATAAACATTCAGGCTCACGTCTTACTTCTTGGCATGTGAAGAATGGGGAAGATTAGATACCAAGGTCCAGATTGGGCTATTAAACCACCATATGTAGAGACAGAGACACCCCCTCTAGCTTTGCTTGGTCACCTGTCACATCTAGTAGCTTGGACTAAAAAGACACATTCACCACTAATTTCAGATGGATCTATTGGTGTTTTTGTTCTGGATGTGTGAGCCCACACAGTCTGATATTCTGCAGGAGAAAATTAGGTTAAAATGCATAATTTTCCTACTCCGCGATGGTCCAAAGTCCATTGTGGTGTTATTTCATTGCATAACAAAATATGGACGGAATCCTATGTAAGTGGTCAATAGGAAAAAAGTTGCGGCTCATTTTAATCATCTCTTCAAATGTAGATTCAATGCTATCTCACTGTCCGGAAGGTTGTGTTCTATCAATATGTAACGATGAAGGATTTCAGATAATTCAACTCCGACTGTGCCCGTGCCAATGAATCTTAAAGTACACTGCTTTACAAATGTTTTAGCGGACATAAAAATATGCACTACATGTTATTTGTGGTGAAGAATGCAACACATATCTTCTGATACTTGGAGAAACTGACGTGAGTCTGTCATGAAAGAATTACTCTGGGGCAGATTTACAAGAAAGTGACGCACCACCCTTAGGAACCCTTGCGCCACCATAGATGCGCCGTCTTTACAATACGGCGCACTATGGTGCAAGGATTGACAGATGCGTCAGAAATTCTGACGCATCTGTTGGCGGAAAAGTCACGCATTGCTGGAGTCGTGTCGCAAGCACGACGCAACTCCAGCAATGCGTGTTGAGCCCTATTCCCACTACACTGCGTCACTACTTACACCTGCTTCAAGCAGGCATAAGGTTTTGACGCAGTGGCGTCCTAAAAGTGGCGCAGTGAAATCTTGTAGATTTCACTGCATCACTTTTACGAGGCCTTCCTGCGTGGGAACGCCCACCCTGCATACATTATACCTGACGCAGGTATAATGTGACGCAGGGCTTTACAACGTGACGCATCTCCCTAGATGTGTCACGTTGTAAATAGGCCGCATTTTTTGCGCCGCCATTGCGTCAAAAAAAGTGACGCAATGGCGGCGCAAGAAGGTGCAAGGGGCTTGTAAATCTGCCCCGTATACTTTACACAGTTTTACTTATCAGAAAGCATGACCATAAAGAAGCAAGGTTATTAGCATGAGTGAGTATTAGAGTAAACAGATTGAAAGTCCCTATCTTTCTGTTGAGAGTTAACAAGAGCCTGCTTTTGAATTTCATTCAAAAAGGTTAGGAACTTTTCCAGAATGTTTGCCCCAGAGCTTCAAGGAGGCTGACCGCAAACGTATTCGACCGACAGTTCCATGGCGTCAGATTGATTTTCAGATTTGTCCCACATGGAAAAGAGTGTTTCTTGAGAAAAATAACAAAGTCCCCTTTTCAGATTGGGACTTAGAAACTTTTTCGAACTCCCTACTTCCAGGCCTAGTGGTGCCAATCTACTTGATATATCTGACCTACACTCAATTCTGGTCAGCCTGAAATTGAACCTAGTTCTCGTCTAATGTTATCATAGACTATCACTGGCACTTTGTGCTTTCTTGCACCAATTGTTTAAAAATTCATATCACCTGTTCTCCTTATTGAATTTTTGTCATTTTGGTGCAATTTTGCTTATTCAATTCCTGTATATTTTTATAAATTGGAGTGGGGTTTTTATTCTGTTGTGTTCTTGACTTTTTAAACTGTTTTGGTTCTTCTAAATGCTTTATATGTTTGTTCTAAATTAAGCCTGTCTGCTTAGTGCCATAGCTACCACAGGTTGAGCTCGGGTTTAAATTACTGAAACCTCAAACTTGACCTAACAAGATAGTGATACCAGTTCACCTTAACTAATAAACCACTTTTCCACATAGAAGATATAGAAGCATATAACAGAGTAATGATTATTGAGCTATCTTTTGGGATATGATGTTTCTTCAAGGTGCAGTATATGATAATCATCAGCAGTGTCAACAGCAGCAGGGACAGGGTAAATATACAAAGCACCCTGCTGCATAACACAGGAGATTACAAAACAAAAATGCTTAAGATATTTTTATATAAAATGCAGGTTTAAGCTGAATATTCTGACCTGTGATCTTTAAACTACTTCCCTCAAGCTTCTGAGACATGTAGAAGTTTAAATGCTAAAGGGACGCTCTAAGAAATTGTGTTACTGGTTGAGAGGGGGAAACCCTACTCAAGCAGAAACTACAATCCATGTCAGGTTGAAGTCACAAGCAAACTCCAAATTAACCTGTGCCCAACCCTCTGGTAGCTTAGCATAGAGCAGTCAGGCTTAATTTAGAGGAGATTAGTGAAGTATGTATGCAGCACTTCAAACAGTAATAAAGTGATGACACAACACAAGAAAAACCCAACACCAATTAAGAAACATGGAAAAATTTGCAATAAATAAATCAAGACCAAAAATGACAACAATTCAATCAGTAGAACAAGAGATATGCAATTT
This sequence comes from Calotriton arnoldi, assembly GCA_963921515.1. Taxonomy (NCBI): domain Eukaryota; kingdom Metazoa; phylum Chordata; class Amphibia; order Caudata; family Salamandridae; genus Calotriton; species Calotriton arnoldi. The sequence goes on from CAWUFW010004151.1 coordinate 1,040,780, forward strand.
TAAAGATTTCACAGAAAATAGTGCCAAAAAGTGCAAAATGTCAACTGTAGATATTTTCTCGACCAGGACCGGGACACAATCACAAGTTTAGGCCGACCACAAAAGAGCGCGGGCCGGCTACAGGGACTTAGTGAGGCCAGCTGAATGCCTAGTTGTGGAGCGTTGCGAGGTCCCGCGCCGAGGATCCGTCATGCAGCCGAGGTGATGCGTCGGTTCTGAGCAGCTGCGGAGCTGTGATGTGAGGTCCTGCGTCGTCATCAGGGATACAGTCGACAAGGGATTACAGTCGACAAGGGATTGTGATGTGAGGCCTGGGGTCGAGGATGCGTAGCACAGTTGAGGCGATGTGTTGGATCAGAATAGCTGCAAGGCTGCTATGCGAGAACCTGCGTCATCGTCGAGGCTGCAGTCGACAAGAGATTTGCGATGCACGGGCCTGCATCTATAAAGTTTGCTCAGTTGCTGTACGATGAGGGCTGCAAGGTCAATGCAGAGTCCTTGTGCTGAAAGAATCCTCACAGCAGAGGTGAATTGTTGGTGCTGCTAAATCCAGAAATGGGCTGGTAGAACACATTCAGACCCACTTCCAAGGGTACAGGACTGGGGTGGCACCACCTGGCAGGTTTGCGACTCACACTTGGCAGGGTCCAGGTGCTGGGGTCAAGGTTGTTGGAGCCTTCTGTGCTTGAGGCTCTAGTCAGGAAGCCATCCAACTAGCCCTTGGAGTCAATTTGGGGTCCTGGGTTCTACAGATGCAGGTCCAGTCCTTGTCACCCAAGCAAGAGGGCAGCAGGGAGTAGGTCAGCAAAGTAGGGCAGCAGTCCTTCAGACTAGCAGTTCAGCAGAGTGGCAGCCCTCTCAGCAGAACAGCAGTACTTCTTCCTGGTAGAGTATCTACAGGTCCAGAAGAGTACCGAAGAGTTGTGTTTGGGGTCCAATATTTATATCTGGGCCTTCCTTTGAAGTGGGAGAAGCTTCTAGAGGTTTCCCTTTGAAATATACAGGCATCCTGCCTTACCTGTCCTGGCTCCAGACTAACTACAGAGGGTATGCAGCCCTTTGTGTGGAGGCAAGACACAGCCTATTCAAGTGTAAATAGGGCTGTGTTCAGCTCCATCCTTCAATCCTGACAGTGATGGCCCATCTAGGCACACCGAAGCTCTCTGTTGTGTGTGGCTGTCTAGGAGGAATACAAAAGGTCCAACTTCCAACTACACCCAGTCATGTAACCCAGTGACAGGATGCAGGCACTAAATGGCTAAGGCAGGAAAATGCCAACTGTATAAATGTGGAATTATCAAAAATCTAATTTAAAATCTGACTTTGCCATAACAGAGAATTGTTAATTACAATTCCAAAGATACCAAACTGGTTACCCTGTTCCTATTTGGAAATAATCACTTATTAAATGTAATAAAGTAACTCCAATATTATCCTATGGGAGAGGTAGGCCTTGCAGTAGTGAAAAATGAATTTAAGAGTTTTTCACTACCAGGACATTTAAAACATAAAAGTACACGTTCCACTTTTTAAATATAATGCTCCCAACCCTCTGGACTGTTCAGGGCCTCCCTTAGGGGTGACTTAAATGTATTAATAGGAAGGTTGAGGCATGACAAAAAGTTTATTTTACAAGGTCGACATGCAGTTTAAAACTGCACACACAGGCTGCAATGGCAGACCTGAGACATGTTTAGAGGGGTACTTAAATGGGTGGCACAACCACTGCTGCAGGTCTGCTAGTAGCATTGTATTTACAGGCTCTGGGCACAGGTAGTGTCACTGTACTAGAGACTTACAAGTAAATTAAATACACCAAATGGGTGTAGATCAATTCTACCATGTTTTAAGGAGAGAGCATAAGCACTTTAGCACTGGTTAGCAGTGGTAAAGTGTGCAGCGTCCTAAGGGCAGCAAAAACAAAGTCAGTGAAACAAGAGGGTTGAAGGCAAAACATTTACGGGCAAAACCACGCCAATGATGCCAGGTCTAACACAGGTCCCTTCCAGTTGAAACTATGGAGAACTGCTCAACCCCTTGGGAATTCTCATCACTAAGGCAGAAAAATCTGGAGAGACCACCTTCTTTAGCGTGGTCTGTTCCAGGATGGTGTTCCATCATGAAGTTCATGCCCTGTAGGGAGATGGACCACATCAACAGTTTGGGATTCTCACCCCTCATCTGCATTAGCCAACTGAAGGTTTTGTGGTCTGTCTGAACCCAGAAGTGAGCCCAAAACAGGTATAGTCTCAACTTCTTCAGTGCCAAGACCACTGCAATGGCTTCCCTTTCTATTGCACTCTACCTCTGTCCCCTGGGAAGTAACCCCTGCTAATGAACATTGCAGGTTGATCCAGGTCCTCTTCATTTCGCTGTGAGAGCACAGCCCCTATGTCATGCTCTGAGGTGTCTGTCTGCAAAATTAATTCTCTGGAGAAGTCAAGGGTCTTGAGCATGGGTGCTGTGCACATGGCCTTCTTCAGTGTGTCAAAAGCATCTGGCACGCCTCTGTTCAGATCACCTGTCTGAGCTGCTTCTTAGAAGTCCGCTCTGTCAAGGGGGCAATAATGGTGCCGTACCCCTTAATAAATCTCCTGTAGTATCCCGTGAGGCCTTGGAAGGCTCTGACCTATGTCTGGGTTTTGGGGGTTTCCCAAGCCAGAATGGTTTGAATCTTGGCCTCCTCCCATTTGGTGTCCCAAGTAGACCACAGAAACCCTGCCCTATGTGGCACTTACTGACCTTGATAGCCAGTCGTGCCCTCTGCAGTGCCTGAGCAAAAGACACACAATTGATGGATGGAAGGCAGAACAAATCAAAACATTCCCCCCCAGTCAAGAGATCTGGGTTAAATCCATCATTCTTTTGCTCACCATGCCACCCCAGTTTAGACCTGGCCATATGCAAATCAGTCTTGACCCTGTGCCTCATGGGAACAGTCCAGCCCGAACTGCCAAGCCAGGTCCTCCCTGGACCGGAAACAAGCATTCTAGGACTGGTTTCGGGGTTTCACCCTTCTTCAGCCAGGATAGCTTGATTCCAGTGGCACAGTGAGCCCGGGACCCACGTCTGGGCATACCCGGCGCACTTAGGGCGAGAAAGCAAAGACACACAATTGATGGACGGAATGCAGAACAAATCAAAACATTCCCCCAGTCAAGAGATCTGGGTTAAATCCATCATTATTTTGCTCACCATGCCATCCCAGTTTAGACCTGGCCATATGCAAATCAGTCTTGACCCTGTGCCTCATGGGAACAGTCCAGCCCGAACTGCCAAGCCAGGTCCTCCCTGGACCGGAAACAAGCATCCTAGGACCGGTTTCGGGGTTTCACCCCTCTTCAGCCAGGATAGCTTGATTCCAGTGGCACAGTGAGCCCGGGACCCACGTCTGGGAATACCCGGCCCACTTAGGGCGAGAAAGCAAAAGACACACAATTGATGGACGGAATGCAGAACAAATCAAAACATTCCCCCCAGTCAAGAGATCTGGGTTAAATCCATCATTCTTTTGCTCACCATGCCACCCCAGTTTAGACCTGGCCATATGCAAATCAGTCTTGAACCTGTGCCTCATGGGAACAGTCCAGCCCGAACTGCCAAGCCAGGTCCAACCTGGACCGGAAACAAGCATCCTAGGACCGGTTTCGGGGTTTCACCCCTCTTCAGCCAGGATAGCTTGATTCCAGTGGTACAGTGAGCCCAGGACCCACATCTGGGCATACCCGGCGCACTTAGGGCGAGAAAGCAAAAGACACACAATTGATGGACGGAATGCAGAACAAATCAAAACATTCCCCCCAGTCAAGAGATCTGGATTAAATCCATCATTCTTTTGCTCACCATGCCACCCCAGTTTAGACCTGGCCATATGCAAATCAGTCTTGACCCTGTGCCTCATGGGAACAGTCCAGCCTGAACTGCCAAGCCAGGTCCTCCCTGGACCGGAAACAAGCATCCTAGGACCGGTTTCGGGGTTTCACCCCTCTTCAGCCAGGATAGCTTGATTCCAGTGGCACAGTGAGCCTGGGACCCATGTCTGGGCATACCCGGCGCACTTAGGGCGAGAAATCAAAAGACACACAATTGATGGACGGAATGCAGAGCAAATCAAAACATTCCCCCCCAGTCAAGAGATCTGGGTTAAATCCATCATTCTTTTGCTCACCATGCCACCCCAGTTGGCTGATGAGGGGTGAAACCCCGAAACCGGTCCTAGGATGCTTGTTTCCAGTCCAGGGAGGACCTGGGCTGGACTGTTCCCATGAGGCACAGGGTCAAGACTGATGTGCATATGGCTGGGTTCAAACTGGAATGCCATGGTGAGCAAAAAAACGATGGATTTAGGCCCAGATCTCTGTACTGGGGTGAATGCATGACATTGTTCTGCATTCTGTCCATCAATTGTTCTTGTTGCACTCTGCAGTGCCTGAAGCACTTCAATGAGGTAGTACAAGTGGTACTTCCAGCTAAAACTTAAGATTGCAATACAATCTAGGTCTGCAGCACTGAAGTTCTCCAACCCAGCCAGGACCTGGTTGATTAGCCTCTGGAAGGTGGTAGGGATGTTCTTCAACCCGAGGGGCATTACCTGGAACTGGAGGTGTCCTTCTTGGGTAAAGAACACAGACCTCTCTTTGGCCCCCTCGGTCAAGGCAATCTGTCATTACCCAGACGTTAAATCAAACGTGCTTAGGAACTTGGTAGCTCCCAACCGATCTATGAGCTCATCAGATTGAGGGATGGGGTGAGCATCAGTCTTGGTGACTGCATTGAGTCCCCGGTAATCCATGCAGAACCTAGGTTCTGTGGTGGTACCTGCAGGGGCAGCCTTGGGGACCAACACCACTGAGCTGGACCAAGGGTTGTTTGAAGGTTTAGTGACCCCTAGTTCCAGCATTTTGGAGACTTCCTCCTTTATGCTGGCTCTCACCTTATCAAAAGGCCTGTAGATTTTACTCTTCACAGGCATACTGTCCCCAGAATCAATATCATGGGCACCATGTAGTGAGTCCTGGGGAAAGGGAGAAGAGAGAGGCTAACTGCCCCAACAGCTGGCGGCAGTCCCTCTGTTGCTCTGGTGTCAAGGTAGTGGAGAGGCTGACACCCTCCACTGACCCATCTTGCTCCTTGGAAGAGAGGAGGTCGAGGAGAGGTTCATTTTCCTCCTTTACTTCATCATAAGTGACCAGGAGCATGGTTACCTCGGACCTCTCGAAGTGGGGCTTAAGGCGATTGATGTGCAAAACCCTTAAAGGGTTCTTGGGAGTCTTGAGGTCCACCAGGTAGGTGACCCCACTAGTGCACTCTTTTACCTCATAGGGCCCAGACCGGTGGTTTTGTAGGGCCTTGGACTCCACAGGCAGGCTCCATGATCCACACTTTTTGGAAAAGGCAAAACTCGACCAGAATGGCCTTCTGGTCATACCACTGTTTCATGACCTCCTGGCTGGCTTCTAGAATTTTGTTTGCCTTTTTTCAAAAGTGCTTCATCTGGGTACGGTGTGTCAGCATGTAGTTGACCACATCCTCGGGGTGGCTTTCCTAGGAGCTTGCTCCCATCCCTCCTTCACCAGGCTGAGAGGCCCTTTCACAGGGTGCCCATAAAGAAGTTCAAAAGGCTGAATCCAACCCCCATCTGTGGTACCTCCTTGTATGCAAATAACAGGCATGGCAGGAGGACATCCCACATCTGCCTCAAGGGCTCTGGTGGGCCCATGATCATGCCTTTTAGGCCAACAAGCCCATTACTTTCGGGGTGTAAGGAGTAAAGAACTTATAAATGACCCCACAATCCTTTCACATGGACTTCATGTATGCAGACATGAAGTTGGTACCAAGGTCAGATACTACCTACTTGGGAAACCCCACTAGGGTAAATACCATGGGCGCAGTCACTGTCCTTAGAGGTATAGCCTCTGGGTACCAAGTGGCATAGTCCACCAAGACCAGGATAAACTTGCTGCACAGGGCTGTCTTGCGGTCCAGAGGCCAAACAATGTAGTTGCCCACCCGTTCGAAGGGTGTGCCCCACCCATTCAAAGGGAGTGCCAATGTAAGGGGTGCCCAGCACTTACCTCCTGACTTGCCACTGGCCTGGTAGGTAGGGCATGACCTGCAGAACCCATTTTAATACATAAAACTATACTAAAACAACATAAATCCAATCAGTAAAACCGAAGATATGCAATTTTGAACATTTTGGTGAAAATAGCACCAAAAAGTCCAGAGCACCACCTGTGGATATCTGGTTACACTGGACCAGGACAAAGTCACGCTTTTAGGCCAGCCACAATGGAGCACGAACCGGCTACAGGGTTCAAGTTAGGCCCACTGAATAAGACTACCTTAAATCCTGGTTATGTATTGTTACGAGGTCCCGTGTTGAGGATGCATTGCGTAGCCGAGGCGATGTGCTAGTTTCGAAGAGATGCGAGGCCTTGATGCGGGGATCTGCATCATCATTGTAGGAGAGTAGGATCTGCTTCACATGGGTACCCCCACTTTTTTGCTGATGCTTCACTGCTTTTCGACTTTAGTCTGGCTGGGGCCCTGCTAATCAGAACCCCAGCCTAGCTGCTTCCTCTCTAAAATGGTTTCCATGCCCTAGGCACATCTCTGATTGGAATCTGGAGTGCCCTTATAAGTCCCTAGTACATGGTATACTATGTACCCAGGGCATAGGTACCTCAGAGGCCTACCAGGGGCTGCAGCATGTATTGTGCCACCCCTGGAAGGCTATCCAAAATGACACCACAGCCTGGGTAAGGTGGTGCATGCACCCCTTACATTGGTATAGGCTACCTATATCACTACCATTGCACACATATAAACCTATAAGTCACTCCTATGGCAGGCCTTACCAATCCTGAAGGCAGAGTGCTTGGTTCTTATGTGAGAGGGTGCCCCTGCATGAGCAGAGCCCCTCTACAGCGTTCGGAGTCCCTCCTCTGATGCTGTTTGTGGTAAAGCCTGACCATATACTCTTAAGTGCATTATATCCTCGTGGTACAATGCTAACTTTGGACTGGCTGTACCAAAACATGTCGTGTTTGGTGTCAAACATCTTGGAATACTACCCCCCCGCCAGTCCTGGCGGCAGGGGTAGCATTCCACCCTTCTAGAGGGAGAGACATGTACACACCGGGCTACCCGGTAACTTCTTTCCAGAGCCCTGGCATCACAAAATGGATGCCGCTGCCACAGACACGGGTCTGGCCTCCTGCTGCTGACTGAAACTCCGGCAGGGGAGGCCTGGACAATAGGTTTCCTGTCGCAGGGAGGTGTAACCACCTCCCCAGACAGGATAATGTGTATTGGGGCTGGGCGGGAGCACTCTCTGGTGCTCAGAAGTCCTGCACTGGGGGCACACTTGGTGTCCCTGTGCATATGCCAGTTCAAACCGGCCCCTGCTCTGGTGCGAAACTGGACAAAGGGAATGGGTGTAACCACCCCTCTTCCCTGACCCCCCCATAGGTGGGTCCCCAGAGTATGTCCAACCCCTAACTTTGTATAAGTATGGGACCCCAGTCCTTAGGACTTTAGATTACCCTGGACGAAACTCTGACACTGAATCCTGGACCTTCGATGCTCTACCTGAAGATTAGAGGACTGAAGAATCTCCCTTGGGGTCAAGGAGTGACTCCCCTGCTTGGCAGGCACCTAAGAAGCAATTGTCTGGTCTGCATCGCTGAAGCTCCCGCCGGACGCCGAAGTCTTTGCATCACCAGAGGTAGACTTCCAGACTTCCTCGAGGCTGCCCTGAGTCCCCAGCAAAGCTGAGGCCCGTAGCTGTTGTGGGTAATGTGGAACCATGACCCCTGGACACTGAGTATTTTTGCAAGTGCATCCTCTTTTGGGTCTCCCACGAAGTTGTGCTTTGGGCTCCGAGTAGCCCCCGCCTCCAGCACCGACTGCACCGAAGATCACTGGCCTCCACTCCACGAGTGTCCTGTGAGCCAGCTCCAAGTGCGTCCACTCGAGGCTCCTTCAACGTCACTAGTCCGTTGGCTAGTGGGCCCTCCCGAAGGCAACTCTTCTTCTGCTTGGGCTCTCCTGGTTGCTCCAGACGTGCCCTGACTTACGCTTGCTGGGTGAGTCCCCCAGACCTTGCTGGTCTGCATCAACATCCTTTCTTTGTTTCTACGAGACTTGCCGTTACCAAGGCTTGTTGGGTCCAATCCGGTCGCTGACACCCCTGCAATCGACAGACGTCGTGGGACAGCTCGAATCCAGCTCCTGGTCATCGTCGACGCCTCCTGGACCTCATGGCTGAAGAGTCAAGACAACCGTCAACCTACCTGAAGCACCCAACATCGGAGGGCATCTGCTCATCGCCTTCCTGGTCACTGGCTAGTGACCCAGACTCTGACCCCTCTGCTTTCAGGTTCTTCAGATCTTCGATCCACCCTTGGATCCACCCGAACACTTTCGACTTGGTCGCCAGCAGCACTTTGCAGCAGATCGCCATTGAAAACGACGACGAAACCCGACCCCGAAAGACACCTATGCACCCGGCTTCCCTGGGTGAGGTAACTCGAGTACTCCGGTGCTCCCGTGGGTATAGACTCTAGAACAACCTAGTTCTAAAGGGGTTTGCTCCAAGTCCTCCTCTAAGTGTCCTTTTTCTTTAAAATTCCAACCGCGACATTCCCCATAGAAGTCAACGGCGGCTCGCGGCTGTGTTCTCACCCTGCACGCGTCCCCTGGGGGTCCCCTGTGTCACTACCTTGGGTGGTTCCTTGAGGGCCAAGCACTTCTACAGGCTCTAGGCCTTGTGTCTAGCTCAGTCGTGGTTCTTATACCACTTTAATGGTATATGGTTTGGTACGCCCCTAGGGCTCAAACGTGTATTTGTGCTATTACTGTTGATAACTGACTTGTAACTTATGTACTTCGAACTCTAGCCTCATAAAGAGACTAGAGGGGTGTGTTTAAGACTAAATACATATATTTTATATATACCTGGTGTGGTCCTCTTTCATTTGGTCACTCAAGAGATTATAGACTGGTAAAACAAGCTGCTTTACATTCCTTCAAGACTTAGCCTGAAGGCTGCTCTCCATAGCTACCACTAGGATAGCTTTCAATAAAGGTTGTCTTTAACCTATCTCCAATAAGGGGTTGTTTGGACTGGTGCAAGGTGCCCACTATAATTAGTGGACAGCATATACCAGGCCAACTTCTCACAGTCATCAAGGCTGCCAATGATGAGGGCTTGTGATGTGAAGTCCAGCATCGAGGATGCGTTGATTCGTTGAGGCAATAAGTTGGTTCCGAAGAGATGCGAGGCTGCGATGTGAGAACCTCCGTTATTGTCAATCCTCACAGCAGAGGAGTTGCATTGGTTCTGCTCGGGTTTACGCTGCTCAGCAGAGTAGATGTATTGGTTCTGTTGGATCCACAGATGGGCTGGCAGAGCACATTCAGGCCCATTTCCAAGGGTCAAGGACTGAGGTGGCACTATGTGGCAGGGTAGGACTCACAGATGGCAGAGTCCAGGTGCTGGGGTCAAGGTTGTTGGAGCCTTCTGTCCCTAAGACTCTAGTCTGGAGGCCAGCCAACTAGCCCTTGGAGTCACTCTGGGGTCCTGGGTTCAACAGGTGCAGGTCCAGTCCTTCTAACCCAGGCAAGAGGGCAGCAGGTCAGCACAGCAGGGCAGCAGTCCTTCAGAGTAGCAGTCTAGTAGAGTGGCAGTCCTTTCAGCAGTACAGCAGTTCTTCTTCCTGGCAGAGTATCCACAGGTCCAGAAGTGTACTGAAGAGTTGGTGTCTGGGGTTCAATATTTATACCTGGGCCTTCCTTTGAAGAGGGAAAAGCTTCTAGAGGTTTCCCTTTGAAGTAAACAGGTATCCTCCCTTCCCTGTCCTGGCTCCATACTAACTACAGGGGGCATGTAGCCCTTTGTGTGGAGGCAGGACACAGCCTATTTAAGTGTAAGTAGCACCGTACCCAGTTGCACCCCCCATCCTGCCAATGATGGCCAATCCAGGCACACCTAAGCTCTCTATTGTGTGTATCTGTTTAGGAGCAATACACAAAGCTCAGCTGCCAACTACACTCAGTCATGTGCCCCAGTGACAAGCTGCAGGCACTAAATGGCTAAGGCAGGTAAATGCCAACTTTCTAAATGTTTAACAACAAGAAGGGGGTTGAGCCCATTCATTGTGAGCAAGGCTGGGCCACTGCAAATTCAACACTAACCAAAGAGTGCCAGTACAGCTGTTAATCTTGAATAAGATTCTTTTTGCTTTTGTAGTCACGGCTGTGAATCAACGTGCTCACTCTTTATTATTTACAGTGATTCAAACATATTTCTGTTACCCAATTTGAAACACTGTAAACATGTTAAGGTCCCACAAAGTGATGGCATACACATTTGAATGCATTTTTTTCAAGATATTACAGCATATCTTCCAAATGAAAATGTATAAATAAATTATACAACACAGGACAAAACATTCAAACTGCAGTATAAACTAAAGAACATCAAAGTAGTCCCAGTTCAGACATTTTTAAAAGCAAGGAGCATCAGGTTTCTGAACCACTAATAAAGCATCCCTTTGCTACTGTAAAACCATGGGGGTATTGTTGTGCCTCTATTTGTGCCTCTATTTTGTTATTTAGGCTTTATGCACAGGGACCCTAAAACAAAGTTCATCAAAATCCTTCTCAGGGTTCGGTAAAAGACAATCAATATTTTGGAGAAAAGACATTCCCATTGATTTTTAAATTGTCGAAGTGTTTCAAACTCTTGAACCATTAGAGGGTTCTCTTCAGGACATGTAGCCTTGTAGGCTCTCACTAGGGTGTTCAAAATGAATTTGTCCTTCCTTAACAGTGATTGAACATATGTTTAAAAAGCTATAGCCGAAAATCTTCTCCTTTCCTTCCTGTAGTGCCAATTAAAATCACTTCAAAACTGTGCCAGCACAAGTCCGGTTTATTTACTATATACGGCTTTGCTTCGCATTGAAAGTGTGCCTTTTTGGAAGCTTCTTACTCATATTATGGTCTCGCCATTTGGGCCGCATTGTATTTCAAATTGAGTAACAGAAATATGTTTGAATCACTGTAAATAATAAAGAGTGATCACGTTGATTCACAGCTGTGACCACAAAAACAAAAAGAATCTTTTTCAAGATTAATGTCAGTACTGGCACTCTTTGGTTAGTGTTGAACTTTCTAAAACCCAGATCCCTGTGACTGGGGGTGAATGTTTGCATTGTTCAGCATTCCATCCATCAATTGTTTCTTTTGCATTTGTCACCCTAAGTGGGAAGGGTATGCCCAGACGTGGGTCCCATGCTCACTGCACCACTGGATTCAAGCTAGCCTGGCTGATGAGGGGTGATGCCCCGAACCCGGTCCCAGGATGCTTGTTTCCGGTCCAGGGAGGACCTGGCTTAGCAGTTCGGGCTGGACTGTTCCCATAAGGAAAAGGGTCAAGACTGATTTGCAATTGACTGGGTCCAAACTGGGGTGGCGTGGTGAGCAAAAGAATGATGGGTTAAACCCAGATCCTTGTGACTGGGGGTGAATGTTTGCATTGTTCAGCATTCCATCCATCAATTGTTTCTTTTGAACTTTCTAAAAGTAGCATTTTCAAAATTGTAATTTAAAATCTGACTTTACCATAAGAGAGGATTTTTCATTACAATTCCAAAGACACCACACATGACCCGGGAACCTGTTCCCATTTGGAAATTATCACTTAATAAATGTAATAAGGTAACTCCAATGTTATCCTATGGGAGAGGTAGGCCTTGCAGTAGAGAAAAATACATGTAAGAGTTTTTCACTACCAGGAGATGTAAAACTTAAAAATGCATGTCCCACTATTTAAATAAATGACACACAGAGGCCACCCTGGGTCAGGACAAAGTAAGAAAAAAGTGGAAGGAGTGTAGGGGGATTCCCTTTTATAGGACGAATTCCCTCACTCACCCGTGGGTGACATGCTTCATCATAGGGAACCTCCTCGCACTGCGAACTTGGTCGCAGTGCGGGCTACAACCCCCTCACTGAGAGGGAGGAGCTCAGGGATGTTTTAATTGTATGTGACAAGAGGTATACTAAAACTTGTGATGAGCCGGGTGTGGAGGGAGAGTGTGAGAAAGAAAGTGTTGGTGAGGATAAAACTAACTCCCTAGTGTGTTGATAAACAATTTTACTGGTACACCCAGGGGTCAGGGTTAAAACTAATTAAAACATCATGCCCAGAAAATTCAACCTAGCATGGTTGCTTGTGATCATAGGGTTGACATGTTTCAGCCTTAGTGCCCTCCGTAGAGGTGCTGTGGCTTTCTTCAGGACCTAATGAATGAGGTGAGAAAAAGTGACACCAGACGGGACTCAGGTTGGTGTTTAGAGGATGCAACGACTGGAGGGATGGGCGTCAGTCGTGATTAGCTGGTGTTCAGCAGTGTTCCCGTCACTTGAGGGGAGCTAGTGGCAACTCGTCCTCGGCGCACTCGAGGAGGGTTCCATCAAACCTCTGCTCAGATGGCAGTCATGCTCAACGGTGCGTCTGGGGAGAGCTGGTGGGTATTTAAATTTAAATACACAGCACCCTGCACGCTGGGCTTTTCAGGTCCTACTTTAGGCGTGGTAAAAAGGTTTATTTTGCCCGGCCGACATGGCAGTTTAAAACTGCACACACAGTGCACTAGTAGCATTTATTTACAGGCCCTGGGCACAGGTAGTGCTAATTTACTAGGACTTACAAGTAAATTAAATATGCCTATTGGTTATAAGCCACCTCTACCATGTTTTAAGGAGAGAGCACAAGCACTTTAGCACTGGTAAGCAGTGGCAAGGTATGCAGAGTCCTAAGGCCAGCAAACCTAAGGTCAGCAAAAACGAAGTAAGGAAAACAGGAGTTTGGAGGCTAAAAGCTCAGGGGAAAACCTAGCCAAGGCTGCCCGGTCTAACAAAAGCTATTCATAGTATGTTGGACTATCCACTTCAAGCTCTCCCTAAATATATTTCACACCCCCCCTTTAAATATGAGAGCTCTCACTTCTGCTCCCAGAATGGTAAATAGTTGGATGTGCATTCTAATGTGGAGAAATACCTTGTCAAGGTTTGGTATTACACAGAAACCCATGTATCATAATTTCATTTTACAAGCTCCTCTATTCCCCCCCCGTAATAGTCCCTTTCAGTGAAAAAATATATAGCCAGATTTTTCATCATAACTAGGACAATGTACACTTCAGAACGTCCACTAATCATGATTCTAAGGATCAGGATGGGCCATTTTGAACCACAAGCAGCTGCACCTGGGCCTCATCTGCTGCCCCCCCCTGTCTCACCCCATAGCATTGAGGTGACTCCCATGATGGCCTCTGGACTCTGGTCGGGGCTTCTGATTGCTTTGCTCCTTTGGCTGCACCCACGGCACTTCCTCCTGGACCCTGTGGTCCTGATTGTTTCTTTTGGGACTTTTCCTGGCTTCTTCTTTTCAGGTGGTGCTGATGCTGCTTGTGCGTCAGCCTGTCAAATTGACACCTGATAGTCTTTTTGGGGCCCTTGGTTGCTCCGTGAGGGTCCGTGCTGGTGCTGCAGTGGGGAATTCCTGACAAGCTGCCGCATAAACATCTTTGTGCCCAGCCTAGTAGCAGCCTACATCATACCTGGTGCCCTCCTGCTGCTGAATTTTTGGGATCCTCATCTCCTGTATTGCCTCATCAGCTTATGGGGCATTTCTCGTGGTGCCTCCATTTAGCCCCCCCCCGGGGGGTGCTGGTGCCACCATTACGCTCCTTGACGGCCAGCCGCCCACCGAGGGGCTCTCTCTTCCTATTGGCCTCTTTATGCACTTTGGGCTCCCATTGTCACTGACATTTTTCTACAGAGCTGTCCCCACTCCCCACTTCTTGGATCTCGTTTTCACCACAGTGGCTGCACTTGGCCAGGCCTCTTCCAACCCTCTCATCAAGTCTCTACCTGGGTCCACCATGGCTTCAGGGAAGGCGACCGGTCAACTGACTTTTGCGGAGGCTACCCGGGACACCAAGGCTCCTCCGGCTTCCTCTCCGCTGGCCATGCTGGACATCACCCTGGAATCCTTCATGTGTACTCGGCAGGCTATCCAGTCTTCATTGCTATGGTGGAAGCCGCCACTACAGAAACAAATAGGGAACTTAAGCTGCTAAAAGGCAACATGGGACACTTGCGGAACTGCATGGAGACTATGGAACACAGGGCGGACGAAATTAACCTATGGGTGTCAGAGACAATGACTTGGAGCACTGAGCTGTGGAACACCCAGAGGAAGCTGACAGACTTGGAAGATCACAGTCGCAGGAACATTGTCTGCATTTTCGGGGTCACTGAGTTGCAGGATGTCCCCCAATTCCTTCAGTCTTTCCTTTCTCAGTTGCTTGGCCTGTCCTTTGCATTTCCCTTGGAGTTCGAATGGGCTCATCGTACGGCCTCCCACTCTGCCTCCTCCTGGCAGGGGCTGCACCCGATCATTGCCTGCTTCCTTCGCCATCAGCAAACATGTATGGTCCTTCTCAAGGCCCACAAACATGGCCCATACTCCTATAATGGCAACCGGGTCATTTTCCATGCAGACTACTCCTATGAGACACACATTTTACGGAAAAAGTTCCTGGCCATATAGCCAGTGCTCCGGCGGTTGGAATTAAGACTTGGCCTCCTGGAACAGGCTATCATGTCAGTGACTGTCATAGCACAGTGAAGGAGTTCCCGGACCCTGCAAAACTGGAACTTTGGCTGGAGGACATGGACACCCAACGACACACATCCATGGATACTTCCCCTACCCCCTTTCTCCACTCACCAGTGCCACAAAAAATGGAGGTGCCCCCCAGACCTCAGGCCCTGGACAGGGCCGTCCCACTGGATCACTGTTACAACAGTGAGAAGTCCAGGTCCCCTCTTAAAGTTTGATACCTCCTTACTGCCATCTGGCGCCCTCCGGTTATGCTCCCTTTCCTTCCCCTTTAAATTATTCTCCCTACATCTTCATGGAGCGGGCTCCCTCCTGGTGACCTCTTACATCCACCGAAAGTAAAAGTTAGGTTGACCTTTTCTTGGTTTTCGTGACTGTTGCCTCTCCCTGCTCGTCTCAATATGCGTCTTACTTGTATGTCAAATTTCTCTGTTTGGTCGCTTAACGTGAACGGCTTGACGCCTTCATTAAATTCAAAAAGGCTCTCACCTTCCTAGGCTCTAAACAACTGGATTTTGCTTTTACACAGGAAAGACACCTCATGGCCGAAGCTCATCAGCTAAGCTCAGGTGTGACTGGGTGGGCACGCCTCTTTTTCTGTGGGCTCTGACAAGGGTCTGCCCGAGCATGGCTCTGGTCTATCCCCCCCATGAAAAATGGCATGGGACTTCTGTTCCACAAGTGGTTCCCAGTGCACATTCTCAAATCCTGGTTGGATGACCATGGTTGATATGTCTTTGCAAAGTTCAGACTTGCAGATCAGACTCTGATTGTTAGCTCCATCTACACCCCTGTTGGGGCAAAACGTTCTTGGCTCTCTTCCCTCCATCAGCTCCTCACAGAATTTGGTTCCCATAAACTCATTATTGGTGGGGACTGGAGCTTGATCTTGGATCTAGTTCAGGATAAGTCACGGCACCTAGACCTGTGACGGAATAATGACAGGACTGTGCTCCATGACCTCATGGATGACTATTCTTTACATGATGTGTGGTGCCCTAAGGACTGGGATTACACTTACTTCTTTCCAGCTCACGGTTCAGAGTTGTGGCTGGATTGGTTCCTGGCATCCACTGCGGCCCTTGCACTAACTTGCTCCTGCCACATTGATAATGGCAGGATCTCAGATCTCGCTCCCATTGCCCTCACTCTAGATCTTCAACTGACGTGAGAGCTCTCCCGCACCTGGCACTTAAATACCCTGCAGCTTCAATCTCCGGAGGAGAAATCGAAACTTCAGGATCTTCTTTGGCAGTATCTCTAGCTCAATGCTCCGATGACATCTTATTCCCAACTCCTATGGGCAGCGGGAAAGGCGTATCTCTGGGTCATGTTGATGATGGAGGCTGGCATTGCGCGCTCTGAGGCTGTTGCTAAAAGGACTGCATTGGAAACTGATGTCTATACTCTCCTGGAGGCTTACAGAGCCTGTCCTATCCCATCACTCCAGCGGGCCCTGCTGGCAAAAAAACTGGAACTCAAAAGCCTGTAAACTCTTGCTGCAGAAAATTTGCTGTCTAGCACACAATAGAATGCGTACGTGCATGGGGAGAAGGCGGGCGCCTCTTGGCGATGCAACTGAGACAATGGGAAGCTCAATCGGCAATTTCGGCACTCCGGTCAGACACCAGATCCCTTCTGACCCAGCTGCTTTACATTGTGGGGGAATTCTCCACCTTCTATATGGCCCTTTACACTACAGATTGCCCGGCCGACTCCACACAGAAGTAGGCTCACCGCCACCTTACTCTTCCCAGGGAGGACAGCGAAGTACTGGACTCCCTCATTTTGGAGGTGGAGGTTGCCGAGGCTGTCAAGTCATTAGCTACGGCTAAGGCCAATGGAGAGGATGGTTTTCCCCTGGAGTTCTACAGAGCTACGAATGACCTGACCATCCCCCTTCTTAATGGAATGTTCTGGGAGGCTATGGCTTATGGCTCCCTCCACCCAGAATTTAACAGAGCGCACATCTCCTTCATTCTCAAGCCAGGGAAAGACCATCTCTGCTGTACTAACTACCGCCCCATCTCGCTCTTGAAGTGCAATGTGAAAATCCTGGCCAAGGTCTTGGCCACCAGACTGGGCTTGGTGATTAGGTCCTTGATCCATGACAACCAGGTGGGTATTGGGCCTTATGGCTCTTCCAGTAATCACCTGCCTACCCTGACGCATGTCATTTGGCCCTCCCACTCAGCATGGATGACCTCATTTGATGTGGAGAAGGCCTTTGGCCGGGCCGAATGGCCCTATCTTTATCGCACAATGGCTCGCTTTGGTATTGGCCCAAAGTTTGTTTGTTTGTTTGCATCCATGACTCTACTGTTGCCCTGTTCAACGGCAGCGGCCTTCTCTCAGACACAGTCTCTATTACCCGGGGCATCAGGAAAGGTTGCCCCCTGTCCCCTCTCCTCTTCCTTCTGGCACTGGAGCCCTTGGCTGTGGCTGTTCGGTCCTCGGCCCGGATCTTGGGGATCCAGACAGGTGCAGAAGAGCTTAAACTACTGCTGTATGTGGACAACATCCTCCTCACTGACCCGGAGGTATCGATCCCGGCCCCAATGGATCTTGTGGACTCATTTGTCTACTTTTCCAGTTATAAGATCAATTGGGCCAAGATGGTGGCCATGCCCTTGACCCCCCACCACAAAAACTTCCCTTGCCCGACTGGTAGCGACGTGGCTTCCCCATGGCCTCCGCTACCTGGGGGTCTCCCTGGACAGGCACTTTCACACTATAGTACAGGACAATCTTCGTCCACATCTGGATTCAATGAAATAGGACTTCGCTATATGGTCGGTCCTCCAACTGCCCATGTGGGGCAGGGTCCAGATGATCAAGATGGTGACAGCCCAGTGGTTTAATTACCTGTTTGGCACGCTTCCATTCCACATTCCAGCTGACCTTCTCCAGCAGTTAAACTCCTTGCTTCACAAATATGTTTGGGGCTCTCTGCCCCCAAGGCTTGCTCCAGCTAAACTCTATGCTGACACGTCCTCTAGGGGACTCCGGCTTCCCCACCCTCAATCCTACTATAGGGCCCATCAGTTGTCCCAGATGGCATACCATCACCTTCTGCATAATGAACAGTGGATCCGGATTGAGTAGAGCCTTCATGATGATCTTCCTGACCTCCTTATTCTCTGATTAGGACCAAAGGCGTCCGGCGATCCCCATGCTGTTGGCCATGCCTGCGGTTTGGAAGTCGACTTATGCCCTCTAGAAAGAAGACTGCTTTCTGCACTCAATGGCACCTCTTTGGCACAAAAGATCCATCACCATTGATCGCCTTCCGTTGTGGTGGCTTGAGTGGTGCCGAATGGGAATAACAGAGGTCCCTCACCTCCTGAGTGAGGATACACTTTGGTCCTGCGAGAGCCTTGTTGCTGACTACCGTATCCCTCACTCCCACTTTTGGCACTTCCTTCACCTCCAACGTTGCCTTCATTCACAATTGCATGCTGGGCCCTACCCCCCCTCCCTCCTCGCTCCATAACTAATTGGTGCTCTGGGGCTCCAACAAAAACCTAGTCTTTGGACTTGTCGCTTGAACATG
Source organism: Calotriton arnoldi (assembly GCA_963921515.1). NCBI lineage: Eukaryota > Metazoa > Chordata > Amphibia > Caudata > Salamandridae > Calotriton > Calotriton arnoldi. The sequence continues at coordinate 1,059,037 of CAWUFW010004151.1, forward strand.
AAATACCTTGAAAAAACAAGAGACATTTGTCAAAAGAGGAATGGTTTGGTTAATTAAACAATGCAGCCGGGAGAATAGTTACAGGCGTAGGGTCTGAGGACTTTCTCAACTTACAACTGATCTGAAATTGTACAATACCTTCGGGCGTTTTCTAAGTGTGGAGCTGGCGCCTCCCAAATATGCACTATTCTTTGTAAAAATTATCTGTGCGGTGCAGAGGTGAGGGAGACTAACACCCTAAACCCTCAATCGGGGACCCTAGACGAGGTCCACTGTAAACAGACTGTGATCCTGTGCACACGCTATTTTTTTGGCAAGTTATGGCGTAATTCTACCACCTTAGTGACATATCATACATATAGATAAAATATATATTCTTATAAACACAACAACTTTGTAGAGTGTTCTTTCGTTCTTTTATTCAGTTTGAATGCCCAGCCAACACGTGTTTCGTTGTGGGAGATTTCCCAAACAACTTCTTCAGGGCTGTTGAGCAGGTGGAAGTAATGTATCCTATTCTCCCCGCCGGTTTTACTTCCGTCCCGGTCGTAAATAGGTTGACCCCCGGTTCCAAGGTTTCTATATTAGTTATAGGTTGCTTCGTTCCTAAAATCCCAGTGTGGTAATCTTCATATTACTGCTGGAGGAATCCCAGCAGGTGAATGCCCCAGTAGTGTAGAGGGGTAGGTAATCTGGAAGCGAGTACGCTTCGCGTTAATGGCGTCTCCGTGTCCATTAGAACACACACGGAGACGCCATTAACGCGAAGCGTACTCCCCTGAAGAAGTTGTTTGGGAAATCTCCCACGACGAAACATGTGTTGGCTGGGCATTCAAACTGAATAAAAGAACGAAAGAACACTCTACAAAGTTGTTGTGTTTATAAGAATATATATTTTATCTATATGTATGATATGTCACTAAGGTGGTAGAATTACGCCATAACTTGCCAAAAAAATAGCGTGTGCACAGGATCACAGTCTGATCTGAAATTGGTTTATATACAATTCATTGAATGCCATAAACAGTTCCTGCAATTCTTCTTTGGTAAGGAATGTGAACCTCTGTTTTTGGAGTCGTAAATCAATATATTCGATGGGGAATCCAGGTGAGCCTCGACCTTGCGTGGACATAATGTGGCCAGTGGGTAACGTGTCCAGATGTCAAGCATGGGGAGTGCGTGTACTGTGTGTGCTGTGTCATGATTGGCTATATGTTCCTAACTTATGTGGCATCTGACTTTATGGTGTTTTGGAAGCCTGCGTACCCCTCCGGCAATGTACCCTTTATTGGAGCCAATGTCCCTGGACCATTATGGTGTCGCTGCGCCTATCTCTGGGATTGAGCTGGTATTTCCTGTTCATGCATTTGTCTGCCAGCTACGTGCAGCCCCCACCTGTGACCTGTCAAACAGTGACCTCAGGCGTAGGTCTCAGAGCCAGCCTAACTACATATTTCTGAGTCACAGTTGACGTGGAGTTCATAACGGGCGAATTTGTTAATAAAGATACGATTTCGTTTTTATACATGAATGTATTTTTTTTCATATTGACATTGACGTTCTCAACATTAACATACTCTACATATTGCTTGTGCCTAACCTGTACTCTGCCCCCTTGGAATGCATGCTCTGACTACGCTGGCAGGACTATTTTCTCCTTGACTACTCCCTGGAATGTTAGTCCCTCCTGCCGGCATCCCATAATCGGGGGTTCCAGTAGGCATGATGAAGTTCTACTACTTTAAAGTCTTGCAGGACTGGCACTGGTCACCGGCTAGGCTCCACAGGACACGGTTGGCACCTCCGTCGGATTGCTGGTGCTGTCAAGCCCCGAACTATGACATTCTTCATATCCTTTGGTCTTGCCCAGTCTTTATGCCCTTTTGGGCATGGTAGATCATCTCCTACAGGATATGCTTCATCACACCACCCCCCTCTACAATCCTCTAGTGATCCTCCATGACACATGGGGCATTCCAGCACTTACCTCCTGCATTGTGTGCTGGATAGCCTCCCTCTTGACTGCTGCTAAGTTGTGCTTCCTCTGCCGGTGGTCCACCCCGGCTGTCTCTACCCAGGAGGGCTGGCTTCATAAGGTGGCCACCTGTTTACGGACAGCTGGGCCTCCTACTTCATGGGGCGGGGTGACGGGATGCCAATCTCCCTGGCCTATTGGACATTCCTTTGCTGTTGTTCCTTCTGGGCTGTTGGTGTTTTGCTGGAGGTCAATGGTTTGTATGTCTCCCGGTTTGTGTAGACCTTGCCCCCCTGCCCCCTGCACCCCTCCCTCCCCTTTCTTGCTGCCCCATTACCTCTGTCCTGCTCCTGGATTCTCATTGTCCCTGTTGTCCTACAGCTTCCTCCCTGCTTTCCCCTCCCCCCACGCTGCTATTTTTTCACTCTGGGCGATCTTGCCTGAGGTGCATCTCTCTTCTTACCCGAGCGACCCTTCTTTTCACTCTGCCCACCTGCCCACCTTTCTTCCCCAGGTGCTGCCTTTTCTTTTCTGTTTCTGGCAACTGGGCCTTGTTCAGCCTACTCTCAGCTACCTAACCCGTGTGCTCCCCCCTCGTTGCTGTCACTTGTAATCCATGTACGTAACCTGACATTCTGGTCGCGGGGCCTGCCTGGCATTCGTGGGGATGTTTTACCCACCTTTGGTTAGTTTTCTCATCCTTTTCTCCTTCTCTCTTCCTTCGTCTCTGTTTCATGACCGTGTTTGTGGGAATGTACCTGAACTTTGTATTGCATGCATTTCCTGATTTTGCTACTCAATAAAAATATTGAAACACAAAGACATGGGCCAAGAATTGAGCCCCAGAAAAAAAACAACCACACAACCACAATGCCATGGCAGCAGTAAGACTGGAAGGTATGAGCAGGAGAAATGGATCAGGTAAAGTCAGAGATAAAACACCACATTGCCACACCACTGACAACTAGGAGAGGAGGCAGAGCAGACAACAAAGGAACAGGACCGCCTGAAGGGACAAGACCGTACCAAATACCTTAGCCAAGAAGTCCACAAAGGTGGACAACAGGCCTGGCAGGAATACTTGCAGAGGCCCGCACATACTAGGGGTAAGCCAACAAAAATAATCCAACAAGACCAGAAGCCACAGAGAAGCACATCAAGCCTGAAAAGGAACAAGACAGAGCCCTAAACCTATATTAAAACTCAAAAACCCCAAGGAAGGGGAAGGATGGACATTCAGGCTGAGCACAGACAGCACCCAGTCAGAAACCAGAAGTCACCAAACCCCGAAAGGCGCTCAAGTGGCAGCCAAGAAAGACCCAAGTCAACATCCTGTTCCTAACTGATCAGCTCATAGGGAAGTGGGTGACCAAGAGAGGGACTGAAGAAGCAAACAAGAGGAGGGCTACAAGGACAGCTGCACACCCCCAGAAGAGTGCTGAAAGGCAAGTAGCCACCACAGCCCTCAAATAGCCTCGACCAAGTAAGAGAAACAGAGAGCTCAGAGGACAGAAGAGCGTGCACATCAAAAGGTGAGCAGTCAATGTCATTTCTAAACCAATGGAACTGCAATGAAGGCAAAGGAAGGCACGACCAGTCAGAGATCCATCAAACCCAGCCGGCTAACAAGGCCCTAGAAGGCAACTGGTAGAGGACTTGGATGAAGGAAAGCCCAATGAAAAGACTAAGAACAGTCAAGTTACTGCAGCCCGAATTACTGGTGGAGAAGCAAAGGGCCAGATTGAAAAGCAAGAGCAAAGAAGACAGAAGGCCGATCGGAACAAACACTCCTGGAGACAAACATAAAAAAAATTAGTTGTAGGCACCCCAGAACCAACAGTTGGCAGAACCCCTGAGCAGCCAACTACTAGGCAAACCAACACAGAGTCCAACATGGCTGAAAATTAAGGAACTGGAAAGCCACAGCTGTCTAACGTATCAAAACTGCAAGGTCTCCCGATAGCTCCCTGACCAACAAAAGGTAGGCTACAAGAACCCAGCAAAACAAAAACTACCAGCCCACAGACCAAGGACCCATAATTCCCACCCTGAGCAGGCACACTAGAGGCATGGCAGAATGCCAACCAAAAATCCTACACTCCACATGAAAGCAAAAGGTTGTCAATAGGCCCCCAACCAGGGGTTGAAGTACGACCACCCAGGCAAAAACCCCTCACAAACCCCAAATCTAGAGACATAGCCTGGGCACCCAGGCCATAAGCTAAAGGCCCACAGAGAGAAAACAAAGCCTGAACAAGCATGGGGCTAGAAATAGACTCAAGCTGGTGCACCCAAATGACCCCTTGAGCCGGCCACACCTAGACCACCCACAACCATAGCAGAAGCAACAAAAGCGAAGAAAGTCACAGGCAACCACAACCAAACCACAACCATGGAACGGCCAAGACCAATATGAGACGTTTGTCACACAGCCCTCAAGTCCATAATGAAGGCAACAGTACAGCAAAGCACCAAAGACAGGGCACACAACTCACTGAGTTCCAAACAAGCAAAACCGGAACCCCACACACCCAAAAGATAAACACCCAGACCAAAACATGACCAAAAGGAAAGGGGCAAATTAACCCAGGCAAGGGGAGTTGGGACACAGCCCAGACTCTGCTCCTTCCCCAGGAGCCAGTGAATAGAAGACAAGAAACACCAAGTCAAAGACTAACATTTGAAGCCCCAGGACAAGCAGGGAGCCAGGCAGAGCCAAGGACAATGATAGAATCATCAGTCCCAGGTGCCCCCTTCTAAAAAGAGAGGCAGGAGCACAGAAGAGGGACCAAGAAGGGGTCTTGCCTCATTGGTCGAAGGTGCCTGCTCCAGTTGCCACTTCAAATCCATCAGACCATCTCCTCAGACACCACACTCAACATACATCTCACACTCAACCACACTTACTGACTACCACCTTTCCCTGTCCCCACCCCTCCCTATCCTCCCACCTCCTCAAAATCCGCTCTCTCAACAATCCCACCACCAAAATATGGGACCTGCTACATGACCACACATTGGACTTGCTTTTCCTGACAGAAACATGGCTGACTCCCACATAGGCTCCTGACATTGCCACTGCTATTCCCTGAATAGAAGGTCATAAGGCAGGACCAGAGTAACAGACCTGGAGGAGGGCTTGCCATCCGCTTCAAAGAGCATATCCAGTGCAGCACTACCTCGGCTCGCACCAACAGTAACATGGAACATCTGACCTTCAAAATCCACATCACCGCCACTACACCCCGAACAGCACCCTCGTCTTCCAACACCCACCCCCCCGACCCAAAGACAACTTCGGAAGCATCTTTGTGGACTTTGTTGTACTCCTGATTCTCGACAGCAGCACACTCAGCCTCTTTGGTGACCTCAAGTACCACCTAGTAGACCCCACTGATCCCAACACTGCCACCTCCTGGAGGACCGGACAAACCTCTGGCTCACCCAGTGAATGGAAGAACCCACGTAAGCCAGCAGACACCTACTGGACCTCATCTTCACCAGCTTCAGCTGAAACACAGTAGACAAGCCCACACTCATCACCTGGAACTGACCATGCCCTTGTTCATTTCATCATACACATCCCTCACCACTGCAGAAATGCCATCACAAAATATTCACAATGGGATTGGAACAAGGTCTCTGAAGAATCCTGGACCTTGGAACTCCTACACCACTGACTGCAACACCTTAATGACCTCCTTCGATCCATCTCCAACTTTAATGCCCAGATCACATCCTGCACAGACACCATGGCAGCACTTAAGTGTACCACTGCCACCAGAACCAGGCCACAAGCAAGTTGGTAGACAGAAGAGGTCAAACTCACCAAGCGCCATTGCAAGCAGCTTGTACACAGATTGAGAGAAAGCCAGGATGACACCGAAAACAGCAACTACATATCAGCCTTCAGATGATACCACTAACAAATCAAATCCACCAAAGGGTCTGCCTCACCATGTGTATGGAAAACAGCACTAACAGTGCCAAGGAAATTAATGCCATCCTGAGAGATTTCACCTCTCTGGCGGCAATCTACACCAGCATCACTCACTCACAAGACCTCTGCACCCAGCTGTCACTCTTCATCAGCACAAAGATCTTCAGTATCTATAACAACTTTAAGCTCCTACCAGAACCCTCCAACCTTGCAGTCACCCTCCTGTCACTTCCAACACCAAGAGGACTACTCTGACCACCTGGCCCACCATCACCATTCAAGAAACCATAGCGACCATGTGCTCCATACACTCTGGAGCACTATTGGACCCCTGCCTTCATTACGTTTTCATTAAAGGCCTGGATCTCATCAGCTCAGCCCTCACCCTCAATCCTGAATGACTTGATCAAAACAGCCACTTTCCCGGACCCCTGGAAACACACCATAGTTTTCCCTCTTCTAAAGCAACCGTCAACAAACCCTAAAATACTTGCCAACTGCCAGCCCATATCCCTGCTTCCCTTTCCAGCAATAGTCATGAAAAATATAATGAACAATCATAAAGCTGTTGACCTCAACGACAACAACCTCCTCAACACCATCCAATCCGGATTCAGACCCTACCACAGCACTAAAACAGTCCTCATCACCGTCACGAGCAACATCCAGCTGATCATGGACAGAGGAGACTCTGCTGCCCTCATCCTTTTGGATCTATCTGCTGCCTTCGATACAGTCTCCCAACCCATCCTCATTCAACACCTACATAATGCCGGCATACATAGACTAGAGCTCTGCTAGATCTGCTCTTTCCTCAGAGGCCGCACCCAGTTGTTCAGCCTGACTCCTTTTACCTCAGCCACTGCCAAACTCATCTGTGAAGCAATACAAGGATTCTTTCTCAGTCCCATACTGTTAACGCCTACAAGGCTCCACTCAACAGCATCATTTGCGTCCACAGAATCAGTTTTATACCCTATACAGATGACACCCACGTCATACTCTTGTAAGCCTCTAGTATGTGGTACCATGGATACCCGGGACATGTAAGTTAGAAGGTCACCATGGGATTGCATCACTGGTTGTGCTATACGGGGTGTGACACAGGTAAAATGAGTCTCCCAGTGCACCACTGCAGACTGAAAGGGAAGTTTTGAACTTCTTGTCCAACTTAGCTATTAAAAGCAACGGCAACGCCAAACCCCTGGTTATATGCATAAGCCACCCCTTATGGAAGGCCTACCGAGCCCTAAAGCAGGGTGCAGCAAAATGTACAGGAGGGCATGTATTTTACATGTTCTGACATTAAAAGCGCAAAGCTGTCATCTCTACTGTGGAAAGATTAGGTTGCCCTGTTGGCGAGCACAGGGTTTCTCGCTGGCCCCTCAGCTATGCTAACTCCTGAACGGTGCGACCAAAGTTGATACTCCAAGGTATCAAACACCTTGTTACATTAAGCCAGACTAGATTCTCTGCTTGAAATTAATGTAATAGCTATTGGTGTATGTTAGAAATTGGGTTACTGGTTGACTGGGGTGTGAACCCTGGCAGCAATCACAATCCTAATCAGGGTAAGGCACAAGCAAACCACAAATTAACCTGTGCTCACCCCTCGGTAGGTTGGCACAGAGAAGTCAGGCTTAACTTAGAGGCAATGTGTACAGTATTTGTGCAACACTTCAAACAGTAACCAGTGAAAACACCACATAAAAAGGATCCCACATCAAGTTAGAAAAACAGAGCTTTCGTTAACAAATAAAACAAGAACAAAACGACAAAAAGCCAATTCATAGTAACGGAGATGTTCAATTTGAAAGTTTTAGGTCAAAATAGCACCAAAAAGCACAAACCGCCAAATGTGGATATCTGGTTGCACAGGACCGGGGCAAAGTCACAGGTGCAGGCTGACCAGCTGAAAAAAAGTACCTTAAATCTTGGCTGCGGAAAATTGCAAGGATACGTGTCGAAGATGTGCTGCACTGCCGAAGCGATGCATTGGCTCCAAGATGCGGCGGGGCTGCAGTCCGAGGTCCTGTTGTGTCATCGTCAAGGATCCCTTCGTCAGGGCCTGCAATTTGAAGTCCGGCGGTGAGGATGCAGCGCTCAATCGTCCGAGGAGCTGCAAGGCTGCAATGCGGAGTCTGGTGTCATCTTCGAGGCTGCTGTCGACGAGAGATGCTAGGGCCTGTGATGTGGATGCGTCGCTCCGTCCGGGTGATGTGTATGTTCCAAGGACTGCGGAGGCAATGTGGGTCTTTGCAACGGGTCCAATCTGCGCAGTAGCGGCGATGCCTCGGTTCTGCTCGGGGTTAAGCCACGCAGCAAAGGAGATGCATGGGTTCCTCTGGATCAACAGAGGCAAGCAAAGCACCTCAATCCCACTTCCAAGGGTCCCGGACTGGAGTGGCACCACTTTGCTGGGTAGACTCACACATGGCAGAGTCCAGGTGCAGATACAAGGTTGTTGGAAGCCTGTTATGTCCCTGAGGCTTCAGATTAGAAGGCCAGCCTACTAGCCCTTTGAGCCACTCTGGGTTTTGGGTTCAAGAGATGCAGGTCCAGTCCTTCTCACCCAGGCAAGAGGGCAGCAAGCAGCAGGTCAGCACAGCAGGGCAACACTGGCGTAACGAAACTTGAGGGGGCCCCCCTGCAAGGTACGTGGAGGGGCCCCCTCCGGACTCATTAACGGGCTATCCAGGCAGAGTATTGTGCTGAGGGGGCCTACTGCACCTTGGGGGCCCTCTGCACCATGGGGGATGCAGGGGCCTGTGTTACACCACTGCAGGGCAGCAGCTCCTTAAGAGCAGCAGTCCAGCAGAGTGGCAGTCCTTTCAGCAGCACAGAAGTCCTTCTTCCTGGCAGAGTATCCACTGTATCCAGAAGTGTACTGAAGTGGTGGTGTCTTAGGTCCTTCTTTTATACACAGTTGTACCTTTGAGGTGGGGAGAAGGTACTAAAGGCATGCATTGGAAAAGCACTGATGCCCTGCCTTACCTTCCCTGTCCCCAGACTAACTACAGGGAGTATGAAGCCCTTTGTGTGGAGACAGGACACTACCTATTCAGGTGAAAGTGACGTTGGGTCCAGCTCCTCCCTCCCATCCTGCCAGTGATGGCCCATCTAGTCACACCTAAGCTTCCATTGTGTGTGGCTGTCTAGGAGGACAACACAGAACCCAACTGTCAACTACACACAATCATGTGAGCAGAGACAGGCTGCCGGCACCAAATGGCTAAGGCAAGAAAAGGCCAACTTTCTAAAAGTAGCATTTTCAAAATTGTAATTTAAAATCTGACTTTACCATAAGTTAGGATTTTAAATTAGGATTCGAGAGACACCAGACATGAACCAGTTATCTTTTCCCCTTTGGAGATTGCACTTATAAAATGTAATAAGGCAACTCCAATGTTATCGTCTCGGTGAGATAGGCCTTGCAGTAATCAAAAAACAATTCAAGAAGTTTTCACTACCAGGACATGTAAAACTTAAAAGTACATGTCCAACTTTTTAGATACAATGCACCCTGCCTTTGGGGCTGTAAAGGGCCTACCTTAGATGTGACATATGAATTAAAAAAAGAAGGTTTGGACCTGGCAAAAAGTTTAATTTTCCATGTCAACATTAAAACTGCACACACAAGCTCTGCAATGGCAGGCCTGAGACATGTTTAAAGGGCTAATTGAGTTGATGGCACAATCAGTGCTGCAGATCCACTAGTACCATTTAATTTACAGGCCCTGGGCACATGTAGTGCACTTTACAAGGGACTTATGAGTAAATCAAATATGCCAATTGGGTATAAGCCAATGTTATAATGTTTTAGGGGAAGGGCACAAGGACGTTAGCACTGGTTAGCAGTGGTAAAGTGAGCATAGTCCTAAGGCCAGCAAAAACAAAGTCAGCAAACCAGGAGGTCTGAAGGCAACAAGTTAGGGGAAAACCAAGCCAAGGATGCCAGGTCTAACAGTATACAACTTTTACAAAGTTGCCACTTTGTTTCCTAACGTAACGGTTACACAAGAAGCTTGAACCCGAGACAACTTTCTGCCCTTCTAGAGAGACGTGCTAAAGACTCCTAGAAAAGAAGACATTAGGGACCTGCACTGGAGAGAGGTGTTACCTCCCTCCTGCAGGACACCATACGGGTGTTGGACCAAAAGGCAAGCTTCCGAGCTGAAGCCGCCTTTGAAGAGCAAATGTGGATTACTTGGGAGAGGGGCAGCCCCACTGTTTAGGTAGACTAGCTGGCACCCGGGAGGGAGAGCGGAAGCTTGTTGTCAAACTGATTTTTCAGGGGCGTGTATCCCCCTTGGTAGCTACAACTCCAGGTTGGGCTAAGGGTCCACTCGCTGAAAGAGGGGTCTAGTAAAGTGCACAACCTGTGCCCATGGACTTCGCATCCAATACTAATAGTGAGCCTGCAGCACTGATTGTGCCACCCAGTTTAAACATGTCTCAGGCCTGCCGCTGCAGAGCTTGTGTGTGCAGTTTTTAACTGCTATGTTGACCTGGCAAGTTAACCTACTTGCCAAGCCCAAACCATCCTTTTTTTTTTTGATAAACAAATTTTTGTTTATTAATTAATAAAATAAAGAAAAAGAAGAACAAACAAAACACCAGCCTTACAGTCCAACACCATAAATGTCCAGGACCTGGAAAGGAAAGCAGCACCTCAAAGTTTACAGACAATGATAAAAACAGATACATAGGGGTACCAATTTGGGCGTTCCTCTACGACTACTCCACCTCCCCCAACCATTTCCCCCAAACCCTACGGTACTTCTTAGGGCACCCACGAGCCTCGTACATAACTTTCTCCTGCGAGGCACACCAGTCCACTCCAGTCCTCCAGCGTCCAGCGCACGGAGGTTCGGAAAGCTTCCAGGAGGCCGCAATGTCTCTCTTAGCAACCACCATTGCCATAGTGTAAAACAGTTTTTCGTTCCGTGACCCATCCAGCCCATCAGTGATACCCAGGAGTGCGTGCCTTGGGTCATGGGGGACCTCCCAGCCCAAAACCTCAGTGAGTTCCTCTTCAATCTCCTCCCAGAACTGCTCCAAGCGGGGACATACCCATACCATATGAAAAAAATCTGCGGGATCGTGACCGCACCTGGCGCAAGCAGAGGTTGGGCTAAGTCCGGCCCGGTGAAGGCGCATTGGGGTAAGATATGCAGCATGTAAGTAATATAATTGCACTAAGCGCAATCTGGCTGAGGCCGTGACCGTCCGAGGAGCCATAAGGGCGTCGCGCCAGTCCTCCTCGTCTAAGGTGCCTACCCAACCCTCCCATTGAGCCCGATGTCGGTCTAAGGAAGTGGGGGCATTGTTAATCAGTGTACGGTAGATGCGGGAGATGCCGCCTCTCCCCAGATCACCAAACATTATCTGGGCCTCAGGCGGACTATGGTCTTGAAGGCGCGTGCCAGTCGTTAGGTGGGTGTGAAGGGCGTGGCATAACTGCAAATACCTATAGAATTGTGACTGATGTAAGGAATATCTGCTTTGAAGGTCGTCGAAGGACCGCATGTGGTCCCCCACCCACACATCGCCAAGCTGCGAAATGCCTATCGAATCCCATACTCTAAACCCCTGTAGTGTGTTGACTTCTTTGAGCCAAGTCCCTTGCCACAAGGGTGTGCATTGGGTCAACGTACGTGTCCACTTGGTATGTCGCAATGCAGCTCGCCAGGCCAACAGCACCGAGCGTGTCACCTCTGGTAAGCGGGAGGGAATAGGGGCCCCATATAGCATAGCTTGGATCTTGGCAAAACCCAATTCTCCGACCTCGAGCCTGTACGCCGGGTCCGACCAACCCCCATTGAACCAATCGTGAATGGAGAGGAGCCGCGTGGCCAAGTAATATAAATAGAGGTGGGTCATGCCCAGTCCCCCGTCGAAGGAGGGGATCCTACACACTGCAAGTGCCAGCCGGGCCCTACCATTTCCCCATAAAAACTTACTAGCAATGCTGTCAAGTTCGCGGAACCAGGGTCTGGGAAAGCCGATGGGGGTGTTTTGCAGTACATACAGGAACCGAGGAAGCACCATCATTTTAAATAGGGCGACCCTCCCCATGGGATTCAGGGGCAATAACTGCCACTTCTGGAGGTCTGCCTTAACCCGCCTCACCAGTGGGGCCACGTTGAGGGCCCAGCTGAGCTCAGGGAGCAAGGTCATCCATATCCCCAAGTATTTGAAGGATTGACGGCGAAGAGGAATGTTGGATTGCCAGTCAAAACATTCGCGAGACAGGTGTAGGGGGACCAAGGCCGACTTGTCCGGGTTAAGCCGGAGGCCCGAAGCCCGCTCGAAGAGGTGTAGGATGCGGAGACAAAGGGGGCCAGATCTGGCGGGGTCTGCCAAATAGATGAGGACGTCATCTGCATAGAGTGCGATTTTGTCTGGTTCGGTGTTGGGCCACTCCCATCCCCGCAGACCCTTGCACGATCGCATCATGGACGCCAGGGGCTCCATCACCAAGGCGAACAGCAGCGGGGACAGGGGACAACCCTGTCTTGTTCCTCTGCGAACCGGGAAGGGCTCCGACAGAACCCCGTTCACCAAAACACGGGCGCGGGGGAAGCATAAAGAACTTTTACCATGGCACAAAAACGGGGACCGAGTCCCATCGTAGTAAGGACGTCCGCTAAGAACCCCCAGTCCACCGAATCGAAGGCCTTTTCAAAGTCTACCAGAAGGATCGCGAGATAGGGAGTAAGGAGATGACGGTGTGCCAGGGCGACGTGCAGTCTGCGAAGACAATGCCTAGTGCCACGTGAGGGCATAAATCCGCATTGGTCGGGGTGGACCAGCGTGGACAAGTGGGGTTTGAGTCGCTGGGCGAGGATCGTGGTGAACAATTTAATCTCAGTATTGATGAGGGAGATGGGACGGTAGTCCGCACACCGTGGTGAGGGTGGTTGAGACTTGGGAAGAACCACGATGGTGGCCAGATCCACCTCCTGGGGAAAGGAGCCTTTTGCAATAGCTTCCCGAAACAACCCCGCCAAATGCGGAGTGAGACTGTCCCGATAGTGCATGTAGTACTCTTGAGGGAAGCAGTCTGGGCCCGGCGTCTTACCGGAGGAAACGAGGGCGATCGCTCCCTCTATCTCCACACGTGTGATGGGACGCTCAAGGTCTTTCCGGCTAATGGGATCTAGGCTGGGGAGGGGGCCACCCTCGACCTCCAACATACCAGCGAGTGGTAAGGATGGGGATCTGGCCATGTATAATTGCTGATAGTAGGACGCAAAGGCACGAGCCATCCCGTCTGGGGACCGACACACCGAGCCATCCTGCGCTATGACCTCTGGTATAATGCGATTTGCCCTGGGATAAGTGGCAAGGCGATGGAGGAGCGAACCGTTCTTGTCGCCCCAGCCATACACCCTGGCCACGGACGAACGCCAAAGGAGTTTGGCCGCCTCCAGCGACAACTGTTTGATTTCCGACCGGAGCCGGGCGAGGAGTCTGGCTGCAGGGGTGTCTGGAAATTGAGCAGAGGCCTGCTCGAGGCGTAAGGCTTGCGCCTCACGACTGGTAATTTGTTCTGCTTGGGCCTGTCGCTGACGCTTGAGCTGGCCCTTAGCGAACCCCCTAATCGTGGCCTTACCCGCCTCCCATAGAACCCCCGGGAGGAGACGGATCCGTCGTTGGAGAGGAAATAATGCTTAAGTTCCTGACCCACCGCCTTCCGGAACTCCCTGTCTTGGAGAAACCAGGCATTAAATCTCCATGTCTGCCACGTGCAGGTGGACGGGGGGCCCGTGCGAATCACTACCGGGGAGTGGTCCGAGATACCACGCGGGAGGATGGCGACGTCCTGGACCGTAAGACAATCTGTCGCTGGAACGAAAATGGCGTCAATACGCGCTTGCGTATGGTGCGCTGCCGAAGTGTGTGTAAACTGCTTAGAATGTGGGTGCCATGTACGCCAGGCATCGCACAAGCCCAGGGACTCAGACCAGGTCTTCAATTGCTTTGCTTGAGCAATTCTACTGGAGGAAGGGGGCCAGACGTGTCAAGGTCGGGTGAGGAGACCGCGTTAAAATCCCCCGAGATAAGTGGGGCCCAATGGTAAGGACGCCAGGAGATCTGTAGCTTTAGCTAATGTCGCCGCCAGCATTGAAGGAGGGGAATAGAGCGATACAAGGTTAATGGGGTTCCCATGTAACGTACCACTGATGGCCACAAATGTACCCTGGGCATCAAGGGCTGTCTGCACAATGACAAGGGGAAGGGAGCGCCGAGTGCCACGCCCTATCATATCCATAGCGCGTTAGGAAGGGGCAATGGTTACCCAGCAAATGCGTCTCCTGCAGTAATAATATGTCGACCCCTAGGCGGTGCGCGTGGCGCAGGGCAGCCATCCGCTTGAAACGGTCCAGGAGGCCATTAACGTTCCAAGATAAGATGCGTAGAGAAGTACTCAGTGGAGGTATGTCTGGCATAGTGGCATGGTGGGATGGCCTGGCAAGTGGGTCCCAGACGGGGGGCCCACATCAAAATAGAGCGCGTGAGGTTGTGGTGCAGTGTCCAAAGGGAAGTCTATGTACGCCACCGGATGCAGGGCTGGGCATGATGTAAGTACTGGTGCCAAACCATCCTTTTTATTACATATAGGTCCTCCCTAAAGTAGGCCCTGGATAGCCCATGAGCAGGTTGCAGTGCATTTAAAAAGGAGGACTTGAACGTTTAAGTTTTAGATATCCTGGTACCGAAATACTCGTAAATTCCCTTTTCACTTCTGCAAGGCCTATCTCTTCCATTGTATACCATTGGGATTGCCTTATTACATTTTATAAGTGTAGTTTCCCATTGGGAAAGTGTAGGAATCTGACTCTTTATGTGATATATCAATAATCTGATATATTGTGTAAAGAGTACAAGGGTTCCCTTACTAGTGGACAGGGCTTGCTATGCAATCCCAAAGTGCTCTGTTAGGTGGTAATGTTGTTGAGCAGCCTTAGGCTTAACACAGAGGATTGTAAGACATTTGCAAATACACACAATGATTAATAAATAGCAACACGATTTAACCCTTTCCGTGTGTTGGATGGCCCGGAGCCGTCTGACGTCACGGTGGGCGTGTGCGTCGGACGACTCCCGGCTGTCCTAGCACCCACCCGCGGGGGAAGCGCTTGCGCTCCCCCGTCGGCCACCCTTCATACTGCCCTCCCGCACCCCTCTCCACGTCATCTAATGATGTCAGCGTGCACCGCCGGCTGACGTCATTAGATGCAACCGGATGCACTGGAAGCCATTTGCTTCCTGCGCGTCCAAGGAGGAGAGGTGAGTTTCTCTTCGGGGAGAGTGAGGAGATTTAAAAAAGAGGCATTGAAGGAAAGGAAAGGGTTTTCCTTTCCTCTGATGTCTCTTTTCAGCATTCCTGCTGCATGATCGCGCATGGGGCGCGGTCGTGCAGCAGGAATGCCCTCCAGGGATTTTTTTTTTTTAAATGGCTTGTGTTTCGAGGAGAGGCCCCTTGGGCAAGGGTCGCTCCCATTTGGGTAGGAATTTGTTTGGCCGCTTCTGATGGGGGGCAGATTGGCCCAAACAAAATAATTAATTTTCTTGTGTGCCCACTAGGCCAACAGGGATTTTTTTTGTTGAAATATGTTTTTTGAGGAGAGGCCCCTTAAGCAAGGGTTGCTCCCCTGTGGGGAGCATTTATTTTGTCCATTTCTGCACCCCTGGGGGAGCAGATTGGCCCAAATAATGTATTATTTTTATTTGTGATAAAGCCACATTTTGTTTAATACTTATTTTTAAAAGTGTTTGTTGTTGTTGACTTGTTTGACAAGTTACCTTTATTATTAAGGATTATGGCTAGCCGCAGAATTACTGCTCAGCAGGTGGTTGGTATGCTTTTTGAATCTTCCTCTGACCATGATTATGAGACTGACAGTGCGTCTAAGGGAGAGGAGGGAGTGCAAGATTCTGGCAGTGAGTTTTCTGTCCATGAGGAATCATCTGATGATGAAGCTACTCTCAGTGCGGATGAAGCTACTCTCAGTGCGGATGAAGCTACTCCCAGTGCGGATGCAGTGCCTGTTTTAGGGGAGGACACAGATGTGTCGATGGTGCAGCAAGAGGCATCTGGATTGCAGCCTGGGGCTGCAAGGCTTCCCATTGGAAGGGCTGGACTCTGGAATGATCCAAACATGGTGCAGCCGGTGTTGCCTACCTTTAGTGGTGATGCAGGGTGTAGAGTGAATTATGATTTTTTTTTTGCCTATACAGTTTTTTCAGTTGTTTATGGATGATGTATTTTTGGCTGAGATTGTTGAGCAAACTAATTTGTATGATGAACAGTATTTGAGGGAGGACAGTGCCAGACTTAGGCCCCGCTCTAGAGCTACCTGGTGGACTCCCACAAATCTGGATGAGATGAAGAAGTTTTTGGCTTTGACTTTTTTGCTGGGCTTGATAAGGAAGCCGTCCCTGGCTTCGTATTGGTCTGCCAGTCCATTGATGGCAACAGCCATATTGCCTCCAATTATGAGTCGTAATCGGTATTTACTTTTTCTTCGGATGCTGCATTTATGTTGATGATGCTTTGGCGTTGCCACGAGATCACCCTGACAGTGACCGTCTTATTAAGATTCGGCCTGCTCTTGATCAATTTTTAGATCAATTTTCAGAGATCTATACTCCAGGGAAAGAAATAGCTGTTGATGAGTCTTTGGTCCTGTTCAAGGGCCGTTTGGTTTTTAGGCAGTACATTCCTAGCAAGAGGGCACGTTATGGAATTAAGATGTATATGTTGTCTGAGAGTAGGACAGGATATGTCTATAATTTCTGGGTGTACACTGGTAGGGATTCCACTATTGACCCCCTGGTTGTCTGTCCACTTTAGGAGTTTCAGAGAAAATTGTGTGTGAACTTGCTAGAGGACTGTTTAACAAAGGTCACCATTTGTACCTAGATAACTTCTACACTGCTGTGCAATTGTTTAAGGAATTATTCAAAGTGGACACTCTTGCTTGTGGCACAATCCACTCTAACTGTAAAGGTAACCCAAAAGAGCTTGTTGGCAAAAAGCTTCAGAGGGGACAGTGCAGTGCCTTGCGTAGTGATGAACTGCTAGTTGTGAACTTTGTGGACAGGAGGGATGTGTACATGCTTACTACCATCCATGATGACAGTACTTCACCTGTGACTGTTTAGGGTCAGGTTGCTGAAGTGCGCAAACCTGTGTGCATTGTAAACTACAATAAGCACATGGGTGGTGTTGATAGAGTAGATCAAAGGTTGGAACCTTACACTGCTGTTCGTAAGGCTTACATTCGGTATATGAAGTTGCCCATCCATCTTTTCAATTTAGCAACTTTTTATGCTTTTATTGTGTTCAAGGAGTGTTTTCCAACATCAAAGATGACTTTTGTTCAGTTTCAGGAGTCTGTGATAAGCAGCCTTGTTGTAGTGGAACAGGCAAGTGTTCCTAGAGTTGGAGCGGTGGAGGGTGTGGCTAGATTGAAAGATCACCACTTTCCCAATTTAATTCCTCCTACGCCCAAAAAACCCAATCCCTGTAAGAGATGTAGAGTCTGTTTGCGAAGAGGCATGCAGAAGGAGAGTTGTATGCACTGTGCTGATTGTCTTTCTAATCCTGGGCTGTGTGTGCCCACATGTTTCAGATTGTATCATACTCAAAAGAGTATTTGGGAGCAATCGTGAGTCTAATATTGTACTGCCTGGTCTGTATGGTTCTATGTTTGTTGTTTAGTTTCACGGTTGGCATTAGAATGATGTCTTTAGTTACCGCTGTCGTGTTTGTAGTTATAGTTTTGTTTCTAGTTCCAATTGGTTTGTGTTTTCTTTCTTGTTAAAAAAAAATTTGATGACGGTGTGCAAGGACTGGCGCTTGGCTGGCAGTGTGCATGGACTGGCTCTTAGCTGGCGGTGTGCATGGACTGGCGCTTGGCTGGCGGTGTGCATGGGCTGGTGCTTGGCTGGTGGTGTGAGTGGGCTGGTGCTTGGCTGGCGGTGTGGGTGGACTGGCATTTGGCTGGCGGTGTGGGTGGACTGGCATTTGACTGACAGTGTGGGTGGACTGGCATTTGGCTGGTGGTGTGCGTGGACTAGCGTTTGACTGGCGGTGGGTGTGGGCTGGCATTTGGCTGACAGTGTGTGAGTAGTGACTTGCTGCTGGTCATTACACACTCTGCTAGCCAAACGCCACTCCACACACTATGTCAACCACCAGCCAGTGTGATTGCTGTGTTAGTCATGTGGGCGTATGAAAGTGATAGGCCCTTGAATGGCGCTGTCTGTTGATGTGAATGTTGTAATGTGCTAGGCCCGTGGCTGGCAGTGTAAATGGTCTTGTGTGTCACGTATGAAAGGTGTGTGAATGGCCTGTAAAGTGGTTGGTGCCTTGCCATGGCTTTACAGCTCAAGAGCTGTGAGTCATTAGTTGAGGTTTTTAACCTTTTTATTATTAGCAGTGCATTTCCTTTTTGTGAAATCTCTTGTTAATAAAATTTTACGCTCTGAACCTTCACTCACCCTCGTGCCAAATCCACCAGTATGTGTGTGTACTTAAGGAATAGTTCTTTTGAAGTAATATTTGTCTTTTCTGTAGTTTTCTGCCAGGATCTACATTGTCTCTACATTCTCTGTTGATGTGAGTGTTGTAATGTGCTAGGGCCGCAGCTGTTGGTATGAACGTGTGTGTCAAGTATGAAAGGTGTGTGAATGGCCTGTAAAGAGGTTGGTGCCTTGCCGTGGATTTACAGCTCATGAGCTGTGAGTCATTGGTTCAGGTTTTTAACCTTTTAATTATTAACAGTGCATTTCCTTTTTGTGGAATCTCTTGTTAATAACATATACATTTTGAACCTTTCGCTCATCCTCGTGCCAAATCCAACCAGTATGTGAATGTACTTGAGGAACAGATGGACAGGCAGTCATATTTGTCTTATCTGTCTTTCTGTGCTAAGGTGTAGTTTGTTTCTAGGGAAAATTTACCAACTTTAGATATTTTTGGAAACCCCCCCAAAAATGGGGAGTATTGAGTGGTGTACCTCTCATGGATCCCAACAAGTTGTTTTACTAAAAATGCCGTGCAAACCTCAAAATGTGACTATAGTCACACATTTTTCTTGCATTATTGGGTCATAATCTTCTGGTATCAGAAAAGCCACAATTGTCCTACCATCCAGCATTTCCCCCAGGTCTCCTGATAAAAATGGGACCTCACTTGTGTGGGTGT
Source organism: Calotriton arnoldi (assembly GCA_963921515.1). Classification (NCBI taxonomy): domain Eukaryota; kingdom Metazoa; phylum Chordata; class Amphibia; order Caudata; family Salamandridae; genus Calotriton; species Calotriton arnoldi. Next base: position 1,078,174 of record CAWUFW010004151.1, read on the forward strand.
GCAAAGTACCTGCGACAGGCAAGGGCCTAAAACGTATTGAGGAGACATCAAAATTACCTATCACAAAACCACCTGGTTTTGCAAGGGGGCACTTGGATTTTTGGCCCCAGACTCAGCGTCCATCTAGGGAAATGTTCGAAACTCATACATTTCTGAAAACCAGACACCAGTGGGAATCCAGGGAGGTATGGCTTGCGTGGACCCCCAATATTTTCGTACCCAGTATCCCCTGCAAACCTCAAATTTAGCTGAAAAAATCAAATTTTTCTCACATTTCTGTGTGGGAGAGTTGAGGGATCACCGGGCTGACACAAATTTCCTAGCAATTAGCATTCCCCAGGTCTCCCGATAAAAATGGTACCTCACTCGTGTGGGTGGGCCAAGTACCCGCAACAGGCATGGGCCCAAAATGTATTGAGGAGACATCAAAATTACCTATCACAAAACGACCTGGTTTTGCAAGGGGGTCACCTGGGTTTTTGGCCCCGGGCTCCTCCGCCATCTAGGGAAACCTACCAAACCCACACATTTCTGAAAACTAGACACCCGGTGGAGTCCAGGGAAGTATTGCTTGTGTGGATCCCCCAACGTTTTCCTACCCAGAATCCCCTGTTGAAATATGTTTTTGAGGAAAGGCCCCTTAGGCAAGGGTTGCTCCCCTGTGGGGAGCATTTATTGTGTCCATTTCTGCACCCCTGGGGGAGCAGATTGGCCCAAATAATGTATTATTTTTATTTGTGATAAAGCCACATTTTGTTTAATACTTATTTTTAAAAGTGTTTGTTGTTGTTGACTTGTTTGACAAGTTACCTTTATTGGTCAGGATTATGGCTAGCTGCAGAATTACTGCTCAGCAGGTGGTTGGTATGCTTTTTGAATCTTCCTCTGACCATGATTATGAGACTGACAGTGCGTCTAAGGGAGAGGAGGGAGTGCAAGAATCTGGCAGTGAGTTTTCTGTCCATGAGGAATCATCTGATGATGAAGCTACTCTCAGTGCAGATGAAGCTACTCTCAGTGCGGATGAAGCTACTCCCAGTGCGGATGCAGTGCCTGTTTTAGGGGAGGACACAGATGTGTCGATGGTGCAGCAAGAGGCATCTGGATTGCAGCCTGGGGCTGCAAGGCTTCCCATTGGAAGGGTTGGACTCTGGAATGATCCAAACATGGTGCAGCCGGTGTTGCCTGCCTTTAGTGGTGATGCAGGGTGTAGAGTGAATTATGAATTTTTTTTGCCTATACAGTTTTTTCAGTTGTTTATGGATGATGTATTTTTGGCTGAGATTGTTGAGCAGACTAATTTGTATGATGAACAGTATTTGAGGGAGAACAGTGCCAGACTTAGGCCCCGCTCTAGAGCTACCTGGTGGACTCCCACAAATCTGGATGATATGAAGAAGTTTTTGGCTTTGACTTTTTTGATGGGCTTGATAAGGAAGCCATCCCTGGCTTCGTATTGGTCTGCCAGTCCATTGATGGCAACGGCCATATTTCCTCCAATTATGAGTCGTGATTGGTATTTACTTTTTCTTCGGATGCTGCATTTTGTTGATGATGCTTTGGAGTTGCCACGAGATCACCCTGACAGTGACCGTTTTATTAAGATTCGGCCTGTTCTTGATCACTTTTTAGATCAATTTTCAGAGATCTATACTCCAGGGAAAGAAATAGCTGTTGATGAGTCTTTGGTCCTGTTCAAGGGCCGTTTGGTTTTTAGGCAGTACATTCCTAGCAAGAGGGCACGTTATGGAATTAAAATGTATATGTTGTCTGAGAGTAGGACAGGATATGTCTATAATTTCTGGGTGTACACTGGTAGGGATTCCACTATTGACCCCCTGGTTGTCTGTCCACTTTAGGAGTTTCAGAGAAAATTGTGTGTGAACTTGCTAGAGGACTGTTTAACAAAAGTCACCATTTGTACCTAGATAACTTCTACACTGCTGTGCAATTGTTTAAGGAATTATTCAAAGTGGACACTCTTGCTTGTGGCACAATCCACTCTAACTGTAAAGGTAACCCAAAAGAGCTTGTTGGCAAAAAGCTTCAGAGGGGACAGTGCAGTGCCTTGCGTAGTGATGAACTGCTAGTTGTGAACTTTGTGGACAGGAGGGATGTGTACATGCTTACTACCATCCATGATGACAGTACTTCACCTGTGACTGTTTAGGGTCAGGTTGCTGAAGTGCGCAAACCTGTGTGCATTGTAAACTACAATAAGCACATGGGTGGTGTTGATAGAGTAGATCAGAGGTTGGAACCTTACACTGCTGTTCGTAAGGCTTACATTCGGTATATGAAGTTGCCCATCCATCTTTTCAATTTAGCAACTTTTTATGCTTTTATTGTGTTCAAGGAGTGTTTTCCAACATGAAAGATGACTTTTGTTCAGTTTCAGGAGTCTGTGATAAGCAGCCTTGTTGTAGTGGAACAGGCAAGTGTTCCTAGAGTTGGAGCGGTGGAGGGTGTGGCTAGATTGAAAGATCACCACTTTCCCAATTTAATTCCTCCCACGCCCAAAAAAACCAATCCCTGTAAGAGATGTAGAGTCTGTTTGCGAAGTGGCATGCAGAAGGAGAGTTGTATGCACTGTGCTGATTGTCTTTCTAATCCTGGGCTGTGTGTGCCCACATGTTTCAGATTGTATCATACTCAAAAGAGTTTTTGGGAGCAATCGTGAGTCTAATATTGTACTGCCTGGTCTGTATGGTTCTATATTTGTTGTTTAGTTTCACGGTTGGCATTAGAATGATGTCTTTAGTTACCGCTGTCGTGTTTGTAGTTATAGTTTTGTATCTAGTTCCAATTGGTTTGTGTTTTCTTTCTTGTTAAAAAAAAATTTGATGACGGTGTGCAAGAACTGGCGCTTGGCTGGCGGTGTGCATGGACTGGTGCTTAGCTGGCGGTGTGCATGGACTGGCGCTTGGCTGGTGGTGTGCATGGGCTGGTGCTTGGCTGGCGGTGTGGGTGGACTGGCGTTTGGCTGGCGGTGTGGGTGGACTGGCATTTGACTGGCAGTGTGGGTGGACTGGCATTTGGCTGGTGGTGTCCGTGGACTAGCGTTTGACTGGCGGTGGGTGTGGGCTGGCATTTGGCTGACAGTGTGTGAGTAGTGACTTGCTGCTGGTCATTACACACTCTGCTAGCCAAACGCCACTCCACACACTATGTCAACCACCAGCCAGTGTGATTGCTGTGTCAGTCATGTGGGCGTATGAAAGTGATAGGCCCTTGAATGGCGCTGTGTGTTGATGTGAATGTTGTAATGTGCTGGGCCCATGGCTGGCAGTGTAAATGGTCTTGTGTGTCACGTATGAAAGGTGTGTGAATGGCCTGTAAAGAGGTTGGTGCCTTGCCATGGCTTTACAGCTCAAGAGCTGTGAGTCATTGGTTGAGGTTTTTAACCTTTTTATTATTAGCAATGCATTTCCTTTTTGTGAAATCTCTTGTTAATAACATTTTACGCTCTGAACCTTCACTCACCCTCGTGCCAAATCCACCAGTATGTGTGTGTACTTAAGGAATAGTTCTTTTGAAGTAATATTTGTCTTTTCTGTAGTTTTCTGCCAGGATGTACATTGTCTCTACATTCTCTGTTGATGTGAGTGTTGTAATGTGCTAGGGCCGCAGCTAGTGCTGTGAACGTGTGTGTCAAATATGAAAGGTGTGTGAATGGCCTAAAGAGGTTGGTGCCTTGCCGTGGATTTACAGCTCATGAGCTGTGAGTCATTGGTTCAGGTTTTTAACCTTTTAATTATTAACAGTGCATTTCCTTTTTGTGGAATCTCTTGTTAATAACATATACATTTTGAACCTTTCGCTCATCCTCGTGCCAAATCCAACCAGTATGTGAATGTACTTGAGGAACAGATGGATAGGCAGTCATATTTGTCTTATCTGTCTTTCTGTGCTAAGGTGTAGTTTGTTTCTAGGGAAAATTTACCAACTTTAGATATTTTTGGAAACCCCCCAAAAAATGGGGAGTATTGAGTGGTGTACCTCTCATGGATCCCAACAAGTTGTTTTACTCAAAATGCCGTGCAAACCTCAAAATGTGACTATAGTCACACATTTTTCTTGCATTATTGTGTCATAATCTTCTGGTATCAGAAAAGCCACAATTTTCCTACCATCCAGCATTCCCCCCAGGTCTCCTGATAAAAATGGTACCCTCACTTGTGTGGGTGTGCAAAGTACCTGCGACAGGCAAGGGCCTAAAACGTATTGAGGAGACATCAAAATTACCTATCACAAAACAACCTGGTTTTGCAAGGGGGGCACTTGGATTTTTGGCCCCAGACTCAGCGTCCATCTAGGGAAATGTTTGAAACTCATACATTTCTGAAAACTAGACACCCGGGGGAATCCAGGGAGGTATGGCTTGCGTGGACCCCCATATATATTCGTACCCAGAATCCCCTGCAAACCTCAAATTTAGCTGAAAAAATCACATTTTTCTTACATTTCTGTGTGGGAATGTTGTGGGATCACTGGGCTGACACAAATTTCCTAGCAATTAGCATTCCCCCAGGTCTATTGATAAAAATGGTACCTCACTCGTGTTGGTGGACCAAGTACCCGCAACAGGCAAGGGCCCAAAATGTATTGAGGAGACATCAAAATTACCTATCACAAAACGACCTGGTTTTGCAAGGGGGTCACCTGGGTTTTTGGCCCCGGGCTCGGCCGCCATCTAGGGAAACCTACCAAACCCACACATTTCTGAAAACTAGACACCCGGTGGAGTCCAGGGAAGTATGGCTTGTGTGGATCCCCCAAAGTTTTCCTACCCAGAATCCCCTGCAAACCTCAGATTTCGCTGCAAGAAATCACATTTTCCACATATTTTTGTGTGGTATTACAGTGCCAGCACAAATGTCCTACCACATAGCGTTCCCCTCAGTCTCCCGAGTAAAATGATGCCTCACTTGTGTGGGTGGGGCAAGGACCTGTGACAGGGAAGGGCCAAAAACATAAGGATTAAGGGTATAGCACAGCAAATTTTAAGTGCTACTTTTTTTTTTAAATACGTTTTTAGCCAATTCTGCATTGGACACCCACACAAGTGAGGTATCATTTTACTCGGGAGACTGAGGGGAACGCTGTGTGGTAGGAGTGAGCGGGAGAGGGGTGAAGGAGGGAGGGAGCAGAATTCTCATCGGGAACTGAATAATAAAAGAGGGGGGCACCATTATTCTTATGTACACAGCACTATTATGTTATTTTCATGGCACCATTATTTTTATTTACTCTTATTTACGTAGCAATATTTTATTTTGCGGCACCATCACGGATTGTATCATCGGAGCGGCAAAACGCGTAGCTGTGATTTAAACTATAAGTAAGGAAGGGCAACTTATGCCAAAAAAATACGTTGGCCAACTTCGTCCTCTAACATATTGCATGTTCTACCTATTTGGGCCAATGAGGGAAAACTGATTTTTTTCCCTTTTCTTTTCCATTCCCTTTCTTTCTATGAGGGATAGGTGTCTCCCACAAAAGGGTCTAAAATAAGAAGAACCTTGGGAGAACTCACTTTTAGTCCTTCCACAAGTTTCCCTATTCCTCTCCTACTTTACTTCCACCACCAACCAATCCTGTCTCACCTTGTTTCCCTGGTGTAAAGAAGGCCTTCTCTGCAAACATAGAAAGGAAGTACAAATACTAACCGCCTTTTCTTCTTTCTTTGAGCCTCTTGGGGATCCTTCCATCATCTGCAGACCATCCTGTAAGAGATAAGAAGGAACTTCCATCACCACCACGAAGAAGAAAAGCAGCTCAAAGACGTTACAATCCTGTCAAACTATTATACTGTTCAATAAATAAGCCAAAATTGAGAACCGTAACAGGCCTCCTAGAATTTGTTTCCGCCCATCTCTCCCACACCTCCCTTGCAAAACCAGGTCGTTTTGTGATAGGTAATTTTGATGTCTCCAAAATACGTTTGGAGGCCTTCCCTGCCGCCGCGGGCACTGGGCCTACCCACACAAGTTAGGTACCATTTTTATCAAGAGACTTTGGGGAATGCAGGATGGGTGGAATTTAGTGGATCCACACAGATTCCAGAACTTTCAGTCACAGAAATGTGAGGAAAATGTGTTTTTTTTACAAAGTTTGAGGTTTGCAAGGGATTCTGGGTAACAGAACGTGGTGAGAGACACACATGTCACCCCATCCTAGGTTCCCCTGGGTGCCTAGTTTTCAAAATTGTATAGGTTTGGTAGGTTTCCCTAGGTGCCGTGAGAGCTAGGGTTCAAAATCCACAGCTAGGCACTTTGGAAAAAAAGGGTCAGTTTTCACTGTAAAAATGTGGTGTGTCCAGGTTGCGTTTGGCCCGTTTCCTGTCACGGGCACTAGGCCTACCCACACAAGTGAGGCACCATTTTAATAGGGAGACTTTGGGAAATGCGGGATGGGTGGAATTTTGTGGATTTACGCAGATTCCAGAACTTTCCATCACAGAAATGTGAGGAAAATGTTTTTTTTACACAGTTTGAGGTTTGCAAGGGATTCTGGGTAACAAAACCTGGTGAGAGCCACATAAGTCGCCCCATCCTGGATTCCCTGGGTGTCTAGTTTTCCAAAATGTATAGGTTTTCTAGGTTTCTCTAGGTGCCGGCAGAGCTAGGGTTTAAAATCCACAGTTAGGCACTTTGCAAAAAAAGGGTCAGCTTTCACTGGGAAAATGTGGTGTGTCCACGTTACGTTTTGGCCCGTTTAGTGTCGCGAGCACTAGGCCTACCCACACAAGTGAGGTACCATTTTTATAGGGAGACTTTGGGAAATGCGGGTTGGGTGGAATTTTGTGGATTTATGCAGATTCCAGAACTTTCCATCACAGAAATGTGAGGAAATTGTTTTTTTACACAGTTTGAGGTTTGCAAGGGATTCTGGGTAACAAAACCTGGTGAGAGCCACCTAAGTCGCCCCATCCTGGATTCCCTAGGTGTCTAGTTTTTCAAAATGTATAGGTTTTCTAGGTTTCTCTAGGTGCCGGCAGAGCTAGGGTTTAAAATCCACAGTTAGGCACTTTGCAAAAAAAGGGTCAGTTTTCACTGGAAAAATGTGGTGTGTCCACGTTACGTTTTGGCCCGTTTAGTGTCGCGAGCACTAGGCCTACCCACACAAGTGAGGTACCATTTTTATAGGGAGACTTTGGGAAATGTGGGTTGGGTGGAATTTTGTGGATTTATGCAGATTCCAGAACTTTTCATCACAGAAATGTGAGGAAAATGTTTTTTTACACAGTTTGAGGTTTGCAAGGGATTCTGGGTAACAAAACCTGGTGAGAGCCACATAAGTCGCCCCATCCTGGATTCCCTGGGTGTCTAGTTTTCCAAAATGTATAGGTTTTCTAGGTTTCTCTAGGTGCCGGCAGAGCTAGGGTTTAAAATCCACAGTTAGGCACTTTGCAAAAAAAGGGTCAGTTTCACTGGAAAAATGTGGTGTGTCCACGTTACGTTTTGGCCCGTTTCGTGTCGCGAGCACTAGGCCTACCAACACAAGTGAGATACCCTTTTTAACTGAAGACTTTGGGAAATGCAGGGTGGATGGAATCTTGTGGATGCACGCAGATTCCAGAACTTTCCATCACAGAAATGTGAGGAAAATGTGTTTTTTTGACACAGTTTGAGGTTTGCAAGGGATTCTAGGTAACAGAACCTGGTGAGAGCCACACAAGTCACCCCATCCTGGATTCCCCTGGGTGTCTAGTTTCCAAAAATCGATAGGTTTGGTAGGTTTCCCTAGGTGCCAGCAGAGTTAGGGCTCAAAATCCACAGCTAGGCACTTTGCAAAAATAAGGGTCAGTTTGCACTGTAAAAATGTGGTGTGTCCACGTTGCGTTTTGGGCCCTTTCCTGTCATGGGCACTAGGCCTATCCACACAAGTGAGGTACCATTTTTATCGGGAAACTTTGGGGGATGCAGGGTGGGTAGAAGTTTGTGGATCCACGCAGATTCCAGAACTTTCCTTCACAGAAATGTGAGGAAATGTGTTTTTTTAGACAGTTTGAGGTTTGCAAGGGATTCTGGGTAATTGAACCTGTTGAGAGCCACACAAGTCACCCCATCCTGGATTCCTTTGGGTGTCTAGTTTTAAAAAATGTATAGGTTTGCTTGGTTTCCCTAGGTGCCGGCTGAGCTAGGGTTCAAAATCCACAGCTAGGCACTTTGCATAAAAAGGGTCAGTTTTCACTGTAAAAATGTGGTGGGTCCACGTTGCATTTTAGGCCGTTTCCTGTCGCGGGGACTAGGCCAACCCACACATGTGAGGTACCATTGTTATTGTGAGACTTTGGGGAATGCTGGGTGGGTGGAAGTTTGTGGATCCATGCAGATTCCAGAACTTTCCATCACAGAAATGTGAAGTAAATGTGTTTTTTGACAAATTTTGAGATTTGCAGGGGATTCTGGGTAACAGAACCTAGTGAGAGCCACACAAGTCACCCCATCCTGGCTTTCCATGGGTGTCTAGTTTTCAAAAATGTTTAGATTTGCTAGATTTTCCTAGGTTCTGGCTGAGCTAGGGTTCAAAATCCACAGCTAGGCACATTGCAAAAAAAGGGTCAGTTTCACTGATGTGTCCATGTTGAGTTTTGGGCCGTTTCTTGTCGTGGACACTAGGCCTACTCACACAAGTGAGGTAGGGTTTTTATTGGGAGACTTAGGGGAACACAGAATAGTAGAACAAGTGTTATTACCAATTGACTTTCTTTGCATTTCTGACTTCCAAATTTAAGACAATTTGTAAAAAAATAAAAGTCATTTTGAAAAATGACCTCTAATTCACATGCTTGTATGCGTACCCAAAATTTTGGACATGTGTAAAAAACCACTGCTTCTAAACTCTATATTTTGTTCCCATTTCAGAAATATATTGGTTTTCTTTGTACCTATTTTTCACTATTTATATTTTACCAAATGAATTGCGATATATCCGGTACACAATGAAAAACCATTGCATGATGCAGCACAGTTATTGGCTTTGGGTTCCTCAGGCTCTTGGTGAACCTACAAGTCCTATATATCCCCACAACCTGAAGGGCCAAGCAGATGTAAAGTGAAATTGCTTTAAACAATCTGTCATACTTAGAAGAAGTTACAGGTGAAAACGTTAGCACAAATGGCTGTTTTTTTCAACTCAATTTCAATAATTTCTATTTTCAACTGTTAATTTCTATAGGAAAACCCTGAAGGATCTACACAAATGACCCCTTTCTGAATTCAGAATTTTGTCTAGTTTTCACAAATGTATAGCTTTCTGAGATCCATTATTGGTTTCAAACCCATTTCTACCACTAACTGGAAGGAGGTTGAAAGCAAGAAAAATAGGGAAAATAGGCTATGTCCCAGTAAAATGACAAAAATCTATAGACAATTTTGGTTTTCTGACCAAAGTCTGCCTGTCCCTGAAAGCGGAGAAGCTGGTGATTTCAGCACCACAAACGCTTTGTTGATGCCATTTGCAGGGAACAAACCGGACGCTTTCTTCTGCAGCAATGTCTTCCCATTTAAAAAAAAAAATTAGCAGTATTTTGCTAATATCTGGGTCCTCTCCAGGGGAATCCACAAACCCTGGGTACCGTTAGAATCCTCAGGGTGTTGGAAAAATGAGCGCACATTTGATGTTGATACCTTATGTGGACAAAAAGTTACAGGGGCCTAAGCACGAACTACCCCAAATAGCCAAAAAAGGCTTAGCAAGGGGGGAGGCCTAGCAGCGAAAGGGTTAAGAAGGAGAACCACACCCATTTATAAAAATAGCAACTATCTTTACATATATTTAGGCATCAGAGAAAAATCATTCAGGTAAGTACGTTTTCAGATATAATTTTTTCTCACTTTAAAAAGTGAACACTTGCAATTTCTGAGTTCTGCATTGTTATCCTATGGAAGCAAGAACAAGTTCTGCAAACAGGTATAGTACAGCGACTTATAAGACCAATCTCCAGGAGTTAAGGTGAGTGGTGGGCAAGATCCAAGGCAGCACCAACAGAACACCACCAGCGGCATGAGGGCAGCCAGGTGCGGGGTGCAAAATAGCGTTGGGAGCCCAATGTATTTCAATGGAGATCTGTCACTGTGAAAAGAGGCTGCAACCTCGGGCCAGGAGGCCAGTTGAGCTGAACCAGCATACTCGGGGATGGGAGGACACCTTTGGTCCTCTTCTCCAAGGCCCAGGGGCAACGGGTACAGAGGTGTCTTTAGGTGTCAGGGTTTTTCCTTACCGCAGATGTCGCTTTAGAGGGGGTCTGCATTCAGTGGATGCAGACAGGGTCGTAGAGTACAAGAGGGGTGAATCCATGACCGACTCAAGTCTTGGAGGGCTGGGGAACCTTCGCCCATGTCAATTCAGGCCAGAGGCGACCAGTGCAGTGGTTAGTTCAGGTGTCTGGGTTTTGGAGGTTCCGGAGGCTTCAGAGCCTCCGTTTTGAAGTTTCTGCTGAACAGGTCCACTATTCACAGGAGGTCTTGAGTCTTTTCAAAAGGCAGGCAGTCCTCACAAGTTTCTGGAGTCACAGCTGCAGGCGAGTCAACTTTGGCGCAGTTGTTCACAAGGGCTCCAGACAGGCCAGTGGGGCTGGGGCCAAGTCAGGTACTCTCTGCTTTTGCGGCTCTTCAGTGTCCTCTCTCTACTAAGGTTTTCAGGATCTGCTTCTCTGGTGCCAGGGACTACCCTAAAGACTGAATTTAGGGGCTTTAGGGGAGTGTAGGTCAGTAGCCAATGGGCTACTGATCCTTGAAGTCAATAGTCCACTATATGACCACTTACTGTGTGAAGGGGGAATGCCTCTTATGACCACTTCCTGTGTGAAGTGGGCATATCCCTGTCCCAGACTTCCAAGGCATGCCATCACAATGATGGCTACCTCTGAAAATGTGTGCCTACCTCACAGTTAGCACACCATAGTGGCTGTACTAGCCTTGGGGTGGCACACCTACCTGCTTAGCTAATTTTCCCACCTGTCCATGTGCCAAGTAGGCACTGGACAGAGGGTGTGGCTTCCTTCCTGTGAGGGGAGCCAGATTCACATTCCAAAGGCGGAGGTTCCTTTGAAGCTCGCCAGCCCAAGAAAGCTAATTAGCAGGTCATCCCGTGGGAGGGGGTGTTATACCCTCTTCCTGGACAGGCTTTTGTTCCTGACCTCCTGAGAGCAAAAGGCTCTCACCTTAGGAGGTCAGAAACTTGTCTTGGGTGGCAGGCTGGCAGAATCCAGTCAGCAAGCACACCAGACACTGGTAGTTTTTCAGGAAGCACCTCTAAGGGGCCCTCTGAAGGCATGTTAGATAAATCCAAAACTGGCATCAGTGTGGGTTTATCAAGATGAGATGTTTGGTACCAAACATGCCTATTTTCAGTGAAGCCATCATGTAGCTGGGGAACTCGTTTTCACCAGTGTCCAGTACATGGTTTAAGATTGCTTCCCTGGTCACTTTCACTGGCAGGAATAGGGCTGACCTGCACTGGTGCATGTCTGATCATGCAGATATGCCCTCACATATAATATTAAGCACCCTTCCTTAGGGCTGTCAGGCTTGCTGTAGGGGTGACTTACAAATATCATATGCAGTGGTAGATGACATGGCACACAGGGATGTGTGACAGTTCGTGTTTTCACATTTGTCTGTACCAAGACACGCAGCCTGCAATGGCAGTCATGCATGTGCTTGGTGAGTGGTCCCCTGCGGTGGCACAATTCATGCTGCAGCTCTTGGGGATGCTCCTTTAGTACCCCAGGCCCTAGGTACCAGGGTGCCATTTACTAGGGGCATACAGTGATAGCTAAAGGTTTGCCAATTGGGGAAACAATTGTACAGTTTAGGGAAAGAACACTGATACTGGGAACTTGGTTAGCAGGGACTCAGTACACCTCAGTCAAAGTTGCATCAAACACCAGGCAAAAAGTGTTGGGGGGGGGTACTGCAACAAAAATGCAGTTGCCCACAGAAAAGATGTGACTCACAAATTTGGTGCCTCGGGAATCACAATTTAAAAACACAACTTATGGTGAAGTTGGTTTTTATATTTCAATTCTGAAAATGCCACTTTTAAAAAGTTGCCATTTTCTTACTGTAACCATTTGGTGCCTTCTTCCTTTCTCTGGAATACACGTCTGGGGTGGGTGATAGCTGGCTTCCTGCATTCCCTCTAGACAGCCACACACGAAGGAAGGGTAGGTGTGACTGAATGGCCATCTTCATGCTGTATCTACACCTGCAAAAAGGGATTTTGAGCTAGCCAAACTTGAGAGTTACACTGTGGCCAAGCTTAAGGATTTCTGCAAGGGGGTTGAGCTTTCCACGAAGGGTTTCACAAGGAAGATGAAACTTCAAAAGGCACTGAGGGCCTGGGCAGAATCTTGTGATGCAACACCTGTAACCCCAGAGGAGGATGAGGAATTGGATGATAATGGGGAGCTGGACCAGGAATAACTGGAGAATCTGGAACTGCCTGTGGGACATGGGGCCAACATCCTGCCAGGAGCAGTGGTTCCCACTAGGGAAGGGAGCAGTGTATCATCCAGAACCCTGTTCCCAGAGGAACTGGAGGACAGGAGAGAGGAGAGAAAATTAAAATTGGAGCTAGCTAAGCTCAAAATGGAGGAGAAAATTACTGTGGATCGTTTGTCTCATGAGAGGAGCCTCAAAGAGCTGGACAAAAAGGCCAAGAGGTCTGAGTCCAGCCAGGATGGTGGTAGCATTTCTTCAGTATCCTCTGACAAGAGAGTACACGTACCTAAGGGTCTGGTGCCCGACTATGGAGAGGGAGATAATATAGACAGATGTTTTGAGGTGTATGAGATTGCTTTGCAGATGCACAAGATCCCTGAGGGGAGTTGGGGGGCTAGTCTATGGAAGCATATCCTTACTGAGGGGAGGGACACCCTACTGGCCCTAGATGGGGGTGATAGGAAGAGGTATCCCTCCATGAAGGAAGCCCGCATCAGGAAAAATGGTTTGACCCCAGGGAAGTACAGGCAGAAGTTTAGGGACAGTCTGAAACTATCCCCACAGACCTGGGTAGATTGGGTTGATTCTTTTTGCAAGGCAATTGATGTTTGGGTGAAAGGCAGTGATGTTAAGGATTATCAGAGACTGTATAACTTGATTGCAAAAGATCACATGTTGAGTCTTTATTGTCCAGATCTGCGCCAAAACTTGATTGACAGTGAGCTCTCTGATCCCAGTGAGCTTGCTAAGGAGGTGGACCTCTGGCTCAGCATCAGTGTCCAAAAGAAAGCACCTGGGAGTGACACCAAGAAGGGTGGCCCAGGCTACTCCGAGCAGAGCAAGGGGAGGGTCAATGGAGATACAGACAGGTCCAAGAGTAAAGGGGGAGGAAAAGGTCCCCATGCACCTACTGAGAAAAAGGAAGGAGGTTCTGGTGGGGTGTGATCCAGTGTGCCTCATTTCCAGCCCCTCTGCTTTGATTGTTCTCAGCTAGGACACAAGCAGGGTGACTCTGTCTGTCCTAAGAAACCACCCTCTGATGGTACCTCTACAGGGGTGGCCAATGTGGCCTTAGGGGTAAGTAGTCCTCAGGGACAGGTCATAGACCATGCCATGATCTCCCTTAGTTGGGTGGTCGACTCCGAGGCTGAGCTTATGATCCGTGAGGGTGGGAGTTGTCGTTTCCACCAGGTAAAAGTGAATGAGGTCTCAGTTAATGCTCTGAGGGACACTGGGGCTAGAAAGACCATGGTTGTAGAAAGACTAGATTCCCCAGATCAGTACACCAGTCAGGTGTGTAGGATGACGCAGGGGCAGGACTTTATCTGTCCCATGGCCCTGGTATCCCTGGAGTGGGGTGGGGAGGTGACCCAGATTATAGATAGTCCCCAGATGCCCATAGTCTGAATTCTGGGAATGAGCTCCACCTGGTGTCAGGAGAGCATGGAGGGGTGACCGCCCAGGAGGCCCTGTCAGTTCACTTTTCTGGGGGTACAACTCCCAAATGGAGGATACAAGACCCCAGATAAATGGACAAGGCAAAAGAGAACTCACCCCTGTCACCTGTCCAGCTTCAGGGTACAGACCTTGGGTTGAAAAAACAGTTTCAGGATATCACCCCTGAACTGGTGGGAGGTGGAATGGAAGAAGGGTGCACGGCACCTGGGGCTACTGCCCCCCACTCTGAGGTACACAGAGGTCAGAGACCCCTGGATGGCCTACGGCTTGGCTCTGGACACTGACAGCTGTCAGTGGCCTTTGACGGTTGTTGTCCTTGTGAATAGAGTTTTTCCTGAGTAGGGGACAGAAGTCAGACTCAATTGGTGGAATAGTCCACATCAGTTTGTTGGGCATGGTGGTACTATATGCCTACTGGGATGCATTTGTGACCAAGTTAAAGTTAGGTGATGCACAAATGGGGTCCACAGGTGAGAAGAGGGTTCACCATGGGTCAGTTCAATGGCCCAAGTGTATAGACAGCGGGATCCTACTGGGTTCAGAGAGGCATAGAACTAGCAAGTGCCCCTGCAGTAATGGGCCATTGTACATGTTCTATCGCCCTGAGCAGGGCAGTCCATCAAGGTATTGATTAGTCTACCTTGGCTTTAGGCTGGAGGGGGTAGTGTTGTAAATGACCATTTCTGCAGGGTCACCCCAAGCTTTTTGCCTTCCTCCTCCTCTTTTTCTGACCTTGTATTTGCTGGTTTTAGGAATCTGGGCACTTTAAAACTGTTAACCAGCGCTAAAGTGCATGTGCTCTTTACGTAAAACATGGTAACATTGGTTTATCCACAATTGTTATATTTGATTTACTTATAAGTCCCTAGTAAAGTGCACTACCTGTGCCCAAGGCCTGTACATCAAATACAACTAGTCGGCCTACAGCACTGATTGTGCCACCCAGTTAAGTAGCCCTTTAAAGATGTTTCAGGCCTGCCACTGGAGAGCCTGTGTGTCCAGTTTTAAACTGCCATGTTGACCTGGCAAGTTAACCTTCTGGCCAGGCCCAAACATTCCTTTTTATTACATACAGGTCCCCCCTAAGGTAAGCCCTGGACAGCCCATGGGCAGGTTGCAATGTATTTAAAAAGCAGGACATGTACTTTTAAGTTTTACATGTGCTGGTAGTGAAATACTCTAAAGTTCGTTTTTCACTACTGCAAGGCCTATCTCTCCGATAGGATAACATTGGGATCGCCTATTATATTTTATAAATGTAATTTCCAATTGAGAAAAAATGGAACCCCCAAATTTGGTGTCTTTGGAATCACAATTTAAAAACACAATTCATGGTAAAGTTGGTTTTTATATAGCAATTCTGAAAATGCCACGTTTAGAAAGTTGCCTTTTTCTTACTGTAACAATTTGGTGCCTTCTGCCTGTCTCTGGAATACACGTCTGGGGTGTGTGACAGCTGGCTTCCTGCATTCCCTCTAGATAGCCACACACAAAGTAAGGGTAGGTGTGACTGAGTGGTCATCTGAATGCTGATGGGTCGTCCTGAGCAGGATGGGAGGGAGAAGCTGACACTTTACACCTAAAAAAGGCTGTGGCCTGTCCCCACACAAAGGGTTGCATACACCGCTGTAGTGAGTCTGTAGCCTAGGCAGGAAAGAAAGGGACTCAGTGCACTTCAAAGCATCTCTTTGAAGCCTCCCCCACTTCAAAGGTCCAACTGGGTATAAGTAGTGGACCTCATACACCACCCTTCAGAACATTTCTGGATTAGAGGAGATTCTACTAGAAAGAAGGACTGCTGGGCTGATGCAGGGACTGCCACTTATTTGCAGTGTTGGCCTGCTGCCTCTTGCCTGGGAGTGAGAAGGACTGGACCTGCATCTCTACATCCCAAAACTAAAGTATCTCCAAGGGCTTGTTGGCTTGCCTCGTGTTTTATGAAGTATCAAGGATATGAAAGACTTCTTTCTGCAACCTGCAAACAGCACCTGGACTCTGTCTGCTGTAAGTCCTGCTCTGCCACGTGGTGCCAATCCAGTCCTGGGCCCTTGGAAGTGAGGTTAAAGTGTTGCGTCTGCCAGAACCCACGCAATGACACTGTTGCACCGATCGGAACCAATGCATTGACGCCGTTGCAGGAACCAGATTGATGCATTAAACGTGGAACAACCGCATTGCCTCTGGACCCGCCGCATCTCACCCACTGCATGGAGAAGATCAATGCATCGCCTCTACAGCGTGGAGACACCCGGCGCATTGCATCCAGAACCATCCCACCTTGAACTGGTGCATCACTCACGGAACCGACGCATCACCGTCTCTGAGTAGAGAACTCCGGCACATCACCTCAACTGCATGGGGATCACCGACACATCTTGTTGTTTTGCGAACAGGATCAAGGTACTTTTGCTCAGTGGGCCCTGTGTGAGCTTGAACTCTTGACTTTGTTCCGGTCCAGCGCAATCAATTATCTCTTTTAGAGCTTACTGCTTCTAAGTGCTATTTTTGCATTTCATTTTTTGAAATTCATATTGCGTCTTCTACTGATTGGATTTTTTGTCTTGTTTTATTTATAAAATTATTCTCTATTTTTCTAAACCGGTGTGGAGTCTTTTTGTGGTGTTTGCACTGTGTCCCTGTTTGATGTGTTGCACAAATACTATACACATTGCCTCTTAAGTTAAGCCTGACTGCTCTGTGCCAAGCTACAAGAGGGTGAGCACAGGTTAGTTTAAAGTGTGTTGCTGACTTACACTGACTAGAAGGGTGCATTTCTCTGCCAACCAGAATTCTAGATTGTAACAGCTACTGACTGCATCCCCCTTGAGGGGAATTTTCTGGGCATTAAACAGCACACCTGGCACCCTGAAAGCAAATCTCGTCTGGACTGGAAGAAGGACTGGAGAGGGACTGCCCTGCTTTACTGTGGAAGTGGCAAAGAGAGGCTGCACAGGCATGGAGTGCACCTGCTGAACTTGGTGGGTAGCAAAGGAGGGAGAACTGTGCCTAATGTGTCCTGCTCATGGAGAAGTTGTCTCCAGAGCCCATCAGAAGCCAGAGCCTTCAGGGGTGAGTTGGCTGACCTCCTGTTTGCAGCACAGGGCCTCAACAGCTGAAGAAGCCTGCTGGGGCAAGTTGGTAGCCCAGAATTTTCAGTCCACCACCAACTACCGCCTTGCAGCACCAGAGACCAGAACTCGATGCTAAAAGTTGCACTGAGTCCACTGGGCCTGGGAGAGTTGTTACATTACAGCTTGGCCACCCAGGAGATGAGTTATCACCTAGGGAAGGATTTGGCCTGGACAGTAAGGACTTCAAGGGACGTCTACGCGGTGACCAGGGCTGCCTCACCCCCTTTATGGACCAAAGAATAGCCACAGGAAGATCCTGTCGACCACGTCGCATTCAGAGCATCTTTGAGCATCTTCAGCGTACTTCATACCTTGCATCAGGACCACTCCATAGGAACCTACAGCAAAGGGATTAAAGTGACTGGAACTGCTTGAAGACTGCTTCTCCCACCAAGATAACTGTTTCTGAGGACCTTGACTGGCTCCCTGCTGGAGTTGGTCACCCAGAGTAACTCTAACCGACAGCAATACAACTAGCCCAGACTTTATATTGAAAACATTTCTGTTTCAAATTCATTGAATTTGCCAATGCCTGTTCATGGTTAGATAAAAAGTGCATATTTACTGTACCTTGTAAAATCTATATCCCGAACCCTTTGATTGATCTTTTCCATTGTAGGTCTAAAAATACATAAAAATACAGTCCATTTTTCATAAATTGGTGTCAGATTTGTTAAGTGTCTAGAGTATTTTCTCTTCATTTGTTTTGGTGCTCTTTAAATGCTTTACATTTGTTCCTTTGCATAAGCCTTGGTGCTCAGGTCCACAGCTACCCAGAGTTGAGCTAGAGGGTTTAACAAACAATACCTACTGGTCCTAAAGGGGTTGGCAAGTGTATTACATGATGAGGTTGCACAACCACACCATAAATAATGCACCCCATTTCCTCACACAGGCTCAGACTCCCAACCCGTGCTCCGATCACCCCGTATCTCAAATACTTCCACTGACTCTCCATCCACAAATGAGAAGTATTCAAACTCCTCATGCATACAAAGAAAACCTACAACAACATCGGGCCCACCTACCTAAACAATCACATCAACTTCCACATACTTAACTGACACCTCTGCTCAGCTGAATTCATATTCAAAAATATTCCCCGAATACTCAGACCAGATTTGACATCCATGCCTTCTCCTACCTCCCTCTCAAAGGTTGGAATGACCTACCTCTGCACATCAGAGCCTCCTCCTCAGGTCTGGAATTTTTCAAGAAACTGAAGACATAGCTCTTACCTTAGTGATGGCCCACACCTCCCCTGCTTTCCACTGCCAGGATACTCTCAAAGTAAAGTTGTGTGCCTTACAAATACCCATAACATAGTCCCCATACCCAAGACAAGACCAAGTCCAAACCGGGGAAGCCAAAGCCCCACGTGTCCCACCATCCTAGCCTGAAACAAAAAAGGAAACATGAAACTGCAGCAAAGGGGACTAACAAATCTAGGGAAGGTTAGGGCCCATGCAAGAACCAGTCCCACATACATTCCATACCCAACTGGAAGGTAGAAGCACAGAAGAGGACCCCAGGCAGGGCACACATTCCCTGGTCCTAAACAGGGGAAAGCCAAAGACCCATGCTTCCCAATGGTCAAAGGAAATGGATCATGGCAACTCTGGAAGGGGAACTAATGTTCAAAACAGCACCGACTACTCAACCACAAAGAAGACCTAATGCTAGCAACAATCTCAGAAGGAAGTAAGGGACACATGGCAGCAAACCTCTAGCATGGCCTGTGACACTGGTACAGTCAAGCCCAACAGGAAGCAAGAGAGAGCTTACCACCAGCATAAAAGAACAAAGACAAACAAGAGCAGCAGGTAGGCAGGGGCATTTGACAAGCACACAAGGGAGAATAAGAACTAGGAGGGTGCTCAGCCTAAGAGCCTCAAGCCATGCAAGGAGTAGAGAATGAGATCAAAGTAACAACCTCAGAAGAAAGGGCCACAACCCAGCACTCTACCAAGGCCAGAAAGGGCATGGATGAAGCACAAAGCAAGGGACAGCCCACCCAGCATACTGAATAAAGCATGTGACCCTCACAGGTTTGTTAATACCAATCAGGCTGGCATTCAAAATACTTTAGAGCATGCTGGCGAAGCAAGCAGCCCACCCAAGGAGCCACACACTCCACAAGGAAGGATAGTTCCAATAGAAGCACAGGTGCTCTCCCCATGACCACCAGAAGCACTAGGCTCATAAACCACAGCCCTTGCCACATACACGGACCAGGGGCCCAGAGTCCACAGCTTAAAGGCAATACCACCCTACTTAGGGCACCAAGGGCAAGCATCCACAGCCTACCAGCTTAGGCAAGGTACTGGAAGGAGGGAAAACCAGCTTGCAAAGGCCCTTGACTCCAGAATCCTGAGGCGAAGAACCAGACCAACTGAGATCCAAAGCATCACAGCAGAGCCCAAACCTTAAGGCAGACAGATGGAAACAAAGTCCTCCACCACAGGCATAATGTTCTGCACACTGTTGCCTGCGGATCAAGGAAGGGGGAAAGCAAATAGCCAAAGAACCAGAAGCGGACTGCTCTGGTGGCCCTGGCCCAGCCGGAATCATGCAGCTCCATCCGCAAAGAGAAGACAAAAAATAGGTTGGTGATGTGGGTCTGTCTCCCTTTACGGTCCCTCCTGATGGGGAGGCCTCTAAAGGGGAGGTAACAAGAGGAGTGTAGGGACGTCTTTTTTCATTTTTGCTAGGTGACGTGGTGTCTGGGGCAGGTGGATACCTCACAGAAGTAAAATACTTGAACATGGAAAACTTAAGGACGTAATGGAAACCATTTTATATCAACATTGCTCTATGGGTAAAAGTAGAGAGCTTCTGCACTTGATGTCTGGCAAATGTGGTAGTTGGACAACAAGAACATTTCCAAAGCACATTTTAGGTGAATAAACCCACAGATTGAAGTCCGGAACAAAAGAAATAAGTGAAATCTTTAGTTCAAGTATTTCCTGTTACACATTTCAAAGTACACATTATTATTGTTTCTCTGTACTTGCCATGCCGATGAAACAATATAAGGTTCATCAATCTGAAATTAGTTAATATGTAATCTGAATGCATCTCATTTAATATATGGCTTCAAATATGGATACACATTGATCTCAGAGGCCAGATTATCCGTGTTCTATCAATTTTGTAACAATGAATAATTTCAGAAGAAGTATACAAAAAAGTGATGGGTAAGATGCTTGAATTAATCTCAGCCTTGATAATTACTCAGGGCTGCATCTCAGTCCATCGTTTTTTGCCCACACTGCCACTTAAGATTGGACCCAGTCATATGCAAACCTGCTCAGATCCTGCTTCAATAGGAACAGTCCTGCCCAAACTTCCAAGTCAGGTCCAGAGTAATTACCAGTGGCTGAGATTATTTCAAGCATCCCATCTATCACTTTTTTGTAATTTCAGATGAGACAAGCATGGGTGTACCTATGCATAGGAATGCCAAAGTATAGTTCTTTATTATATATGTACGCAGACATGCAAAAGTTTATAATAAATTATATTTGAACAGAGAAATGGGAGCCAAATTGTTCAAAGATATGTCTAATGTACGAAAACTCCATTGTGAAATGATTTCTTGATGGTTTACTTTGGTAATAATTTGTAACACAAAATAGATAAAAAATAGACATCTTTTACTTTGGCAATAATTTGCATAACATAATAGAGATTAAACAGACATCCGTCTTCCCTTACTAAGATGTTTTTGTCAGTAGACCGAGATCAGAAACTTGGGGAGTGGAACATTTTGAAATTAGGCCCTCATACTTTTAGACCAATCTGTTTAAGTGGTACATCGCTGAGAGAAGAGATTGAATTGTCACATCACCAACATTTCTTACTCATCAATTGAATTTGAACTGAAACATTTAGGGCATGATTTTGATCTCAGCGGACGGGCTACTCTGTCACAATGGTGACGGATATCCCGTTCGCTGAAATATAAATCCCATAGGATATAACAGGATTTATATTTTGGCGAACTGGATATCCGTCACCACTGTGACGGAATAACCCCTCCACTGTGATCTAACTCAGGCCCTTAATATTGTGTTGATTTGGGAAAATGGAATCGCTGAGTGAATTTTCTTGTGATGTTTTTGCTTTGAAAGTACACTGTAAATAGTGTGACAAAATGGGCTGCAAGTAGGAAATAGGACAAATAAGGACATTGGCTATATTTTCCATGCTATCCTAAAGAGGGCTTTAAAATCCATGGTTTCGCAATACTCGTGCCTGGAATTCCAGATCCCTACACTTGACCTTTCACCAGTTCTAGGAGACTCTTTTGGACAGTTAGGGCATGCCATCACTGGAGAAGCCAAAAGACACACAGATGATAGATGGAATTCAGAGAAAACCAGACATTCACCCCCAGTCAATAGATCTGGGTTAAATCCATCATTCTTTTGCCATCACTGAAGAAGACACCGTTGCCGAGTTATGCTCAACCTCTAGGCAAATAATTCCGCCCCCCACCACCCCATCCTATCTAGAGATGGCTTTGTTGTTCATTGAACCAAATAAGAAGGTCTTCACAGCAAACTTTCTCTCTTGGCGAAGGTGTACAAGAAATTTCGGGGCATATTAGCAACAACTTGCGATAATTATCGCAAACCGCGCTTAGCGCGTTTTTTTTTATTGCCCCCTATCGCTGGATTTTATTGCGGAGATAACACGTTATTAGCAACGTTTATCTCCAATGCAATAAAATATCCAGCGATAGCGGCAAATCCCAGCAATAACGCGAGAATTCCAGCGATAAATTCCCATCGCTAAGGAAAATCTCGCTAATAGGCAGGTGGGGACTTAACCGTAGAATCCACCTCCCATAGACTATAATGGGTAAGTCAGGTTTCTACCAGGTGTAAAAATCCAGCGCTAATCGTGGTTAGCGCGCGTTTTTCTATCGCTTCGCGGGCATTGCTAATAGGCGATAGGTATGTTAGCGACTGCTTTCAGTCGCTGTTAGGTTTGGAACGCCTCCTTTGCATGTCATTAGCGATAAATATCGCTGACATGCAAAGCGGCACCCAAACCAGTCGCTATCGCCTGGAAGCTGTCGCTAACACCTGTTAGAGACAGCTTGCTGATAGGGCAATAAAAAAATCGCCGCTTTTTGCCCTTGCTAATATGCCCCCCCATTTTTGTGAGAAAAATGGAACTCAAATATCCATGAAGAACTTTTAAAAATGCCCATGTGAATTTTTTCAAAGGAGATGTTTTTAAGAACAGTGATTTCTAAATAATATACATTTTATATGTCTACAGAATTGCACACTATTTTGCAAACATTCTAGTTAAAAACAACATATTAATTATTTTTCGAAAATAAATAAAACATGCAAGTGTGGCCTTTGTTTGGTGTGATCTACACAGTCAGCACATCACCAGTCACACAATATGTGCTCATGCAGAAGACATTTTAAATGAACATCTTACTGTATCTGATACCAGATTGTGTACCTTCATGCCTGGCCGTAATTCCCGTCCGCGAGCCCGGGCGCGGTCTTTCCAAATGCTCTTGTACATTGCGTCAGTCAGCAGTTTTTTGTAAATCTTCTCAGCCTCCTGTTGAAAATTCAGCACGAAAGAAAAGAGAACAAATATTTTTTACACAAATTTCTTATTTAAAAATGTTCTTTAAATTGTACCACAGAAATACTACATACCTTGTTAATAGGTATTAAGTTAAGCTGAATGCACCTAATTTTGAACCAATTCTCAAAAGTGCATCATTAATATGTCCAGAAGTTCACATTCTCTGGTTATTTTTGGGTAAATGAAAAACTTTTGGGAAGCTAATTGTGCCTGTACTTCACTAACCCGACCAGTATAGTCATTTTTAGCATTATAAAAATAAAGTTCTGTAGCAATGGGTAAATGGATTAAGGATATCACAACAAAAGTTTATACCAATGTGTAAATGGAATCTGCATATATGTTTAGTGACACAGAGACTTGGCCATGAACCTCTATTGAGCAATAACGAGTTTCAGTTATTCTTTGTAAAAGGTAAGCAAACCTGTCCTTAGAGGAAAAATACACATGATGTCAGTTCCAGCATAGACAGGAAACAGTGTCTTAGAATACACACAAACTGCAAAGATGAACTCTGGCAAACCGCTGGTAAATTAGACAAGCACTGGTGAAGCCAACAGGTCTGCCATATAATTGGAAGTGCAAGCCAGCCCATTGTCTTTGCCATTGCTTGTTAAGGTATTTCAGTAAAGTCTTCTAGTAAGCTTGGGGGACCATGACTGAAACATTGACACTCACTGAACTAGATGTAAAACTAGGTGAACCTTGTCTGGGGTGGTAGTTTTCTTGTTTTACAGATGTTTTTGTCTGGTGGTGATTTCTATGATTGTAGGCAAGAGTTGGGCAACTAAGAGAGAGATGTTTTTTTTTACAAGAGCCAACATACCAGGTGAAGAGGGAGAAGAAAAGAGGCAGGAGGTAGCAACAATGGAGCAGACATACAATGGGAAACAGGAAGGGGTAGGATGAACAACAACATGAAATTTGCTTTGTGTCTTCTGTTTTATGTGCCCCCATTGCACTGCATAAAGTCATGTATTTGGCTGCACATTTTTCATTTATAAACACATGCTTCATTTAGCATTAATTGCACATGTACGTGATATAACGGTTTATTTTATTATAGGATGCTAGTGCTACAATTGTTCACAAATGTGTGTTAGTGTGATATATAACGTGTAGTGTAGTTTAATAATGTGCAACAGAATGTGGATTCTAATTCTTGCATTTTACTTCATTCATTTTAAGGTCTAGCCTTTTCATAATACCCAGAAAAGGGTATTTAAATCTGACACAGGTGCATCTTTAGGAAGAGCCATCTCCAGTCTTGCTTGGGCACACGTTTGAGCTGTGTTCTGCAAACACCTAGTTTAAGGGACAGCGCAGGGGTGTCAGGTAGTGTAAGTTAGGGTGCAGGGTTTTAGGCCTTAGGGCGCACGTTTGAGCTGTGTTCTACAAACCCCTAGTTTAAGGGACAGCGCAGGGGGGTCAGGTAGTGTAAGTTAGGGTGCAGGGTTTTAGGCCTTAGGGCAGTGGGAGGGGAATGGGTAGTTGGGTTTGTTTTTAGGGTGAGGGGGGTCATGGTAGGTTTTAGGGTAGTGGAAGGGGTTGGGGTAGTTTAAGGGAGGGCGCGGGGTAGTGTAGGGTTTTAGGCCTTAGGGCAGTGGGAAGGGAATGGATAGTTGGGGTAGTTTTTTGGGCTGGGGGGTTGGGGTAGGCTTTAGGGCAGTGGAAGGGATTAGGGTAGCTTAAGGGACAGCGCGGGGGCAGGGGTGGGGGGTGGCCGAGGGGGGGCACCCTTAGCCACACATTCACCTTTACTATTCATGCCAATACCACGAGATTTCGTGGTGAAGGCATGCATGGTAAAGGAATGCGTGGTTAAGACCCATTTGTGGTTGGGCTGCGTGGTAGAGGCATGCGTGGTAAAACCGTTCGTGCTTCTATCATACAACCGAAAAGAGGAGCAGGGGGCAGCACACAGACAACCCAGGGAAGGCTGTAAGGGTCAGAGGCAGCAAACTGACAATAGAGGGGAAGGCGAAAGGGGCAAGGCATCCCAGTATGAACGCCGGGCAGAAAGATGGGGCTGGTGTTGGAGCATCACAAAGAAAAAGACAGGAAGGGGCAGGTGCAGCTAGCTGACCATGGAAAGCAGGCAGGAGTGGCATGGGCAGGACAATTCACAATGAAGGGATAACTGACTCAATATTGAGGTAAACAATATCGTTTGACACAAATATTGTGTCAAAAATATCGTTTACCAAAATATCGTGTCCTTAGACTTATAATGGTAAGTACAAAAATATTGGAAAAAAATGTCGTCAAAAAAACCTAAAATATCAATTTTGAAATTCTATGCTATAACATTATGCACTTACTTATATACTTTTGTTAAAGTCTACGCACAACCACTGTGTATGTGTATACGATGGCCTGATGCACTAGGTTATAAACATATTCAAGTTATATTCATGTTGAGGCTTTTGCTGTGCCCTCCAAGATGGGCAAAACCTTGACCTTCTGTATTTGACCAAGTACAATATCAGCCCTCTGAGTTTTTTTTATATATATATGAGTTTGTCTAGTCAGGAATATGACCATGACAAATTGATTATGAAAATAAGCATTATGCGGGAAGAATAAGTATTAGGCTAAGAATGAGGATTTTATTATTGTATTTATTAGGTTGGATTTTATAGATGCAATAATTTATGTTGGTGTATCATCGCGCAAATTTAATGTATAACGCAAACCCAAAAAAATATATATTTATATATGAAGATTTTTTTTTTTTTTTTTAATTATTAAAATATTAAGCTAGAAAAAATAAGAGAATTTATAAACAGAAATATGTAAGAAACAACATGTTGCCATATGATGTAGGTTTGTTGTGATATATAAAATGTGCATAGCAAAAACAACAGGAAAAAGAGAAAAAGAAAACAGACTAACCATGTATGACGAAGCTGTGCTAGTATGTCTTCTATGTTCACATATCACGAGGGGTGAGAGCACAGCATATTTAAATATGGCGAACAGTTTCCTTTTGTAAACGAGATCAAGGGCAAGTGTTGCCCGAAACGCGTCGTTCTGAGGAGCAATTAAAAATCTTTATGCCAACAATTTCCAGTGGTTCGTGGATTCTCTGTTCGCCCATCTGGGATGTGGAGGTGCGGAGAAGCTGAGTTTGTTTGTTGATATATATATATATATATATATATATATATAAATATCCACACTGTATTTCACCAACACAGCAGCCGCGGACACCAAGGCTTTCAGCAAAAATTTATTAGCAGATTAAAGACACCTCTCGACGCGTTTTGGGACCAAGTCCCTTGATCACGAGTGCCATTGCTGTGTCTCACATTCATTTAAATAACCACGTGATTCTTAACAAACATGAAAAAAAGACTTCACAAAGTGCGGAGTTTCTTCACTCCTACTTAGAACGTCAAAAAAGTATCGATTGCGGTTACAACATTAATCATTAACACAAAATTATTACATATATTTGGAAATATATTAACAACATTTACTGCTGCATTTTGGCATTACGTGTGACCTGGTTCATTGATTTTCATTTGTATCCAACTTTATTGAAAACGAACACAGGCTACTAGGAACCTGTTTCGGACTCAAACTAATTCAACAGGAAAAATGGGTGTCACGGTCTCTCACTCATCAATCAATCTCTGATTGCTTGTGCCTATAACGCAACTTAGGCAGTCATAATCAGCTTATACATCACTTATACGATAAGCAATACAATTGCGTTGCTGTTAAGTGCTTCATTCCTGCACTTCTCATACAATTTGTCCACGGTTCTTTACTAGTTCAACCAACATGCCCACTGGGGCAGGAATGAACACGAACATGAACACACTTGAGACAGGTCTGAGTACCTCAGGACACAAGTGGACTTCATCCTCCGAGCAGCAGTGCACCAGAAGCCGCGTTTGCAGTGTGGTGTAAAAAGGGGCGTGGCCTCAGAACACCTCTCTGCAACGCAGCTGTGTGGCGCTTACTGGAGGTACCTGGTGGGCTAGTTGGCCCCCAGGGACCCTCAGGATTCAAGGGGACTTAATCCCCCATCTTACAACGCGCCAGAGGGCTCGTTTGCACAGTGGTGCAGGGAGGGGCGGGCATGATATAACATGTTAGCAATCCTGCTGTGTGGGACTTACTGGAGGTAATAGGAAGGGTAGTTGGCCGGCCCCCAAGGTTGACGTTGGGGGCTAACTACCCCTCCTGTTACCTCCAGTAAATCTCAGACAGTGGGATTGCTAAGAGGTGTTCGGAGGCCACGCTCACCTTTCTCCACCACTCTGCAAACGTGACTGCTATGTTATAGTTAGTAATTAGCTTTTAAAAAACCTTTGACATTCACTGAAAAAACCATAGGTTTCAGGGACGTTATAGTTAGAAATTAGCATTTAAAAAACCTTTGAAATTCACTGAAAAAACCATAGGTTTCAGGGACGTTATAGTTAGAAATTAGCATTTAAAAAACCTTAGAAATTCACTGAAAAAACCACAGGTATCAGGGACGTTATAGTTAGTTGGACATTTCACTCGTACAAAACCATAGAAATTCGGCCGTTATAGTTAGTAGAGATAGCTATAACTCGTGCCCCCGCAATGCACTGCTGATGACGTCACATATTACATCACTCATGACATGGTCAGTGACATCACTGATGACATCACTCATGACATCTCATGCCAATTCCTAACTATAACATCCTTGAAACCTCAGTTTTTGTCAGTGAATTTCTAAGGTTTTTTAAATGCTAATTCCTAACTATAACATCCCTAAAACCTCAGTTTTTTTCAGTGAATTTCTAAGGTTTTTTAAACAATTTTATTTATTAAAAGATGTTTGTAACTATTTTTTTCTTTTTTTGTATGATTTTCTATGTATTTAGAAACACTTTTAAAATTATTATAATCACTTTTTTAAAATATATAACATAGCTGATTAAAGATTTAAAGTGTTATTCATTTGAATAATTTAAATTTTACGAAATTGTAATATTGTTCTATTGTTTCAAATTTTGTACAGTGTGATATTATGAATAGAAAAAGAAAAATTGTATATAATTTTTTAGGATAATTTTTTACTGTTTTTTGCTAAATTCCATTTTGTATGATTGCTTTTAATAGTGTAAAAGATGTTTTGTTCTCTCATTATGATACATATCTTCTTATATATATATATATTTTTGGTTTACAAAAAAGGGTTGCGCACAGATCGTGCACCTACGCGGTGGGTGCGCGGATCTCTTATAAGAATATCAGTCTAAAATACATATTTAGAACAAATTAATATATTTTTTTCACAAAAAGGTTTATTACTGAGTGCAAAAAAATAGTAATATAGAAGTTATAAATTTGCTTTGAAATGTTTTTAACGGATTTTTGAGGACGCGACGGTATTGCGCACCGGTCGCAGATCTACATGTTCGGTGCGCAAATCCGTTACATGAATGTAAGTCTAAAATACGTACTTACACTGAAATAATATATTTTTTAAACAAAGAGGTTTATTATTGAATCCCAAAAATTTGTATTAGTGCAGTTGTAAAATATTTTAAAGATGTTTAAAACACATTTTTATGTATGCGGCACCATTGCGCACCAATCGCGTACCCTGCCGGCACGTATTTCTGGGATTGCATAGGGCTCCCGACTCCGGCATAATTTTAAAAAGTATGACATATCAAAGTTTAAATATCTGTTTTGCTTAAAGACTTTCCGTTAAAATAGTTTCAAACACAATTTCTTAATAGCAATTGATATTTTTATATTAAATTTACTACATTTTACGGGTTTGCGACGTATACACAATGGGTGCGCGACCCCTGCGCGACTCCATGTGACATGGAAAGAAAGCTTTAAAGCTTTTCATTCTCTTACAGGGAGGATCCAACACCTGTTCTTTTCCTCTTATTTTGGATGTGTCTGCATGTGTAGACAGCTTTTCTGTAGGATCTACTCAATTTTTTATATTGATGGTGTTTTGACCTACAAATTTTTCAACATGGCATCTTCACATCCCAAAGAAGAGCAGCTTGAGGAGGTAGAAGAGATTGACTACACTACATGGGCACAACATTACGATCACGATTAGAAGCAGGGGGAACATGTACCCTCATGTTTCGGTGTTACAGGTGAATGATCACAATTAACTTGGTGACTTTTTACATTTACTCATTAACTTTCCAGCCCAGGTTATGGTGACAGAAAGAGATGCGCAGAGACCACTGGCAGCAAAGGCACTGTTCTTGGCAGCCAACATCAAATCCAGTTTAAACTCAGAAGGGGCAAAGATCAACAAGACACTTCC
Source organism: Calotriton arnoldi (assembly GCA_963921515.1). NCBI lineage: Eukaryota > Metazoa > Chordata > Amphibia > Caudata > Salamandridae > Calotriton > Calotriton arnoldi. The sequence continues at coordinate 1,107,129 of CAWUFW010004151.1, forward strand.
AGGCCAGCTGGGAAGGCTAGAAAAACTTTCCAAAACCAAACTCAACAAATGGTGGGAGTCGGCCTCACTCCAGAATTATCTAGACACGGAATGGTCCTACGTGGGCTCAGGATATTTACAGTGCCTACATATGATGAACCAGATCCCCTTATGGTAGAGAAGTTGGTACAAAATCTGACAAGTTGCCTCTAAACAATTTGGACTATTCTTATCAAGTATGCCTGGTTGGACCGGGATAAAGCCCTTAAGGAAATGGCTAAAATGTAATCCTGACCTTCTACCCAAAAGGAGCAAGAGCAAATTGCAACATTTATTAAAGAAATGCAATGGAGACTAGAGAAATCGGAGAACGAAATAAAATTTCAGAAACAGAGTAAATATGCTCCTGACAGACTATCAACCAGGACATATTCTTACATTCAACAGGAAATTTGCTCACATCTATAACAATGCGAGGAGCAAAATGGGAGATATGGCTGCCTTTCCCAAGACAATGACCAACACAGAGAGAAACATTGCAAATGACATGGACACATCCAGCACAGGAGATGCGAGTACCTCAAAAGGTGAGAACAGAAATTATACTTTTTTAGAACAGTTATGCTTCCTGAGGTGGGGGCACATGGCGAATCTACAAACAAACAAAGGAAGGGGCTAAAGAGGATGTAGCGGAGGTGCGAGAGGCAAAAAGAAGCTACACAGACAGAAAAGAAACAGGAGCAACCCCCATGGGAATACTCAAGGGGGCTCAACAACTGGAACAATGTTAACAGGTAATAGCACAATAATCAACCTGTCTAACATAAACCTCACAGAAAATTAATTGAAGTTCTTGGGTTTTGGACTTTCTTTCTGTTCCACAGGTGAATTTGACTTTGTGACTACTAGAATCAATCTTTTCAAATTCACTAAGCGCCTTAAGCTTATTAAATTCTCATTAAAACTAACGCAGCGCCCAAAAAGAAGGGCACACCCAGGTTGGGTCTCCCTGCCCTTGATGAGCTCAGTGTAAGGGTTGGTGACTTTTTAACTACTACGATATAAATGCAGGATTGTGATGTTAACACCAGTGATATAGAACAGATGTTGCATGACCAGAGCATTGTGCTTGATCACAGTGTGCCCACTAATTTCAAGCCCAAATCCAAATTCACACCCATGCTAGGTTTCGACATGATTGATGCCTTCCATGAGAAGGTAGTCAAGGATCTGAGAAAACTTAAGTCGAAAGGAAACAGAGCCACTAAAAACATCATGCACGCTCCATCCATGTAACACTTTACCAGGGCAGAGTAACGCAACAGAACAATTTGCGCTGCATTGCGCGACTCTGGATATATAAAGCCATGCAGGGCCTCTCAAGGTGGCCTTGCATGGCTTGATAAAGCAGACTTAGGTTTTGTGTCGCACTTGCGCCACCTTGCGTGGCACAAGGACGACGCAAAACCTTCATAAATATGCCCCTGAATTTACTTTTCACACTCCAGGCTGTCCAACAGTAGGGAAAGTGTTGGACTTCACAGGGGTTACATTTACTATTCCCACTCTAGTCTATGCAAAAGTAGGAAAAGTGTTGGACTTCAGAGAGGTAAAATTTACTATTCCCACTCCAGTCTGTGCAGCAGTAGAGAGAGCGATGGAGTTCAGAGGGGTAAAATTGACTATTCCCTCTCCAGTTTGTGCAACAGTAGGGAAAGCGCTGGACTTCGGAGGCAGAAGATTTACTATTTCCACTCCAGTCTATGCAACAGTAGAGAAAGAGTTGAACTTCAGAGGGGTTAAATGTACTATTCTTACTCATGTCTTTGCTGCAGTAGGGAAAGTGTTGGATTTCAGAGGGGTAACATTTACTATTCCCACTCCAGTCTGAGCTACAGTAGGAAAAGTGTTGGACTTCGGAAGGGTTAAATCAATATTCCCACTCCAGTGTGTGCAGCACTAAGGAAAGTACTTCACCTCAAACACATTACTTATTTGAATAACTCTAATAATTTATAAAAAAATATATACAAAACTCTTAATATAAAGAATATTAATTTAAATAAATTATATATATTAAAAAATGAAAATTTTACAATTTACATACTTAAAAAATGCATTAAATAATTATCAATTAAAAAATAATTATTTAATTATTCCTTAATTAACTTCAAACCCCATATCCCTACAAACCTAGCAGCCCACACCTAAAATATAACTAAAACAAATAAGTATGACACAATATACATAATTATTAATCAATTAAAATATTAAAACAATTATTAACTAATTATTTGTAATCATTACTTAATTAACTTCCCACCCTATACCCATAAAAACCTAGCAATCCACACCTAAAATAAAACTAAAATAAATCAATGTGACATAATGTAAAGTGTGCCTTTTAGGCAGCTTCTTTCACATATTGTGGTCCCGCCATTTGGGCCGCATTGTATTTTAAATTGAGAAACAGAAATATGTTCGAATCACTGTAAATAATAAAGAGTGATCACGTTGAATCACAGCTGTGACCACAAAAACAAAAAGAATCTTATTCAAGATTAATGTCAGTACTGGCACTCTTTGGTTAGTGTTGAACTTTCTAAAATCCAGATCCTTGTGACTGGGGGTGAATGTTTGCATTGTTCAGCATTCCGTCCATCAATTGTTTCTTTTGCATTTGTCTCCCTAAGTGGGAAGGGTATGTCCAGACGTGGGTCCCGTGCTCACTGCGCCACTGGATTCAAGCAAGCCTGGCTGATGATGGGTGATGCCCCGAAACTGGTCCCAGGATGCTTGTTTCTGGTCCAGATAGGACCTGGCTTGGCAGTTCGGGCTGGACTGTTCCCATAAGGAACAGGGTCAAGACTGATTTGCATATGGCTTGGTCCTAACTGGGGTGGCATGGTGAGCAAAAGAATGATGGATTAAACCCAGATCCTTGTGACTGGGGGTGAATGTTTGTATTGTTCAGCATTCCATCCATCAATTGTTTCTTTTGCATTTGTAACCCTAAGTGGGAAGGGTATGCCCAGACGTGGGTCCCATGCTCACTGAGCCACTGGATTCAAGCTAGCCTGGCTGATGAGGGGTGATGCCCAAAAACGGGCCCAGGATGGTTGTTTCCAGTCCAGGGAGGACCTGGCTTAGCAGTTCGGGCTGGACTGTTCCCATAAGGAACAGGGTCAAGACTGATTTGCATTTGGCTGGGTCCAAACTGGGGTGGCATGGTGAGCAAAAGAATGATGGATTAAACCCAGATCCTTGTGACTGGGGGTGAATGATTGCATTGTTCAGCTTTCCATCCAACAATTGTTTCTTTAGAACTTTCTAATAGTAGTTTTTTCAAAATTGCAATTTAAAATCTGACTTTACCATAGGAGAGGATTTTTCATTACAATTCCAAAGACACCACGCATGATCTGGTTACCTAATCCCATTTGGAAATTATCACTTAATAAATGTAGTAAGGTAACTCCAATGTTATCCTATGGGAGAGGTAGGCCTTGCAGTAGTGAAAAATAAATTTAAGAGCTTTTCACTACCAGGAGATGTAAAACTTAAAAATGCATGTCTCAATATTTAAATACAAAGCACCCTGCACTCTGGGCTTTTCAGGTCCTATGTTAGGGGGGACTCTAATGTATTAAAAAGGAAGGTTTGGGCCTGGAAAAAGGTTTATTTTGCCCGGTCGACATGGCAGTTTAAAAATGCACACACAGTGCACTAGTAGCATTTATTTACAGGCCCTGGGCACAGGTAGTGCTACTTTACTAGGAATTATAAGTAAATTAAATATGCCTATTGGTTATAAGCCACCTCTACCATGTTTTAAGGAACAAGCACTTTAGCACTGGTAAGCAGTGGCAAGGTATGCAAAGTCCTAAGGCCAGCAATCCTAAGGCCAGCAAAAATGAAGTAAGGAAAACCGGAGGCTGGAGGCAAAAAGCTCAGGGGAAAACCTCGCCAAGGATGCCAGGTCCAACAAAAGCTATTCAGTATGTTGGACTATCAACTTCAAGCTCTCCCTAAATATATTTCACACCCCCTCGTTAAATATGAGAGCTCTCACTTCTGCTCCCAGAAAGGTAAATGGTTGGATGTGCATTTCTAATGTGGAGAAATACCTGGACAAGGTTTGGTATTACACAGAAATCCATGTATTATCATTGCATTTTAAAATCTCCTCTATTCACCCCCGTAATAGTCCCTTTCAGTGGAAAAATATACTGCCAGATTTTTCATCATAACTAGGGCAATGTACACTTCAGAACTTCCACTAATCATGATTCTGAGGATCAGGATGGGCCATTTTGAACCAGAGCAGCTGTACCTGGGCCTCATCTGCTGCCCCCCCCTGTCTCACCCCATATCATTGAGGTGACTACCTTCATGGCCTCTGGACTCTGGTCGGGGCTTCTGGACGCCTTGCTACTTTGGCTGCCCCCACGGCGCCTCCTCCTGGACCCTGTGGTCCTGATAGTTTCTTTAGGGCCTGTTCCTGTCTTCTTCTTTTCAGGTGGTGCTGGTGCTGCTTGTGCATCGGCCTGTCAAATTGACACCTGATAGTCTTTTGGGGGCCCTTGGTCACTCCGTGACGGGCCGTGCTGGTGCTGCAGTGGGGAATGCCTGACAAGCAACCGCATGAACGTCTTTGTGCCCAGCCTAGTAGCAGCCTACACCATACCTGGTGCCCTCCAGCAGCTGAATCTTTGGGACCCTCATCTCCTGTATTGCCTCATCAGCTTATGGGGCATTTCTCGTGCTGCCTCCATTTAGACACGCCCGGGGGGTGCTGGTGCCACCATTACGCTCCTCGACGGCAAGCCGCCTCCTGAGGGACTCTCTCTTGCTATTGGCTTCTTTCTGCACTTTGGGCTCCCATTGTCACTGACCTTTTTCTACAGAGCTGCCCCCACCCCCACTTCTTGTATCTCATTTGTACCCCAGTGGCTGCACTTGGCCTCCTTTGGCCAGGCCTCGTCCAGCCCTCTCAGCGAGTCTCTACCTGGGTCCACCATGGCTTCAGGGAAGGCGACCGGTCAACTGACTTTTGCGGAGGCTACCCAGGACACCAAGGCTCCCCCTGCTTCCTCTCCGCTGGCCATGTTGGACGTCACCCTGGAATCCATCATGTGTACTCGGCAGGCTATCCAGTCTTCATTGCTACGGTGGAAGCCGCCACTACAGAAACAAATAGGGAACTTAAGCTGCTGAAAGGCAACATGGGACACTTGCGGAACTGCATGGAGACTATGGAACACAGGGCGGATGAAATCAATCTATGGGTGTCGGAGACAATGACTTGGAGCACTGATCTGTGGAACACCCAGAGGAAGCTGACAGACTTGGAAGATCGCAGTCGCAGGAACAATGTTTGCATTTTCGGGTTCCCTGAGTTGCAGGATGTCCCCCAATCCTTCAGTTTTTCCTTTCTCAGTTGCTTGGCCTGTCCTTTGCATTTCCCTTGGAGTTCGAATGGGCTCATCGTAAGGCCTCCCGCTCTGCCTCCTCCTGGAAGGGGCTGCGCCCGATCATTGCCTACTTCCTTCGCCATCAGCAAGCACGTATGGTCCTTCTCAAGGCCCACAAACATGCCCCATACTCCTATAATGGCAACGGGTCACATTCTATGCAGACTACTCCTATGAGACACACATTTTACAGAAAAAGTTCCTGGCCTTATAGCCAGTGCTCCAGCGGTTTGACTTAAGATTTGGTCTCCTGGCACAGGCTATCATGTCAGTGACTGTCAATAGCACAGTGAAGGAGTTCCCGGACCCTGCAAAACTAGAACTTTGGCTTGAGGACATGACACCCAATGGCACACATCCATGGATACTTCCCCTACCCCCTTTCTCCCCTCACCAGTGCCACAAAAAAAGGAGGTACCCCCAGACCTCAGGCACTGGAAAGGGCTGTCCAACTGGATCACTGTTACAACAGTGATAAGTCCAGGTCCCCTATTAAACTTTGATACCTCCTTACTGCCATCTGGCGCCCTCCGGTTATGCTCCCTTTCTTTCCCCTTTAAATTATTCTCCCTACATCTTCATGGAGCGGGGTCCCTCGTGGTGACATCCACCAAAAGTAAGCTAAGCTCAGGTGTGACTGGGTGGGTACGCCTCTTTTATCTGTGGGCTCTGACGAGGGTCTGATTGCGCATGGCTCTGGTACATCCCCCCCATGAAAAATGGCATGGCACTTCTGTTCCACAAGTGGTTCCCAGTGCACATTCTCAAATCCTGGTTGGATGACCATGGTTGATATGTCTTTGCAAAGTTCAGATTTGCAGATCAGACTCTGATTGTTAGCTCCATCTACGCCCCTGTTGGGGCAAAACGTTCTTGGCTCTCTCCCCTCCATCAGCTCTTCACAGAATTTGGTTCCCATAAACTCATTATTGGTGGGGACTGGAACTTGATCTTGGATCTAGTTCAGGATAAGTCAGGGCACCTAGACCTGTGAAGGAATAATGACAGGACTGTGTTCCATGACCTCACGGATGACTATTCTTTACATGATGTGTGGTGCCCTAAGGACTAGGATTACACTTACCTCTTTCCAGGTCACGGTTCGGAGTTGTGTCTGGATTGGTTCCTGGCATCCACCGCGGCCCTTCCACTAACTAGCTCCTGCCACATTGATACTGGCGGGATCTCAGATCTTGCTCCCATTGCTCTCACTCTAGATCTTCAACTGACGTAAGTGCTCTCCCGCACCTGACACTTAAATACACTGCAGCTTTAATCTCAGGAGGAGAAATTGAAATTTCAGGATCTTCTTTGGGAGTATCTCTAGCTCAATGCTCCAATGACATCTTATTCCCAACTCCTATGGGCAGCAGGAAAGGCGTATCTCTGGGTCATGTTGATGATGGAGGCCAGCATTGCGCGCTCTGAGGCTGTTGCTAAAAGGACTGCATTGAAAACTGATGTCTCTACTCTTCTGGAGGCTGACAGAGCCTGTCCTATCCCATCACACCAGTGGGCCCTGCTGGCAAAAAAACTGGAACTCAACAGCCTGTAAACTCTTGCTGCAGAAAATGCGCTGTCCAGCATACAACAGAATGCGTACGAGCATGGGGAGAAGGCGGGCGCCTCTTGTCGATGCAACTGAGACAATGGGAAGCTCAGTCGGCAATTTCCGCACTCTGGTCAGACGCCAGATCCCTTCTGACCCAGCTGCTAGACATTGTGGGGGAATTCTCCACCTTCTACATGGCGCTTTACATTACAGATTGCCCGGCCGACTCCACGTGGAAGCAGGCTCTTGGCCTCCCCACTTTTCCCAGGGAGGACAGAGAAGTACTGGATTCCCTCATTTTGGAGGTGGAGGTTGCAGAGGCTGTCAAGACATTAGCTACGGCTAAGGCCAATGGAAAGGATGGTTTTCCCCTGGAGTTCCACAGAGCTATGAGTGACCTGACCGTCCCCCTTCTTAATGGAATGTTCTGGGACGCTACGGCTACTGGCTCCCTCCACCCAGAATTTAACAGAGCGCACATCTCCTTCATTCTCAAGCCAGGGAAAGACCATCTCTGCTGTACTAACTACCGCCCCATCTCGCTCTTGAAGTGCAATGTGAAAATCCTGGCCAAGGTCTTGGCCACCAGACTGGGCTTGGTGATTAGATCCTTGATCCATGACAACCAGGTGGGTTTTGGCCCTTATGGCTCTTCCCGTAATCACCTGCCTACCCTGACGCATGTCATTTGGCCCTCCCACTCAGCCAAGGATGCCCTCATTTGTTGTGGAGAAGGCCTTTGGCCGGGTCGAATGGCCCTATCTTTATCGCACAATGGCTCGCTTTGGTATTGGCCCAAAGTTTATTTGTTTGCTTGCCTCTACGACTCTCCTGTTGCCCTGGTCAACTGCAGCGGCCTTCTCTCGGACCCGGTCTCCATTACCCGGAGCATCAGGCATGGCTGCTCCCTGTCCCCTCTCCTCTTCCTTCAGGCACTGGAGCCCTTGGCTGTGGCTGTTCGGTCCTCGGCCCGGATCTCGGGTATCCAGACGGGTGCAGGAGAGCTTAAACTACTGCTGTATGTCGACAACATCCTCCTGACTGACCCGGAGGTATTGATTCTGGCCCCAATGGATCTTGTGGACTCATTTGCCTACTTTTCCAGTTATAAGATCAATTGGGCCAAGATGGTGGCCATGCCCTTGACCCCCCCTCCCCCACTACAAAAACTTCTCTCGCCCGACTGGTAGCGACATGGCTCCCCCATGGCCTCCACTACCTGGGGGTCTCCTTGCACAGGCACTTTCGCACTATAGTACAGGACAATCTTCGTCCGCATCTGGATTCAACGAAGCAGGACTTCGCTAAATGGTCGGTCCTCCAACTGCCCATCTGGAGCAGGGTCCAGACGATCAAGATGGTGACAGCCCAGCAGTTTAATTACCTGTTTGGCATGCTTCCATTCCACATTCCAGCTGGTCTCCTCCAACAGTTTAACTCCTTGCTGCACAGATATGTTTGGGGCTCTCTGCCCCCAAGGCTTGCTCCAGCTAAGCTCTATGCTGCCACATCCTCTATGGGGCTCCGGCTTCCCCACCTTCAATCCTACTATAGGGCCCATCAGTTGTCCCAGATGGCGTACCATCACCTTCTGCATAACGAACTGTGGGTCCGGATTGAGCGGAGCCTTCATGATGCTCTTCCTGACCTCTTGATTCTCTGATTAGGACCAAAGGCGTCCCGCGATCCCCATGCTGTTGGCCATGCCTGCGGTTTGGAAGTCGACTTATGCCCTCTTGAAAGAAGACTGCTTTCTGCACTCAAAGGCACCCCTGTGGCACAAAAGGTCCATCACCATCGATCGCCTTCCGTTGTGGTGGCTAGAGTGGTCCCTAATGGGAATAACAGAGGACCCTCACCTCCTGAGTGAGGATACCCTTTGGTCCTTAGAGAGCCTTGTTGCTGACTACCGTATCCCTCACTCCCACTTTTGGCACTTCCTTCACCTCCGACGCTGCCTTCATTCACAATTGCATGCTGGGCCCTAGCCCCCCCTCCTCGCTCCATAACTACTTGGTGCTCTGGGGCTCCAACAAAAACCTAGTCTTTGGACTTTTTGCTTGAACATGAAATACCTTGAAAAAACAAGAGGCATTTGGCAAAACAGGAACGGTTTGTTTAATTAAACAATGCAGCCGTGAGAATAGTTACAGGCGTAGGGTCTAAGGACTGTCTCAACTTACAACCGATCTAAAACTGGTTAATATACAATTCATTGAATGCCATAAACAGTTCCTGCAATTCTTTTTGGTAAGGAATGTGAACCTCTGTTTTTGGAGTCGTAAATCAATATATTCGATGGGGAATACAGGTGGGCCTCGACCTTGCATGGACACAATGTGGACAGTGGGTAACGTGTCCAGGTGTCCAGCATGGTAGTGCGTGTACTGTGTGTGCTGTGTCCTGATTGGCAATATGTTCCTAACTTATGTGGCATCTGACTTTATGGTGTTTTGGGAGCGTGCGTACCCCTCCGGCAATGTACCCTTTATTGGAGCCAATGTCCCTGGACCATTGTGGTGTCGCTGTGCCTATCTGTGGAATTGATCTGGTATTTCCTGTTCATGCATTTGTCTGCCAGCTACGTGCAGCCCTCACCTGTGACCTGTCAATCAGTGACCTTAGGCCTAGGTCTCAGAGCCTGCCTAACTACATATTTCTGAGTCACGGTTGACGTGGAGTTCATAATGGGCGAATTCGTTAATAAAGATACGATTTCGTTTTTATACTTGAATGTATTGTTCTTCATATTGACATTGACGTTCTCAACATTAAAATACTCTACATATTGCTTGTGCCTAACCTGTACTCTGCCCCCTTGGAATGCATGCTCTGACTACGCTGGCAGGACTATTTTCTCCTTGACTACTCCCTGGAATGTTAGTCCCTCCTGCTGGCATCCCATAATCAGGGGCTCCGGTAGGCAGGATGAAGTTCTGCTACTTCAAAGTCTTGCAGGACTGGCACTGGTCACCGGCTAGGCTCCACAGGGCACGGTTGGCACCTACGTCGGATTGCTGGTGCTGTCAAGCCCCGAACTATGACATTCTTCATATCCTGTGGTCTTGCCCAGTCTTTACGCCCTTTTGGGCATGGTAGATCATCTCCTACAGGACATGCTTCGTCACACCACCCCCCTCTAGAATCCTCTAGTGATTCTCCATGATACATGGGGCATGCCAGCACTTAACTCCTACATTGTGTGCTGGATAGCCTCCCTCTTGACTGCTGCTAAGTTGTGCTTCCTCTGCCGGTGGTCCATTCCAGCTGTCCCTACCCAGGAGGGCTGGCTTGATAAGGTGGCCACCTATTTACGGACATCTGGGCCCCCTACTTCATGGGGCGGGGTGACGGGATGCCGATCTCCCTGGCCTATTGGACATTCCTTTGCTGTTGTTCCTTCTGGGCTGTTGGTGTTTTGCTGGAGGTCAATGGTTTGTATGTCTCCCGGTTTGTGTAGACCTTGCCCCCATGCCCCCTGCACCCCTCACTCCTCTTCCTTGCTTCCCTATTACCTCTGTCCTCCTCCCGGATTCTCATTGTCCCTGCTGTCCTACCGCTTCCTCCCTGTTTTCCCCTCCCCCCACACTGCTATTTTTTCACTCTGAGAGATCCTGCCTGAGGTGCATCTCTCTTCTTACCCGAGCGACCCTTCTTTTCACTCTGCCCACCTGCCCACCTTTCTTCCCAAGGTACTGCCTTTTCTTATCTGTTTCTGGCAACTGGGCCTTGTTCAGCCCACTCTCAGCTACCTCGCATGTGTGCTCCACCCCTCGTTGCTGTCACTTGTAATCCATGTACTTAACCAGACATTCTGGTCGCGGGGCCTGCCTGGCATTTGTGGTGGTGGTTTACCCACCTTTGGTTGGTTGTCTCATCCTTTTCTCCTTCTCTCTTCCTTCGTCTCCGTTTCATAACTGTGTTTGCGGGACTGTACCTGAACTTTGTATTGCATGCATTTCCTGGTTTTGTTACTCAATAAAAAGATTGAAACACAAAGACATGGGCCAAGAATTGAGCCCCAGAAAAAAACAACCACACAACCACAATGCCATGGCAGCAGTAAGACTGGAAGGTATGAGTAGGAGAAACGGATCAGGTAAAGTCAGAGACACAACACCACATTGCCACACCACTGACAACTAGGAGAGGAGGTAGAGCAGACAACAAAGGAAAAGGACCGCCTGAAGGGACAAGACCGTACCACACACCTTAGCCAAGAAGTCCACAAAAGGTGGACAACAGGCCTGGCAGGAACACTTGCAGAGGCCTGCACATACTAGGGGTAAGCCAACAAAAAGAATCCAACAAGACCAGAAGCCACAGAGAAGCACATCAAGCCTGAAAAGGAACAAGACAGAGCCCTAAACCTACATTAAAACCCAAGAACCCCAAGGAAGGAGAAGGATGGACATTCAGGCTGATCACAGACAGCACCCAGTCAGAAACCAGAAGTCACCAAACCCCGAAAGGCGCTCAAGCGGCAGCCAAGAAAGACCCAAGTCAACATCCTGTTCCTAACTGATCAGCTCAGAGGGAAGTGGGTGACCAAGAGTGGGACTGAAGAAGCAAACAAGAGGAGGGCTACAAGGACAGCTGCACACCCCCAGAAGAGTGCTGAATGGCAAATAGCCACCACATTCCTCACATAGCCTAGACCAAGTAAGAGCAACAGAGAGCTCAGAGGACAGAAGAGCATGCACATCAAAAGGTGAGCAGCCAATGCCATTTCTACACCAATGGAACTGCAATGAAGGCAAAGGATGGCACGACCAGTTAGAGATCCATCAAATCCAGCCGTCTAACAAGGCCCGAGAAGGCAACTGGCAGAGGACTTGGATGAAGGAAAGCCCAATGAAAAGACAAAGAACAGTCAAGTTACTGCAGCCCGAATTACTGGTGGAGAAGCAAAGAGCCAGATTGAAAAGCAAGAGCAAAGAAGACAGAACCAGATCAGAAAAAAGACTCCTGGAGACAAACATAAAACAAATTAGTTGTAGGCACCCCCAGAACCACCAGTTGGCAAAACCCTGAGCAGCCACCTACTAGGCACACCAACACAGAGCTCCACATGGCTGAGAATTAAGGAAGTGGAAAGCCACAGCTGTCTAACGTATCAAAACTGCAAGGTCCCCAGATAGCTCCCTGACCAGCAAAAGGTAGGCTTCAAGAACCCAGCGAAACAAAAACTGCCAGCCCACAGAACAAGGACCCATAATGTCCACCCTGAGCGGGCACACTAGAGGAATGGCAGAATGCAAACCAAAAATCCTACACTCCACATGAAAGCAATAGGTTGTCAATAGGCCCCCATCCAGGTTTGAAGTACGACCACCCAGGCAAAAATCCCTCACAAACACCAAACCGAGAGACATAGCCTATGCACTCAGCCCACAAGCTAAAGGCCCACAGAGAGCACAGAGAGAAACCAAAGCCTGAAAAAGCATGGGGCTAGAAATAGACACAAGCTGGTGCACCCAAATGACCCCTTGAGCCGCCAACACCTAGACCACCCACAACCATAGCAGAAGCAACAAAAGTGAAGAACGTCACAGGCAACCACTTAACCAAACCGCAACCATGGAAAGGCCAAGACCAATATGAGACATTTGTCACACAGCCCTCAAGCCCACAATGAAGGCAACAGTACAGCAAAGGACCAAAGGCACACAACTCACTGAGTTCCAAACAAGCAAAGCCGAAAACCCCACACACCCAAAAAGATAAACTCCCAGACCAAAACATGACCAAAAGGGAAGGGGCAAATTAACCCAGGCAAGGGGGGTTGGGGCACAGCCCAAACTCTGCTTCTTCTCCAGGAGCCAGAGAATAGAGGACAACAAACACCAAGTCAAAGACCAACATTTGAAGCCCCAGGACAATCAGGGAGCCAGGGAGAGCCAAGGACAATGCTAGAATCATCTGTCCCCGGTGCCCCCTTCTAAGAAGAGAGGCAGGAGCACAGAAGAGGAACCAAGAAGGGGTCTTGCCTCATTGGTTGAAGGTGCCTGCTCCAATTGCTACTTCAAATGCACCCACACACCATCTCCTCAGATACCAAGCACAACACACATCTCACACTCAACCACACTTACCGACCACCACCTTTCCCTGTCCCCACCCCTCCCTATCCTCCGGCCTCCTCAAAATCCGCTCTCTCAACAAACCCACCAACAAAATATGGGACCTGCTACACGACGACACATCGGACCTGCTTTTCCTGACAGAAACCTGGCTGACTCCCACATAGGATCCTGACATTGCCACTGCTATTCCCTGAATTGAAGGTCATAAGGCAGGACAGGACTAACAGACCTGGAGGAGGGCTTGCCATCCGCTTCAAAGAGCATATCCAGTGCAGCACTACCTCGGCTCGCACCAACAGTAACATGGAACATCTGACCTTCAAAATCCACATCACCGCCACTACACCCCGTCCTACAACCCCCCATCCCCCGGACCCAAAGACAACTTTGGAAGCATCTTTGTGGACTTTGTTGTACTCCTGATTTTCAACAGCAGCACGTTCATCCTCTTTGGTGACCTCAAGTACCACCTAGTAGACCCCACTGATCCCAACACAGCCACCTCCTGGAAGACCTGACAAACCTCTGGCTCACGCAGTGAATGGAAGAACCCACGTACATCAGCAGACACCTACTGGACCTCATCTTCACCAGCTTCAGCTGAAACACAGTGAACAAGCCCTCACTCATCACCTGGACCGACCATGCCCTTGTTCATTTCACCTCACCACTGCAGAAATGCCATCACAAAATACTCACAATGGGATTGGAACAAGGTCTCTGAAGAATCCTGGACCTTGAAGCTCCTACACCACTGACTGCAACACCTTAATGACCTCCTTAGATCCATCTCCAACTTTAATGCCTAGATCACATTCTGCACAGACACCATGGCACCACTTAAACATACCACTGCCACCAGAACCAGGCCACAAGCAAGTTGGTAGACAGAAGAGGTCAAACTCACCAAGCACCATTGCAAGCAGCTTGTACACAGATTGATAGAAAGCCAGGATGACACCAAAAACAGCAACTGCATATCAGCCTTCAGATGATACCACCAACAAATCAAAGCCACCATAGGGTCTGCCCCACCATGTGTATGGAAAACAGCACTAACAGTGCCAAGGAAATTAATGCCATCCTGAGAGATTTCACCTCTCTAGCAGCAATCTACACCAGCATCACTCCCTCACAAGACCTCTGCACCCATCTGTCACTGTTCATCAGCACAAAGATCTTCAGCATATATAACAACTTTGAGCTCCTACCAGACCCCTCCAACCCTGCAGTCACCCTACTGTCACTTCCAACACCAAGAGGACTAGTCTGACCACCTGGCCCACCATCACCATTCAAGAAACCACAGCGACCATGTGCTCCATACACTCTGGAGCACTACTGGGCCCCTGCCTTCTTTACGTTTTCATTAAAGGCCTGGATCTCATCAGCTCAGCCCTCACCCCAATCCTGAATGACTTGATCAAAACAGCCACTTTTCTGGACCTCTGGAAACACACCATTGTTTTCCCTCTTCTAAAGCAACCGTCAACGAACCCTAAAATACTTGCCAACTACCAGTCCATATCCCTGCTTCCCTTTCCAGCGATAGTCATGGAAAATATAATGAACAAACATATAGCTGTTGACCTCAACGACAACAACCTCCTCAACACCATCCAATCGGATTCAGACCTTACCACAGCACTAAAACAGTCCTCATCGCCGCCACAAGCAACATCCAGCTGATCATGGACAGAGGAGCCTCTGCTGCCCTCATCCTTCTGGATCTATCTGCTGCCTTCGATACTGTCTCCCAACCCATCCTCATTCAACACCTACACAATGCTGGCATACATAGACTAGAGCTCTGCCGGATCTGCTCTTTCATCAGAGGCCGCACCCAGTTGGTCAGCCTGACTCCTTTCACCTCGGCCACTGCCAAACTCATCTTTGAGTATTAAAGATAATGGGGCGACCCGGTGTCGCTCAGAACCTGGGTATTTGCGGTATATAAACAATTGGTTCTGTCGGGTAAGCCAATTGCTGTGAGTACTGTGATTAAGGGGAAAAGGTATATCTCAATTCCTATCATTCATAAGTGAGAGAACAATTTGTAAACAATGAACACACCAAACAAAGAAATTCCAAATATATGGTTGATTTACTCTTATGCTTCAAGAAAGTATTGAATAATAATGGCTGTCACATGTACAAATGAATTGTAATCAAACAAGTGACTGTGGTGAAAGAGTGACATATAGTGAATGGTGAAGTAAACAGTACACTATATACATAACATACGTAAGTGACATAAATAAAAAGAGGAATTTTTTTAAGTTCTTGTCCCGTCTCCTAGTTTTTCACATGTAATCCAAGACCCATTGGCGAATCAATTTATTGGTCAAGGGAAACTGTGTGGACATATGAAATAGAAAATGTCGACGTTTTGACCCTTGAAGCAGCGCAGAATGGTGTGCGTTTGGGCAGGTCTTCCTCAGGACTATGGAAGGGGAGTTGGACAGCCACAGAGGCAGAATCTTCAGTCAATGAAATCGAAAAATAGATTGCAGAAAGTTCAGTCCAGTCCTTTCACTGCCCAAGGCAGAAGCAGCCACTGCAGTCCAACACATCAAAACACTCAGCAAAGTGGTAGTTCCTCCTCACAGCTTCTCCAGCTCTTCTTCTTGGCAGTCTTCTTGGTCCAAAAGAGTTCTAAAGTTCTGGGGTCTGGGCCCCAATATTTATACCACCAAATCCTTTGTTCTCTGAAGGCAGAGACTGTCTGTACCCAGCCAAAATCAGTTCTGTCCTCACTGGTGCAGCTTTCTGGCAGGGGGTGGAGACGGCATTGTGCAAGGCAGACCAGGCCCCTTCAGGTGCAAGGAAATCTCCTCCCACTACTCTAAATGCAACCCAGATCTATTCAGCCCAGACCTGACCCATCAGACTTCTGGAGCCGCTGCCCATCTCCAGCCCCTGTCATCCGAAAGCCAGACATGCAATACACAAACCTAGCAGAGGCACACTGGATGATTAGGCAAGAAAATACCTACTTTCTAAAAGTGGTATTTTCAAACACAGAATGTAAAAATCACCTTCACTAAAAGATGCATCTTTAGATTCTGAGTTCAGGCATACAAAATTTATTTTTCTACCTTGTTCCTAGGGCCAGTTATGTTTATAAGATGTTATGAACAAACTTCCCATTCTGTCCTATGGGAACAGGCAGCCTTGCAATAGTGAAAAACGAAATTGGCAGTAATTCACTATCAGGACATGCCACATGCATGTCCTACCTTTCACATACACTGCACCCTGCCCACAGGGGTACCTTGGGTCTACCTTAGGGGTGACTGACATGCAAGAAAAGGGAAGGTAAGGGCCTGGCAAGTGGGTACACTTGCTAAGTCGACATGGCAGTCCCAGACTGCCCACAGGCTCTGCAATGGCAGGCCAGAGTTACATTTACAAGCTGTTTGTGTGGGTGGCACAATTCAGTGCTGCGGCCCACTAACAGCATTTGATTTACATGCCCTGGCACACTCAGTGCACTTTACTAGGGACTGACATGTAAATCAAATATGCCAATCATGGAAACACCAATCCATAACACAGTTTACAACAGGAGCACTTGCACTTTAACACTGAACAGCAGTGAGAAAGTGCGCAGAGACCCTAAGCCAGCAAAAACAGAGTCAAAACCGGGAGGTCAGAAAGCAAAAACTCAGGGGAAACACGCCAAAAGATGCCAAGTCTAACAATAACCAGTTCACTATGATAGGCCAAATGAATGCAATCTACGCCTCCTGTTTCCACACACTCAATATGATTTTCAAGTGGCTTCCCTTAACCACCCACACTACCGTCACCCAAGCCCTCATCATCAGCAAGGTGGACTGCTGTAACACACTTTACGTAGGAATCAACATGCAACGGAACAGAAGACTCCATACCATACAGAACTCAGCTGCCAGATTGTAAGGAAATGCCAATTTGTGTGTGGCCACCCCCTAGTTGTTTGACTGATGCTGCTTGAGAGTGCACTGAGCCCTGCTAATCAGACCTCAGTGACAGTGCCCTGACCCTAAAATGTGTATGTCGAGCTGCTAATACCAGATAGGCGTAAGCTGATTTACTTGTAAGCCTCTAGTATGTGGTACCATGGGTACCCGGGACATGTAAGTTAGAATGTCACCATGGGATTGCATCACTGGTTGTGCTATCCAGGGTGTGACACAGGTAAAATGAGTCTCCCAGTGCACCACTGCAGTCTGAAAGGGCAGTTTTGAACTTCTGGTCCTACTTTGCTATTAAAAGCAATGGCAACGCCAAACCCCTGATTATATGCATAAGCCACCCCTTATGGAAGGCCTACCGAGCCCTAAAGCAGGGTGCAGCAAAATTTACAGGCAGAGCATGTATTTTACATGTTCTGACATTAAAAGCGCAAAGCTGTCATCTCTACTGTGGAAAGATTTGGTTGCCCTGTTGGCGAGCACAGGGTTTCTCGCTGGCCCCTCAGCTATGCTAACTCCTGAACGGTGCACCAAAGTTGATATTCCAAGGTATCAAACACCTTGTTACATTAAGCCAGGCTAGATTCTCTGCTTGAAATTAATGAAATAGCTATTGGTGTATGTTAGAAATTGGGTTACTGGTTGACTGGGGTGTGCACCCTGGCCAAGCAGCAATCACAATCCTAGTCAGGGTAAGGCACAAGCAAATCACAAATTAACCTTTGTTTACCCCTCGGTAGCTTGGCACAGAGCAGTCAGGCTTAACTTAGAGGTAATGTGTACAGTATTTGTGCAACACTTCAAACAGTAAACAGTGAAAACACCACATAAAAAGGATCCCACACCAAGTTAGAAAAACAGAGCTTTCATTAACAAATAAAACAAGAACAAAACGACAAAAACCCAATTAGTAGAAACGGAGATATTCAATTTGAAAGTTTTAGGTCAAAATAGCACCAAAAAGCACAAACCGCCATATGTGGATATCTGGTTGCACCGGACCGGTACAAAGTCACAAGTGCAGGCTGGCCAGCTGAAAAAAAGTACCTAAATCTTGGCTGCGGAACATTGCAAGGAAACGGGTTGAAGATGTGCTGCACTGCCGAAGCGATGCATTGGCTCCAAGATGCGGCGGGGCTGCAGTCCGAGGTCCTGTTATGTCATCATCAAGGATCGCGTTGCCAGGGCCTGCAATTTGAAGTCCGGCAGTGGGGATGCGGCGCTCAATCGTCCGAGGAGCTGCGAGGCTGCGGTGCGGAGTCTGGTGTCATCTTCGAGGCTGATGTCGACGAGAGATGCTAGGGCCTATGCTGTGGATGCGTCGCTCCGTCAGGGTGATGTGTATGTTCCAAGGACTGCGGAGGCGATGTGGGGCTTTGCAACGGGTCCAATCTACGCAGTAGCGGCGATGCCTCGGTTCTGCTCGGGGTTAAGCCACGCAGCAAACGAGATGCATGGGTTCCTCTGGATACACAGAGGCTAGCAAAGCACCTCAATCCCACTTCCAAGGGTCCCGGACTTGAGTGGCACCACTTGGCAGGGTAGACTCAAAGATGGCAGAGTCCAGGTGCAGATACAAGGTTGTTTGAAGCCTGTTATGTCCCTGAGGCTTCAGATTAGAAGGCCAGCCTACTGCCCTTTGAACCACTCTGGGTTCTGGGTTCAAGAGATGCAGGTCCAGTCCTTCTCACCCAGGCAAGAGGGCAGCAAGCTGCAGGTCAGCACAGCAGGGCAACACTGGGGTAATGAAACTTGAGGGGGCCCCCCTGCAAGGTACCTGGAGGGGCCCCCTTCGGACTCATCAAGGGGCTATCCAGGCAGAGTACTGTGCTGAGGGGGCCCCCTGCAACTTGGGGGCCCTCTGCACCGTGGGAGCTGCGGGGGCCTGTGTTCCACCACTGCAGGGCAGCAGCTCCTTAAGAGCAGCAGTCCAGCAGAGTGGCAGTCCTTTCAGCAGCACACAAGTCCTTCTTCCTGGCAGAGTATCCGCAGTATCCAGAAGTGTACTCAAGTGGTGGTGTCTTAGGTCCTTCTTTTATACACAGTTGTACCTTTGAGGTGTGGAGAAGCTACTAGAGGCATGCATTGGAAAAGCACAGATGCCCTGCCTTACCTTCCCTGTCCCCAGACTAACTACAGGGAGTATGAAGCCCTTTGTGTGGGGACAGGACACTACCTATTCAGGTGAAAGTGAGGTTGGTCCAGCTCCTCTCTCCCATCCTGCCAGTGATGGCCCATCTAGTCACACCTAAGCTTCCATTGTGTGTGGCTGTCTAGGAGGACAACACAAAACCCAACTGCCAACTACACCCACTCATGTGAGCAGAGACAGGCTGCAGGCACCAAATGGCTAAGGCAAGAAAAGGCCAACTTTCTAAAAGTAGCATTTTCAAAATTGTAATTTAAAAATCGACTTTACCATAAGTTAGGATTTTAAATTAGGATTCGAGAGACACCAGACATGACCCAGTTATCTTTTCCCCTTTGGAGATTGCACTTATAAAATGTAATAAGGCAACTCCAATGTTATCGTATTGGTGAG
Organism: Calotriton arnoldi; assembly: GCA_963921515.1. Lineage (NCBI taxonomy): Eukaryota > Metazoa > Chordata > Amphibia > Caudata > Salamandridae > Calotriton > Calotriton arnoldi. The sequence goes on from CAWUFW010004151.1 coordinate 1,126,721, forward strand.
ACAGGCTTTCAAGTAATAAAAAACAATTTAAGAAGTTTTCACTACCAGGACATGTAAAACTTCAAAGTACATGTCCAACTTTTTAGATGCAATGCACCCTGCCTTTGGGGCTGTAAAGGGCCTACCTTAGATGTGACTTATAAGAATTAAAAAAGGAAGGTTTGGACCTGGCAAAAAGTTTAATTTTCCAGGTCAACATTAAAACTGCACACACAAGCTCTGCAATGGTAGGCCTGAGACATGTTTAAAGGACTAATTGAGTTGATGGCACAATCAGTGCTGCAGATCCACTAGTACCATTTAATTTACAGGCCCTGGGCACATGTAGTGCACTTTACAGGGGACTTATGAGTAAATCAAATATGCCACTTGGGTATAAGCCAATGCTATAAAGTTTCAGGGAAAGGGCACAAGGACTTCAGCACTGGTTAGCAGTGGTAAAGTGCGCAGAGTCCTAAGGCCAGCAAAAACGAAGTTAGCAAACCATGAGGTCTGAAGGCAACAGGTTAGGGGAAAACCAAGCCAAGGATGCCAGGTCTAACAGTATACAACTTTTACAAAGTTGCCACTTTGTTTCCTTCAATCTCCTGTGCCCGTAACGGTTACACAAGAAGCTTGAACCCGAGGCAACTTTCTGCCCTTCTAGGGAGATGTGCTAAAGACTCCTAGAAAAGAAGACATTAGGGACCTGCACTGGAGAGAGGTGTTACCTCCCTCCTGCAGGACACCATACAGGTGTTGGACCAAAAGGCAAGCTTCCAAGCTGAAGCCGTCTTTGAAGAGCAAATGTGGAACACTTGGGAGAGAGGCAGCCCCACTGTTTAGGTAGACTAGCTGGCACCCGGGAGGGAGAGCAGAAGCTTGCTGTCAAACTGGTTTTTCAGGGGCGTGTATCCCCCTTGGTAGCTACAACTCTAGGTTGGGCTAAGGGTCCACTCGCTGAAAGAGGGGTCTAGTAAAAGGAACTACCTGTGCCCATGGCCTGCGCATCTAATACTAATTGTGAGCCTGCAGCACTGATTGTGCCACCCAGTTTAAACATGTTTCAGCCCTGCCGCTGCAGAGCTTGTGTGTGCAGTTTTTAACTGCTATGTTGACCTGGCAAGTTAACCTATTTGCCAAGCCCAAACCATCCTTTTAATTACATATAGGTCCTCTCTAAGGTAGGCCCTGGATAGCCCATGAGCAGGTTGCAGTGTATTTAATAAGTAGGACTTGAACATTTAAGTTTTAGATATCCTGGTACTGAAATACTCGTAAATTCCCTTTTCACTTCTGCAAGGCCTATCTCTTCCATTGGATACCATTGGGATTGCCTTATTACATTTTATAAGTGTAGTTTCCCATCGGGAAAATGTAGGGAGCTGGCTCTTAATGTGATATATCAATAATCTGATATATTGTGTAAAGAGTCCAAGGGTTCCCTTACTAGTGGACAGGGCTTGCTATGCAATCCCAAAGTGCTCTGTTAGGTGGTAGAGTTGTTGAGCAGCCTTAGGCTTAACACAGAGGATTGTAAGACATTTGCAAATACACACAATGATTAATAAATAGCAACACGATTTAACCCTTTCCGTGCGTTGGACGGCCGGCAGCCGTCTAACGTCACGGTGGGCGTGTGCGTCGGACGGCTCCCGGCTGACCTAGCACCCATCCGCAGGGGAAGCGCTGGCGCTCCCCCTGTGGGCCGCCCTTCATGCTGCCCCCCGCACCCAACTCCACGTCATCTAATGACGTCAGCGCGCACCGCCGGCCGACATCATTAGATGCAACTGCACGCACTGGAAGCCATTTGCTTCCAGCGCGTCCAAGGAGGAGAGGTGAGTTTCTCCTCGGGGAGGGTGAGGAGATTTAAAAAAGAGGCATCAAAGGAAAGGAAAGGGTTTTCCTTTCCTCTGATGTCTCTTTTCAGCATTCCTGCTGCACGATTGCGCATGGGGTGCGGTCTTGCAGCAGGGATGCCCACTATACCCCAGGGATTTTTTTTATTTTTTAAATGGCTTGTGTTTCGAGGAGCGGCCCCTTGGGCAAGGGTCGCTCCTCTTTGGGGAGCAATTTGTTTGGCCATTTCTGCTGGGGGGGCAGATCGGCCTAAAACAAAAAAATTAATTTACTTGTGTGCCCACTAGGCCACCAGGGATTTTTTTTTGTTGAAATATGTTTTTGAGGAGCTGCCCCTTAGGCAAGGGTTGCTCCCCTGTGGGGAGCATTTATTTTGGCCATTTCTGATCCCATGGGGGGGCAGATCGGCCCAAATAATGTATTATTTTTATTGTGTGCCTACTAGACCACCAGGGATTTTTTTTTTTACATATTTTTGTGGCTAGTGGCCCCTGTGGGGAGCATTTATTTTGGTGATTTCTGCCCCCCTTGGGGGCAGATCGGCCTTATGTTTTTAGGCTCAGGGCAGAACTGATTAGACACCAGGGATTCTTTTTGTGTTGTTGTGTTGTTGGGGAGTGGCCCCTTGGGCAAGGGTCGCTCCCCTTTATGGGGTGATTATTGTGGCCGTTTCTGCCCAGATTGCCCAGATTGGCCATATGTTCTCAGACCCATCTGTCCCCAAGGGGGCAGAAGCCACCAGACACTAGGGTTTTTTTTAAATGTTGTTGGGGAGTGACCCCTTGAGCAAGGGGCGCTCCACTTTATGGGGTGATTATTGTGGCCATTTCTGCCCTCTTTGGGGGCAGATCAGCCATATGTTTTTAGGCCCATCCGTTCCCAAGGGGGGCAGAAGCCACTAGACACCAGAATTTTTTAAATGGTGGTGGTGGGGAGTGGCCCCTTGGGCAAGGGTCGCTCCCATTTTATGGGGGGGAATATTTTGGCTGTTTCTGTCCCCCTTGGGGGCAGATTTGCCTTATGCTTTTAGGCCCACCTACCCCCCAGCTTGGCTGGAGGATTGTTCGTGGACCGGTGCATTATTTGCATATGTGATTGTAATGTTTTATTTCTCCTTTTTGTTCTAGTGCTAGGCTTTTGATTCTTGTTTGTGGTTTCAGCAGTGGTTGATCTGTAGTTTTGCGTAGTTGCATTTATTTGGTAAGAACAAACTATTTTGTTGTGTTTACTCCAAATGAGTATTATTGTCATGCAGGAATGAATTTTTTGTAAGTGGTGTCATAATAGCAGCATATTTAGTTAGAGGTTTAAGGGTGAAATTCTTTGCGATGTGTTTTGCGTTGTCTTATGTGTCATTTTCTGTTTTAGTGGGATAGTGTTGGTCCTTGCTATGTCCCTGCAGAGTAGGTGGTGGTGAGTCTATCTGCTTCTGGCAAGTGAGTGGTATAGTTTTGGAGCATACAGGTCTTTGTGATAAAGCCACATTTTGTTTAATACTTATTTTTAAAAGTGTTTGTTGTTGTTGACTTGTTTGACAAGTTACTTTTATTAGTAAGGATTATGGCTAGCTGCAGAATTACTGCTCAGCAGGTGGTTGGTATGCTTTTTGAATCTTCCTCTGACCATGATTATGAGACTGACAGTGCGTCTAAGGGAGAGGAGGGAGTGCAAGATTCTGGCAGTGAGTTTTCTGTCCACGAGGAATCATCTGATGATGAAGCTACTCTCAGTGCGGCTGGAGTGCCTGTTTTAGGGGAGGACACTGATGTGTCGATGGTGCAGCAAGAGGCATCTGGATTGCAGCCTGGGGCTGCAAGGCTTGCCATTGGAAGTGCTGGACTCTGGAATGATCCAAACATGGGGCAGCCAGTGTTGCCTGCCTTTAGTGGTGATGCAGGGTGTAGAGTGAATTATGAATTTTTTTTGCCTATACAGTTTTTTCAGTTGTTTATGGATGATGTATTTTTGGCTGAGATTGTTGAGCAGACTAATTTGTATGCTGAACAATATTAGAGGGAGAACAGTGCCAGACTTAGGCCCCGCTCTAGAGCTACCCGGTGGACTCCCACAAATCTGGATGAGATGAAGAAGTTTTTGGTTTTGACTTTTTTGATGGCCTTGATAAGGAAGCCGTCCCTAGCTTCGTATTGGTCTGCCAGTCCATTGATGGCAACTGCCATATTCCCTGCAATTATGAGTCGTGATCGATATTTACTTTTTCTTCGGATGCTGCATTTTGTTGATAATGCTTTGGCGTTGCCACGAGATCACCCTGACTGTGACTGTCTTATTAAGCTTTGGCCTGTTCTTGATCACTTTTTAGATCGATTTTCAGAGATCTATACTCCAGGGAAAGAAATAGCTGTTGATGAGTCTTTACTCCTGTTCAAGGGCCGTTTGGTTTTTACGCAGTACATTCCTAGCAAGAGGGCACGTTATGGAATTAAGATGTATATGTTGTCTGAGAGTAGGACAGGATATGTCTATAATTTCCGGTACACTGGTAGGGATTCCACTATTGACCCCCCTGGTTGTCCGTTCACTTTAGGAGTTTCAGAGAAAATTGTGTGTGAACTTGCTAGAGGATTGTTTAACAAAGGTCACCATTTGTACCTAGAGAACTTCTACACTGCTGTGCATTTGTTTAAGGAATTAGACAAAGTGGACACTCTTGCTTGTGGCACAATCCACTCTAACCGTAAGGGTAACCCAAAAGAGCTTGTATCCAAAAAGCTTCAGAAGGGACAGTACAGTGCCTTGCGTAGTGATGAACTGCTAGTTGTGAAATTTGTGGACAGGAGGGATGTGTACATGCTTACTACCATCCGTGATGACAGTACTTCACCTGTGACTGTTTAGGGTCAGGTTGCTGAAGTGCGCAAACCTGTGTGCATTGTAGACTACAATAAGAACATGGGTGGTGTTGATAGAGTAGATCAGAGGTTGGAACCTTACACTGCTGTTCGTAAGGCTTACATTTGGTATAAGAAGTTGGCCATCCATCTATTCAATTTAGCAACTTTTAATGCTTTTGTTGTTTTCAAGGACTGTTTTCCAACATCAAAAATGACTTTTGTTCAGTTTCAGGAGTCTGTGATAAGCAGACTTGTTGTAGTGGAACAGGCAAGTGTTTCTAGAGTTGGAGTGGTGGAGGGTGTGGCTAGATGGAAAGATCACCCCTTTCCCAATTTAATTCCTCCCACGCCCAAAAAAAACCAATCCCTGTAAGAGATGTAGAGTCTGTTTGCGAAGAGGTAAGCGGAAGGAGAGTCGTATGCACGTTGCTGATTGTCTTTCTAATCCTGGGCTGTGTGTACCCACATGTTTCAGATTATATCACACTCAAAAGAGTTTTTGGGAGCAATCCTGATTCTAATATTGTACTGCCTGGTCTGTATGGTTCTATATTTGTTGTTTAGTTTCACGGTTGGAATTAGAATGATGTCTTTAGTTACCGCTGTTGTGTTTGTAGTTATAGTTTTCTATCTAGTTCCAATTGGTTTGTATTTTCTTTCTTGTTAAAAAAAAATATGATGACGGTGTGCAAGGACTGGCGCTTGGCTGGCGGTGTGCATGGACTGGCGCTTGGCTGGTGGTGTGCATGGAGTGGCGCTTGGCTGGCGGTGTGCATGGGCTGGTGCTAGGCTGATGGTGTGAATGGGCTGGTACTTGGCTGGTGGTGTGGGTGGACTGGCGTTTGGCTGGTGGTGTGGGTGGACTGACATTTGGCTGGCAGTGTGGGTGGACTGGCGTTTGGCTGGTGGTGTGCGTGGACTATCGTTTGACTGGCGGTGTGTGTGGGCTGGCATTTGGCTGACAGTGTGTGAGTAGTGACTTGCTGCTGGTCATTACATACTCTGCTAGCTAAACGCAACTGCACACACTATGTCAACCACCAGCCAGTGTGATTGCTGTGTCAGTCATGTGGGCGTATGAAAGTGATGGGACCTTGAATGGCGCTGTTGATGTGAATGTTGTAATGTGCTGGGCCTGTGGCTGGCGGTGTGAATGGTCTTGTGTGTCATGTATGAAAGGTATGTGAATGGCCTGTAAAGAGGTTGGTGCCTTGCCGTGGCTTTACAGCTCACGAGCTGTGAGTCATTGGTTGAGGTTTTTAACCTTTTAATTATTAACAGTGCATTTCCTTTTTGTGAAATCTCTTGTTAATAAAATTTTACGCTCTGAACCTTCACTCACCCTCGTGCCAAATCCAACCAGTATGTGTGTGTACTTAAGAAATAGTTATTTTGAAGTAATATTTGTCTTTTCTGTAGTTCTCTGCCAGGGTGTACATTGTCTCTACATTGTCTGTTGATGTGAGTGTTGTAATGTGCTAGGGCCGCAGCTAGTGGTGTGAACGTGTGTGTCAAGTATGAAAGGTGTGTGAATGGCCTGTAAAGAGGTTGGTGCCTTGCCATGGCTTTACAGCTCACGAGCTGTGAGTCATTGGTTCAGGTTTTTAACCTTTTAATTATTAACAGTGCATTTCCTTTTTGTGAAATCTCTTGTTAATAACATATACATTTTGAACCTTTCACTCAACCTCGTGCCAAATCCAATCAGTATGTGTATGTACTTTTGGACAGATGGATAGGGAGTCATATTTGTCTTATCTGTCTTTCTGTGCTAAGGTGTAGTTTGTTTCTAGGGAAAATTTACCAACTTTAGATATTTTTGGAAACCCCCCAAAAAATGGGGAGTATTGGGTGGTGTGCCTCTCATGGATCCCAACAAGTTGTTTTACTCAAAATGCCGTGCAAACCTCAAAATGTGACTATAGTCACACATTTTTCTTGCATTATTGTGTAATAATCTTCTGGTATCAGAAAAACCACAATTTTCCTACCATCCAGCATTCCCCCCAGGTCTCCTGATAAAAATGGTACCTCACTTGTGTGGGTGTGCAAAGTACCTGCGACAGGCGAGGGCCTAAAACGTATTGAGGAGACATCAAAATTACCTATCAGAAAACGACCTGGTTTTGCAAGGGGGGCTCCTGGGTTTTTGGCCCCGGACTCAGCGGCCATCAAGGGAAATGTACCAAACTCACACATTTCTGAAAACGAGACACCCGGGGGAATCCAGGGAGGTATGGCTTGCGTGGACCCCCCAATATTTTCCTACCCAGAATGCCCTGCAAACCTCAAATTTAGCTGAAACAAATCACATTTTTCTCAAATTTCTGTGTGGGAAAGTTGTGGGATCACCGGGCTGACACACATTTCCTACCACCCAGTGTTCCCCCAGGTCTCCCGATAAAAATGGTACCTCACTCGTGTGAGTGGGCCAAGTACCGGCGACAGGCAAGGGCCCAAAATGTAGTGAGGAGACATCAAAATTACCTACCACAAAATGACCTGGTTTTGCAAGGGGGTCACCTGGGTTTTTGGCCCCGGGCTCGGCGACCATCTAGAGAAACCTACCAAACCCACACATTTCTGAAAACTAGACACCCGGTGGAATCCAGGGAGGTATGGCTTGTGTGGATCCCCCAACTTTTTCCTACCCAGAATCCCCTGCAAACCTCAGATTTAGCTTCAAGAAATCACATTTTCCACATATTTTTGTGTGGTATCACAGTGCCGGCACAAATGTCCTACCACACAGCTTATGCCAAACAAATACGTTGGCCAACTTCGTCCTCTAGCATATTGCATGTTCTACCTATTTGGGCCAAAGAGGGAAATCTGATTTTTTCCCCTTTTCATTTCCATTCCCTTCTTTCTATGAAGGATAGGTGTCTCCCACAAAATGGTCTAAAATAAGAAGAAGAACCCTTGGAGAACTCACTTTTAGTCCTTCCACAAGTTTCTCTATTCCTCTCCTACTTTACTTCCACCACCAACCAGTCCTGTCTCACCTTGTTTCCCCGGTGTGGAGAAGGCCTTCTCTGCAAACATAGAAAGGAAGTACGAATACTTACCGCCTTTTCTTCTTTCTTTGAGCCTCCTGGGGATCCATCCATCATCTGCAGACCATCCTGTAAGAGAGAAGAAGGAACTTTCATCACCACCACAAAGAAGAAAAGCAGCTCAAAGACGTTACAATCCTGTCAAACTATTATACTGCTCAATAAATAAGCCAAAGTTGAGAACCGCATCAATTCTCCTAGATTCTGTTTCCGCCCATCTCTCCCACACCTCCCTTGCAAAACCAGGTCGGTTTGTGATAGGTAATTTTGATGTCTTCACAATACGTTTTGGGCCCTTCCCTGCCACGGGCACTGGGCCTACCCACACAAGTGAGGTACCATTTTTATCAAGAGACTTTGGGGAATGCAGGATGGGTGGAATTTTGTGGATCCACGCAGATTCCAGAATTTTCCGTCACAGAAATGTGAGGAAAATGTGTTTTTTTTACAAAGTTTGAGGTTTGCAAGGGATTCTGGGTAACAGAACATGGTGAGAGACACACATGTCACCCCATCCTAGATTCCCCTGGGTGTCTAGTTTTAAAAAATGTATAGGTTTGGTAGGTTTCCCTAGGTGCCGTCAGAGCTAGGGTTCAAAATCCACAGCTAGGCACATTGCAAAAAAAGGGTCAGTTTTCACTGATGTGTCCATATTGCGTTTTGGGCCGTTTCCTGTCGTGGACACTAGGCCTACCCACACAAGTGAGGTAGCGTTTTTATTGGGAGACTTAGGGGAAGACAGAATAGTAGAACAAGTGTTATTACCAATTGACTTTCTTTGCATTTCTGCCTTCCAAATTTAAGACAATTTGTAAAAAAATAAGTCATTTTGAAAAATGATCTCTAATTCACATGCTTGTATGCATACCCACAATTTTGGAGATGTGTAAAAAAACACTGCTTCTAAACTTTATATTTTGTTCCAATTTCAGAAAAATATTGGTTTTCTTTGTACGTATTTTTCACTCTTTATATTTTACCAAATGAATTGCGATATACCCAGTACACAATGAAAAACCATTGCATGACGCAGCTCAGTTATTGGCTCTGGGTTCCTCAGGTTCTTGGTGAACCTACAAGTCCTATATATCCCCACAACCTGAAGGGTCCAGCAGATGTAATGGTAAATTGCTTTAAAAATCTGTCATACTTAGAAGAAGTTACAGGTGAAAACGGCACAAATGGCTGTTTTTTTCAATGTAATTTGAAAATATTTTCTATTTTCAACTGTTACTTTCTATAAGAAAACCTTGAAGGATCTACACAAATGGCCCCTTGCTGAATTCAGAATGTTGTCTAGTTTTCACAAATGTATAGCTTTCTGAGATACATTATTGGTTTCACACCCATTTCTACCACTAACTGGAAGGAGGTTGAAAGCACGAAAAATAGGAAAAATAGGCTAGGTCCCAGTAAAATGACAAAACTGTATAGACAATTTTGGTTTTCTGACAAACGTCTGACTGTCCCTGAAATATGAGAAGGTGGTGATTTCAGCACCACAAACCCTTTGTTGATGCCATTTGCAGGGAACAAACCGGACACTTTCTTCTGCAGCAATGTTTTCCCATTTACATTTTTTTTTTTTTTAAATTGCAGTATTTTGCTAATTTCTAGGTTCCCTCCAGGGGAATCCACAAACCCTGGGTACCTTTAGAATGCTCAGGGTGTTGGAAAAAAGAGCACAAATTTGACGTTGATACCTTATGTGGACAAAAAGTTACAGGGGCCCTAAGCGCGAACTACCGCAAATAGCCAAAAAGGCTTAGCACGGGCGGGGGGGGGGAGTGGGGGAAGGGGAGGGGGACTAGCAGCGAAGGGGTTAAGAAGGAGATCCACACCCATTTATAAAAATAGCAAGTATCTTTACATATGTTTAGGCATCAGAGAAAATCATTCAGGTAAGTACGTTTTCAGATATAATTTGTTTTCACTTTAAAAAGTGAACACTTGCAATTTCTGAGTTCTGCATTGTTATCCTATGGAAGCAAGAACAAGTTCTGCAAACAGGTATAGTACAGCGACTTATAAGACCAATCTCCAGGAGTTAAGGTGATCCAAGGCAGCACCAACAGAACACCACCAGTGGCATGAGGGCAGTCAGGTGCAGGGTGCAAAAGTAGCGTTGGGAGCCCAATGTATTTCAATGGAGATCTGTAACTGTGAAAAGAGACTGCAACCTCTGGCCAGGAGGCCAGTCGAGCTGAACCAGCATACTCAGAGATGGGGGGACACCTTTGGTCCTCTTCTCCAAGGCCCAGGGGCAACAGGTACAGAGGTGTCTTTAGGCGTCGGGTTTTTCCTTACCACACCAGTCGCGGTAGAGGGGGTCCGCATTCAGAGGATGCAGGCGGGGTCGTAGAGTACAAGAGGGGTGAATCCCTGATAGACTCAAGTCCTGGAGGGCTGGGGAACCTTGATGGCACTGTTGGACCATGTCAACTCAGGCCGGAGGCGACGAGTGCAGTGGTTGGTTCAGGTGTCGGGTTTTGGCGGATCTGGAGGCTTCAGAGCCTCCGCTTTGATGTTTCTGCTGAACAGGTCCACTATTCACAGGAGATCTTGAGTCTTTTCAAAAGGCAGGCAGTCCTCACAAGTTTCTGGAGTCACAGCTGCAGGCGAGTCAACTTTGGCGCAGTTGTTGACAAGGGCTCCAGACAGGCCAGTGGGGCTGGGGCCAAGTCAGGTACTCTCTGCTTTTACTGCTCTTCAGTGTCCTCTCTCTTCTAAGGTCTTCAGGATCTGCTTCTCTGGTGCCAGGGACTACCCTAAAGACTGCATTTAGGGGCTTTAGGGGAGTGTAGGTTAGTAGCCAATGGGCTACTGACCCTTGAAGTCAATACGTCCACTATATGACACCTTTCTGTGTGAAGTGGGCATGCCTCTTATGACCACTTCCTATGTGAAGTGGGCATATCCCTGTCCCAGACTTCTGAGGCATGCCATCACAATGATGGCTACCTCTGAAAATGTGTGCCTAACTCACAGTTAGCACACCTTAGTGGCTGTACTAGCCTTCGGGTGGCACGCCTACCTGCTTAGCTAATTTTCCCACCTGTCCAGGTGCCAAGTAGGCACTGGACAGAGGGTGTGGCTTCCTCTCCTGTGAGGGGAGCCAGATTCACATTCCAAAGGCGGAGGTTCCTTTGAAGCTCGCTAGCCCAAGAAAGCTAATTAGCAGGTCATCCCGTGGGAGGAGGTGTTACACCCTCTTTCCGGACAGGCTTTTGTTCCTGACCTCCTCAGAGCACAAGGCTCTCACCCTAGGAGGTCAGAAACTTGTCTTGGGAGGCAGGCTGGCAGAATCCAGTCAGAAAGCACACCAGAGGTTGGTAGTTTTTCAGGGGGCACCTCTAAGGTGCCCTCTGAGGGCATGTTTTGATAAATTCAACACTGGCATCAGTGTGGGTTTATTAAGATGAGATGTTTGGTACCAAACATGCCTATTTTCAGTGAAGCCATCATGCAGCTGGGGAACTCGTTTTCACCAATGTCCAGTACATGGTTTAGGATGGCTTCCCTGGTCACTTTCACTGGCAGCAATAGGGCTGACCAGCACTGGTGCATGTCTGCTCGTGCAGATATGCCCTCACATATAATATTAAGCACCCTTCCTTAGGGCTGTCAGGCTTGCTGTAGGGGTGACTTACAAATATCATATGCAGTGGTAGATGCATGGCACACAGGGATGTGTGACAGGTTGTGTTTTCACTTTTGTCTGTACCAAGACACGCAGCGTGCAATGACAGTCATGCATGTGCTTGGTGAGTGGTCCCCTAAGGTGGCACAATTCGTGCTGCAGCTCTTGGGGACCCTCCTTTAGTACCCTAGGCCCTAGGTACCAGGGTGCCATTTACTAGGGGCATACAGTGGTAGCTAAAGGTTTGCCAATTAGGGAAACAATTGTACAGTTTAAGGAAAGAACACTGGTACTGGGAACTTAGTTAGCAGGGACTCAGTACACCTCAGTCAAAGTTGCATCAAAAACTATGCAAACAGTGTTGGGGGGGGAGTACTGCAACAAAAATCCTGTTTCCCACAGAAAAGATGTGACTCACAAATTTGGTGGCTCGGGAATCACAATTTAAAAACACAACTTATGGTGAAGTTGGTTTTTATATTTCAATTCTGAAAATGCCACTTTTAAAAAGTTGCCATTTTCTTACTGTAAGCATTTGGTGCCTTCTGCCTGTCTCTGGAATACACGTCTGGGGTGGGTGATAGCTGGCTTCCTGCATTCCCTCTAGACAGCCACACACAAAGGAAGGGTAGGTGTGACTGAGTGGCCATCTTCATGCTGTATCTACACCTGCAAAAATGGATTTTGAGCTGGCCAAACTTGAGAGTTACACTGTGTCCCAGATTAAGGATTTCTGCAAGGGGGCTGAGCTTTCCATGAAGGGTTTCACAAGGAAGATGGAACTGCAAAAGGCACTGAGGTCCTGGGAAGAATCTTGTGATGCAACACCTGTAACCCCAGAGGAGGATGAGGAATTGGATGATAATGAGGAGCTGGACCAGGAATCACTGGAGAATCTGGGTCTGCCTGTGGGACATGGGGCCAACATCCTGCCAGGAGCAGTGGTTCCCACTAGGGGAGGGAGCAGTGTATCATCCAGAACCCTGTTCCCAGAGGAACTGGAGGGCAGGAGAGAGGAGAGAAAATTAAAATTGGAGCTGGCTAAGCTCAAAATGGAGGAGAAAATTACTGTGGAGCGTTTGGCTCATGAGAGGAGCCTTAAAGAGCTGGACAAAAAGGCCAAGAGGGCTGAGTCCAGCCAGGATGGTGGTAGCATTTCTTCAGTGTCCTCTGACAAGAGAGAACATGTACCTAAGGGTTTGGTGCCTGACTATGGAGAGGGAGATAACATAGACAGATGGTTTGAGGTGTATGAGATTGCTTTGCTGATGCACAAGATTGCTTTGCAGATGCACAAGATCTCTGAGGGGGGTTGGGGTGCTATTCTATGGTAGCATATCCTTACTGAGGGGAGGGACACCTTACTGGCCCTAGATAGGGGTGATAGAATGAGGTATCCCTCCATGAAGGAAGCCCGCATCAGGAAATATGGTTTGGCCCCAGAGAAGTACAGGCAGAAGTTTAGCGACAGTCTGAAACTATCACCACAGACCTGGGTAGATTGTGTTGATTATTTTTGCAAGGCAATGGATGTTTGGGTGAAGGGCAGTGATGTTAAGGATTATCAGAGACTGTATAACTTGATTGCAAAAGATCACATGTTGAGTCTTTATTGTCCAGATCTATGCCAACACTTGATTGACAGTAAGCTCTCTGATCCCAGTGAGCTTGCTAAGGAGGTGGACCTCTGGATCAGCACCAGTGTCCAAAAGAAAGCACCTGGGAGTGACCCCAAGAAGGGTGGTCCAGGCTACCCCGAGCAGAGCAAGGGGAGGGTCAATGGAGATACAGACAGGTCTAAGGGTAAAGGGGGAGGAAAAGGTCCCCTTGCCCCTACTGAGAAACAGGAAGGGGGTTCTCGTGGGGTGTGATCCAGTGTGCCTCATTTCCAGCCCCTCTGCTTTGATTGTTCTCAGCTAGGACACAAGCAAGGTGACTCTGTCTGTCCTAAGAAACCACCCACTGATGGTACCTCTACAGGGGTGGCCAATGTGGCCTTAGGGGTAAGTTGTCCTCAGGGGCAGGTCATAGACCATGCTATGATCTCCCTTAGCTGGATGCTCGACTCCGAGGCTGAGCTTATGATCCGTGAGGGTGGGAGTTGTCGTTTCCACCAGGTAAAAGTGAATGAGGTGTCAGGTATGCTCTGAGGGGCACCGGGGCTAGCAAGACCATGGTTGTAGAAAGGCTAGTTTCCCCAGAGAAGTATACCAGTCAGGTGTGTAGGATGATGCAGGGGCAGGACTTTGTCTGCCCCATTGCCCTGGTATCCCTGGAGTGGGGTGGGGAGGTGACCCAGGTTATAGATAGTCCCCAGATGCCCATAGTCTGAATTCTGGGAATGAGTTGCCCCCGGTGTCAGGAGAGCATGGAGGGGTGACCGACCCAGGAGGCCCTGTCAGTTCACTTTTCTGGGGGTACAACTCAGAAATGGAGGATACAAGACCCCAGATGAATGGACAAGGTGAGAGAGAACTCATGGACAAGGTGAGAGAGAACTCACCCCTGTCACCTGTTCAGCTTCAGGGTACAGACCCTGGGTTGAAAAAACTGTTTCAGGATATCACCCCTGAACTGGGGGGAGGTGGAATGGAAGAAGGGTGCACGGCACCTGTGGCTACTGCCCCCCACTCTGAGAAACCACAGAGGTCAGAGACCCCTGGATGGCCTGCGGCTTGGCTCTGGACACTGAAAGCTGTCAGTGGCCTTTGACGGTTGTTGTCCTTGTGGATAGAGTTTTTCCTGAGTTGGGGACAGACGTCAGACCCAATGGGTGTAATAGGCCACATCAGTTTGTTGGGCATGGTGGTACTATCTGCCTACTGGGATGCATTTGTGACCAAGTTAAAGTTAGGTGATGCACAGATGGGGTCCACAGGTGAGAAGAAGGGTTCCCCATGGGTCAGTTCAATGGGCCAAGAGTATAGACAGAGTGATCCTACTGGGTTCAGAGAGGCATAGAGCTAGCAAGTGCCCTGCAGTAGTGGGCCATTGTACATGTTCTGTCACCCTAAGCAGGGCAGTCCATCAAGGTGTTGATTAGTCTACCTTGGCTTTAGGCTGGAGGGGGTAGTGTTGTAAATAGCCCTTTCTGCAGGGTCACCCCAAACTTTTTGCCTTCCTCCTCCTTTTTTTCTGACCTTGTTTTTGCTGGTTTTAGGAATCTGGGCACTTTACCACTGCTAACCAGCGCTTAAGTGCATGAACTCTTTATGTAAAACATGGTAACATTGGTTTATCCACAATTGTTATATTTGCTTTACTTATAAGTCCCTAATAACGTGCACTACCAGTTCCCAAGGCCTGTACACCAACTACTACTAGTCGGCCTACAGCACTGATTGTGCCACCCAGTAAAGTAGCCCTTTAAACATGTTTCAGGCCAGCCACTGCAGAGCCTATGTGTCCAGTTTTAAACTGCCATGTTGACATGGCAAGTTAACCTTCTGGCCAGGCCCAAACATTTCTTTTTATTACATACAGGTCCCCCCTAAGGTAAGTCCTGGACAGCCCATGGGCAAGGTGCAATGTATTTAAAAAGCAGGACCTGTACTTTTAAGTTTTACATGTCCTGGTAGTGAAATATTCTTAAGTTCGTTTTTAACTACTGCAAGGCCTATCTCTCCAAAAGTATAACATTGGGATTGCCTTATTACATTTTTATAAATTTAATTTCCAATTGGGAAAAGATGGGACCCCCAAATTTGGTGTCTCTGGAATCACAATTTAAAAACACAATTTATGGTGAAGTTGGTTTTTATATAGCAATTCTGAAAATGCCACATTTGAAAGTTGCCTTTTTCTTACTGTAACAATTTGGTGCCTTCTGCCTGTCTCTGGAATACACGTCTGGGGTGTGTGACAGCTGGCTTCCTGCATTCCCTCTAGATAGCCACACGCAAGGGTAGGTGTGACTGAGTGGTCATCTGCATGCTGATGGGTTGTCCTGAGCAGGATGGGAGGGAGGAGCTGACACTTTACACCTAAAAAAGGCTTTGCCCTGTCCCCACACAAAGGGTTGCATACACCCCTGTAGTGAGTCTGTAGCCAAGGCAGGAAAGAAAGGGACTCGGTGCACTTCAAAGCATCTCTTTGAAGCCTCCCCCACTTCAAAGGCCCAACTGGGTATAAGTACTGGACCTCAGACACCACCCTTCAGAACATTTCTAGATTAGTGGAGATTCTACCAGAAAGAAGAACTGCTGAACTGATGCAGGAACTGCCACTTATTTGCAGTGTTGGCCTGCTGCCTCTTGCCTGGGAGTGAGAAGGACTGGACCTGCATCTCTACATCCCAGAACCAAAGTATCTTCAAGGGCTTGTTGGCTTGCCTCCTGTTTTCTGAAGTCTCAGGGATATCAAAGACTTCTTTCTGCAACCTGCAAACAGCACCTGGACTCTGTCTGCTGTAATTTCTGCTCTGCCACGTGGTGCCAATTCAGTCCTGGGCCCTTGGAAGTGAGGTTTAAGTGTTGCGTCTGCCAGAACCCATGCAATGACACTGTTGCGCCGATCGGAACCAATGCATCGACGCGTTGCGAGAACCAGATTGATGCATTAAAGTTGGAACAACTGCATTGCCTCTGGAACCGCCACATCGCACCCACTGCATGGAGAAGATCAATGTATTGCCTCTACAGCGGGGAGACACCCGGCGCAGCGCATCCAGAACAATCCCACCTCAGAACTGGTGCATCACTCACGGAACCAACGCATCACCATCGCTGAGTGGAGAACTCCGGAACATCACCCCAACTGCATGGGGATCACCGACACATCTCATTGTTTTGTGAACAGGATCAAGTTGCTTTTGCTCAGTGGGCCCTGTGTGAGCCTGAACTCTTGACTTTGTTCCGGTCCAGCGCGATCAATTAACTCTTTTAGAGCTTACTGCTTCTAAGTGCTATTTTTGCATTTCATTTTTTAAAATTCATATCTCGTCTTCTACTGATTGGATTTTTTGTCTTGTTTTATTTATAAAATTACTCTCTATTTTTCTAAACCGGTGTGGAGTCTTTTTGTGGTGTTTGCACTGTGTCCCTGTTTGATGTGTTGCACAAATACTTTACACATTGCCTCTTAAGTTAAGCCTGACTGCTCTGTGCCAAGCTACAAGAGGGTGAGCACAGGTTAGTTTAAAGTGTGTTGCTGACTTACCCTGAATAGGACTGTGGTTCCTGCTTGGACAGGGGGCATACCTCTGCCAACCAGAATTCCAGATTCTAACAGCTACTGACTGCTTCCCCCTTGAGGGCATTTTCTGGACATAAAAGTGCACACCTGGCACCCTGAGGGCAAATCTTGTCTGGACTGGAAGAAGGACTGGAGAGGGAGTGCCTTGCTTTACTGTGGAAGTGGCAAAAAGAGGCTGCACAGGCATGGAGTGCACCTGCTGAACTTGGTGGGTAGCAAAGGAGAAAGAACTGTGCCTAATGTGTTCTGCTCATGGAGAAGTTGTCTCCAGAGCCCATCAGAAGCCAGAGACTTCAGGGGTGAGTTGGCCGACCTCCTGTTTGCAGCACAGGGCCTCAACAGTTGAAGAAGCCTGCTGGGGCAAGTTGGTAGCCCAGAATTTTCAGACCACCACCAACTACCGCCTTGCAGCACCAGAGACCAGAACTCAATGCTAAAAGTTGCACCGAGTCCACTGGGCCTGGGAGAGTCGTCACATTGCAGCTTGGTCACCCAGGAGATGAGTTATCACCTAAGGAAGGATTTGGCCTGGACGGTAAGGACTTCAAGGGACGTCTACGCGGTGACCAGGGTCGCCTCACCCCCTTTCTGGACCAAAGAATAGCCACAGGAAGATCCCTGTCGACCCCGTCGCATTCAGAGCATCTTTGAGCATCTTCAGCGTACTTCATACCTTGCATCAGGACCATGAGGGAAAGGACTAAGCTCTTTGTCTCCACAGAAGGAGTTCGGCAGGGGTGCATTTTAGCTCCTTTTCTTTTCTTGATTTATACCAATGGATTGGAGGCCTTCTTACTGGAAAGGAAAATAGATTTCCCCCACATCAGAGGGAAACCAGTTCCGCTACTTTCGTATGTGGATGATATCATATTTATGGCCTTGACGGCCAACAGCCTC
The DNA here is from genome assembly GCA_963921515.1 of Calotriton arnoldi. Classification (NCBI taxonomy): domain Eukaryota; kingdom Metazoa; phylum Chordata; class Amphibia; order Caudata; family Salamandridae; genus Calotriton; species Calotriton arnoldi. Next base: position 1,144,204 of record CAWUFW010004151.1, read on the forward strand.
CAAAAATCATTGGATGCTTTTACGGACTTCATGTCAGCCCTTGATCTAAAGGTCAACTTTATAAAATCTTACATAATGGTATGTGGTCCTAAAAAGACAAAAACCAGAAACTTTAGTGTAAGGGGCAAGAATATTGAAAAGGTGAAAACTTTCACATACTTAGGGAACATGTTTAATAACGAGATGAAGTGGGAAGCATTGGCCATGGCAAGAGCTCAGCAGACAAGCAGGGTTGTGGAGAGGCTGTTCGGGTTTGCCTGTAAGCTAGGCCACAAGCCGGTTTCTGAGTTAGTTACTCTATATAAAGCCAAATGTGTGCCGGTTGCGTCTTATGGGGCAGGAGTGTGGGGCTACCATAAAAGTCGCCCGTTACAAGTTGTGGAAAACAAGTTTACAAAAAGACTATTGATGACACCAAATAGCACTGCCACATTCTTTTGTCATCGAGAACTGGGGATGGAATATGTATAAGATCGTATTGACATTGCCCCCCTGCTCCTATGGGCCAAAATATGGGTGTCTGAAGATTTATTGTTTTCTAGGGAGGTGATCGAAGATTGCATTAATTTGGATAAGGCATTGACGATCCCCTGGCTTTGTTTTGTGAGGGAAAGGCTATTTGAGATTGGTTTGGGAGAGTATTTTGACACTCCGACGAGTATTCACACAAACGCTAAGGCCATTATAAAAGAGGTGCATCACACCTGGGCATCCGCGCGTCACAAGTACTCGGAGGCGACAGTTCCCAGTTGCTTGTTTATGGCTAAACAGCAATTATAGCTAATTTTTACAGTCAATACTCAGACACGATTCTTTTTAACAAGATTTCGTTTAGGCACTTTGCACTTTCTAGTGGCATTTCCAAGACAGTCTGGGTGGACTGACAATCTCATTCCTTGCCCATGTGACAACACGGCTACCCAGAGCACGCTGCACTTTACTCTATTCTGCTCACTTTATAAGGAACCGAGGGGGAAGATTTCTTGCACCACTATTAAGGAATATTCGGCCATGTTCATACGTTGATGAGTTCAGATATCTGCAATCCCTGACTAGTTCTGCTATCTGTACCGTGGTGTCAAGTTTTATAAAGGTTTCAAAGGCTATTAGAAAGCGCTATGAATTATAGTAATTAAATAGGAATGTAAATACTTTTTACTGTCGAATTTTAATTATTATGAAATTTTATGGTTGAAGATGCTTCTGTTTTTATATATAATTTTACTAACATGGACATGTGAATTTTAATATGTAGTGTATGTTTGTCAAACTTTTATGGTACTTGTTGGACTTGGCCCTTTTTTCAGGGTTATCCCCAAACTTTTTGCTTCTTCCTCCTATTTTTTTCTGACCTGTTGCTGTTGGATTTAGGACTCTGGGCACTTAACCACTGCTAATCAGTGCTAAAGTGCATATGCTCTCTGTGTAAATTGTTATTATGATTGGTTCTCCCTGATTGGCATATTTTGATTTACTGGTCAGTCCCTAGTAAAGTGCACTGGGTGTGCCGGGGCTGGTAAATCAAATACTACTAGTGGGCCTGCAGCACTGATTGTGCCACCCACATGAGTAGCCCTGAAAAGATGTCTCAGGCCTGCTACTGCAGTGCCTGTGCGCAGTTTGCTAACTGCCATGTCGACTTGGCAAGTGCACCCACTTGCCAGGCCCTAACCATCCCTTTTCTTACATATTGGACACCCCTATGGTAGGCCCAAGGTATCCCCCAGGGCAGGGTGCAGTGTATGTGAAAGGTAAGACATGTACTGATGTGTGTAACATGTCCTGATAGTGAAATATTGCCAATTTCGTTTTTCACTATTGAAAGGCTATCTTGCCTCATAGGACAGAATGGGGAATGCTTTGTAACATTTTACAAGCATATCTTCCCATAGGGATAAGATGGAAAAATAAAGTTTAGGCTCTCTGAACTCAGAAATTAATAACACATCTTTTACTAAAGATGGTTTTTAAATTGTGTGTTTGAAAATGCCACTTTTAGAAAGTAGGCATTTTCTTGTTTAACCATTCTGTGTGCCTCTGCCTGTTTGTGTATTGACTGTCTGGTTTTGAAGTGACAGGGGCTGGGGAGGTGCATTCTCTCAGACAGCCATGTGTGTCCTGCCTTTCCTGAATGAGCCAGGGCTGGGTTGAATAGACCTGGGCTGCATTCAGAGTAGGGGGAGGAGTTCTCACAAGCACCTGAATAGGCCCAGTCTGCATTTAGAGTGGTGGGAGGAGATTTCCCTTGCACCTGAATAGGGCCTGTCTGCCTTACACAATGCTGTCTCCACCTCCTGCCGGGCAGCTGCACAACACTTCTTACTAATCAATTGAATTTGAACTGAAACATTTAGGGCATGATTTTGATCTCAGCGGACGGGTTACTCTGTCACAATGGTGACGGATTTCGCGTTCGCTGAAATATAAATCCCATAGGATATAACAGGATTTATATTTTGGCGAATTGGATATCCGTCACCATTGTGACGGAATAACCTGTCCTCTGTGATCTAACTCAGGCCCTTAATATTGTTTTGATTTGGGAAAATGGAATCGCTGAGTGAATTTTCTTGTGATGTTTTTGCTTTGAAAGTACACTGTAAATAGTGTGACAAAATGGGCTGCAAGTAGGAAATAGGACAAAAAAGGACATTGGCTAAATTTTCAATGCTATCCTAAAGAGGGCTTTAAAATCCATGGTTTTGGAATACTCGTGCCTGGAATTCCAGATCCCTACACTTGACCTTTCACCAGTTCTAGGAGACTCTTTTGGACAGTTAGGGCATGCCATCACTGGAGAAGCCAAAAGACACACAGATGATAGATGGAATTCAGAGAAAACCAGACATTCACCCCCAGTCAATAGATCTGGGTTAAATCCATCATTCTTTTGCCATCACTGGAGAAGACACCGTTGCCGAGCTTTGCTCAACCTCTAGGCAAATAATTCCGCCCCCCACCACCCCATCCTATCTAGAGATGGCTGTGTTGTTCATTGACCCAAATAAGAAGGTCTTCGCTGCAAACTTTCTCTCTTGGCGAAGGTGTACAAGAAATTTCATTTTTGTGAGAAAAATGGAACTCAAATATCCATGAAGAACTTTTAAAAATGCCCATGTGAATTTTTTCAAAGGAGATGTTTTTAAGAACAGTGATTTCTAAATAATATACATTTTATATGTCTACAGAATTGCACACTATTTTGCAAACATTCTAGTTAAAAACAACATATCAATTATTTTTCGAAAATAAATAAAACATGCAAGTGTGGCCTTTCTTTGGTGTGATCTACACAGTCAGCACTGCACCAGTCACACAATATGTGCTCATGTAGAAGACATTTTAAATGAACATCTTACTGTGTATCTGATACCAGATTGTGTACCTTCATGCCTGGCTGTAATTCCCGTCCGCGAGCCCGGGCGTGGCCTTTCCAAATGCTCTTGTACATTGCGTCAGTCAGCAGTTTTTTGTAACTCTTCTCAGTCTCCTGTTGAAAATTCAGCACGAAAAAAAAGAGGACATATATTTTTTTCACAAATTTCTCATTTAAAAATGTTCCTTAAATTGTACCACAGAGATACTACGTACCTTGTTAATAGGTATTAAGTTAAGCTGAATGCACCTAATGTTGAACCAATTCTCAAAAGTGCATCATTAATATGTCCAGAAGTTCACATTCTCTGGTTATTTTTGGGTAAACAAAAAACTTTTGGCAAGTTTATTGTGCGTGTACTTCACTAACCCGACCAGTATAGTCATTTTTAGCATTATCAAAATAAAGTTCTGTAGCAATGGGTAAATGGATTAAGGATATCACAACAAAAGTTTATACCAATGTGTAAATGGAATCTGCATATATGTTTAGTGACACAGAGACTTGGCCATGAACTTCTATTGAGCAATACTGAGTTTCAGTTATTCTTTGTAAAAGGTAAGCAAACCTGTCCTTAGAGGACAAAATACACATGATGTCAGTTCCAGCATAGACAGGAAACAGTGTCTTAGAATACACACAAACTGCAAAGATGAACTCTGGCAAACCGCTGGTAAATTAGACAAACACTGGTGAAGCCAACAGGTCTACCATATAATTGGAAGTGCAAGCCAGCCCATTGTCTTTGCCATTGCTTGTTAAGGTATTTCAGTGAAGTCTTCTAGTAAGCTTGGGGGACCATGACTGAAACATCGACACTCACTGAACTGGATGTAAAACTAGGTGAACCTTGTCTGGGGTGGTAGTTTTCTTGTTTTACAGATGTTTTTGTCTGGTGGTGATTTCTGTGATTGTAGGCAAGAGTTGGGCAACTAAGAGAGAGATGTTTTTTTTTACAAGAGCCAACATACCAGGTGAAGAGGGAGAAGAAAAGAGGCAAGAAGTAGCAACAATGGAGCAGACATACCATGGGAAACAGGAAGGGGTAGGATGGAACAACAACATGAAATGTGCTTTGTGTCTTCTGTTTATGTGCCCCCATTGCATTTCATAAAGTCATGTATTTGGCTGCTCATTTTTCATTTATAAACACATGCTTCATTTAGCATTAAATGCACAGGTATGTGATGTAACGGTTTATTTTATTATAGTATGCTAGTGCTACAATTGTTCACATATGGGTGTTACTGTGATAAATAATATGTAGTGTCGTTTAATAAATGCGCAACAGAATGTGGATTCTAATTCTTGCATTTTACTTCAATCATTTAAGGTCTAGCCTTTTCATAATACCCAGAAAAGGGTATTGAAATCTGACACAGGCGCATCTTTTGGAAGAGCCATCTCCAGTCTTTCTTGGGCACACGTTTGAACTGTGTTCTGCAAACACATTCACTGAAGGCCACAGGCTATTGGAGCCCAGCCTTATCTGCATGTTTGTCAGCTCGAGAGCGCCATAATAGAGACAAGCAGCAACTTTCTCACTGCACAGCAGCTCATTGCAAAAAAACATTTTTTATTCAGAAAAATATGCATGGTAGAAGCCACCTGTGAAACTCAAATGGGCATTTTGGTGCCATTTAAACACCATCAAATAAGCTGCAATTTTCTTTTAACATTTTGCTTATTCACCTTTTTATTTACAACACTTCCGTTTGTTTTTAGAGTAACTTCTATTAATATAATATGCTCTAGGTGAGGGCGTTCATTATTAATGAAGGCTTTTAAATAAATAGTGTGGATTTAATGTGTGTATTTTTTTTTTTTTAGAAAATAGCCTTCATGACTTTATCATTGCTCCCATATGCACCATTCTCAAGTAATGTGTGAGAGATTCATTGGTTACAGTCCCCCTGATTTTCACTAGGCCTACGCCTTCCAGAGAGTTTCGAATTTCTAAAGCTGGTAGCTAAGCCTGCAAGAAAGTATCAGACAGAGACCACGCACTAGAGAAAATGGAAAAGGTGGGTGGGGGTGAGGGGGTAATGACTAACTGATGCACAAAAACACCACCAGTGTATCTCACTATGTTACACGTGAAGCAGTACAGCCCAGGTGGTTCTCCGCAGATGAGATCTCCACGGGCGATGCCTCTGTTACTGTATCATATGTAGTGGCGCTGGAAAATAAAAAATAAAGAAACAAAATGCTCACCCCAATGGCATTGCAGAAAAGGTGTCAGGATAAAAAAATGTAAATAAAAAGAAACAGAAAGCATTTCTTCTATCATTGCAATGTAAGCGCTTGATACAAAAGGGCTGTAAAATTGTCTGTCGTGCAGTGCAATGCATGAACTCCCAAAGCAGCCAAAAGCATGAGATGAGAGACGTTTACCCCTCTGTGTGTGTGTGTGTATATCTATCCATTACCTACTGGCGGTCGCCAGTAGGTAGTTATAGTTAGGACCTCGTTTCTATTCAAAAAGCGTTTTTTCTTTTCCCAATAACTTTGGCGTCGGTTGACGAATCATCGCGAAATTTTCAAAACTAGTGGCCCGCTCCGTTCAGCTCCTGTCTTGAAAGTTTCGGGGTTATTTGACAAGCGGGGGCCGAGAAAAAAGGGGGGTCCCAAAACGCGTTTTCCCCATGTTAATTTCCTTAGGAAACTTTAGACAAAGCTACAGCCCGAACTGCTGAACGGAATTACAGCAAATTTGGCAAAAAGGTAGGTCTTGGTTCAGAAAGAGCCCTTTTTTTAAATGGTGTAAATCCGTTCAGTAGTTCCTGAGAAATTAGAATATCGGTGGGCGCGGTGGGTTCGCGAACCCTCCCGAGCACGAGCTTCATTCTGATTGGCTGCCAACACCCCAAACCAGGAAGTGTTGGCAGCCATCTTGTGACTCGGTAGAACTGAGTAACAAGAAAACAGTAAAACAAAGATAAAAAACAAGAAAAGGGGGCAGGGTAGAAATACCCTGACCCCCTAGGCCTGCGCAGGGGGTCCCACAAGGACCCCCAGGGCCAAAAAAAGCTTTTTTTTAAATAATTTTGGCGGAATCCCGCCGAACTTTTTTTATAAAATGAAGCGCGGGCTCCCGCGCTTCATTTTAATTAGGCCCCCGGGTGGGCCAGGTCCCGGGGCCACCTCCCCAGGGCTATAGTAATTAAATGCGGGGGGCACGTGGCCCCCCCCGCAGCCCCGGGGACCACCACCTCCCTGGGGCTTTCAAAATAAAGGTGTGGGGGGTCCCAACCCCCCCCGCTACCCCGGGGACCACCACCGCCCCGGGGCTGAAATCAATAATTAGTGTGGGGGGGCTTCAGCCCCCCCACACTGTCCCTGGGACCACCTCCTCCCCAGGGCATTTTGTAATGAAATGCAGGGGTCCGTTACGGACCCTAGGGACGACCACCTCCCCGGAGCTCTATTTTTTTTTTAAATAACGTGTGTGGGGGGGCTCGATCACCCCCACATGCCCCGGGGACCACCACCTCCCCGGGGCACTAAATATGCGAATGCGGGGGTCCGTTACGGACCCCCGAGCCCCGGGGACCACCACCTCCCCGGGGCTTTGCACTCGTAGGGAGGGGGGCCGCGTGGCCCCTCTTCTGGAGCCCTTGATAGCCATGGGGACCGCCACCCCCCAGGGCCAGCTCCTGCAATGTCCTGGGGTGCCCACCCCCGGGACATTACCGTTTGCTATGGCAGGGTGGGAGCACGGCTCCTGCCCTGCCATAACAAACTCCTGAATTCTGAATGCTTTTTGGCAAGGGGAGCTGCATGTCAGCAGCTCCCCTTGCCCAAAAGCAATGCCGGCTCCCGCCGGAGGCAGGGAGCCGGCGGGACCGTGGGGGCATTGGGGCTCCCCTCACGGTCCCCAACGAAGAGGCCAGGCCCCGGGAGATGGGGTCCCCGGTGTCAGAAGTAGCCTGGGAGGGGGCCACGCCCTCCCCTTTAGAAAAAGATAAATACATTTTAAAGAAACGGACAGGCCGGCCCGGGGCCATAATTGACCTGAGGAAGGGGGCCACACGGCCCCCCTCCCAAAAATGAAAAGGCTGGCCAGGCCCTGGTGGATGGGGTCTGCGGGGCCATAATTGGCCTTTGGAGGGGAGCTAGGCGGTCCCCCTCCGCATAATTAAAAAAAAAAAAAAACAAGGCTGCCAGGCCCCGGGAGATGGCCCCGTGGTGCGTTTTAAGTTGGGGGATTAAGTCCCCTTAAATCCTGAGGGTCCCTGGGGTCCAACTAGCCCACCAGGTACCTCCAGTAAGCGCCACAGAGTTGGGTTGCAGAGAGGTGTAAAAAGGGGCATGTCTCGGACCACCTCTCTGCAACGCAGCCCTGTGGCACTTACTGGAGGTACCTGGTGGGCTAGTTGGGCCCCAGGGACCCTCAGGACTCAAGGGGAATTAATCCCCCAATTTACAACGCACCAGGGGGCGCGTTTGCACAGTGGTGCAGGGAGGGGGCGGGGCCTAACAAAACAAGTGTGCAAATGTGCCCCCTGGCGCGTTGTAAATTGGGGGATTAAGTCGCCTTCAATCCTGATGGTCCCTGAGGGCCAACTAGCCCACCAGGTACCTCCAGTAAGTGCCACAGAGCTGCGTTGCAGAGAGGTGGTCCGAGGCCACGCCCCTTTTTACACCACTCTGCAAACGCGGCTTCTGGCACACTGCTGGTGGGGTGATGAGGTCCTCTTGTGTCCTGAGGACCTCAGGACACAAGTGGACTTCATCCTCCGAGCAGCAGTGCGCCAGAAGCCGTGTTTGCAGCGTGGTGTTAAAAGGGGCGTGGCCTCGGAACACCTCTCTGCAATCCAGCTCTGTGGCGCTTACTGGAGGTACCTGGTGGACTAGTTGGCCCCCAGGGACCCTCAGGATTCAAGGGGACTTAATCCCTTAACTTACAAGGTGCCAGGGGGCGTGTTTGCACAGTGGTGCAGGGAGGGGGCGGGCCTGATATAACAAGTTAGCAATCTTGCTGTGTGGGACTTACTGGAGGTAATAAAAGGGGTAGTTAGCCCCCAAGGTTGACGTTGGGGGCTAACTACCCCTCCTGTTACCTCCAGTAAATCCCACACAGTGGGATTGCCAAAAGGTGTTTGGAGGCCACGCTCACCTTTCTCCACCACTCTGAAAATGAGACTGCTATGTTATAGTTAGAAATTAGCATTTAAAAAACCTTTGAAATTCACTGAAAAAACTATAGGTTTCAGGGGCGTTATAGTTAGAAATTAGCATTTAAAAAACCATTGAAATTCACTGAAAAAACATAGGTTTCAGGTACGTTATAGTTAGAAAATAGCATTTAAAAAACCTTAGAAATTCACTGAAAAAACCATAGGTTTCAGGGACGTTATAGTTAGTTGGACATTTCACTCGTACAAAACCAGAGAAATTCCGCCGTTATAGTTAATTCAGCTAACTATAACTCGCGCCCCCGCAATGCACTGCTGATGACGTCACATATTACATCATTCATGACATGGTCAGTGACATCACTGATGACAACACTGATGACATCACTGATGACATCATCCACATGATAATCTGATGCAACTCCTCACACCCTAATATAACCTTTGACACACCCACTCTAAAATACAGTCTACCATTTTCGAAACCATAGACACACCAATACCAGTTACTACATACCCACTCACTGATTCCTAGGTCTACACACACATCTACTTATTCACTCATACAGACACTCATACATGCAGTCACTCATCAATACAGCACTATCATATGCACTCATACACCTATACAGACACTCACACACCGCCACTCACCCATAGAGTTACTCACACATGTAGTCAGTCATGCAAAGAATCAATCACACTTCCATTTACTCACCTATACAGTTATATACACACCACCTCACTTATTCATACATATACTAATACATACTTACTCTCTTATACAATCACTGATACAAGCACACCTTCATCCATACAGCCACTATTACAATCACTCACTCTCACATAGTCATTTATATACTTCAAAACTCACATACACTGCCTTTCACATATGTAGATACTCACACATGTACCACTGAGACATCCATTCACTCACCAACACAGCCATACACACACTCACCCACCCATACAGCCCCTCACAGATGCACTCTTGAACCGATACACCCAATGAATCACCCACTCACACATCTATGCACAGAGTCACACACCCCTCACCCACCCACACAGACACTCAGGCACCCATACAGATACTCAGACAACCAATCAATAACCCATATAGACACTCATGTAGCTACTCACCAACCAATGCAACCGCTTACACACCAACTGACAGACTGATAAAGCACTAAACACAGTTTAGTCACTAACCCCTGAATTCACTAACACACGTTTAATCACTCACTTATACAGACAGTCACACACCTACTAAATGATATATTCAGACACTTATACACCCACTCATTCTTCAATACACCTTGGCATATATATATATAAAACATACTTAAACTTTACAGAAACACACAGTCACTGGATGATGTCATCAGTGATGTCATTTGAGATGTCATCAGTGATGTCACTGACCATGTCATGAATGATGTAATATGTGACATCACCAGCAGTGCATTGCGGGGGCGTGAGTTATAGTTAGCTGAACTAACTATAACGGCCGAATTTCTCTGGTTTTGTACGAGTGAAATGTCCAACTAACTATAACGTCCCTGAAACCTGTGTTTTTTTCAGTGAATTTCTACGGTTTTTTAAATGCTAATTTCTAACAATAACGTCCCTGAAACCTATGGTTTTTTCAGTGAATATATATATATATGTATATATATATATATTATCTACTGGCGGTCGCCAGTAGATAGTTATAGTTAGGACCACGTTTCCATAGGAAAAGCGTTTTTTGATTTGCTTATAACTTTGGCGTCGTTTGACGAATGTTTACGAAATTTTCAAAAAAACTTCTCTTTTTAGATCAGCTCCTATCTTTAAAGTTTGGGGGTGATTCGTCATTGGTGGCTGAGAAAAAAGGGGGGTCCCAAAACGTGTTTTCTCCATGCAATTTCCATAGGAAACTTTAGACAAGGCTACAGGTCAAACTGCTGAACGGAATTACGCCAAATTTGGCAGGGAAAAAGGTCTTGGTCCAGAAAGCCCGCTTTTGTTTAAATGGGGTAAATCCATTCAGTAGTTTTTGAGAAATATCAAATTTTACAGATATCGATATTTGAGAATTCTGAAATCTGATTGCTGAGGCGTTACGAGCACGAGCTTGCGGCTCATTGGCTGTGAACTGTTGAAACTAGGAAGTGTTGGCAGCCATTTTGTGACTCAGTTGAAAGGAGTAGGGGGAAAAAAAGAGAAAAATTATATAAGAGGGTATAGTAGGAACACTGTGGACTTATTTTAAGCAGGTAGTGTGAATGTTGCGTAGGCCATGGAAATTACGTCCGCAAAACAACGATGCGTGGTATTGCGGCAATGTTCAGTAGGCTGTGGAAATCATATCGGGAAAACATCAATGCACTGTATTGCGGCCTTCCTTTAATATAATGCGCTGTAATGTTTACTTATAATGCGGTGTTCACTTTTATCACGGATAGTGTCACTTTGTTAGAGAAAATTTAATATTAAGTGGGAGGGCGTGTTCTCTCCCTGTGCGCGGAACAAAATTAACGTTTAATTGGCTGAGGTGTTCCAACAACGAGCTTAATGTTCATTGGCTGCGAACCATTGAAAGTAGAAGTGTTGCCAGCCATTCTCTCCCCCTCCGTGGAGTAGCAAGGACATCTAATTGGCTGACATGGTCCAAGCAGGACCTTCCAGAGCTTAATGTTCATTGGCTGCGAACCATTGAAAGTAGAAGTGTTGCCAGCCATTCCCTCCCCTCCGCGGAGTAGCAGTGACATCTGATTGGCTGACGTGTTCCAAGCAGGACCTTCCCAAGCTTAATGTTCATTGGCTGTAAACCATTGAAAGTAGAAGTGTTGTCAGCGATTCCCTCCCCCTCCACGGAGTATCAGGGACATCTGATTGGGTAACGTGTTCCAAGCAGGACCTTCCGAAGCTTAATGTTCATTGGCTGTGAAGCATTAAAAGTAGAAGTGTTGGCAGCCATTCCCTCCCCCTCTGCGGAACACTATGGACATTTTATTGACTAAAGTGTTCCGAGTACAAGTTTGCTCCTTATTGGGTGGGAACGGTTCACTGTTGTCAGCCATTTTGTGACGCACTTCAAAGGAGTACAGGAAAAAAAAAGCAGTAGAGGGGAGGATAGGAACACTATTAACTCTGTACAGTGGTCACAAGGTGGTGGACAGGGACTGTGAAGGTAAAAATTGTTTTTTATATACTTTAAGGGCCATTTATATAATTTGCGTGGGGCCTACAAATCACGGCGGGAAAATAACAGAGTGTGTTGCGGTCTTCTTTTTATTAAGTCAGCGGGTGGGATACTTCCCAGGAGCAGTATTTACTTATAATGTGGTGCTTACTTTTCTGACGGGGAGTGCTACATCTTTGGAGGAAAAATTATAATATGGAGAAGGGGTTGCAAAAGAAAGCGCGCTGTTGCGGTCTTCATTTAAATAAGGTTCTGAGTAGGCTACTTCTCGAGAGCAATGTTTACTTATAATGTATAGTTATAGTGCGGTGCTTACTTCTGTCGCGGGGAGTGCTACTTCCTTGCAGCAAAATAGTAGGTGTGGCTGCGCTGCAAAAATTTCAGTCTAGGTTTGAAACAGTTTTTATTAAGCAATCACAAATATACTTTCTTAGGAAATTGTAGCTGTATATATCAGAGGGGTGACAAATAAAAACGCAATTCATAAAATATCCCTTAAGCATGTCCACACCCTCCCTTTTTTTTGTCGTCTATAGTTTGTAAAAGTGTTGCCCCATATTCTTGTTAATATAAGAGGGCATCAGTTACTTTTAGATCAAGTAGAAAAAAAGTGCTACAAGAAACACTCCCGCACTACATCATCTCAGGTCACAACAACAATAACAAGTAAAAAACAGTTAAACACAAATGACGTCATATTACCTAGAAATGTACGCTTCATCAAAACATTAAATAAAGCACTACGGGGCATATTAGCAAGGGCACTATCGCCGCTTTAGCGGCACTTTTTGCCGCTAAAGCGGCGATATTTTTATCGCCCTATCAGCAAACTGTCTCTAACAGCAGTTAGCGACAGTTTTCGGACATTAGCGCCCGTTTTTTACCGCTTTGCATGTCAGCGATATTTATCGCTAATGACATGCAAAGTGGGCGTTCCTCACTAAAAATACACGCAGACAGTCGCAAACACAACTTCACACTATTAGCAAGGCCCGCGAAGCGATAAAAAATGTGCGTTAACCCCGATTAGCGCTGGATTTTAACACCTGCTAGAAACCTGACTTAGCCATTATAGTCTATGGGAGGTGGATTCTACGGTTAAGTCCCCACCTGCCTATTAGCGAGTTTTTCCTTAGCGATAGGAATTTATCGCAAGGAATTCTCGCGCTAATGCTGGGAATCGCCGCTATCGCTGGATTTGTTTCGCATTGGAGATAAAACGTTGCTAATAACGCGTTATCTCCGCAAACAAATCCAGCGATAAAAAAAACGACGCTAACTGTGGTTTGCGTTAATTAACGCACGCTGTTGGTAATAGGCCCCTATGTATATAATTGTTTTTTAGGGACTACTATTTTATAAAATATTAGCAGTGTTGCAAACTGTGAGGTAGTAAGTTATCAACGGAAATAACTGTAGTATATGTTGTTAATGTCTCTCACGGATAGATCTCCAACCCCTTTGAAGTACTATAAACTCACAGTATTAAAATGTACAGGGTACGTTTATAGTATTGCACAGGAGAAGAAGAATAAGGAGCACAACAAAAAAATCACAATTTTTACAATTTCTATTCTGTAGAAGTCGGGAAAGTTTTGTCGTAGTGCTTAGAGGTCACTCACTGCTCCGCTAACAGATCACGTAGTCCTTTAAGAACATATAGGATAGTAGTAATATATACACTACTATTCCTATAAATTCTATAGGGAGAACGAGAATAGGAACCACAACAGAGCAAAAGAGAAATACCAAAATATCATTCAAAAATGTAGGGTTTATCAAAGGCATTCAGTAAGAAAGTGTCTATGCAAACAATCTTTTTTTAAACTGCAATTTCAAAAAATATTCTCACTGTAAAAATATCTGATCAAGTAAAGGTCAGTAAGCTGTATTTGAGATGGTTTACTCCTGGCGGCGACAAATCTCCAATTCCTGTTGTGTGAAAATATGACACTCTACTACAATATAGAGAGTGACACTGATGCCACACAAAAAGGAAAAGGAAAATAAAGTCATGAACACAAAACAAGATCAATAACGAAATACTTTCCAGCGGTGAATATGTTCAGAGCTTCTTTTCTCCGGGACTTCGAAATCTTTCATCTTTGCGCCAACGGGTCATAAACTCCTCTGAGATCATAATGACTGTGAGTATTACAATATACATATTCACACTATATGATCCCAAGGGGGAAACAGAGTAAGAACCAGAAGCTGCTGACGTTACTTATAAATCTTAAGTCTTCGCGCCCACGGGTCACCAACACCTCTGAGGTCAAGTATAGTGTCAATATTATAATATAAAAAGTGACACTATATGAGCTCAAATAAGCCAGAAAAGGAATAGTGTTTCCTCTATTTTGTCTGTTTCTGAATACAAGCTGCTGACGTTACATATAAATGGCAAATACAACCAATAACATTTTTTTCTAAATACAAATCTTTAAATATTCACAAATAGCTACGTATTATAAATATCTACTATGCCATAATCAAACAACTTACAACTCCGTAATATGTTTTGTTGTCGCAAAAGAAGAATCTGACGCTAGAAAACGGAATCTGCATCACAGAATGGACATGCGTAAATAACTCGCAAAAACGAAACTAATCGAACAACGGGTGTGGTTTATATACTTTTTGGTTATTGAGGAGTCTATAGAAGGAACATGCGGCTCCGCCCATTTAGATGTCACGTTTTACAGTTGACACGTGCTCACGTTTTCACTGTTTAACTTGTGCACGTGTTGGGAAAAGTTACAAAATGTGAAGCGGTAAAGGTTTCGATTTCGATCCTCACACGTATAAGCTCCTTAATATGTACATACGTTGGAGACCTTAAAAACTGTTACCCGGTAAACCGTGTCATTTCCTTTCTCGTGACTAAAAACATCTATTAATTGCTGTAATTCTAAATAGAAGACATAAAAAAAATATCGTTCAGAATAGAAAAAAAAATACGTGCTAATATTTCTCATCACTATAGTTTTAAATTAAAAAATGCCAGCATTTGTAAAGCATACAGCTACCTCCAGAGAGGTGTCCCGGCGCTCGGGGCGTCTGGAAGATTAAGCAAGGTATTGCCCACAGTGACATAGTGGTGGGCTAACGTGCCGCCGAAGCCGGGAATCGAACTGTGAACGCTGTTGTTCTAAGTCAGGTATCATAGCTGCTGCATCACACTTTTTCCACACTTATATGTTAATTAGTGCTAATTAAGTTTTAAACATTGTTAAATTATAACTTATAACAGACTACTGGTACAGTTAGTTTTTCACTACAAAAAGTATGCACGTCTTTTTAAAATTTACTTAAAAACAATATAGGTTTCAGGGACATTGTAGTTACAAATTAGCATTTAAAAAACCATTGAAATTCACTGAAAAAAGCATAGGTTTCAGGCACGTTATAGTTAGAAATTAGCATTTAAAAAACCTTAGAAATTCACTGAAAAAACCATAGGTTTCAGGCATGTTATAGCTAGTTGGACATTTCACTCGTACAAAACCATAGAAATTCCACCGTTATAGTTTGTTCAGCTAACTATAACTCGCACCCCGCAATGCACTGCTGATGATGTCACAAATTGCATCATTCATGACATGGTCAGTGACATCACTGATGACATCACTAATGACATCTCAAATGACATCACTGATGACATCACTGACAACATCATCCACGTGAAAATCTGATGCACCTCCTCACACTCTAATATAACCTTTGATACACCCACTGTAAAATACAGACTACCATTTTCTAGATCATTGACACACCAATACCAGTTACTACGTACGCACTCACTGATTGCTAGGTCTACACACACATCCACTCATTCATCCATACAATAACTCATACATGCAGTCACTCATCAATACAACACTATCATATGCACTCATACACCTATACAGACAATCACACACCGCCACTCATCCATGCAGTTACTCACACACCTACTCAGACATGCTAAGAATCTATCACACTCCCATTTACTCACTTATACAATGATACACACACCACCTCACTTATTCATACTGATACTAACGCATACTTACTGTGTTATATAATCAGTGATACAATTACACACTGATCTATACAGCCACTCTCACA
This sequence comes from Calotriton arnoldi, assembly GCA_963921515.1. Classification (NCBI taxonomy): domain Eukaryota; kingdom Metazoa; phylum Chordata; class Amphibia; order Caudata; family Salamandridae; genus Calotriton; species Calotriton arnoldi. The sequence continues at coordinate 1,160,015 of CAWUFW010004151.1, forward strand.
ATCACTGACTATCATGTAGAGTCCTTTATATACTTCAACTCTCACATACACTGCCTTTTACATATGTAGTTACTTGGACATGTACCACTGAGACATTCATTCACCCAACAAGACACCGATACACACACTCACGCACCCATACAGCTGTTTCCACATGCACTCTTGAACCCATACACCCAGTGAATCAACCACTCACACATCTATGCACAGAGTCACACACCTCCCACCCACCCACACACACACTCAATCTCCCCCAAAAAATACTCAGACAACCAATCAATAACCTATATAGACATTGATGTAGCTACTGACCAACCCATGCAGCAACTTGCACAACAACAGACAGACTAATACATACATTCACACAGTTTAGTCACTAACCCATGCATTCAGTAAGACCCATTTAATCACTCACTTATACAGTCAGTCACTCACCTACTGAATCCTCCATCCAGACACTTATACACCCACTCATTCTTCCATACACCTTGGAATATATATAAAACATATTAAAAAAATTACAGAAACACACAGTCACTGGATGATGTCGTCAGGGATGTCATCAGTGATGTCACTGACCATGTCATGAATGATGTAATATGTGACGTCATCAGCAGTGCATTGCGGGGGCGAGAATTATAGTTAGCTGAACTAACTATACCGGTGGAATTTCTATGGTTTTGTACGAGTGAAATGTCCAACTAACTATAACGCCCCTGAAACCTATGGTTTTTTCAGTGAATATTATCTCCAACGGTCACCAGTAGATAGTTATAGTTAGGACCTATTTTCCATAGGAAATTCACAACATTCTATTCCCAATAACTTTGGCGCCGGTTGACAAATCTTCGTGAAACTTTCAAAACTCGTGGGGCGCTCCGGTCCGCTCCTATCCTGGAAGTTTTGGGGTGATTCGGCAAGCGTGGGCCGAGAAAAAATGGGGGGTCCCAAAACGTGTTTTCCCCATGCAATTTCCCATAGGAAACTTTAGACACGGCTACAGCCCGAACTGCTGAACGGAATTACACCAAATTTGGCAAAGAGGTAGTTCTTGGTTCAGAAAGAACCCTTTTTGTTAAATGGTGTAAATCCGTTCAGTAGTTGCTGAGAAAATCAAAAATAAAAACACATATATATCTATGGGCACGGAGGATCCACACACCCTCCCGATCACGAGCTGTATGCTAATTGGCTGTCAACACTCCAAACCAGGAAGTGTTGGCAGCCATCTTGTGCCTCGGTAGAACCGAGGTACAAGAAATCTGAGAAACAAGTGCGCAAAATGCAAAAAGGGGGCAGGGTAGAAACACCCTGACCCCCTAGGCCTGCTAGGGGGTCCCACAAGGTAAAAATCGGCAAAATGCGCGCCGGATCCGCGGATTCGGCCACAAAACAACAAAAAAAACGAAGCGCGGGCTCCCGCGCTTCGTTACTAATTAGCCCCCGGGTGGGCCAAGTCCCGGGGGCAGTGAAAAAAAAAGTGTGGGGGGGCCCCAATCCCCCACACTGCCCGGGGACCGCCACCTCCCCGGGGCTTGAATAATGCGTTGCGGGGGGCACGCAACCCCCAGCAGCCCCGGGGACTGCCACCCCGGGGCTTGTTTTTTTAAAGTTTGGGGGGCCTCTAAGGCCCCCCCAAGCCCCGGGGACCGCCACCCCCGGTGCTTTAATTATTTATAATAGCGGGGGGCACACTGCCCTGTGGACCGCCACCTCCCCGGGGCACTTAAAATTTAAAATTGGGGGTCCGTTACGGACCCCCGAGCCCCGGGGACCACCACCTCCAGTAAGCGCCACAGAGCTGAGTTGCAGAGTGGTGTAAAAAGGGGCGTGGCCTCTGAACACCTCTCTGCAAGGCAGCTCCCTGGTGCATACTGGAGGTACCTGGTGGGCTAGTTGGCCCCCAGGGACCCTCAGGATTGAAGAGGAATTAATTCCCCAACTTAAAACGCGCCACAGGGCGTGTTTGCACACATGTCACCTCAGGCCCGCCCCCTTCCTTCACCACTGTGCAAACGCGCCCCCTGGCAAGTTGTAAGTTGGGGAATTAATTGCCCTTGAATACTGAGGGTCCCTGGGGGCCAACTAGCACACCAGGTACCTCCAGTATGCGCCAGGGAGCTGCGTTGCAGAGAGGTGTTCAGAGGCCACGCCTCTTTTTACAAGCTCTGTGGCGCTTACTGGAGGTGGTGGTCCCCGGGGACCCTCAGGATTCAAGGGGACTTAATTTGCCAACTTAAAACGGCCACAGGGCGTGTTTACACAGTGGTGAAGGGAGGGGACGGGGCCTGAAGTGACGTGTGCAAACATGCCCTGTGGCGCGTTTTAAGTTGGGGAATTAATTCCCCTTCAATCATGAGGGCCCCTGGGGGCCAACTAGCCCACCATGTGCTTCCAGTAAGTGCCACTGCGCTGCGTTGCAGAGAGGTGGTCCAGGCCATGCCCCTTTTCACACCTCTCTGCAACGCAACTCTGTGGCGCTTACTGGAGGTACCTGGTGGGCTAGTTGGACCCCAGGGACCCTTAGGATTCAAGGGGACTTTATCCCCCAACTTAAAATGGCCAGAGGGCGTGTTTGCACACATGTAACCTCAGGCCCCCCCCTCCCTACACCAGTGTGCAAACACGCCCCATGGCACGTTTTAAGAGGTAGTTTTAATCCCCCTGCCCTATTATGTACTAGGGAGTTACAGAGGAGGTCATGCTAATCACAGGGGTACCCCAACGCATAGTGTTCCCTAGTGTATGTAGGTGTTTTAACTGTATTCTAAGTATCTTTTACCATAGCACTGGCTCTAGGCCTGGTTAGTCAGAGTCAGTTACCACCAGTACCCGTCTGGAAAAGGTGTGGGCACAGGATGATTTTGCAACAAGGCCTCTTTCTGCTACTCTGTTGGTTCTTTCTGCACATGTCTTGCTTCTTCCTGCATTTTTCTTCGTCTTTGTGGACTTCTGTTTCTTTCTACATTTCTTTTGCTTCTTTCTGTGCGTTTTTCTTCTTTCTTCACATGTCCTACTTCTGTAGGCATAGTTACAAACTAGCATTTGAAAAACCTTTGAAATTCACTGAAAAAACCATAGGTTTCAGGCACGTTATAGTTAGAAATTAGCATTTAAAAAACCTTTGAAATTCACTCAAAAAACCATAGGTTTCAGGCACGTTATAGTTAGAAATTAGCATTTAAAAAACCTTAGAAATTCACTGAAAAAACCATAGGTTTTAGGGAAAGTTATAGTTAGTTGGACATTGCACTCGTACAAAACCCGTGAAATTCCCCCGTTATAGTTAGTTCAGCTAACTATAACTCGCGCCCCGCAATGCACTGCTGATGACGTCACATATTACATCACTCATGACATGGTCAGTGACATCACTGATGACATCACTGATGACATCTCAAATGACATCACTGATGACATCACTGATGACATCATCCATGTGATAATTTCATGCATCTTCTTACACCCTAACATAACTTTAGATACACCCACTCTAAATTACAGACTGCCATTCTCAAAACCATAGACACTCCAACACCAATAACTACATACCCACTCACTGATTCTTAGGTCTACACACACATCCACTCACTCACCCGTACAGTCAATCATACTTATGGTCACTCAGTACAGGACTATCATATGCACTCATACACCTATATAGACACTCACACACCGCCACTCATCCATAGAGGTACTCACACACCTAGTCAGTCATAGAAATAATTATTCAAACTACCCTTTACTCACCTATACAGTTATACACACACCAGCTCACTTAGTCATACAAATACTAGCACATTCTTACGTTCTTATACAATCACTGATACAAGCAAACACTCATCCATGCAGCCACTCTCACAATCACACACTCTCACTTATAGACATTTATATACTCTAACACACATATATACTGCCTTTTATATATGTAGTTACTTACACATGTACAAATAAGATATACATTCACTCACTAACACACCCATACACACACTCACCCACCCATACAGTCCATCACAGATGCACACTTCAAACTATGCACCCAGTGAATCACCCACTCACACATCTAGGCACAGAGTCACACACACCCCACCCACACAAACACTCAGGCACCCATACAGATACTCAGACAACCAATTAATAACTCATATAGACACTTATGTAGTTATTCACAAACCCATGCAGTCACTTACACACCAACAGACAGACGGATACAGAGATTCACACAGTTTAGTCACTAACCCATGCATTCACTAACATATGTTTAACCACTCACTTATAGAGTCAGTCACGCACCTAGTAAAACATCCATTCAATCAATCAATCAATCAATCACGGCATTTATAGAGCGCGCTACTCACCCGGGAGGGTCTCAAGGCGCTGGGGGAGGGGGTAAGTTACTGCTCGAACAGCCAGGTCTTGAGCTGCTTCCTGAAGGCGAGATGGTCCTGGGTTCGCCGAAGGTGAGTGGGGAGGGAGTTCCAGGTCTTGGCCGCCAGGTAGGAGAAGGATCTTCCTCCGGCGGTGGTTCTGCGGATGCGTGGTACGGTGGCGAGGGCGTGGCTGGTTGATCGTAGCTGGCGTGTGGGCGTGTAGAAGGACATGCGGTCGTTGAGGTACTTTGGGCCCAGGTCGTGGAGGGCCTTGTGTGCGTGGGTGAGGAGTCTGAACGTGATTCTCTTGCTGACGGGGAGCCAGTGCAGGTCTTTCAGGTGTACGGTGATGTGGCTGTGTCGGGGGATGTCCAGGATGAGTCGTGCGGAGGCGTTCTGGATGCGCTGGAGTCTCTTTTGAAGTTTGGCTGTGGTTCCGGCGTAGAGGGTGTTCCCATAGTCCAGTCGGCTGGTGACGAGTGCCTGGGTGACGGTCTTCCTGGTTTCAGTGGGGATCCATCTGAAGATCTTGCGGAGCATGCGCAGGGTGTTGAAGCATGAAGATGAGACGGCGTTGACTTGTCTGGTCATCGATAGGGAGGAGTCCAGGATGAAGCCCAGGTTGCGTGCGTGGTCCGTTGGCTTGGGTGCGGTGCCCAGGGCCGGGGGCCACCAGGAGTCGTCCCAGGCGGAGGGTGATGAGCCCAGGATGAGGACTTCCGTCTTGTCTGAGTTCAGTTTAAGGCGGCTGTTCCTCATCCAGTCGGCGACGTCTCTCATCCCGTCGTGCAGGTTGGCTCTGGCGGTGGTGGGGTCGTTGGTGAGGGAGAGGATCAGCTGGGTGTCGTCGGCGTAGGAGATGATGTTGAGGTTGTGTCGGCGTGCGATGGCTGCGAGGGGCTCATGTAGACGTTGAAGAGGGTCGGGCTGAGTGAGGATCCTTGTGGAACGCCGCAGATGACTTCGGTGGCTTCGGATCTGAACGGGAGAGGCGGACTCTCTGGGTTCTTCCGGCGAGGAACGAGATGATCCATTCCAGTGCTTTCTCTCGGATTCCGATGTTGCTGAGGCGCTTCACTAGGGTGCGGTGGCAGACGGTGTCGAACGCCGCGGAGAGGTCCAGGAGGATGAGGGCAGCTGTTTCCCGTTGTCGGTTAGGGTTCTGATGTCGTCGGTGGCTGCGATAAGGGCGGTCTCGGTGCTGTGGTTGGCCCGAAACCCGGACTGCGAGGGGTCGAGGGATCCATTCGTCTCGAGGAAGGCGGCAAGCTGTCTGTTGATGGTCTTCTCGATGACTTTGGCCGGAAACGGAAGGAGCGAGATGGGGCGGTAGTTCTTGAGGTCGGTGGGGTCCGCCGTTGGTTTCTTCAGGAGGGCGGTAAGCTCGGCGTGCTTCCAGCTCTCCGGGAAGGTGGCGGTGTGGAAGGAGGAGTTGATGATGTCCCGGAGATGGGGTGCGATGGTGGCGTCGGCTTTGTTGAAGACGTGGTGTGGGCAGGGGTCGGTTGGTGATCCGGAGTGGATGGAGTTCATCGTGCGGGTGGTGTCTTCGGTGTTGATCGGGGTCCAGTTGCAGAGGGTGGTGGTGGCGGGCATTGGTTCGGCGGTAGGGTGCGTTGTTTGTGCGTCGAAGCTGTTGTGTATGTCGGTGATCTTGCGGTGGAAGAACGCGGAGAGTGAGTTGCAGAGGTCTTGCGAGGGGGTGATGTCGTTGTTTCCGGCGCTGGGGTTGGAGAACTCTTTGACGATGCTGAAAAGTTCCTTGCTGTCATGGGCGTTGTTGTCCAGTCGTTCTTTGAGTGCCGACTTCTTGGTGGCACGGATCAGCTGGTGGTGTTTGCGGGTGGCGTGCTTGAGGGCGGTCCTGTTGTCTGTGGTCTGGACGAGTCGCCAGGTTTTCTCGAGAGTGCGGCAGTTCTTCTTGGATTCCTTGAGTTCGTTGGTGAACCAAGGGGTTTTCTTGCTTCCGGGTCTGCTGGGAGGGTTTTTAGTGGTGCGAGGTCGTCGGCGCAGGCGGTCAGCCACTTGGCGAGGTTGCTGGCTGCTTCGTTTGGGTCCGTTGTGTCGGTGGGTGTGTTCTGGCTGAGGGAGGCGGTGAGCTGCTCGGCGGTGATCTTGCTCCAGCTCCGGCGGGGAGCCTGTTGCGGGTGGTGGTGGGTCGCAGTCTTTCTGAAGCTGAAGTGGACGCAGCTGTGGTCGGTCCAGTGGAGTCCGGTGGCGTGGCTGAAGGAGATGTGCTTGCTGGACGAGAAGACGGGGTCAAGCGTGTGGCCGGCGTAGTGGGTGGGCGTGTTCACCAGTTGCTTGAGTCCGAGGTTGGCGAGGTTGTCCAGCAGGGCGGTGGTGTTTCTGTCGTTGTTGTTCTCCAGGTGGAAGTTGAGGTCCCCTAGGAGGATGTAGTCGGCGGAGGGCATGGCGTGCGGGCTGATGAAGTCTGCGATGTCTTCGCTGAATAGTGTGCGTGGTCCCGGGGGTCTGTAGATGAGGGTGCCTCGGAGGGTGGTCTTGGGGTCCGTGTGTATCTGGAAGTGTAGGTGTTCGGCGGCGGTGAAGGTCTCGTCGGAGTTAGTCGAGATGCGGATGGTGTTCTTGTGTACGATGGCGATGCCTCCTCCCGTCTGGTTGACGCGGTCCTTCCGGGTGATCTTGTATCCATCCGGGATGGCTATGGCGATGTCAGGCGCTGAGGAGGCGTTCATCCAGGTTTCGGTGAGGAAGGCGATGTCCGGTGCTGTTGCGTCGAGCAGGTCCCAGAGTTCCACGGCGTGCCTGTGGACGGAGCGGGTGTTCAGCAGGATGCATTTCAGGTGGTTGCTGCTGTTGCTCGACTTGGCGGAGGTGGTGCACGTCAGGGGGCAGGTGAACCGGCAGGTTTGGCAGGTGAAGGGTCCGTGGGTGCGTCTCGGTGAGGCTCGGTAGCAGGCAGGGTTCCGGCCGGCATTGAGTGCGGTGAGTGTGGCGGCGTCGTAGGTCCGTCGAGTGGTGTTGCATCGGTGGGATCCAGGGGTTCTGGCGCTGGGCGCGGTCCAGTCGCGGACGGGCGCAGACGGGCTTGCCTTAGGCGCGCCTTCGGCGCGCCAGCGGCGCGCCCGCTGCGCACGTCCGCTGCGCGGCCGTGCAGCGGCCGCCATTTATGGGGAGGTGGGAGGGAGGAGCAGCTGGGAGGCGGGAGGCAGGGGCAGCGAATGGGCAGTCAGGGGGCGGGGCCGCAGGGACGCAGCGGCGGGAATGGCGATAGGCAGCGAGGGGCACAGAAGGAAAACCGGGGGGAGAGCAGGTAAATCACGGGCACAACAACAGTGGGGCAGCGAGGGGCACAGAAGGAAAACCGGGGGAGAGCAGGTAAATCACGGGCACAACAACAGTGGGGCAGCGAGGGGCACAGAAGGAAAAACGGGGGGAGAGCAGGTAAATCACGGGCACAACAACAGTGGGGCAGCGAGGGGCACAGAAGGAAAAACGGGGGGAGAGCAGGTAAATCACGGGCACAACAACAGTGGGGCAGCGAGGGGCACAGAAGGAAAACGGGGGGAGAGCAGGTAAATCACGGGCACAACAACAGTGGGGCAGCGAGGGGCACAGAAAGAAAACCGGGGGGAGAGCAGGTAAATCACGGGCACAACAACAGTGGGGCAGCGAGGGGCACAGAAGGAAAAACGGGGGGGAGAGCAGGTAAATCACGGGCACAACAACAGTGGGGCAGCGAGGGGCACAGAAGGAAAAACGGGGGGAGAGCAGGTAAATCACGGGCACAACAACAGTGGGGCAGCGAGGGGCACAGAAGGAAAAACGGGGGGAGAGCAGGTAAATCACGGGCACAACAACAGTGGGGCAGCGAGGGGCACAGAAGGAAAAACGGGGGGGAGAGCAGGTAAATCACGGGCACAACAACAGTGGGGCAGCGAGGGGCACAGAAGGAAAAACGGGGGGAGAGCAGGTAAATCACGGGCACAACAACAGTGGGGCAGCGAGGGGCACAGAAGGAAAAACGGGGGGAGAGCAGGTAAATCACGGGCACAACAACAGTGGGGCAGCGAGGGGCACAGAAGGAAAAACGGGGGGAGAGCAGGTAAATCACGGGCACAACAACAGTGGGGCAGCGAGGGGCACAGAAGGAAAAACGGGGGGAGAGCAGGTAAATCACGGGCACAACAACAGTGGGGCAGCGAGGGGCACAGAAGGAAAAACGGGGGGAGAGCAGGTAAATCACGGGCACAACAACAGTGGGGCAGCGAGGGGCACAGAAGGAAAAACGGGGGGAGAGCAGGTAAATCACGGGCACAACAACAGTGGGGCAGCGAGGGGCACAGAAGGAAAAACGGGGGGAGAGCAGGTAAATCACGGGCACAACAACAGTGGGGCAGCGAGGGGCACAGAAGGAAAAACGGGGGGAGAGCAGGTAAATCACGGGCACAACAACAGTGGGGCAGCGAGGGGCACAGAAGGAAAAACGGGGGGAGAGCAGGTAAATCACGGGCACAACAACAGTGGGGCAGCGAGGGGCACAGAAGGAAAAACGGGGGGAGAGCAGGTAAATCACGGGCACAACAACAGTGGGGCAGCGAGGGGCACAGAAGGAAAAACGGGGGGAGAGCAGGTAAATCACGGGCACAACAACAGTGGGGCAGCGAGGGGCACAGAAGGAAAAACGGGGGGAGAGCAGGTAAATCACGGGCACAACAACAGTGGGGCAGCGAGGGGCACAGAAGGAAAAACGGGGGGAGAGCAGGTAAATCACGGGCACAACAACAGTGGGGCAGCGAGGGGCACAGAAGGAAAAACGGGGGAGAGCAGGTAAATCACGGGCACAACAACAGTGGGGCAGCGAGGGGCACAGAAGGAAAAACGGGGGGGAGAGCAGGTAAATCACGGGCACAACAACAGTGGGGCAGCGAGGGGCACAGAAGGAAAAACGGGGGGAGAGCAGGCAAATCACGGGCACAACAACAGTGGGGCAGCAAGGGGCACAGAAGGAAAAACGGGGGGAGAGCAGGCAAATCACGGGCACAACAACAGTGGGGCAGCGAGGGGCACAGGAAGGAAAAGGGGAGACAAGCAGACAAAACTGGCACCGGGGCCACAAGCGGAGGGCGATCTTACCTACAGGAGCAGCGGGCAGACAGCACAGGCGGAGCTGTGTGGTGGGGGAGCGACCTACCTGGCAAGGTCAAGGGTCAGACACTTATACACCCACTCATTCTTCAATACGCCTTTACCTATATATATTAAACATATTTAAACTTTACAGAAACACACAGTCACTGGATGATGTCATCAGTGATGTCATCAGTGATGTCATTTGAGATGTCATGAGTGATGTCATCAGTGATGTCACTGACCATGTCATGAGTGATGTAATATGTGACGTCATCAGCAGTGCATTGCGGGCGCGAGTTATAGTTAGCTGAACTAACTATAACGGGGGAATTTCACGGGTTTTGTACGAGTGCAATGTCCAACTAATTATAACTTTCCCTAAAATCTATGGTTTTTTCAGTGAATTTCTAAGGTTTTTAAATGCTAATTTCTAACTATAACGTGCCTGAAACCTATGGTTTTTTCAGTGAATTTCAAAGGTTTTTAAATGGTAATTTCTAACTATAACGTGCCTGAAACCTATGGTTTTTCAGTGAATATATATATATATATATATATATATATATATCAAACACAATCGTTTCGAAAACATCCAAAGAACGATGCCACGGCCACAAAAGTCCTTTCAAGCGTGATTTATTGCTCAAGCCAAGTCACTCTACGCGTTTCGGAGTCACAACTCCTTGCTCACAAGTAAGAGTGAAATGTAAATCATGGTGTTTTAAACTAATCATGTGACACACCTTAGAGTCATAGACAGTGAAAACAGTTTCGCGGGTTTGTACCTGGGCTGGTGGGAGGAGCAAGTGGTCAGCAACCTGGACCAATATAAAACTCATGTGAAAGCCTGGGCCCGGTACATTGATGATATTTTCTGTGTCTGGGATGGTAGCACTCAAGAAGCCATTGAGTTTGTCAATACGTTGAATGAAAATACTTTGAACCTGACATTTACAAGTCACTTGAGCATTGAATCTATTGAATTTTTGGACCTTACAGTTAAGGTGGTTGATAACAAGCTGACAACAGCTCTCTTTAGAAAGGAGACAGCAGGAAACAGCTTGCTACACGCCCATAGCTGCCACCCCGATAGTCTCATCAAGAGTATTCCCCTAGGTGAGCTCCTTAGAGCAAAACATAATTGTAGCACAAGAGAGGACTTTGACAGAGAGAGTGAAATCATGTGTGAACGTTTTAAAGCTAGGGGTTACACTCCTAAATGTATTAAAAATGCCTGCTTAGAAGTGGCTAAAAAAGAAAGAAATGACCTATTGAAGGACAAAAAAGATGGTTTAGACGTTGTCGAATGAGTTAACAATGTGAGATTCATTACTAGTTTTAACAATCAAGCTAGGAAAGTCCGGGTAGCCTTAAGTAAATATTGGGATGTCTTAAAGACTGACGATGATTTGGTTAGATGTGTGGAACATTATCCACAAATTACTTATCGTAAGGCCAAGTCTTTGAAAGACACCATTTGTAAAACACTTATCACACCTGATTTGAAACAAAGTGCTATACAAGGGTTCTTTACATGTGGCAGGTGTAAAGCCTGTAAGTATAGCACTAACTGTAAAGAGGTAAGGTTGTCCCCTGATTGTAAACCTTTTAAAATTCTGAAGCATTACTCATGCAATACCGAGTTTGTTGTTTATGCCCTCAGATGCCCGTGTAACAAATACTACATTGGTAGTACTATACATAAGGCTAAAAAACGCATATTGGAGCATCTGAGGGCAATAAAGAATAACGACAAACAATATCCGGTGGCAAGACACTTTGCGGCCCACCATAATCAAAACAATACACAATTGTCATTCTGTGTTTTGGACAATGTCCCCATCAGGGAAAGGGGTGGTGACAGAGTCCTGGAGTTGAGAAGACTAGAATCAAAAATGATTATCAAATATCATACGATGTATCCTGAAGGGCATAATGGTGATGAAGCGCTCTCAGTGCATTTAGGATGAAGGTCTGTCGGCTTGTTCACATTTTTTGTCAATAGTATCAGGAATGGGGCTGCTGTTAAAAATAAGTGTTTTTATAATTGATTTTATCCCTCACTTCTCTTGTAAATAGTAATTTTAGTGAATGTAAAAGAAATTGATTATGTGGTATGGTCACTCACTTATTGTTATATTTATTATTTTTCACAGGTTCTGGGTGTGTTATAAACGACAAAGGGAAGGCATAACGAATGAGAATATCTGGGAATGCGAATTGGAGATACGAATGTTTGAATTAAGAGACTATTAAGCAATAACAGTTACCCACTCGGGTTTGATTGAAAATAGCCTAAATGGCCTTATTGACTGGGCATGGACTAGAAAGAAATACAAGCGCGTATTGAATTTGTGTTTTGCCATAATTTGGTGTTGGAATATAATGGAACTTGCATTTAGGAGAAAATTAAAACAGTAAGATATTGGTTTGGAAATCCTTATGCCCACAAGGGCTTTATTGGTTGCAGGGGTCTTGTTGATTTGAGCAACAGATCTATAAATTCTTATTACGCACAGGCGTGTCAACATTATGATGATGTATGTTAGTGACACGAAAAGGCTGGTATTATAGCCGTAAGGCAAATAATGACTGTGCAGCGCTGCCATGTATATTTAGTCTATGTCTCTTTAATAATAGACCGCACACACTTGTGATTTTATATTTTTTTATTTTAAGTTGATTTTTCTTGACTAACGTTTATTGACAGAATTTTGAAGTATTTATTATGTATCTCTATTAGTATGCATTTAAATTAATGTAATGCACTTTTGATCGTGAATGTTTAACAACCCTTGATTCTGTTTTCACTGTCTATGACTCTAAGGTGTGTCACATGATTAGTTTAAAACACCATGATTTACATTTCACTCTTACTCGTGAGCAAGGAGTTGTGACTCCGAAACGCGTAGAGTGACTTGGCTTGAGCAATAAATCACGCTTGAAAGGACTTTTGTGGCCGTGGCATCGTTCTTTGGATGTTTTCGAAACGATTGTGTTTGATGTTTGGGGTTCGCGACCCCGTCATGGCCCGCCATTGAAAGTGGCTCGGGTTTCTGCACGAACAAACTGTTGTGGATATATATATATATATATATATATATATATATATATATATATATATATATTATCTACTGGCGGTCGCCAGTAGATAGTTATAGTTAGGACCTATTTTCCATAGGAAATCCGCAACATTCTATTCCCAATAACTTTGGCGCCGGTTGACGAATCTTCGCGAAATTTTCAAAACTTATGGCCCGCTCCGGTCCGCTCCTATCTTGAAAGTTTTGGGGTGATTCGTCAAGTGGGGCCGAGAAAAAAGGGGGGTCCCAAAACATGTTTTCCCCATGCAATTTTCCATAGGAACCTTTAGTCGCAGCTTCAGCCCAAACTGCTGAACGGAATTACACCAAATGTGGCAAAAAGGTAGCCCTTGGTTCAGAGTCGTGCCTTTTGGTTAAATGGTGCAAATCCGTTCAGTAGTTCCTGAGAATTTTGAAAAAGAAAACACATATATATCTGGGCGGAGCCTAACCACACATGTCATCGTGAGATCTGATTGGCTGTCAGCACTTCATCCTGGAATTGCTGGCAGCCATCTTGGGACCAATATAAATGATAGTACCCCATTGAAATGCACTGTAGTGAATCGAAGATTTTGAGGGTTACCAAAAGGAGAACTATAAAGGGTGATAACAGACTTTAGTTACATTAGAATTCATTTGTTGATGGTACCATACTAATTTCAGGAATTGTGGTGTGTTCTAAGGTGATTTTACCCTGTGAAAAACCTTCTGCTGGGATTTCATGAATCATGTTTGAGAGAAAACTATGTTCACATGCTTGTCCCATACAGTTTTGGAAGGTGCTCCAGAAGCTAAAATGAGAGCATATTTTCTGTAAATTCACATTATCTTTCTCAGTCATGTGAGAATGAAGTCTGACATTCTCAGTAAAACATGTACATCCAACAAGGCCAGAGACTGTCAGTTGATTCCTTTGTGTTCTACTGCAGCTTCCCAGAGTGTTCTAAAGAACAACTAGAGTGCTAACAGCCTTACTTATGACAAAAGTATGGCACACCTGAAGCCATCTTGATTGGAATAAACTGGTAACACTTAAAACATTTAATTTAAAAAGGAACAAAATGATGGGGTTCATTTTGTCATAGAAATTATGGTTAGTGCTGTAGAAAGAAAAATTAGGACATGTTTCAAGTGTGATCTCAAATATCTTCCAGTTATATTTCAACAGGAGCAGCCTGTCAGTTGATGCCTTTGTGTTCTACTGCAGCTTCCCAGAGTGTTCTAAAGAACAACTAGAGCGCTAACAGTCTTACTTATGACAAAATTATGGCACACCTGAAGCCATCTTGATTGGAATAAACTGGTAACTCTTAAAACATTTAATTTAAAAGGAACAAAATGAGGGGGTTCATTTTGTCATAGAAATTATGGTTAGTGCTGTAGAAAGAAAAATTAGGACATGTTTTAAGTGAGATCTCAAATATCTTCCTGTTATATTTCAACAGGAGCAGCCTGTCAGTTGATGCCTTTGTGTTCTACTGCAGCTTCCCAGAGTGTTCTAAAGAACAACTAGAATGCTAACAGCCTTACTTATGACAAAAGTATGGCACACCTGAAGCCATCTTGATTGGAATAAACTGGTAACACTTAAAACATTTAATTTAAAAAGGAACAAAATGATGGGGTTCATTTTGTCATAGAAATTATGGTTAGTGCTGTAGAAAGAAAAATTAGGACATGTTTCAAGTGTGATCTCAAATATCTTCCAGTTATATTTCAACAGGAGCAGCCTGTCAGTTGATGCCTTTGTGTTCTACTGCAGCTTCCCAGAGTGTTCTAAAGAACAACTAGAGCGCTAACAGTCTTACTTATGACAAAATTATGGCACACCTGAAGCCATCTTGATTGGAATAAACTGGTAACTCTTAAAACATTTAATTTAAAAAGGAACAAAATGAGGGGTTCATTTTGTCATAGAAATTATGGTTAGTGCTGTAGAAAGAAAAATTAGGACATGTTTTAAGTGAGATCTCAAATATCTTCCTGTTATATTTCAACAGGAGCAGCCTGTCAGTTGATGCCTTTGTGTTCTCCTGCAGCTTCCCAGAGTGTTCTAAAGAACAACTAGAGAGCTAACAGTCTTACTTATGACAAAAGTATGGCACACCTGAAGCCATCTTGATTGGAATAAACTGGTAACACTTAAAACATTTAATTTAAAAAGGAACAAAATGAGGGGGTTCATTTTGCCATAGAAATTATGGTTAGTGCTGTAGTAAGAAAAATTAGGACATGTTTTAAGTGAGATTTCAAATATCTTCCTGTTATATTTCAACAGGAGCAGCCTGTCAGTTGATGCCTTTGTGTTCTACTGCAGCTTCCCAGAGTGTTCTAAAGAACAACTAGAATGCTAACAGCCTTACTTATGACAAAAGTATGGCACACCTGAAGCCATCTTGATTGGAATAAACTGGTAACACTTAAAACATTTAATTTAAAAAGGAACAAAATGATGGGGTTCATTTTGTCATAGAAATTTTGGTTAGTGCTGTAGAAAGAAAAATTAGGACATGTTTCAAGTGTGATCTCAAATATCTTCCTGTTATATTTCAACAGGAGCAGCCTGTCAGTTGATGCCTTTGTGTTCTACTGCAGCTTCCCAGAGTGTTCTAAAGAACAACTAGAGCGCTAACAGTCTTACTTATGACAACATTATGGCACACCTGAAGCCATCTTGATTGGAATAAACTGGTAACTCTTAAAACATTTAATTTAAAAAGGAACAAAATGAGGGGTTCATTTTGCCATAGAAATTATGGTTAGTGCTGCAGAAAGAAAATGTAGGGCATGTTTTAAGTGAGATCTCAAATCCTCTTCTATTTCATTAGAACATTCTGACATGCAGACTGAAACAATCCTTTCAATACCAGCAGTAGACTTCCAGTTAACTCCCTGGTGAGCAGTAGCTTTACTACAGTGATCTAATGAACAACTAGAGTGCTAACATTCTGAATTTATGGCAAATGTGTGACACATCTGAATGCCTTCTTGATGGAATCAAAGTAAAAAACTGAAAGCATTTCCTGCTGAGGAGACTGCAGTAAATGACGAAATTAGGAAACTTCATAACAAATAAGTCTCCCAAGATGGCCACCAGAGAAAAAAGAGCCCAAATGTAGCACAAATATCACCCAGATGTAGCCCACATATAGCCCAATGACAGAAGTGTGCAAAACACTTTTTATTTTTATTTTTTCTGCAGTTTTATATAGTGCAAACTGGTCAGGTATTGGAGCGTTACATCTTACTTGGACCCCTTATTGCGTATTTTGCACGAAGTACATGAGATTGATCTTGCGAAACATTGAACTCTACGATTCTGTTAACCTGAAGTTGCTCTGAACTGGGCTTTGTAACACCCGTTTTTACCTACTGGTTTTAATTAATTCTCACTGTATTGTATTAGGAAAGAGGATTTACTGTTTTTATGTACACTTTTATGATCTATGTTTCTAAATCAGATCAAATAAAGTTTAATGAATTCTATGGCAGGACGGAGGTGAGGATTATGCAAATCTTTCCTCACTTTATTTGCATAGCAGTTCAAAGAAAACGTAACACAACAATCATTAAACAAAAGACTACACAACCCATGAACCATTAGGGGGTAGTCTCCAAGGCAACTATAGTCCAATCATATCACAGTCCATCGTATATAATATCGTGACGTCCCTTCCGCTTCATCTTTCTTCACTGCTTGTCAGTTAAGTGCATTCCTTACATTCTTGGCATAATCTGACGTTGTTGCTGTTTGTATAGCGGTTTCTTGTTCACGTTATTAGCATTATTGCCTTGGTATTGTTTCATATTCCCTGCGCAGCAGGCTCTTGCCCGAGCGCGTTCTCCCCCTCGCAGTTTCTCCCGCTGTGTGCTCTGCGCGCGGTGAGATCCTGTCAGGCGCATCTGGTCCGAGCGAGGGAGCTCCGTCGAGCGCTCCCGCTGGTCTTTACGCGCGTTTGGGAATCCGGTCACTCCTTTAGTGTCCGCTTGATTCCCGACCAACCCTCGCCTAATTTTGACACCGCTACGCGGTGATTTCCCCACACGGCCACGTTAGTGGCCAGCGCCACCTGGTGGTGGTAATTGGTATTGCGCCTCAGTCTATTCTTATAACAGCTTCGGGGAAAGCCCAGCTGTTGGAGCACCGGCGAGGGGGCTGTCTTAAGGATTTTAAGGGCATTTGTTCTGTGCTCACACCCTCTGCTAACATGTCTTCTCCAGAAGACCATTTTTACTCCTCCTACCACGAAGTGGAGGAGGAATGGCCCCCCAACTTCTCCCTCCAGCAGTGGACCAAGCCCTCTCTCTGGCTATTTCTAGGGCGCTGGCTCCTCTTAGGGATCAGGTTGATAAGCTGGCGAAAAGCATCCCTGGGGTGTTCAGTGACCTAGATCTGGTGGTGGCGGGTCCAAGTAGCTCCCAGATGGGGAATAAAAGGGCCGTTAAGCATAATGCGGGGCACTTGGAAGGATGTGATAAACTTACGGGGACCTTCCTCAAGAGTGCGCAAACGCTAAAACATGCACCCTGCCGGGAGGAGGAGGGACCCGGAGAAAATTGCGACACTGTCACCACTATTGTAGACCCCGACGGCGGGTTTCCCTTAGAGGGAGAGGGTGTATCGGAGGACGATTTCTCCTCCGATGAGGATAAGGACTCGGGGCGTCAAAGTGGCAGAGTATGTGGTGGGGAAAATCCATCAACCCCTTGAAAGGGAGGTCAGGAATAGGAAGAGGGGAGAATGCCCCAGGCCCTCACTGAAGGGGAAGGTGGCACACACGCCTGAAATTGATGAGAAACTATGTACCTTTTTCTCCAAGTATATGAGGGATCCCAAGAAAGGAATTGATAGGTCTTGGACGTGGTAGGGGCCTTGACCCAAATTATTCAATTGACGGAGCGTTCCAAAGAGTCAGGATCCCCTTTGTCCACGGATATAGTGGCTGGTTGAGCGCACTACCCTAAACCCTAAAACACTACCCCCTCCACTACCCAAACACCACTGCACTACCCTAAACCCTAAAACACTACCCAGAGCACGACACCCTACACTACCTAAACTTAACTGCACCACCCTAAACCCTAAAACACTACCACCAGCACGACTCCCTACACTATCCAAACACCACTGCACTACCTTAAACCCTAAAACACTACCCCCAGCATGACTCCCTACACTACCCAAACACCACTGCACTACACTAAACCCTAAATATACCCCCAGCATGACCTCCCACACTACACAAACACCACTGCACTACCCTAAACCCTAAAACACTACCCCCAGCACGACCCCTACACTACCCAAACACCACTGCACTACCCTAAACCCTAAAACACTAACCCCAGCATGACCCCCTACACTACCCAAACACCACTGCACTACCCTATACCCTAAAACACGACCCCCTACACTACACAAACACGACTGCACTACCCTAAACCCTAAAACACTACCCACAGCATGACCCCTTCACTACACAAACACCACTGCACTGCCCTAAACCCTAAAACACTACCCCAGCACTACCCCCTACACTTCCCAAACACCACTGCACTAACATAAACCCTAAAACACTACCCCCAGCATGACTCCCTACACTACCCAAACACCACTGCACTACCCTAAACCCTAAATCTACCCCCAGCATGACCCCCTACACTACCCAAACACCACTGCACTACCCTAAACCATAAAACACTACCCCCAGCATGACCCCCTACACTACACATACACCACTGCACTACCCTAAACCCTAAAACACTACCACCAGCATGACCCCCTACACTACTCAAACACCACTGCACTACCCTAAACCCTAAAACACTACCCCAGCACGACCCCCTACAATACCCATTTACCACTGCACTACCCTAAACCCTAAAACACTACCCCCAGCATGACCCCCTACACTACTGCACTACCCTAAACCCTAAAACACTACCCCAGCATGACCCCCTACACTACCCAAACACCACTGCACTACCCTAAACCCTAAAACACTACCCCCAGCACGACCCCCTACACCACCCACACACCACTGCACTACCCTAAACCCTAGAAAAGAAACCCCCACCCCATGCCCAATCCCCTTACCTCTCACTCCTCATGGTTCCTCTCTCCTCGTGGTTCCTGCTTCACGTCATCTCTGAGGGGCGGTGCACATCGTTGTGAGGAAACGGAACAGCCTCTGTTTCCTTACGACATGGATCGTCTACATGTTTTTAGAACGCATGGTCATTTACCATACATACCTTTACAACAAAATTCGATTGTAAAGGCATGCGTGGTAAATGACCATGCGTTCTAAAAATGCGTAGTAATGACTTCGTGATGTACAACGCATGCGTGGTAATGCATGCGTTGTAATGGTATCGCAAAGTAAAAAAGTCGTTGTAACAGCTGTTTACCGATCGAAGCTGGCCCCTGTTCTTCAGTGAGACGTTTATTTGATTAATTAGGAGGAAGGAATGTGTTTTTTTACTGAAAAGTGCATTCCCGGCTGTTGTATTGTGAAAGTGTCCGCATGGCCTGGTTTCACTTCCGGTGAGAGAGTGGAAGAGTCTGTTTGGATCTAAAGGAGTTCTGTTGTTGGACGGGGCCGGCGCGACATGACATCAGAAAACATAGCTAATGGAAAGCGTCCTCCCTGAAGTGTGGAGCAGTGCCATGAGAGGTCAACGAGTGTGCGTCCCACCGCAGTATGACCGTACCGCGTGACCCATGTGCCGCCTCCAGGGTATGGGAGGCAGAAGCGGCATCGCAGGTCCTCTTGAAGACCGTTGTAGCACTAATTCTACATTTTGGTACTAGGGCATTTTAACTTTGTTGTTCCTGCCAGATACAAAGAGAAGATCCTGTGTTATTCAGTGCCCTCGTTACCTTTTTTTTGGGTTGTGGTGCTTGTCACTTCGCTGCCCCGCCAGTGCACACGACTGGGCACCCCACCTCGTGTGCCATCTGCAGGGCCTCTGCCCCTCGGATCACTGGTTTCGGTTTCTGGAGTGGCAACATAAACAGTTGCTCCCAAAGGACTAGCCTGAACACTTAGGTGAATATCCCCTGCACCAGCATTCCACGGAAATTCTTTCCTAGCTCTCCCACGTCAACAAGCACGGCTCCGCTCGCGACACCGTATGACGTCATCGGAGCCATAAGAGGACCTCGTCGGCGTGCTGACGTCAGTTCCACCCATTTTTTCCGTGCCACCGAGGCAAACAGGGGACCGAGACATTTTCACATGTATACATAGTATAATAAATATATATATATTCACTGAAAAACCATAGGTTTCAGGCACGTTATAATTAGAAATTAGCATTTAAAAAACCATAGAAATTCACTGAAAAAACCATAGGTTTCAGGCACGTTATAGTTAGAAATTAGCATTTAAAAAACCTTAGAAATTCACTGAAAAAACCATAGGTTTCAGGGGCGTTATAGTTAGTTGGACATTTCACATGTACAAAACCATAGAAATTCCCCCGTTATAGTTAGTTCAGCTAACTATAACTCGCGCGCCCATAATGCACTGCTGATGACGTCACATATTACATCACTCATGACATGGTCAGTGACATCACTCATGACATCACTCATGACATCTCAAATGACATCACTGAAGACATCACTGATGACATCATTCAGTGAATGTGTGTTTTTCTGAAAATTAAATATGTTTGATATATGTATATCTCAAGGTCGATGGAAGAATAAATGGGTATATAAGTGTCTAAATGGATGATTTGTTTTTGTAAAATTGATTGTATAACTGACTAAGTGTATCTTAGTGAATACATGGGTTAGTGAGTAATGTTTAAATATGAAAATATCTGTATCAGTCTCTCACTTTGTGTATAAGTGGCTGCATGGGTTGGTGAGTAGCTACATGAGTGCCTATATGGGTTATTAGTTGGTTTTTGAGTATCAGTATGAGTGTCTGAGTGTCTGTATGGTTCGGTGGGGGTATTACTTAGTGCATAGATGCATGAATGAGTGACTCACTGTTTGTATGTGTTGAAGACAGCATGTGTGCAGGACTGTATAGGTGGATGAGTATGTGTATGGGTGTGTTAGTGAGTGAATGACTGGCACAATAGTGTCTTTATGAGTAACTACATATGTTTTAAACTAGTATATGTGAGTATTGGTGTATATAAGTGAGTATATGTGAGAGTGAGAGATTGGAAGAGTTCCTGTACAAATAAGTAGGTGTTTCTATAAGTGATTGTTTAAGAGAGTAAGTATGTGTAAGTTTCTGTAGAAGTAAGTGTGGTAGTGTGTGTATAACTGTATATGCAAGTAAATGGATGTTTGATACTTTGTTTGCATGTGTGACTATGTATGTGAGTAACTCTATGGACGAGTGGCGGTGTGTAACAGGATGTATAGGTGTATGAGTACATATGATGAGTGAGTACATGTATGAGTGACTGTATAGGGACTGTTGGTGAATGAGTGGATGTGTGTGTAGATCTTGGAATTACTGAATAGGTGTGTTGTAACTGGTATTGGTATGTCCATTGTTTTGAAAATGTTAGATTGTATTTTTGAGTGTGTGTATCAAAGGTTATATTAGGGTGAGAGGAGGTCTGCCACTCTATCACAAGGATGATGTCATCAGTGATGTCATTTGAGATGTCATCAGTGATGTCATGAGTGATGTCACTGACCATGTCATGAGTGATGTAATATGTGACGTCATCAGCAGTGCATTGCGGGCGCGCGAGTTATAGTTAGCTGAACTAACTATAACGAGGGAATTTCTATGGTTTTGTACGAGTGAAATGTCCAACTAACTATAACGCCCCTGAAACCTATGGTTTTTCAGTGAATATATATATATATATATATATATATATACACACATACAGATGCATGTTATGCCAGAGTTTCCACAGGGAGAGCATTTTTTATTTTACTAATAATTTTGGCACCAATTAACAAATCTCCACTCACCTTTCCAAAAACCAACTTCATCCACCTCAGCTCCTTTCTGGGAGTTTTGGGGTGATCTTTCAAGTGTGGACCAAACAAAAGCAGTATCCCAAAACATTAATTTCTCATGTTAATTCCCATAGTAAACTTCTGTTGCAGCTACAGAAAAAAAGATAAGCGAAATGGCACCAATTTTGGCAAAAAAAGAGAAATAAGACTTTATTCAGAAAGTCTGCTTTTTGTGATTTTGTGTAAATCCGTTTGGTCGGTTTCGAGAAATTTGCATTTAAACAGGTGCTCAGGGAGGGCTTGAAGAGATTTAAAAAAGGTATGCATTGAGGGAGTCCTGCTGGACCGTATTTTAAAGAACAGAAAGCCTTCTGATTAGGCTAGGACGCTTTTTCTCCCTTTGGCCTTTTGGGCAAAAGTGGTACCTATAACGGTATCGCACTATCAAGGGTTTTGATTGGCTGGCTGCAATAAGAAACAAAATATTGTGGCAGCCGTTACAGGACGGGGGACTTGGCCCTGATTCTTGAATACATTTCAAAATAGCATATAAGGGGGCAGAGTGGGAACACACAGACCATCAGGACCATGTAGGGAGTTTCCAAAGGCACCCCACCTAAAGTTTAAAATAAAAATAAAATAATTCCTGAGGTCAGGGGTAAGGGGCAGGAGCAGCAAGCTCACCATGGAGGGAAGGTGGGAGTGAGCAGGGTTAGCACTATGTACCCATGTAGTACAGGAAGGAGGAGCAGGGGCAGCACAGAGACAACCCAGGTAAGGCTGTAAGGGTCAGAGGCAGCAATCTGACAATAGAGGGGAATGCGAGAGGGGCAAGGAATACCAGGATGAATGCCGGGGCAGGAAGATGGGGCTGGTGTTGGAGCATCACAAAAAAACAGACAGGAAGAGGCAGATGCAGCTAGCTGACCATGGATAGCAGGCAGGAGTGGCATGGGCAGAACAATTCACTATGAAGGGATAACTGACACAATATTGAGATAAACAATATTGTGATATTCAGAAATATCGTTTACCAAAATATCGTGTCCTTAGACTTATAATGGTAAGTACAAAAATATTGGAAAAAATATATAGTTGACACTAATATCGTCAAAATAAAAACAAAAATATATTTTTTTTAATTCTATGCCATAACATGATGCACTTGCTGATATACTTTTATTAAAGCCTTCGCACACCACTGTGTATGTGTATACGATTGCCTGATGCACTAGGTTATAAACATATTCGAGTTATATTCATGTTGATGCTTTTGCATACCACTGTACCTGTATACGATTTTGGATGACGTATATGATATATTACCAGCACTCTGATTGTGATGGCAGGGTACAATGTAAAAGTTTAATTTGACATCATTTTCATCCCAACTTGTGCATTCCAAGATGAGCAAAAACTTGACTTTCCTTATTTGACCAACTACAATGCCAGTTGCGCGTGCGCGCGCGTGTGGGTATTTAAAATCAAGCATTTGATGTATTTGCATACATGTGGTTAGTGTCACTGACCCCCCCCCCATGCGTGATCAAGGCCGTGGGGCTGAAACGAGTCGCAGGGGCTGGAGCACCTTTATTATAATCTTTCGGATTTCTCATCCTGTGTGCGTTTGACATGTACTTTTACTGAATTTGCATATCTGTTGCATGGCGGGTGCCGCGACCAGCGCCACGCGACACCTCTCAGCGGACTGCAGCCCCCTATTTTGCAGTTTTAGCCGTGCAGTCCGCTTCTTTCAACAATCACGAAGGATTGTGCGGTCCGTGTATGTATGTAGAGCAGTGGTCTTCAAACTTTTTGATGCCGAGACCCCCCATCAAAAATTTTTAGGCGTAAGGACCCTCTCTCGACAAAAATTTCTACAACCTGGTAGTCCTTATCATTGACAACCAAAAGTGTTCTCCAGAGAAATGGTCAATTAGTACCAGTTTAACACCCAAATATAGCAATAAGCAACAAAACATGACCAGTACAGCTTTACAAAGGGCCTTCTACAGAGCGGCAACACCTGTTGCTGCCTTTTAGTAACTTTTAAACCTTTTGAGTAAATAATTTTTTTTTGTTAAAATCAACAAATTATGCGGCAGATGATGGATTATGTGGCAAATGCAGCAAATCTATAACTATGCTAAAATCGCTGCTGCCACACAATCACAAACTTCCAGTGGCCCTTGGTATAATAGCTGTAATGCATGGGCTGCAACTTTATTGCACAACATTAGAGTAAAATCATACTATATTTCATGGGATGCTGACAGCTTGGCATTTACACCTGCATGTCACTGGAGGTAGCTGAACATCATTCATCATAATTAAAACATACGTACGTTTTTAAGACTTTCACCGTCAGGTATCTACATATAAAATAACGGACAGCTTCAATGAATAATGAATACATTTTGAAAAGTTGTTACTCAGTGGGAAATGCACTATAATAAAATATGAAACCTCTATTAGTTAATGCACTGCAAAGGTCTGTGTGAAACTAGAGAGCCACAGAATTAAATCGTGGTTGGTGCAGTGGAGAATAGTGACTTGTGTATTTTTATTGCTATGAGGTCACAGCCTGTGAAAAGAAAGCACTGGGAATATGCAAGTCATTATTTTATACTTGCATTACACACAGTATAAGATAGGCCGCTACAAAATACGCAAAATGTTTTACGATAAAATGGTGCTTCCAAAATATACGGGCTGCTTCCAAAATATAGGGGCTTATTTATAAGCCCTTTGCGCATGCCGCTGCGCAGAGAGCAGACCCATATCTACTTGGCCATGCAGAGCCACTTTGCATGGCTTTTAATGGCCTCCTAGATATGGTGTAAGGCAACACAGCACAAGTCGGTGCATTGCTTTACACTGCATAAGGGCGCATTCCAGGGCGTTGCAGTGGTTTTCCCATGGGTTTTGACACATTCCCAGATTTACAAGGATCTGTAAACCTGAGGATGCGTCAAAACTGTGCGCTGCCCCAGGGGATGCGTAACGAGGAGAAATATCTTTATTTCTCCTCAATTGTTTCCTCTTTCTATGTGTAGCACACATAGAAAGAGGAAAAGACCTCCATGGGTTGTTTTTGCGCAGGAAGGCGTGCCTACCTGCACAAAAACAATCCTGCCAACAATGCAGACACCCTTGCACCGTGGTGCAAGGGTGCCTGCGTTGGCGCTAGGCACCAAATTGTGCACCGGCAGAAAGGACAGGAGTGCACTGTATCTTATAAATACAGTCCATTCCTGCCCTTTTGAATTGGCATAGGGCAGCGCAGCAAAAATACTTGCGGAGCCGCGGTACACCATTTCATTGTAAATGAGACCCATAGATTTTAGTAAAATCCAGACCCTATGTAATGCATTTTGTTTTACATAACTTCCCTTCAACACATTCTCAGGGATAGTAAGCGCTATGTAAATACAACAATTAAAAGCAAGCACTTCACAGCTAAGTTAACTGTGCACTACCACTCAAAAAGCTTAAAGTGATTTGATCAAGTAACTGCAACAGCACTCTCCTGAGAAATCAAAGCCCGGCAGACAGCTAAATACACCTTTCTGCCATTGTGCTGCTGGACTGAAAGAAATGCAAATGTGCACAGCAAGTTAATCTGCAAATCCTTTACATTTGCAGATTAACTTGTTGTGCACATTTGCATTTCTTTCAGACCAGCAACACACTAGTAGAAAGGTGTGTTTAGCTGTCTGTCTGGCTGGCTTCCATTTCCCAGCACCAGAGAGTCCCTGAATAACACCCCAGGGAAAGCATTTTAACTACTGGTGACCGTCTGGAATGTTTTCTTTTACAAAATGAAGAGCGCGACCCCTTCCCATGCCTCCACGGCCCCCCTGGGGGTCGCGCCCCACAGATTGAAGACCTCTGATGTAGAGGAACAACCTTTGACGCCGTCAAGGAGTTTTCAGGGAGCAGCGTCCCACAGGCAATGCGCTTCTCTCGATGTGAGCAGCAGTGAAGTACAGCCAGCGGTAACGGGTCGGAGGGCGCGAGATGCGCTAACAGGGAAACACTGCGGTAACTCTCCATGAGAGTGTGTGAGCCGTGGGGCAGTATTTATTTACATTCAGGTATATCACTTTGCTCCACTACACGGGCACAACACTACTATCACGATTAGAAGCAGGGGGAACATGTACCCTCATGTTGCGGTGTTACAGGTGGATGAACACAGTTAACTTGGTGACTTTTTACATTAGCTCATTACCTTTCCAGCCCGGATTATGGCGTCAGAAAGAGATGCGCAGAGAACACTGGCAGAAAAAGGCATTGTTCACGGCAGCCAACATCAAATCCAGTTTAAACTCAGAAGAGGCAAAGATCAACAAGACACTTCCAGGCAACTTTCCAAAACCAAACTCAACAAATGGTGGGAGTCGACCTCGCTCCAGTATTATCTAGAGACGGAAATGGTCCTACTGGGCTCAGGATATTTCCAGTGCCTACATATGATGAACCTGATCCCCTTATGATGGAGAAGTGGGTACAAAATCTGACTAGTTGCTCCAAAACAATGTTGACTATTCTTATCAAGTATGCCTGATCGAACCGGGATAAAGCCCTTAAGAAAATGGCTGACATTTAAGCCTGACCTTCTACCCAAAAGGAGCAAGAGCAAATTGCTAAATTTATTAAAGAAATGCAACAGAGACTAGAGAAATCGGAGAACGAAATCAAATTTCAGAAACAGAGTAAATAAATATGCTCGTGACAGACTACCAACCAGGACGTATTCTCACTTTCAACACGAAATTTGATCACATCTATAACACTGCAAGGAGCAAACTGGGAGATGTGGCCGCCTTATCCAAGACAATGACCAACACCGAGAGAAACATTGCGAATGACACGGCACAGGAAATGCGAGTACCTCAGAAGGAGAGAACAGAAATTCGACTTTTTAAGTCGAGCCTAGCGGCAGCGCACAAGCATTGCTCGCTGTGCGAAGCATGCTGTGGTAGAGTATGCACTGGAAGCCCCGCCCACTCTCCGCCCATATTTTTAATTGGCTTGTGTCATTGTCCTTTGGAAACACTGGCTTCTGATTCATTATTAGGCTTGTTAGTCCCTCCTTGGTACCGCCTTGACTGCATCTGTTACCTCCCATAACGACTGGACCTTTTGCTTGGCTCGTTACACAGTCTGCTTTATCTAGAGGGTGAGCACTATATTGTTTATTGACACTGATGGGGACAACGGAGGCTGCTTTTGTTCGTATTTGCATGCTGAGCGCAGCGCCCGCTTCAGGGACACCACGCTCAGTTTAAATTTTATTTTTAAACTTTCATGTTGAGCGTGGCGTCCGCTTCAGGGACACCGCGCTCTGTTTAATTTTTTTAAAACTTTCATACTGAGTGCAGTGCCTGCTCCAGGGACACCGCACTCTGTTTTTTTTTTTTTTACTTTAAGACTGAGTGGGGCGCCCGCTTCAGGGACACCACGCTCGGTTTCTTTTACTTTTTTTACTATAGCACTGAGCGCGGTGCCCGCTTTAGGAACACCACGCTCTGTTTCTTTTTTTTTTTACTTTAATAGTGAGGGCATCGCCCGCCTAATGGACACCGCGCTCTGCTATAGGTATCGCTTTTGCAAAAGTTTCAACTATTGGTATTGTAAATGACAACGCCTTTTAATATTATAAAAGCATTGCCATTTAAAATGCCAATAGCTCAAAATCAAGCAATTGCGAGACCTATTGCATTGTAAATGCTTGTTTAGAACAGTTATGCTTCCTGAGGAGGGGGCACATGGCGAATCTACAACCAACCTGAGAAAGGGGCTCAAGAGGACATGGAGGAGGCGTGAGAGGCAAAAAAAGAAGCTACAGAGACAGAAAAGAAACAGGAGCAACCCCCATGGGAACACGTAAGGGGGCTCAACAACTGGAACAGTGTTAACAGGTAATAGCACAGCAATCAACCTGTCTAACAGAAACCTCACAGAAAATTAACTGAAGGGGCTTTGGACTTTCTTTCTGTTCCACAGGTGAATTTCACTTTGTGACTACTAGAATCGATCTTTTCAAATTCACTAAGCGCCTTAAGCTTATTAAATTCTTTAAAACTAAGGCAGTGCCCAAAACCAGGGGCACACCCAGGTGGGGTCCCCCTGCCCTTGATGAGCTCAGTGTAGGGGTTGTTGACTTTTTAACTTCTATGATATAAATGCAGGATTGTGATGTTAACACCAGTGATGTAGAACAGATTTTGCACGACCAGAGCATTGTGGTTGATCACAGTGTACATTTCAAGCCCAAATCCAAATTTAAACCCATGCTAGGTTTCAACATGATTGATGCCTTCCATGAGAAAGTAGTCAAGGATCTGAGAAAACTTAAGTCGAAAGGAAACAGAGACACTAAAAACATCACACATGCTCCATCCATGTAACGCTTTACTAGGGCAGAGTAACGTAACACAGCAATTTGTGCTGCGTTGCGTTACTCTGGATTTTCAAGCCATGCAGGGCCTCTCAAGGTGGCCTTGCATCGCTTGATAAAGCAGACTTAGGTTTTGTGTCGCACTTCCGCCACCTTGCGTGGCACAAGGGCAACGCAAAACCTTCATAAATATGCCCCTGAATTTGCTTTTCACACTCCAGTCTGTCCAACAGTAGGGAAAGTGTTGGACTTCACAGGGTTACATTTACTATTCCCACTCTAGTCTCTGCAAAAGTAGGAAAAGTGTTGGACTTGGGAGAGGTAAAATCTACTATTCCCACTCCAGTCTGTGCAGCAGTAGAGAGAGCGATGGAGTTCGGAGGGGTAAAATTGACTATTCTCACTCCAGTTTGTGCAACAGTAGGGAAAGCGCTGGACTTCGGAGGGGGAAGATTTACTATTTCCACTCCAGCCTATGCAACAGTAGGGAAAGCTTTGAACTTCAGAGGGGTTAAATGTACTATTCTCACTCATGTCTGTGCTACAGTAGGGAAAGTGTTGGATTTCAGAAGGATTACATTTCCTATTCCCACTCCAGTCTGTGCAGCACTAAGGAAAGTACTTCACCTCAAACGCATTACATATTTGAATAACCCTAACAATTTATAAAAAAAATAACAAAACTCTTAATATACAGAATATTAATTTAAATAAATTATATATATTAAAAAATGAAAAAATATTTTACAATTTACATATTTAAAAATGCATTAAATAATTATCAATAAAAAAAAATATTATTTAATTATGCCTTAATTAACTTCAAACCCCATATCCCTACAAACCTAGCATCCCACACCTAAAATATAACTAAAACAAATAAGTATGACACAATGTACATAATTATTAATCAATTAAAATATTAAAACAATTTTTGACTAATTACATTTAATTATAACTTCATTAATTTCCCACCCTATACCCATACAAACCTAGCAATCCACACCTAAAATAAATCAATGTGACATAATGTAGAAAATTAATATCATTCACATACTTGCTTAAAAATTAATTAATTAAAAATTAATTATTACTTAATTAACTTTCCACCCTATTCCCCTACAAACCCACCAACCAGCTACAACACTATAAATTACTATTAGCAATTACATTTAAAAATCTAAATCACTTAAAATTGAAAACTATATTAAAATAAATCAATAACAATTATACAAACAATAATAACACTTAAAACTAATATATGCATTAAAACACATTAAAATAATCTCAAAATTATATTTTTAATAACTATATTTGAAAACAAAATTAAAACCAACAAAATTCTTCACAGCAAAATTACTTACATCAAAAAGATATTCTTGACAACGATATATCTGCATCACAATATTTTTCTAAAATAATAGTTTTTTTCCAGTATTTCTGCCTTTCGTTATTTAAAACTAGATAGTTTGTCCAGGTACCCTGTGGAGGCCCGAGAGAAAGAGGCAGGGTCTGCAAGCTGACCACAGATGGCAGCTTGACTGGGCAGTGGCTGGAAAACAGACCAAGGAAGGCAGAAGTCATGGGGGCCGGGGCAGCTAGCTGCCCAAGGAGGTCAGGCAGAGGAAGCGCAAAGACAACTGAGGAGAGGCGGACAGGGCAACAAGCCAAAAACAGAAGGCGGGAGTGGGGCGCACAGGCAGCACAAAGGACCACATAGAGTAGAGGAGGGATGGGCAGGGGCACCAAGCTAACCAAGGGGAGCAGGATGGAGGTGCAGGGGCAGCACAACAGAGCACAGATGGCAGGGATGGGAGGGGAAGCACATGGAGAACAGAGGACAGGCAGAAGTGGTCAGAGGAAGCACATGGACAACGGAAGATGGACAGAAGGGGCAGATGCACCAAGCTGACCACAGAGAGCAGGCTGAAGGGGCAGAGACAGCACAAGTACAACAGAGGGCAGGCAGTTACCACAGAGGGCATGAAAGAGGGTCAGAAAGCTTACCATGGATGGAGGACAGACCGGGCAGGGGCCAAACAACAGACCAAGGAGGGCAGAAGTCAGTGAGTAGGGACAGCAAGCTAACCATGGAGAGCAGGTGGAAAGGGGTGGAGGCAGCACAAGGACAAGGGAGGAAAGGCGGGAGCGGGCAGGGGCAGCAAGCTAAACATGGAGGGCGGGCAAGAGGGGCAGCACAACAGACCACATCATGTAGAGAAGGGATGGGCAGAGGCATCAAGGTGATCATGGAGGGCAAAAGGGAGGGATGGGGCAGCCTAATGGCCCATTGAGGACATGAGGGAGGGGCAGGAGCATCACACGGTTAACAGAGAACAGGCAGAAAGGTATAGAAGCAGTACAAGAACAACAGAGGGCAAATGGGAGGAGGTATATGCCTTAAGCTGACCACATGGAGCAGGCTGGAGGGGCAACACAAGGACATCAGAGGGCAGGTAGGCAGGTG
The DNA here is from genome assembly GCA_963921515.1 of Calotriton arnoldi. Taxonomy (NCBI): domain Eukaryota; kingdom Metazoa; phylum Chordata; class Amphibia; order Caudata; family Salamandridae; genus Calotriton; species Calotriton arnoldi. The sequence continues at coordinate 1,190,388 of CAWUFW010004151.1, forward strand.
GCGCACAACTGACCACAGAGGGTAGGAAGGAGGGACGTGTAAAGGACAATGGACCATAGTAAACAAGAAGGATGGGCAGGGGTATCACACAGAAAATGGAGGAGAGGCAGCAGGGAGCAGCACATGGTCCATGGAAGTCAAAGGGGAGTTGCAGGGGCAACTTGCTGATCAAGGAGGGCAAGTGGGAGAGGCAGGTGCAGACCACACAGGGCATGAATGAGGTTCAAGTGTAGCAAGCTGAACATGTGGTGCTTTATGACCAGGTGGGCAGGACAATGGAGGGGAGGAGATGAGGCAAGGGCAGCAAGCTGACTAAGGACTGCAGCTGTGAGTGGGCAGTGGCAGCACACTATCCAGGGAGAGCAGGCAGTAGGGGCAGGGGCAGCACAAGCGACCACAGAAGGCAGGAGCAGAAGAACAAGCTGATCAGGGAAGTCAGGCAGGAGGGGCAGTGCCAGCACAATGGACCACAGAGGGCAGGAGGCTGAGGCAGAGGCAGCAATCTAACCATGAGGGTAGATGGGAGGTGCAGGGTCAGCATAACGGATCACATAGGGCAGGAGGGAGGGGCAGCACAAGGACAACAGAGGGCAAGCAGAAGGGGCAGGGACATCAAGCTAACCATTATAGAGGGCAGGGGGATGGAGAAAGGGAAGCACACCAAACCATGGAGGACAGGATGAATGGGCAGGAGAAGGAAAGTGATCACGGAGAACAGGCAGGAGTGACAGGGGCAGCACAACCGACAACAGAGGGCAGAGGAGAGGGTCAGCACACAAACAACAGAAGGAAGGTAGAAGGAGGCAGGGGCAGAAAGCTGACCATGGAGGGCAGGCAGGAGGAGCAAAGGCAGCCCATGGACAATGGAGGGAAGGGTACAGGGACAGCAGCAGCCCACTGACAACAGAGGGCAGGCAAGAGGGACACAGGCAGCAAGCTATCCACAAAGGACAGGTGGGATAGACAGGAGCAGCACATAGGACCATGGTGAGCAGGGGGAGGGTCAAGGGCAGCATGGGGATCATTGAAGTCAGGCAGAAGGGGCCGGGGCAGCACAACAGACCACGGAGGGGAGGATAGAGGAGCAGCAAGGGGATCACTGAGGGCAGGTGAAAGGGGAAGCACAACTGGCCATGGAGGTCAAATGCGTGTGGCAGGGGCAACAATCTGCCCACAGATGGTAGGCCAGAGGGGTTTGGGCAGCACAACAGACCATGAAAGCTAGGATAGAGGTTCAGCAAGGGTATCATTGAGGGCAGGTGAGAGGGGAAGCACAACAGACCACGGAGGGTAAAAGGGTGAGGTAGCACAAGGACAACAGAGGGCAGATGGTAGGGGCAGGGGCAGCAAGCTAACCACCACAGAGGGTAAGCGAAAGGAGAAGGGGCAGCACACCAGCCCATGGATGGCAGGATGAAGGGACAGAAGTAGAAAGCTGACCACAGAGGCCAGGCCGGAGTGGCAGGGTCAGCACAATGGACCACAGAGGGAAAGAGGGAGGGGCAGGGCCGGCAAAACAGATCACTAACGGCAGAAGGTAGGTGTGGCAGCGGCAGCCCAGAGACAATAGAGGGCAGAGGAGAGGGGCAGGGGCAGCAGACAAACAACAGAAGGCTGGTGGAAGGGAGCAGGCAGGAAACTAACCACAAAGGGCCAGAAGGAGTGACAGGAGCAGCACATAGGGCCATGGTGGTTAAGTGGGAGGGACAAGGGCAGAATGGGGAGCATTTAAGGCAGACAGAAGGGGCTGGGGCAGCACAACAGAGCACACAGGGAAAATGGTGTGGCAGGGGCAGCAAGCTGCTCACAGATGGTAGGCAAGAGGGGTTTGGGCAACACAAAGGACCACTGAGGGTAGGAGGAAAGGGCATTGGCAGCAATCTGACCTCAGCGGGCAGGTGTTTGGGACAGAGGCAGCACAAAGGACTATAGAGGGCAACAATGTGGGGGCAGTGGCAGCAAGCTGACCCTAGGTAGTAGACGGAAGGGCAGGTTGAGCAAGCTGACCACAGAGGGCAGGAAGGAGGGGGAAAGGGCAGGAAAACGGACCATGGAATGCAGGGGGAGTAGGGACAGCAAGCTGACCATGGAAGGCAGGTGGGACAGGCAGGAAAAGAGAGGGGCAGCAAGCTAACCACAGTGAGCAATCAGGAGTGAAAGGGGCAGCACAACAGACCACGGGGGCAGAAGGTAGGGAGCAGGGGATGCTCGATGACCATGAAGAGAATGCAGGAGGGGCAGGGGCACCAAAGAGACATTAGAGGGCAGGCGTGAGAGCAGGAACAGCAAGTTGGCCACAGAGGGCAGGCGCAGCACAACAAACCAAGGAGTGCAGGAGTCAGCGGCAGGAGCATCAAGATCACCACAGTGGGCACGCCGGAGGGCACCTGTAGCACAACACACCACAATGGGAAAGAAACAGGGGAAGCAAGCTGACCATGACAGCAAGTTGGAGGGGCAGGGGCAGCACAAAGGGCCAAGGAGGGCAGAAAGAAGGGAGCAGTTGCAGTAAGATTACCACTGACGCTGGTGCTAGGGGGCAGAGGAAGTTCTTACAATGGAGGTCAGGCAGGAGGGGGCTGGAACAACAAACTGACCACAGTGAGTAGGCAGGAGGAGGCAGTAATAAACCATGAAGGGCAAGAGGGATACGTGAGTGCTGCAAACTGCCCACTGAGGGCAGCTCAGATGAGAAAGGGCAACACAACTGACCACGGAGAGCAGGAGGGAGGGGCAGGGGCAGCACATAGACAATGGTGGGCAGGCGGGAGGGCAGGGGCAGCAAGCTGACAGCACAGTGGAGGAGGATGGCAACAGAACAGACCAATGGGGTGCAGGATGGAAGAGCAGGGACAGCAAGCTGACCACTTGGGCACCTGGGAGGGACAGGCAGCACAACAGAAAATGGAGGGCAAGAGAGAGGGTCAGGGCAGGAAGCTGACCATTGGAAGCAGGTAAGGGGGGAACAAAATGGACCACTAAGGGCACAAAAGAAGGACTGGTGCAGCAAGCTGACCACATTAGACAGGCGTTCGGGGCAGTGGCAGCATAAAGGATCACGGAGGTCAGGAACGAGGGGGCAGTGGCAGCAAACTGACCATGGCGAGCAGGCAGGAGGGACAGGGGCAGCACAATGGACCATGGAGTGCAGGTAGAATATGCAGGGGCACTAAGCTGACAATGGAAGGCAGGGCAGAGAGGCAGGAGAAGCAGGCAGACCATGGAGGGCAAGCAAGACTGGCAGGGGCAGCACAATGGACCACAGAGGGCAAGAGGGAGAGGCAGGGGTGGCAAGATAACCACAGTGAGCAGTCGGGAGGCAGCTGCACAACAGATCTTGGCCTTGAGACAATAGGTAACAGGGGCAACAAGATGACTATGAAGGGGTGGGGGCAGGGCAGGGACACCAAACTGACAATAGAGAGCAGGTGCAATGCAATAAACCACGGAATGCACGAGTGAGGGCAGGGGCAGCCAGCTCACCACTATGGGCAGGCGGGAGGGGATGTGTAGCACAATAGGCCATGGAGGGCAAGAGAGAGGGGCCAGAGAAGGAAGCTGACCATAGAGGGCAGGCGGGAACAGCAGGGGCAGCACAAAGAAATATATAGGGCCAGAAGGAGAGGCAGAGGCAGCAAGCCAACCACAGTAAGCAGTCAGGAGGGGATCAGGCAGCATAATTGACCACAGAGGGCAGAAAGTAGGGAGCAGGGGCAGCAAGATGACCTCAAAGGAAAGGCAGGAGGAGGCAGACACACCACACACACAATGGAGAGTAGGCAGGAGGGATAAGAGCCAGCAAGTTGACCACAGAGAGCAGGCGGGAGTGGCAGGGGCAGCACAAAGGACCACAGATGGCAAGAGGGAGGGGCAACACAAAGGATCACAGAGGGCAAGAGGGAGGGGCAGGAGAAGCAAGCTTACCATGACAGCAGGTGAGAAGGGCAACAGCAGCATAATGGACAAAGGAAGCTGACCATTGGAAGCAGGTAAGGCGGGAACAAAATGGACCACTAAGGGCACGAAAGAAGGACTGGTGCAGCAAGCTGACCACATTAGACAGGCGTTCAGGGCAGTGGCAGCATAAAGGATCACGGAGGTCAGGAACGAGGGGGCAGTGGCAGCAAACTGACCATGGCGAGCAGGCAGGAGGGACAGGGGCAGCACAATGGACCATGGAGTGCAGGTAGAATATGCAGGGGCACTAAGCTGACAATGGAAGGCAGGGCAGAGAGGCAGGAGAAGCAGGCAGACCATGGAGGGCAAGCAAGCCTGGCAGGGGCAGCACAATGGACCACAGAGGGCAAGAGGGAGAGGCAGGGGTGGCAAGATAACCACAGTGAGCAGTCGGGAGGCAGCTGCACAACAGATCTTGGCCTTGAGACAATAGGTAACAGGGGCAACAAGATGACTATGAAGGGGTGGGGGCAGGGCAGGGACACCAAACTGACAATAGAGAGCAGGTGAGAGGGCAGGTGCAATGCAATAAACCACGGAATGCACAAGTGAGGGCAGGGGCAGCCAGCTCACCCCTATGGGCAGGCGGGAGGGCATGTGTAGCACAATAGGCCACGGAGGGCAAGAGAGAGGGGCCAGGGAAGGAAGCTGACCATAGAGGGCAGGCGGGAACAGCACGGGCAGCACAAATAAATATATAGGGCCAGAAGGAGAGGCAGAGGCAGCAAGCCAACCACAGTAAGCAGTCAGGAGGGGATCAGGCAGCATAATAGATGACAGAGGGCTGAAAGTAGGGAGCAGGGGCAGCAAGATGACCCCAAAGGAAAGGCAGGAGGAGGCAGACACACCACACACACAATGGAGAGTAGGCAGGAGGGATAAGAGCCAGCAAGTTGACCACAGAGAGCAGGCGGGAGTGGCAGGGGCAGCACAAAGGACCACAGATGGCAAGAGGGAGAGGCAACACAAAGGATCACAGAGGGCAAGAGGGAGGGGCAGGGGCAGCAAGCTTACCATGACAGCAGGTGAGAAGGGCAACAGCAGCATAATGGACAAAGGAAGGCAGATTTGTGGGAGCAAGGTCAGCAAGATGAACATGGAGGACTGTCAGAAGAGGGCACCGGTAGCACACAGACAGTGGAGGCAGGCTGGAGAGGGCAGGGACAGCACAACAGACCACGAAGGGCAAGACAAAGGGGAAGGAGCATCACAACAGACCACAGAGGGCAGAAGAGAGGGGCAGCACACAGACAATAGATAGGAAGGGGCAGGGTCAACAATCTGACCACAGAGACAATGAGAGAACAGAAGGGACAGACCAGAGACAACGAAAGGCAAGGTGGAGGGGCAATGACAGCACCGATAACAAAGGCCAGGCAGGATGGGTAGGGGCAGCAAGCTGCCCACAGAGGGCTGTTGAGAGGGACAGGGACAGCACAACGGACCACAGAAGACAAGAGGGAGGGGCAGAGATGTCAAGCTGACCACGGAGGATGGGCGAGAAGAGGCAGCACAAGGACAACTTAGGGCAGGCGGGAGAGGGCAGGGGCAGCAAGCTGACCATGTAGAGCAGATGGGGGAGGCGGAGGCATCACAATGGACATGGAGTGCAAAAGGGAGGTGAAGAGACAGCATAATGTACCAAATAGGGGAGGGGCAGGGGCAGCACATGAACATCGGAGGGAAGGCAAGAAGGGGCAAGGGCAGCAAACTGACAACAGAGGGCAGGCGAGAGAGACAGCGGCAGCCAACAGAAAATGCCAGAGAGGGGAGTGAGGAACGGGCAGCACACAGACAATGAAGGCAGCCAGGTGGAATAAGGAGCCATTTGCTGACCGCAGAGGGCATGTGAGATGGGCAGGGGCAGTAAAACAAACCAAAGAGAGCAGGAGGGAGGAGCTGGGGCAGATCACTGACAACAGAGGGAAGGCAGGAGAGAATAGAGGCTGCAGAAGGAAAATGAAGAGAATGAGGAAGGGAGCAGAGGCAGCAGGCTGACTAGAGAGAGCAGACATTATGGTTAGAGGAATCATATGTACAACAGAGGGCAGACAGGGAGCCAGGACAGCACAATGGACCACAGAGGACAAGAGAGAGGTGCAGGGGTAGCTCACAGACAATGGAAGGCAGGCAGGAGGGGCAAGGGCAGAACATTAGAACACAGGGCAGGATGGAGGGGTAGGGGCAACACAGAAGCCATGAAGCGCAAGAGGGAGGGGCACCAAATTGACCACAGAGGGCAGGCAGAAGGGACAGGGCAGTACAAAAGACCATGAAAGGCAAGAGCGAGGGACAAGCACAGCAAGATGACCACAGAGGCCAGGCGAGAGGGGCAGTGGCAGCTCAATGGGTCATTGAGGGGAGGCCAAAAAGGTAGGTGCAGCAAGCTGACCACAGAGGGCTGGTGTCTGGGACTGGGGCAGGACAAGACCATGTAGGGCTGGAGTGACTGGGTGGGGGCATCCAACTGACTACAGAGGACAAGCTTGAGGGAAAAGGGCAGCACAACGGACCACAGAGTGCGAGAAGGATGGGCAGTGGCTGCAAGCCAACCACAAAGGGGAACGGGAGTGGCAGTGCCAGCACAAATGACCACAAAGGGTAAGATGGCGGGTGTAGAAAACTGACATTGGTGGGCAGTCAGGAAGAGCAGAGGCAGCACAAGGGACCACGAAGGGCAAAAAGCAATAAGCAGACACGCAAGATGAACACACAGAGAAGATAACGAAGGGCAGCGGAACCACACACAGACAATAGAGGGCAGACAGGAGGAGTGGGGCAAAAGGTTGAACATGGAGTGCAGGAGCAAGCGAGTCAAAGGCAGCAATTTCACCACGGTGGGCAGACAGGAGGGGCAGGGGCAGCACAGCGAACCACAGAGAGCAAAGAGACAACCAGGGGTAGTAAGCTGACCATGGAGGGTAGGCAGGAGGGGCAGGAGCAGCTGATGGAAAATGGAGGGTAGGAGAGTGGGGCAGGGTATAGCACATAAAGCTGAGGGAAGGCAGGAGGGGGCACAGGCAGCAAGCTGACCACAGTGGGCAGGGTGATGGGCAGAGGCAGCAAAAGGACCACAGTGGCAGGAGGGAGGAGCAGGGGCAGAATGGTGATCATTGTAGACAGATGGGAGGGGCAGAAGTAACACTGTGAACCACAGAGGCCAAGAGGGAGCGACAAGGGCAAAACATTTACAACAGATGGCAGTCAGGAGGGAATAACTGCAGCACATGGACAACGGAGTGCTGGGGCAGCACAACAGACCACAGAGGCAGGAGGGCAATGGCTGCACATTGGATCACAGTGGGCAGGATTGAGGGGCAGGAGCGACACACAGACAGCAGAGATCAGAAGGGAGAGCCAAGGGCATCACAACAGACCACAGAGGGCAGGTGCAGCGCATGGACAATGGAGTGGAGGACAGAGGAGGCAGGGGCAGCAAGCCAAACATGGAGGGTAAGCAGGAGGCACAGGGGCAAAAACAAAGGACCAAGTAAGGCAGGAGGGAGGGCAAGGGCAGAGAGCTGACAAAGGGGGGCAGGCAAGAAGGGCATGGGCAGCACAATGGACCACACAGGACAGGATGAAGGAGCAGGGGCTGAACAAGGACAACAGAGGGCAGGCGGGAAGGGCATGGGCAGCACATGCACAATGGTGGGCAGGGGCAGCAAGCTAACAATGGAGGACAGGCAGGAGGGACAGGAGCAACACAATGAACCACAGATTGCAGAAAAGAGGAGCAGGGGCAGCAACTCACCACGGTGAGCAGGTGGGAGGTGGGAAGTGTGGAGGCAGCACAGCAGACCACAGAGGGCAAAAGAGTGTGCTAATGGCAGCAAGCTGATCACAGAGGGCAGGCACGACGTCAGGAACAGTCGACAGACAATGGAGGGTGGGGAGAGCAACAGCGCAACACAAAGACAATGGAGAGCAGGTGGAAGGGGGCAGGGGCCGCAGTCTGAGCTCAGAGGGCAGGAAGGACGAGGAGCATCCCACAGTCAGCAGAGGGAAGGGGAGGTGACGAGGGACAGCCCAAGGACAAATGTGGACAGGCAGGACGGGTAAGGGGTAGCAAGCTGACCAGAGAGGGTAAGCTGAAGAGGCAGGGACAGCACAACGGACTACAGAGGCAGGAGGAGGAGCAATGGCAGCACATCAGACCACAGCTGGCATGAGGGAGGAGCTGCACATGGGCAACAGACCAGTGGCGGTTTTCCCATTAGGGTTCCAGGGCTACACCCCCTTTGCTATACCAAGAGTGAATAATAATGTTTTATTCACTGGTTATAAAAAGAAAATGCCATACAGCATCAGCCTGAGACTGCTCTGCTAGTGAGAATGTCTGATGTCCAGCACAGGTGCACAAAGGCTCCTGCTCCAGCAATCAAAGATTATCCATGGCTGGTGAAACCCCCAGCCCTGGCCTCGGGCCCCTGGCATGCCTCAGTGCCTCTAAATCTGGGATGTGGTAAAGCATCGCAGCTAAAGTTAGCCATGGGCGTTGAAGGCCTAAGCCCTGCAATGTATGTGGCTACATGTCAAACAATCAGCCTGTCACCCCACCCTCTCCCAACTTGTCACAGAATTAGGAAAGGGAGGGGTGAATGAGCACAGACTAAAACTTTGAATCTGTGACTGCGCAGGTTTGGGGTTTTAGTTTCAGGTGTCCGAAGCTGAAAGAAGGAGCAGGTGTCCAAACAGGACCTACACAACTAGCAAAGTAAGTAAACATGCTTTTAAATACTATGTATATGTGAGAGTTTGTGTCTGTAAGAGTGTGTGTGTGTATATGTGATCATGTCTGTGTGTTTATGTGTATGTGTCAGTGAAGGAATGAGTAGAGTGAGTGCAAGTGAGAATGAATGAGTGAGGAGGAATGACAGGGAGTGTAACTGAATCTTGCTGTGTGTGAGACTGAGTAAGTGAGTCTCAGTGGGTCAGAAAATGTGTGAGGCAGACTGAGTCAGTGTGAGAGCGAGTGCGACTTATTAAGTCAGACTGAGTGAGAATGATTGTGCCTGAGTGAGTTTGGGTCAGAATTAGTGTGAATGAGTGAATCTGAGTGAGTCAGAGTGATATTAAGTGAAACAGAATGAGTATGACTGAGCGAATCAGTGAGAATGAGTAAGATTGAGTGAGAATGACTGCTGCTGACTGTGAATGAGTAAGACTGAGTCACAGTGTGATTGAGTGAATCAGAATGAGTGAGACTGAAGGGGACTGAGTGTGAATGAGTCAGACTGAGTGAGGAGTGAGTAAGTCACAGTGAGATTGAATCAGAATGAGTATGACGGGGTGAAACTAGGTGAGAATGAGTGAGACTGAGCAAGAATGAATGAGTCAGAGTGAGACAGTTTTAACTGAATAGGTCTAAGGGCGTCTAAGTGAGTCAGAGTGAGAATGTGTGAGTCAAAATGAGTGAGTCTGAGTGGGACTGAGAGAGAATGGGGTAGACTGAGTATGAGGTGAAGTGAGTGTGAAAGAACCCTCCAAGTAAGTGAGTCAGTCTCGCTCACTGGAATTCAAGCCAAGGATTACGCCCACCACTCTTAATGGTCAACAGCTGCCACTGCAACAGATGGCAGGAGGGAGCGCCAAGGGCAGCAAAACAGATTACAGGCGGCAGATGAGGGGCAGGCACAGCACATGGACAGTGGAG